>CM035161.1:3374299-4050233 GCA_020205615.1 Panax quinquefolius
TGTAATGCGAGGGATGGATAGTTTTGGTATATGATTATGACCAAGGGGTGATTAGGTATAGTCGTGACCATTGATAATTTATGAATATCCTTGAAAGCGTAGTGCGAGGGTGATTACGAGTGATGTGGATTATTTAACCAAAAATTTTGAGTCTAGAATATATACTTGATGATGAAAAACCTTTTAAAACCTAAAAGATAGTAGACTTTATTCTCTACTTGCTCTTTTAATGGATTACTTTATATTTGCGATTAAACTTGTTTATGCAATGTATTTTATCGGTTTAACGCTTGTTGAAGGCTAATGATAAATTATTACGCATTATCTTAGTCGTAATATTTCTTCTTTGGGCTAGTTGAGCTCACTTTTCTTTCTGCATTCTCTTGAGGAAATGAGAACATAGTTTGGGGAGAGTGGGAGCGAGAGTAATGGTCCGAGAGGATAGCATTAGTAGTCTCGGCTTTATTACCTGAAATAGTGTGATAATAGTTATAATGAGGACTCCTTTTGAGTTTGTATAATATCTAGTGAACGATATTTGTATTCAAACTCACGATTTATATAAAGTATTATACGTGATTATATTAGTAAGTTGTATTTGAATTTATGTACCATGTAAGTGGCGACCCAGATGGGTAGCGTATACAATTTTGGGGCGTCGCGGTTGGTATCGAGCTTAGGGATATGATCCTGGCATTTGATGTGAGATAAGAACTAGGAGGGGAGGCAGGGAATACCTTACATTAGTATGACCTACCTAAGTTTATTTGGTATTTGATTGGTCGATTAGGAGTATAGTGATAATATGTTGCATGTCGATTAACCCTTATTTTGTGGCGGTGTTTGAAAATGGCATCAGGAATGTTGAGAATAGCGATGGAGCCAGGGAGTATTGATTCTCCACGGATCGATAATCGGGACAATATATGACGAGGATGGCGATAATCCTCCTGTAAATGACAACATTTGTCAATTGTGAGCGGCCATCGTTTAAAGTTTTAAATTCATGCGACGCCGGTAACATTTAACATCCAAAAGCGTGGGGTGGAAACACGGAAAACTCTCGGGCGGTCATTAAACAATTCAAAGGCTGGGACCACGCAGGAGTTTAAGGGAGAAACCAAAACCACTTTAGGCGGAAGCATGGATAAAGATTACCAAGATATTTGATGTCTTGGGATCTTTCAGGAAGAGCGAAAGAGTTCCTTTGCCGCCTTTATATTCTTGTGCGGAGGCCGGATTCTTGGTGGGAATCGATAAAAAGCATACTCAACTTTCTTTGTCTTGAAGATATCTTGGGAGAAGTTCGAGAGGCATTCAGCGACAAATACTTTCACAAGTATTACGCCACATGAAGGAGGTGGAGTTTATCAAGTTGGAACAAAACAATATGGCCAGTGTAATAGCGATACGAGGCAAAATTTGCGGAGTTATCACGGTTTCGTCCCAACGGTGGATAATGAAGAGAATGGCGAATGTTTTTAAGAGGTTTGAAGCGGAGATCGTCAACATCTTATTTCTCATAAGCTGCGTTTTATTGAGATGTTGTAAATAGGGCTCGATTAGTGGGCGCGATAACGAGTCAATATGAAGCTAAAAGTAGCGTGAAATTATAATACCGGTAGAGTAGTCATCGAGCGGTGACAATAGCGTGGAGAAAATCAACGGGCCAAATATGGTAACCACTTAGGGTGGTAATCAGGGCCAAAACAATAAGAATGGACATTTCAGAAAAGGAGATTCAACATGATGGAAAAGAGCGTCGGCACGGCACGTTGTTAAGGAAGGAAAAGACCACCTATCGTATGCTTCAAATCACGGAGGAGAGGACACATCGATCCGGCTAGCATATGCCGTCAAAGCATGTTATAATTGTGGAAGAAGGTCACTTAGCTCGATTTTGTGCCGTTTACAGAAGACAAATTCAACTAGGATGGAGCACCAAAAATTTGTCCCGACAAACTGGCCGTGGTTTAAGAAGGCGTTTTTTTCTGCGTGACGAAGAACTGAATAAAATTATCACGGGTAAGTTAATCATAAGCTCTTGCGAAGTCTATCTGAGTGTTAGATACGATTCTACCCACTCTTTTATTTCACCTAGTTGTGTTCAACGTTTAAATTTGACTCAGAAGAAGTTAAACTTTGACTTATTGGTTGAAACTTGATTTAGTAGGAGCCTTGGTTACCTTCTTATTTTAAATCTTGTTTGATTCGAATAAACATTTTCCGTTACTGTCGATCTTATCTTTTTGAAAATATTTGCCTTTGATGTGATTTTGAGAAATCAATTGGTTAACTACTCATCATGCTTTTAAATAAGGTTGTTAGCTTTTATATTCATAACCAACTTGTTATGCGAATTCAATGTAACGAACCACTAAAAGTCGATCGTTGTCATATCAAGCCATAAGTAAAGAGCCCGATCCTTTACGTTGTTGACTTCCTTGTGTGAAAATGCAAAGCGGACTTTACGTAAAGGCGTAAATATTTGAAGATGGCAAGTTGATAGGTATCATTGTGAGTCTTATCGAGTTAAGGGATAGAAGTCACGAGTTGGTATTAATGTGACGTCTTATCCAAGTCTTGGAATGAAATGCTGAGTTTTGAATGATATTTCTATCATTAATAAATTTCTTGGCGTATTCTTGAAGACTTCCTAGCCTACCCTAGAGCGTGAAATCGAATTTTTGTATTGACCCCGATTACAAAACCCATTTCTTAAACCCTCGAATATTTCTTCAACTAAAAGGATGCATTTACGTGGATTATGATGAAAGTCATAATAAAAGTATAAACTGATGAAAATCATGGGTATATGAAGTATTAGTAAGTTTTAAGATGAGTTATGTTGGTTGGTATGTGAAAACATGAAAGTTTCTTAGAAATCCTGAAAGAGTTGAAAATGATTTTGGTGAAAAGCGTAACATGAAATTCAATTGACCATATCTCCTATTATATTTTGAATTTTTGAGTGTGGTCAAGTCCTAGAGTTAGATCTATGAGTTACCTAACTAATCAAGTGGAATTACTGGAAAAGGTGTTGTAGAATTTTTGTGTGGACTGATTTTGTAAAGAGAGGCAAAAGCTGCAAAAAAAGCGAAAAAAAAAGCTTTGCCATGATTTTAGAGGGGCTGTTTCAGCCACTTAAATTATGAAAAATTCTGGCCTTTTGGGACATGAAGGTATATGGTATAAAGTACCTCCTGTCCAAAAATGAGCTCATTCGACTTAAAATGAGCAAGTTATGACTATTTCAATATTTAGGTTTTTAAAGCGAAAAAGCGCTATAACAGGAGTTCTATAACTCAGATGACCATGAAATTTAAACTGGAAGCTCACGTTAACATGGGTAAGGTCCTGTCAAGATTTGGGAATTTTGGAGTTAAACTTGAGGTAGCTAATTTCTTAAAGGAATTAATTAGAAATTGATTTTTGAAAAATAGTAAATGAATTTTAAAAATTCAGAAAAATATATTTTCATTATGGGACTATATTATACTAAAACCCAGAAAAGAAATATTTTTTGGGACTGATTTGGTATTTTCATGAAAATAGTTTGAATTCTGAACATATGAGTTAAATATGTTATGTGAAATAACAAAGTTGATAATAGGATTTTATGGCTAGAGAATCTATATAGAATATATGCATATTTTGATGAGGATTTGATAATTGGTGATGATATCTTATGAGTATGGCATTTTGAATGATTAAATGCATTATATGGTAAAAGCGTAAACAATTGAGATAAATTGTTTATAAATTTAGAAGTGGTTAAAATATTGTTATAATATTAATGATATTAGATTATGAGATTATTAAGTGATTGATAACATGGGGATATTCTTGAATCTGGATAAATTATATTATAAATGTTTAATATTTATCCTTTATCTCGTTTGATTGATTCTTTATATCATTATCCTCATTATTTATATTATGTTGAAAGTAAATACATGGCTGTGGTGCATAGATGGACTTGGTATGATTATGACCGAGGATTATTGGGTATAATCATAGCAGTAATTGAAAACACGATTATCTTTGGCGTCTGCATGGATAATTTGTGGTGCGTTATCTTAATGAATACGTGGTAGTGGTGCATGGATAATTTGTGGTCGTGATCTTAATGAATACGATTATCTTTGGTAGTAGTGCATGGATAATTTGTTGGTATTGATACTAATGAATACCACGATTATCTTTGGTAGTAGTGAATGGATAATTTGTGGTGCATTGATCTTAATGAATACCGCGATTATCTTTGTACGTAGTGCGTGGATAATTGTGGTGGTAATCTTAATGAATACGATTATCTTTGTACGTGGTGCATGGATAATTATTGGTCGGTGATCTTAATAGAATATCCTTGGCACATAGTGCGAGGATGATTCGATGATGTGGATTAATTATTGGTGAGTCTCGACAATGAAATATTAATTCATGGATGTGGTAAAAAGTCGTCTTTGGTAGTAGTGCATTGATAGACTTGGTATGATTATGACCCGAGGGATTATTCGGTATAATCATGGTAGTAATTGAAAACTGAATATCCTTGGCGATGGTGCATGGATAATTAAATGGTTGTGATACTATTAAAATTGAGTCTCGACATTATTGGTTTCTGATTGTATATCTTTGGCACGTAGTGCAAAGATGAATTGTTAATGAATATCTTTGGTAGGATTGCGAAGATGAATTTAATATTTTAACGATAAAGGTATTCGAGGTATCCTCACCTCTTTATCATACAGTCGTACCCTAATTTAGAAGCGAAATTCCATAAGGAGGGAGATTGTGAGACCCCAGTATTTTATCGATAAAGATTTAAATTTTGTGAAATAATTTTTAATATTATGGTGTGAATTTGAGATAATATTATAGTTGTGGGTAGTATTTATAAATTTTGCAAAGTATCTGAGTTGTTATAAAATATTACGTTTGGTGGGAAATATTCTTTTTGTTAGGGAATATTAAATCTGTGGCTCAATCATTAGTGGACCCTGCGAAATTATTATCCGGATTGAAAAGCGACAAAATATTTTATAAAAAATATTGGCCGGAGAGGTGTTAGAATTAAAAGCATTGAACTACCCGATTGGTAAAAATGCGATGTCTGGCGTGGTTGTATAGTAGCGCTGCGGTATTGATTATTGATGCTTCGTGAGAAGTCAACTCGGCTATGCTCAATTATTACTACGATAATTAACTGCATCATATCTCTTATATTATTGATTCAATTATTGTCACGATTATCATACATATAATATGTTATATTATTAATTGAGGCAATGACAAGTTATAAATGATTAATAATTGTTGAAAGATTAAAAAATGTGTTGATTAAAAATAAAATGATTTGTGGTAATATTTATTGATCCTTAATGTATATATAAAGTGCATTATGGGAGGCGTTTGTGGTAAGTTTGATTATTTTATGGGGGGCCCATATGTCATTATCTAAGAGTCTCTTAAATCGATAGTAATTACCTTTGTGAATAGTAATTACCTTAAATCGATAAGTAATTACCTTTGTGAATAGTAATTACCTTACGTCGATAGTATTTACCTTCGTCGATAGTAATTACCTTCGTCGATAGTAATTACCTTGTGAATAGTAATTACCTTCGTCGATAGTAATTACCTTTACAGACGTCGAACCACACTTGTCGTTTCACATTCTGATGTCGAACCACTTGTCGTTTTTCACATTCTGATTCCAGAACCACTTGTCGTTTCACATTCTGAGGCGTCGAACACTTTTCTTTTCACATCACGATTCGTCGAGCCACTTGCCTTTTCACATGGCGGTCTTCTAGCTAGAAAATCTTCTATAAATAGAGGCCTAGTGCTTCATTATTTTCACGAATTCACTTTGAAACTCTAGAGAGAAAACTATAGAGAGAAAGAAGAAAAAGTACGCTACTTCACCTTGCGATATTCAGTTCTTAAGGTAGGGAATATTATTTGTTGTACCCGTGAGGGTGTTATTCTTTCTTATTCATGAAGAAGAGCTATTGTTATTCCATTGCTTATTATTACATTGGAATAACTTTGTAAAAGTGGTTTACCTATACTTGGTGACATTCTTCTATTATACATTGGAACATCACATACATGTGTTTTACTGGGACTTATTTATTCCATCTTTATTATTATTGTTGGAACATCACATGCATGTGTTTTACTTGGCGGACTAGTTAAAATCTTTATTATTATTACATTGGAATATCACATGCATGTGTTTTACAGGACTGGTTAAAATCTTTATTATTACATTTGGAATATCACATGCATGTGTTTTACACGGACTGGTTCCATCTTTATTATTACATTGGAATATCACAGTCTACATGTGTTTTCACGGATCTGGTTCCGTCTTTATTATTACATTGGAACATCAACTTTTAATTTCATGGTTCCGATTATTATTATTACATTGGAATAACATACATCGCATCTGATGTGGTGATTTCTTTTGTTATTCCATTCTTTATTATACCCGGTTGGTTAAAACTTTGACTTATATACTCCATGAAATTAGTAGAATATCCTTGATATTTGCGTTTCATCGATATCTTTTCATGGAAATATTCTTGATCATTCTTGAATTTTACTCTAAAAGCAGTATCATTTTGACAATTTGGGCGTTAATAATTCTGGATAAAATAATTCTTGAACTTGTTTTATTGAATTATTATGTCATTATCATCATCCTCATGTTATATTATATTATCTTGAACTACGTGTATAGATGAACTTAGTATGATTATGACCGAGGATCATTAATTATAATCATGGCTTGTTATAAATGATGTGATAAAAAAGTCCTCGGTGGCACATGTAATGCGAGATGGATAGTTTTGGTATGATTATGACCGGGGTGATTCGGTATAGTCATGACCATTGATAATTTGATGAATATCCTTGGCCGTAGTAGTGCGGGGGTGATTCGATGATGTGGATTATTTATTAAAGTGAGTCTAAACTATACTTGATGATGAAAAACCTTTTAAAACCTAAAAGATAGTAGACTTTATTCTCTGCTTGACTCTTTTAATGGATTGCTTATTAAAGCTGCTGATTAAACTTGTTGTCTATTGTATTTTATCGGTTTAACCTTTGTTGAAGGCTAATGATAAATTATTACTGCATTATCTTAGTCGTAATATTTTCTTCTTGAGGCTAGTTGAGCTCACCACTTTTTTCCTTTATTCTCTTGGGAAATGAGAACATAGTGGGATGAGTCGGGGAGCGGAGTAATGGTCGAGAGGATAGCATTAGTAGTCCCTCACTATACGTGAAATAGTG
The DNA here is from genome assembly GCA_020205615.1 of Panax quinquefolius. NCBI lineage: Eukaryota > Viridiplantae > Streptophyta > Magnoliopsida > Apiales > Araliaceae > Panax > Panax quinquefolius. Next base: position 3,381,611 of record CM035161.1, read on the forward strand.
TGATAATAGTTGTAATGAGGACTCCTTTTGAGTTTGTATAATATCTAGTAGACAATATTTGTATTCAAACTCACGATTTATATCGTATTATACCACAGACAGTTATATTAGTAAGTTGTATTTGAATTTATATACCATGTAAGTGGCGACCCAAGATGGGTGGCGTATACCTAATTTTAGGCGTCATCATCGCATTGATTCGACCATTAACATGTACCCTCAAATGGAAAAAATATTTTCCTTGATAAAATAAATAAAAGCTTCCAAAAATGATTATTTGAACTTTTGGAACTTGATAATTCACATTCGAACCATATGTTCTTTTCATAGAAAATTTCATTCTCTCAACTGCGGAAGAAAGTTTTCAAATTCAAGCAGAAATTGTAGTGGAAATCCTGAAGCGAGGCGATTTCTGAGTTATAATCAAATTTGGTCGAGAATTGGGGTCTGCAAACACAAAATATGTGTTAATCATTTAATGCCAAAAAATACTCTTCCTCTCTTATACTTCATATATCTACATTCGTTGTAAAAATATCACCATTAATATATTATTAAAATAAAATATTTAAATGAATTATTTTATCGAGAAAAAGATAAAATATTAATTTTCAACAATTGTCACATTAAAAATTTTCTCCATCTATATCAGCATAAAATCAATATTTTCCTCATCATATAAATCAATAATTAATTATTCATAAATAATATTACGAATCACATTCTTTGACAACGAGGCGGTTCGAGAAAGAGGGAGAAACTTTCGTAAGGATCTCTCTTCTTGTAACCTTGATTAAGATGACGAAACCTCTCCTTGGCGAAACTTTCTAGACATTGCCAATAATGTTATCTAATAATATTATTCAAATAATATGAATTATTGCTCCAGATAATAGAAAATCTTGTGCGATGACAATTATTAAAACAACATTAATATAAAATATCAATAGCAATGATTATTGAATCGATAAAATAAAATATTGAGCGATAATTCGCATAACAATTATTAGTGAGTGCCTGCTACGTAAGAATCGATAAGCGGTGTATCTGGTATTGCCTTTGTGTTTTAACCATAGAATTATTCAGCGATGATAGCATGCATATTCTGGAGATTATTTATAACCCGACTTATTCTTGTCGTTTTTTTCGTCGATAAACTTTTTAGTTATGGGGCCCACAAAAAATTGCTTGTGAGTCGTCTGCGAATATTCTGACGGTATGAATATTCCACGACAAAACGAATATTCTCGTCAGCGATGAATATATTTTAAAATACCACTTGCTTGTTTGAAATAATTTGAATTTTACCCGTAACTTTACCACATTAATCAAATCAACCCTTATTTTAAGATAATAAATAGAGGAAATTTAATTTTATTAAATAATAAGTTGAGGTCTTACAAAAGATGTATGATTACACGATGAATATCTTTGGCGTAGTCGCGAAGATGAGCAGTGTTGAGATGAACATGACCCATTTGGTGATCTGAATGAATATCTTTGGCCGTAGTCGAAGATGAATATTTGATTCAAGATGTATATTGATTGATATTCTGAGGATAAAATATTGATGATGAACTTTTAAATTCATAGATGATAGTATATTTCATTATCTACTTAACTCTTCTAATGAATTATTGTTTAAATTGCGATTATTGATCTAAAACTTGTTTTTCGATTATATTACATCGATTTTTCTGCACTGAAGGCGAAGGATAATTTGTTGTATATTATCTTAGTCGTAATATTCTTTATTAAAGGCTAGTTAGTGACCCTTTTCTTTTTATTAAATTTTAACTTCTTAAGAAGCGAGAACATAACGAGGAACGGTCGGGTATAGAGTGATGGTCCTGAGCAGTTGTTTTAGCGATCACCATTTATTTTTGTAAAATAGTGCATCGATAATTATAATGTGACTTTATTTGGGTGTGGATATTTAGAAGAGCAATATTTGTATTTAAACTCGCGATTATGTGTTGTATATTTTCTTGCGACAATTGTAATAAAGTTATAGTTGTTTTCATCTTAATATTTGGCATTTCGAGAATGGGTGATGTATCTTTTTATTTTAGAGGCGTCACATCAATAATTTTATCTTAGTGGTAACAATTTGACAGGTAAATCACCTTTGCTGCTCTCCTATGATACTAGTAGTTCTTTCTAAATTCTCAATTAAGCACTGATCTTAAAATGAATTAAATAAGAAGGAGGACATATTTACTTGCACCAGATAAAACTAACTGAAGACATGTTTAGTTCTTGATTAATAAAGCAAGGCTGTTCAAATTTATTTCAGGTTCAATACCTGAGGAGATTGAAAGCCTTAATCTCGTGAGTTGAGTCTCCACGGGAACAGCCACACTGGCCTCATTCCATTCCAAATCTTCAATATGTCAACATTGAAGAAACTTGACTTAAAGTGAGAATAATTTTTTCAGGGCATCTCCCATCAAGCACTGGACTTTTGCTTCCCAATCTTGAAGAGCTTTACCTAAGCGCCAACAAACTCAGCGGAACAATTCAAGTTTTGTTTCAAATGCTACTAAGCTTGTCATTCTAGAATGGACAGAAATTCATTCAGTGGATCTATACCCAATACAATTTGTAACTTGAGACTCCTGCAGCGGCTCTTACTAGGAGGAAATAATCTGACTAAGAATCTTCGACTCCAGAATTGAAATTCATTTCTTCTTTATCAAACTGCCAATATTTGGATGATTTTATCAGTAGCACTAAATCAGCTGAATGGTGTCCTCCCAACATCAGTCGGAAACCTTTCAACTTCTCTCTACCTGTTTGAAGCATTTGGATGCAAAATTAAGGGTGACATTCCCTCAGAATTGGAAATTTGAGCAGCTTAGAATCCATACTTTGGGATAGCAATGATTTGACAGGGCCCATTCCACCAACGGTCGGAGGATTAAAAATTTGGCACGTTTATATCTTGAACACAATAAACTTCAAGGATCCATTCCAAATGACCTTTGTCAGTTAAAAAACATGGGAGACTTATATTTAAGTGATAACAAGCTCTATGGATCTATACCACAATGCTTGGGAGACTTTAAATCTTTGAGAAGGCTATACTTGGACTCCAACAAATTGACTTCCACCATACCATCGACCTTGTGGACCCTTAAAGATCTTTTGGGTCTAAACCTATCCTCAAATTTGTTGAGTGGCTATGTGCCAATGGAAATTCAAAATTTAAAGGTCATAACAGAAATCCGCTTATCATGGAATCAGTTATCAGGTTCTATTCAAGCACCATTGGAGGAGCACAAATGTTAAGTTCTATTTCCTTGGCCCATAATAAACTGCAGGGATCCATTCCTCAAACATTAGGCAACTTGATAAGCTTGGAATTCTTGGATCTATCCAGCAACAATTTGTCTGGAGGTATTCCCAAGTCCTTGGAGCACTCAGATACCTCCAATTTTCAACGTGTCTTTCAATAGGCTGCAAGGAGAAATTCCTACTGGAGGAATATTTTGCAAACTTCACAGCTCGATCGTTTATGCAAAATGATGCGCTATGTGGTGCTCCTCGTCTGCAAGTCCAGCCATACAAAACCAAAACTCTCAAGAATCACAGTCAAAATTTATGTCTCTACTTAAATATATTTTGCCATCAATAACAATAGCAATCCTTGCATTGACACTGGTAATTGTGTTGAGAATACGGAGAAGAAGGAAAATCAGATTACTATCCCAAGTTAATTCGTTATCTCGTTCTTGGAAAGGATTTCGCACCATGAACTTTTACAAGCAACTGATGGATTTTGCGAAAGCAACCTGATTAGTAAAGGGGTATGGGCTCAGTTTATAAAGGAACACTTCCAAATGGGATGATTATTGCAGTGAAGGTTTTCAATCTACAATGTGGAAGAGCATTCAAGAGTTTTGATGTTGAATGTGAATTGCAGTGTGGTATTCGTCATCGGAATCTTACAAAATTATCAGCAGTTGCGCAAATTTGACTTTCAAAGCCTTGATATTAGAATACATGCCTAACGGGAGCCTCGAAATTTGCTGTACTCGCACCACAATTGTTTAGATATTCTGCAGCGGTTAAACATAATGATAGACGTGGCATCAGCCTTAGAATATCTTCATCATGGTCTTACAACGCCAATCGTTCACTGTGATCTTAAGCCAAGCAATGTCCTGCTTGACGAAGATATAGTTGCCCATGTTGCCCATGATAAACTGTTGGGTGAAGAAGAGATTATGACACATACTAAAACCCTAGGCACAATTGGATACATGGCCCCAGGTAATACTCTTATGTTCACAGCTTATATTCTATTTGAGAAATTAAACTAGTTTCATATAACTATAAGTTTTGATTAACTGAATTTGAAATCAATGTTCATGTCTTGTACAGAATATGGAATGGAAGGAATTGTATCTGCAGAAGGTGATGTCTATAGTTATGGAGTTATGATGATGGAAACATTCACAAGGAAGAGGCCAACAGATGAAATGTTTTTCGGTGAAATAAACTTGAGAAGTTGGGTGAATGAAGCTTTACATGGTTCATTAATTCAAGTCGTAGATACCAATTTGATAGAAAAGGACGACGAGCATTCATCTGTGAAGCTGCAATGTGTGTCATCCATCTTGGAATTGGCCATGAATTGTTCAACAAATTCACCTGCGGAAAGGATCAAGATATCAAACGCTGCAGTTAAACTCAACAAAATTAAAGCACGTTTATAGGAAATATAGAGATGGTTAAAAATAGCAGGTAAATGCTTGAGGACGGCATGGATCATGATTAAGTCTATTTGTATGTGGCATCTAGTCTAGTGTATATAAAATTTTATCTTGATCAAGAACTCCACTTGTGCTCGTGGAAAACTTCCAATTTTATGAGGACTAAGTAAGAAAAATAGTAAACCATTAACTTTCACTTTGATAAAACACCAACATCTTAAGGCATTATTGTCAAGCTTCCCACTCTAGTGATAAAAGCCAATCGTGATAAAAAATAAAAGTAGAGAGCTGCAACTAGGTCAGGTTGGCTCAGTAAGGGATTGTTTTAATTGCTTTGAGGTCAGGCCGGAGTCAAATGGGTAAGCCAAGGACCACAAACTTGCAACTAATTTAATTGGTTGTATGTATTGCCCCATGTTCCAAAATGAGGGTCCGTATGAATGTTATGAAAAATAATAAAATTTCAAATTAATTAACTTCGTCAATGATTTAATGAAATTAAATGATTTTCAAACAGACAATTTGGCATAATTTGTCAATTTATAATGTAAGTTTCAACTTGAAATGCACTTAAAAGGAAAATGAGACTTTCATTTAAAAGCGGATAGATGAAGTATAATGAGTAACCAAAAGAACATTATAATTACTCAAATATATATTCTTTATTTCATTAAGTTCTTATAGGAGAAATCATTAGAAACATTATCGAACTTCTAACTAAAACCATATATAACTTGATTATGAATTTAATAAATAATAAATTTTTTGATTTATAGTATCAATATAAGAACACAATTATTTAAAAATGGAACGACGGTGGTCATGACAGCCACTCTTCTGAAAAACTTTCACAATTAGGAACCTCAAGAATTTGCCAAAGTAAATAATAATAATCAAATTTCAAAAAATAACTAAAAATGCAAAAATTAATCATTATTTTGGCAAAAATAATAACAATTTTAGAAAATAATTGTTTTTTTTGGAAAAATTAATAAAATTTCATAAAAGATAAATTCAGAAAATTAATATATTCACAAAATAATTAATTTTTCCTAAAAACTAATTAATTATTGGCACTTCAGGGCATACCTAGATTATATGGTGCATTTTGTTGGATGTTTAGGAAAATATATTATTGGAATCTAGTGTAGCTATTTTGGGTGGTTCCGAATTCCGAATATAGGGATGGTTATTCTTGTCGTAAGCCATAAAAGTGTGCTTTTTATTTTCCTTACGCTATGTATAGATCTACGTACCACTTCTTAGCCTATCTCTGTAATGGCCCTACCCTTTTTCTTTCTTAGGCTTTGGTCTCCTTTGGCATCAGGCTTCTGTTCATGCTCATCCTCAGCCTCCAGTAGGCTGATGGGCATTAAACCCGACTGTGTAGACCTTTAAGCACAGTCTTCTACGACCTCTTCTATAGAAATATATAGATGATGACAATATATATATATATATATATATATATATATATATATATATATATGTTGGATATATGATCCTTGTAGCGTCTGCTGACGGTAAAAGAAATGCGCGAGAGATTTATGTGGTTACTCGATTTGGGTAGTCATGGTAATGATTATATGATTGATCTTTGATTAAATTCATAGAACTTTCTGATAGATAGTATTTATAAATTTCTTAATCTATTAAATACTATTTGCATTATGTCTTAAATCCATAATGCTCTTCCAAATAACGACCAGAAAAAGCGCTCACTCAGAGGCAGTAGCATACTTATAGCCATTTTCAGAACCTTTGAAGTTATAGTACTGAGTTCAACAATCTCACCTTGGCGATTAACCTTCGCCCATTGGAAGATAAACCACTTGTTTCAGCCGGTTGGGGAGAATACTCCCTCTAGCATGTAGAGACATTAACCAAGTCAAGCAATGCTTGAACTTATCCATGATCCACGATCTTTGTCAACATGTCGGTTTTGCATTCTCAAAGTGTGCACCTTTTCGGTATCACTTCACATAACAATCAACTCTCTCACCTGTGAAACCTTACAGGGAAATATGCTTGGTCCTTGCATGATACACACGATGCTTTGCCAAATAAATGACACTCGACTATCTATCTGTCTGGATTGCACTCCACCTTGATCTATGCCCAACTCATTTACAAAACCCTTGACCCAATTCTTCCTTCCCACGCCTCGACCCGATACCGTATACTCGGACTCGATAGTAGATAGAGCTCTTTAGAGATTGTACCGTGGATCTCTAACATATCGGTCCACCTTACAGTGTAAACACGTACCACCATTGTAAATCTCAAATCATCCGACCTTCGGCGTAATTACATCTACCCCCTGGCTGAAATCGATCATGTGGCCCTTAAACATAATCCCATGATTTGCGATTACCCATGATATCTCGATACCCTTACTTGCTTTCCGGTGTTCTGCTAGGTTTGCCATATATTTGCTCTTTGTCTTTGTGCATGTGCCGTCGGGTCTTGTACATACCACCGCATCGTTAAACAACCAGCTGCGACTTTGCGGAAGACCTACGTTCGACATATCACAGAGTCTCTTGTTGTAGACTTAGGACAACATCTTTGTAAACAACACGAAGTGACTACTTGATGAAAATCTTGACACTGTTTAGCATTAGTCATACTAAACCTCTCGAACACTTTCTCCACATAACTTTTCTATAATGAACACGACTTACCAAGCTGTCGTATCCTGCAATCTCCATCCACTAGTATCTTCTTGCATGACACCAGTTCTTCATGTCAAACTCCTTTCCCAGCAAGGTCTTGACTGTTGACTTCACCCACATCTCTTAGCGACAATAAGCATATAATCCACATCTGATGTGAGAAAAATATATGAACCATCCTCGAAGAGCTATTAACATAATATGACAATCATACTCACAAAGTGAATCTGATCCGGATCGTATAGGAATCAAACTTCTTGTACCATTGTCTTGGAAATTTGTTTACCATCTGATGATTTCTTTAACACCAAACCATGTTACTCGATCTCCAAGTGCTTGAACCCCTCAGTGCTCCATGAATATAACTTCCTCGAATCATTATGAAGAAAACATGTCTTCACATCAGTATTTTCTAACTTTCTAGATGGCATAGCTAGCCACCGATGTCGATATAATCTGATTGAAGTATGTCTCACTAGGAAAAACACCTCATCATGGTCAATTCCTTCCTCTGTGAATATCCCTTTGCAACTAATGGACCTTAAACCTTTCCCTTTCCTTTTACGATACAACTTCTTTCTTCTTGTATGCCCTTTTTGCCCTTGGTTTACATCCCCCTCGGTGTTGGGATATTCACATGAATCCCATTATGAATAAATTGAAGAGTAAGGTGTGGATGGTGCGATTTTTAAGCTACCTCGAGCAGTTGTGAATTCCCAAGTTTTATTTTCTTCATGACTCCATCTCCTCTACCGTGCTCCATCCATACATCCCTTTCGGGAGACTAACATGGCCTCTGAAATGTAGGCGGATCCCCCACTAGTGGTAGATAGAGCATATCTGACCATATCATCGAACACATACCTCTCCGGTGGTTTGATGGTGCGTCTGAGTCTCCTTGCGGCTATGCTTTCCTCATCTCTTCTTGATTATCCTGTTCCATAGCGGTGGATTGCCGGTGTTTCTTGCTTTCCATTTCCAATCTGTATGTCCTGCTGGCACATTTCTTTGGTATCTTCCCGACCCTCGATTTTTTGAACTTCTGATGTGCCTTAACCGTGGAAGCTTCATCAAAACCACATCCCTCTTGATCACTACTTTCTTGATTTGGGATCCCAAAGCTTGTACCCTTTTACCCCTTTCTTATACCCGAAAAAGATACCTTTGTTTGGACTTTGCATCAAGCTTTGACCTCTCATCACGGAGAACATGAACATGGGTTTGGACAACCAAATATTCTCATACACAGGTAATCTACATCTTTATGCATCCATACCTCCATCTTTATTTACTATCGGAAGCGTTACTCGGCGACACTGTTTATAATTAAGCGTCGTATTCACTACTTGTCCGAAATCCTTAGAAAGTTACGCATTCGACCTAATGCCTGTAGTGTACCTTACTGCTATAGTTACATTCATTCTTTACGCCACCCCATTACTGCTTTGTGGTGTCTTTCTAACAATCCGGTGTCATTGAATCCAGAAAGATTCGCTTTCATAACAGCCATTTCCAAGAACCTTTGAGGTTATGAGCCTGAAGTTCAACAATATATATATATATATATATATATATATATATAATAATGTGTGTGTCACGCCCCAAAAATTCAAAAATAATTTACGAGCATGAGCTGAGCGATAATCAAAACCCCAGTATAGAGAATTAAGCTCGGAAATTCCCATTTGACAATAAACAAACTCCATAAACATATATATAAAATTCTAAACCTTATTCGAAACTCGAAATTTAATCAATTACAATCAATACCAAACTCAAAATTTAATCTGAATTCTGATTCAATACCAAACTCGAAATAAATAAGAGTTTTGCTACCGAATGATTACTTAAGCGAGAATATTGAATGGGTGCCTTTATATTTTATAAAAATTTCTATTGAAATAAATACTATACATTTTAAGAGTCACGAAAAAAAAAAAAAAAAAAAATACCCAGGTCCGATATTAGGTGTCTAGTATTCTATCTGTCTAGAAGTTATTCGATAAATAATAAAATACTATCGATCATCTTCACAATCAACAACTAATAACTATAATATATTATTGAAATAGCGAATTCTAATATCTTCAAGCTCGCGTAACTTCGTTGCTAACGGATGGCGATTGAGGCTGCTAAACTTGATAACTCAATCTGAAAAATACGATGAGTGAAATTAATTTGGCGATGATATATAATATCTGAAAGGAGGATTAATTTGGAACATCACTAAGTACTAGCAATAAGTGTGTGGGGCCCAAGTGCAAATTAGGGTTCGATTGACCTAATTGAATTAAATGCAAAATTAAGGTTAAATTATTATGATTAAATGGAAGGCGGAAGAAGCCGAAAATAAAAAGCAAGATCTGAGAGAATCTTTCCACGTGTCCGGCGGAAGCACGTGGAGGTGACTCATTTGAAATTGATTGAGGGATTGGATTGGTGGCTAGAAGAGGCGGAGACGATCTAGGCATTATTTTGATGACTAAGGGTAAATTTGGAATTTCTCAGGGGACATGTGCCTATCACATGACCACTCTCCAAAAAATCCTATAAATATCTCTTCGGCTCCATTGGGAAGGGACTTCTACGGGGCCGAAGACTTGGACTCTTGGAAGATCAAAGGGACCCTTTTGGTGACTTAAAGGCTTGGAATTCCACTAAAAGCACCCGAAGGGGGTTTGGACATTCTCTCGACTTGAAGGACTTCGAAGGCTCTTGGAATCCTGTTACCTAACACGGTTCCGGATTCTAGGGAGTTACGCCAGCGTCGTTAGATGTAATCGCCCACCTTGCCGTTCTCCGCTTCTTGATCGATCGATCGATTAAGTACTTTTTATTGGTTTTCTCTCCTCCTCAATGACCACGAAACCCAACCCTAGCAGTGCGATTTCCTTGCCCATTTATTGGCGACTCTGCTGTGGGAGGTGTAGAATTAAATGAAGGTATGCCCACAACTCGAAGTGGAAGAACTACGGGAAGAGTGCTTTCCTACTGACAAACAACATTACCTCCGGGATCCGGTTCAAAGCGAGCCCTCCAAGCTTTCCAAAGCATGAGCACGGATTTTGACCAACCACTTAATGAAAGGCGCTTGGAAGGAAGTTCGGCGTCACCACGTATATGCGATCAACAACAAACCAACGCGAAGAAGCAAAGGCGAGGATGCGGTGGAACCGAAGCGAATGATGTGTGCAAGCTGGAGATGCTCGAGGCATTGAAGGAAGCCACGAAGAAGGCAAGGAATGATGATGGCCATGATCTTTGAAATCACGAGGAAGTAAGAGGAGATGGGGAATTTCCGCTTGACGGTTGATCTGATTCCACTTTCGAGGCCATGTTCGGGAAGTTTGCATGAGGAGCAAGTAGGTGTGGAAGACAATGATAATGGTATGATGAAAAAAACCACATTGTACCTCCATTAGCGGAAAGTCGATTGGTTCCAATAATCGACTTGGAAGCCCGAGCGGTTGGTGGCGTGCCTGACCTAGGATGGAAGCAAAGCCGACCTCAAGCAAACATCATCTCGGCTACTATTCCATCATTTTCACGGTCTGAAATGCCAGCCATTCAAGCGATGTCCGGTGAATGAGCAACCAACTTCCACGATGCGGTACATTGTTCGCGATCTGAAGTGTCCATCAACCAATTTCTCTACCATACCCACCTGCACGTGATATATCCACAACCCGAGAGAGTTCACTTTCTGAGCCGTATGTGAAGGATGATATGATTGGCGTGATCGATCAACCCAGCGAACGAGACGTCGACCCTCGGAGTTGGACTTTACTCCTCCTTACCACACACACATTCCGGAGCAACCTTACCAACAAGGTATATTGGCACCCGTAATTTCCAAAATCTGGCGGGAAAAAGGAAATGCTAGGGAACATATTGCGAGGTTTGTAAGTCGATGTCTCAAGTGGCTCGGATATGTGAGTGAACAACCACAACTTATTGATCGGGAAATTCAACAAGACTTTGTGGATAGTGCCTTTAGTTGGTACTACTGATTTGGAGAAAGAATCGATCCATGATTGGGATGACTTAAAATTACAATTTTTCAGAAATTTTTTCTATATGCGAAGCAGGTAACCATTGTGGAGCTTATGCGGTTCAGCGAAGCAAGAATGAGGAGTTGTCGATTATGTTGTGAGTTGGGGCCCGAACGCGAGAGGTGTGCGAGCCCGATTGAAGAAAAGAACTTGGTTAGTATATGCAACAATGGTGCTTTAGACCTTGACCCGCCACCTCATTACAAAGCTTGTGATTCATTTGCGACCCTCTCGTCTTTTGCACAAGACTTGGGAGGAATCATGACATTTCCACCACCATGCGATGGTTACATGGAAGAGCAAAGAGGACAACAACCGTGGCTTTGGTGATTCTCAATCAAAACCACCGAGGGGGGCGAGGGAGAAAAATGAGAAAATTGAAAGCGAAGAAAAGCATGGTGACAAGTATACTAGAATGCGATTAGGGAGGCTATTACATGCGTGAGAAGGCATTGAGGAGCTGTCTGAACAATGGGTTGAGCGTGGGTGGTGAAGCCTCCAAGACCCGGTTGGTTATATGAAGAGATGAAAAGAAAATGGGACTTACATGCGTACCACCAATCGCGGGACGTTCCACTATGGTACATTACGATCTGCGGAGGATATACCGTGAAAGGCGGCGGGGGAGATTGAACTAGGAGAAAAGCGTGTAACACTATCACCCATGGTTGATCCGAAGTCGTGAACCCAAATCTTGGCTCTCTTGTCGAAAACTCTGAACTACTGGATGAATTAAAAATCCACCAGATGGTGGTCCACGAAAATGGCAGTGCGAAGTAATTGGATGACGAGGTTGGAGGCACAAGAATTGTGAATTAAAAAAATAAAATATATATATATATATATATATATATATATATATATATATATAATCCACCAGATGGTGGTCCACTCTAAATGGTTGGTCAGTCCTCGTGGTACACTTGCCCGAAATTAGACTGACCAGTGGCCAGAGGCACCCGATTTCAGTCCTCGTGAACCGCACTTGCCAAGAAAGCTGGGCGACTCGGTGACAAGGCACTTGATTTCAAGTCCTCGTGAAGCTGCACTTGCCGAAATTGGGCGACCAGTGGCGAGGCACTTTCGAGTGTTACTTTATCATTAAAAGTGAATGAGGCACGACTATAAGTCCTTGACCCAAAAGTTATACTTTTAACTTTAAAAGTAATCGAGGCACACGACTATAAGTCCTCGAACCGGACAAGTTATACTTTCAACTTCAAAAATAATCGAGTTTATTATTTGAAGCGTTATGCTTTTACGTTAAAAAGCAATTTTGTTATCAATAAATTGTCAAACTTCGACATATGCTTGAATATTTTTCTAATCTCTTTAAAAAAAAAAAAATAGATTGAGTTAAAAAAAAAAACAACATGTTTTTCTTGAATAGATTCATGTTTCTTTGTTTTATGAGGCCTATTGGTGTCTTGGAATCTTAATTGAACAACTTAAGATTGATGTTAAATATTGAGTTTTAAAGAATCGTTCAAATTAAAAGCGATCAATAAGGATAAAAAGAAACTACAATTTGATAAATGAAATATATGTACATAAATTTTACGATACGGAAATGAAAAAAAAAATATGAAAGTTTATGATCTAAAGGCGCTGACTGTCGAACTAAAGAAGGGAATAACTAAAGCCTTGATCGACAATGGTGTGGTACCATGAGCCTTAAGTATTAAATTTATCGAGCCTTGAGGTCTTGGGTGGCATTTCGATTTCCCAAAAGCTTGGTCTTGATTTATGTATGTCATCTTGAAGCTCCTAAAGTTTACATAAAGTAAGTCGTCCTCATGGGGCGTGAAGTGACTTAGAGCGAAGTCTGACAACATGATGATTGGAAATAAAAGATCGACCCTAGCATAGAGGAGACATGTCGAGGAAAGTTAGGAGATACCTAGATATCCTTGAAGAGATCCTCTGGGGCTTGCCTCTCAGGGTTTGCTCCCCTGAGGGTTCCTTCTCTCCAGGACTTTTGTTTTCAAGGCTTGCAAAACATCGAAGCTTAAGTGAAGACTTGACACTTAAAATATTTTGCGATCATCTCTTTGAAAGGCGTGACTCACGCGCAGCGAAATGCTTCTTGGTAGATGACATAGACATCCTCTAGAGTTGGGGTGAACTCCCCAAGCAGTGACAAATGTACGTGTGGAAGAACACCAGCGTGAAATCAAGGCGGTGAAGAAGCATCTTGGTCACATCGGGATCACGAAGATCCTGCATAATTGAATCTGGCATAAAATGTCAAGCCCTCTTGATTATATCCACATAATCGGAATTTGCGAGAACCTCGTCGGTCCAATGTTGCCACCCACGAAGGCGATTGGATAAATCGGATATGAAATGAATGGAATTTGTAGGGGTATTCTGTTTTTCTATACATATCGAGGAATCACGGCGAGCAGGAAAAATTTGTCTAAACTTACATGGCCGTAGCATATAGAAATAAGCTGCTTTCTCGGGGAGGAGAAAGGTTGTACGATCGTAATTCTTCACTTGCTCCCGAAGCGTTAGAAAACCCGTAAAGGGAGCCTTTCCCCGATCGTTGATGAAAGGAACCTCCTTAGTAGTTTTGGAGATTACGTGGAGCGTTCATTTGGAGTTGGCTGCAACAGAAAATATAACATGAGAATTCTAGAAACAAAGAAAGAAAGTGAATGAGCATTTGAAATTAAGTGCTTACCATATGAGAGAGGGTATGAAACTTAAATAAGAAGATTGGATTTGGGAAAGGAAGATCCACGAACACCTTGGATTAGGAAGGAAGATCATGAACACACAAGAAAGAAAAAAGAGCACAAGCATTAGGAGCCATTCGAATAAAAGGGTAAAAAGAAGAGCGAAATGTGAAAAAGGAGGCCATTAGGTTGGGTTCCCTAAGGGTTGACCCGTGGATTTAGCCACTAAGGAGCTCTCCCCTCTTACATTTAACTTCTCCTTACTCGTCAGATCAAGATTGGAATGAATGCTACTTCTTGGAACATCCAGAACTAAGATCCTTGTTAAGGTGAAATGGCTGGGAATAAATTCTTCCTCCTTGCGATGTTGTCCTTTCTTTCAAAATATCCAGGAGCCAATGACCTTGTTAAGGTGAAATGGCTCGGAATAAACTCTTCCTCCTGCGGGTTGTCCTTTCTTTCAAAATATCCGAGCGAGGACCTTGTTAAGGGGAAATGGCTCGGAATAAATTCCTCTCCTTGTGTTGTTCCTTTCTTCGAATATCCAGAGCTAATGACCTTGTTAAGGTGAAATGGCTCGGAATAGATCCTCTCTCCTTGCGGTGTTCCTTTCTTCCGAATATCCAGAGCGATGACCTTGTTAAGGTGAAATGGCTGGAATAAATCCTCCTCCTTGCGGTGTTGTTTTCTCTTTGAGAATATCAGGCCGAAGATCTGTTAAGGTGAAATGGCAGGAAAAGAAAACTACAATCACGAAAAGAGAATTGATGAAACAATTAAGAAAAATTAAACAAAACATCAACCTGACAAACAAACAATCAATCGACAAAATAAAATAATTATACATGAAAAGAGTTTGAAATTCCGACTAAATAAAAGAATTATGAAAACAAAGATTTTTCTTGAAAGTAAGTCACCTTCAACAATCAAAGCAATTATGAATTAGAGGCGGTTATAATCAATTTCCTCGATGCAAAAAAAGAAAAAGAAATATATATATATATATATATATATATATATATATATATATATACGGTCTCGGTTTATCGGTCTGAATAGGGTGATTTCTATCAAGAAATTGATTGTTGATGGTCTTATGGGCTATTGTGAAGAAGAGATGGTGGAATATCTTCTCTTTTATTTTGGACCCGAGGAGCCTTTGGATGCGCTTGTGTTCTCATTGAATCATTATGTAGAATCACTTGGGTAATGCAGGATCGTCAAGAATAGCGGGGAAGGAGTGGAGAAGGCTACGTGACTTGATGACTCATGGGATATAGCGGGCGAGTTTGAAAGGAACCAAATAATTGGCATTGGGGAAACAAGAGTGGGGTTAATCGTATTCATTCTTTTAAATGGGCTTATTTTCTTTTAGTTTAAATAAATTATTGTCGATAGTCGTTGGATGAGGTGAAGGCGTATATAAGCTTCAGCGGATCTTTCTTATGGCAAAAAAGGCGGCCGATGATAATTAATCGTGGAACAGGACCTCTCAAAAATAAGATAAGTAAATATTTTATTTATTTATTTATATTTTTATTTTTATTTTTAAAAAAATAAAAATAAGATTTTATTTTATTTTATTTTTAAAAAAAAAAAAATAGGGTTAAACCATTCAAAAAAAAAATGGTTACCTCGTTTTTGTATAGGGTTGACGAAAAAAAAATAAAAATAAAAAAATAAAAATTGGGTAAGGGTTAAATGGCCGAACTTTGGCGTGAATAGAAAGGGACTATGGCTATCATGCATAATCATATGATTTTAATTTATTTCATATGATTTTATGATTTTGATTTATTTTAAAAAATCTCTTTTCAAATTAAGAAAGATTTGATTTGATTTTCCAAAATAAAGAAAGATTTAATTTCAAAAAAATAAAATTAAGATTTGATTTTATAAAATTAAGATTTGATTTTATTTTGGAAATAAAAATTAATTTTGATTTGATAAAAAGGAAAGACTTGGTGTATCGAAGATAAAAAAAATTTTATTAGGAAGATTATTGCATATATATATATAAGGAGTAAGATCTATGGGTTTTAATTATAAATGTATCATATGACATGATTATTACTTTTACAAAAATCGATCAATTATGCATACATATAGATTATAAAACAATATTTTATATATTAGCTCCATTGAGCCCTTGGCGTACCTATATATCTTTAGGGAATTCTATATAAAGTTTGTTGTATCATCTTATCACGGAGTCTTACTTTCGAATTAATTATTAATAAGTATGTGTTGAATTTGATAAAATAAAAAAACAAAAAAAACTCATGAATTGCTAATAAAGTTCTCCAGGAGATTAGCGATTCTTGAAAATATATATAAGCGAGGGAATATTTTATAGGGTCTTACAATTTGGAAGTTACATGGGTAATTGTGATAAATATAAGGTAATTAACTAGACAATTAGGCGTTCTTTGAATTTCGCCTTGAATCATAACTAGAAATTATATGCATGGGATATAGGATTTGTCGTTTGTATATCCATTTTATAAATTGAGGAAAAGAGGTTGTTTATCATTTACGGTGATTGACATCGTACCATTATTAGAGTCCTTCCCGTAATATTACTTATGGAAAGTTAGAATTATAGTGATCAAAAAAGATGCCTTGATTGATCATTTTAGTATCGACTTGCGAACTTTTATTTTATTTTATATGGAAATATTTTGCTGATGACGATCCACGGTTTCTGAGGAATTCCTCTCAAAGCTAAAATAATGATTTGGTTTTGAAAATGAAGATCACGTTCACGGGAAGAATTAACGCTCATTTTCACTTTGAATTGTAAATGTGTTGATTTTTAAACTTGTCGATTCTTAAAGCTGATTGTTTCATTTGTTTATCTTCCGAAGCTTCACGGCCACTATTACTCTGCTGATTGCTTCTTTTTCCCTTTAGTTTTTTTAGTCTTCTTTCTCTAAAATACATAATCAAAGTAAAAATCAATTTAACTAATTTGCTATACTTATCTAGTGGAATCGATTCTGTCAATCCCCATAAATGACTACAGCGGTATCACAAATTAAGGAAAAAGATCTTGCGTTTAAAAAAATAATAATATTATTATTATTTTATCAAATTAAATTATTCTTATTTAAAAAAAATATTTCTCGATTTTCAAAAATATTTTAAGTAAAATAATTTCTTCTAATTTTTATTTTATAAGTATATAAATAAAAATAATTTGATTTTGTTTCCAAAATAATAGGAATGATTTGATTTTCTATAAAGAAGGATTTGATCTTGTTACAAATCAAAATAAGATTTGATTTGATTTGACAAATATATAATTTATTTTGATTTAGTTTGATATATGTATATATATATATAAAAATTAATTAGAAACAAATATTATGCAAGGTTTGGAAAGATTTGATAGAGGATTTCCAAGATATATTGGGAGAAATTTCCCATGGTTTCGTCTCACTATGATTTTACATTTTCGGGACTTGCGAGATCGAAATTTTTGAGAAAAATTGAAGTAGTATTCCTGAGTTAAAGTATTTTTGCGATGATCGTCACTCCAGGGCGCGACTCTCGTGAGGGGCAAATGTGGGCCCAAAGTGCAAATTAGGGCTCATTGACCTAATTGAATTAAATGCACAAATTAAGGTTATTATTATGATTAAATGGAAAGGCGGAAGATAGAAAATAAAAGCAAGATCTGAGAGAATCTTTCCGCGTGTCCGGCGGAAGCACGTGGAGTTGACTCATTTGGGGAATTGATTGAGGGATTGGATTGGTGGCTAGAAGGCGGAGACGATCTGGGCATTACTTTGATGACTAAGGGTAAATTTGGAATTTCTCAGGGACATGTGCTATCACATGACCCTCTCCAAAAAATCCTATAAATATCTCTTCCACTCCATTGGGAAGGGGACTTCTCAGGGGCCGAGAACTTGGACTCTTGGAAGATCGAAGGGACCCTTTGGTGACTTAAAGGCTTGGAATTCCACAAAAAGCACGAAAGGGGTTTGGACGATCTCTCTCCACTTGAAGGACTCGAAGAAACTCTTGGAATCCACATTACCTAACCACGGTTCCGGATTCTAGGGAGTTACGCCGCAGCGTCGTTAGATGTCCTTTACGCATGTGTTCTCAGCCTTCGATCAATCAATCAATTCCGTCTTTTAGTGGATTCTCTCCTCCTCGGTACGGCCTGAAGCTACAACACTGTGCAGTCTACGATTTCGCTGCATGAAGTGAAATATAGATAGCACTGAAAGTGCACAAAAACAAAACAGATGACAATGCCACATACTACTAAACCAGTTCACATACACATCCCTGATCTCACATACCATAAACCAGTTCACATTATCACATACCATAAATTTTCATAAGGGTCACTGAATAATTAATCTCACATACCATAAAGCAGTTCACATATACGTACATCCCTGATCATAATACTTTAATCAATTTCAGAAATAGCCAGCCTTTCAGTTCGGAAATATTCTTTCACAAACACCAAACATGAATAGAGTTTTTCATGTGTGTAACTGAAGACTAATAATCAAGTATTAATTAATTATAATTCCTTGCAGAAATGATTTTAAGTATAAGTAGTATACTTGCAATGCAACAATAATACTAACTCGAGTATTGAAAAATAGTGGTACTCTTGATAATGTATTGACCAACGACTCACCGAGTTACGTTGGTTCTTCATCTTAATGACTTGTTTGAGCATGCTTTTGATTTTCTCAAGTCTAACCACAACATCTTCCATGGTGATCCTTTCTGCGGGTGAGTCTTTTGAACAATCAAAGGCCAAACCAAGGATGGATGATAGGCATAGTTGTTTTGTAGATAAATTTTCATCCCAACTTCCCAACAAATTGATGTCTACAACTTGAAGCACCGAGCCATGCAATGCTTCATTAACCCAACTCCTCAAGCTCATTTCACTAGAAAAAACTCATCAGTTGGTTTCTTTCTTGTGAATACTTCCATCAACATAACACCATAACTGTGGAGCGTCCCCTTTTGTAGATACTATTCCTTCCTTCCGTATTCTGTGCATCATATATAAACATTCCTTATAAAGTCAATTAATTTCACGAAATTTTAATCGTAAATGACATAACACAACTTTTCTTTTTTGTTCTAGATAATAATAAACTTCAGCATAAACTAGAAGTATAAACATGGAACATCACCTGGTGCCATATACCCAATTGTTGCTAAGGTCTTAGTTTGTGCCATGAACTCTTCTTCTCCCAACAGTTTGGCAATACAAAATCACATACATGTGCCGTCATATGTTCATCAAGCAACACATTGCTAGGCTTCAAATCACAATGAACAATGGGTTCAGGGTGACCATTATGAAAATATTCAAGACCAATGCAACATCTGTCATTATGTTTAACCTTGCTAAAATATCCAAACAATAGTTGTGAGAGTATAACCACTTCTCAAGACTCCCATTAGGCATGTACTCAAGTACCAAGGCTTTGAAATCTGAGCTAATACAGCCACTTATGAGTCCGTACTAGATTCCTGTGACGAATTTTTGGACAATATCTTACATTCAACGTCAAAACTCTTGATCGCTCCTTCTAACTGCATATTGAAAACCTTTACAGCAACATTTATCCCATCAAGTGTTCCTTTAAATACAGACCCATAACTTCCGGCCCCAAGTAAGTTTATTTCGCCAAATGATTCAGTAGCTCTTACAAGTTCGTAATACGAAATTCTTCTCCATGTAAAGAGTGATGAATCCGTCCAGTTAGTACGTTCTTGTTCCGTCTGCAGAATCTTATCAATACATATAAGGAGGCCCTAAAAGGATTGCTGAAATGATACATGGTAATAAATATTTTAATAAAGGCACAATTTTGATCCCCTGTTGAGAGTTAATGTTTTGCATTCTGGGACTTGCAGTCGAGGGGAACCACAAAAGCAGATTTTGCACAAATGATTGAGCCGTAAAGTTTGCAAAATTTCCACCTGTAGAATTTCTCCTTGCAACATATTGAAAGACAAATTCAGATAATTGAGATACCTGAGTGTCTCTAATGATTTTGGAATCCTGCCAGACACATTGTTATTCGATAAATCCAAGAACTCCAAGCCTTTTAAATTGCCAAATGATTCAGGAATGGATCCATGCAATTTATTATGTGCCAAGGACAAATAACTTAGTTCTTGTGCCCCACCAATGCTTGACGCCCACCAATGCTGCTTGGGGATAGAACCTGATAATTGATTCCATGATAAGTCTATCTCTGTTACTACCTACAAAATTTTCAAAACTTGATGGTAGATCGCCATAATAAATTTGAGGATAAGTTTAGACTCACAAGATTTGCATTTCTCGACAATTCGAGAGGTATTGATGAAGTTAACTTATTTGCCGATGCAGGTTTTTAAAATCTCAAAAGCACGTGGGTATGATTCCATAGAGCATATTATTAATCAAATGCAATTCTCCCATCCTTTGTAACTTACAAACCTCATTTGGGATGGGTCCTTGCAGTCTATTATTTGAAAATTTTAAACGTTCCAAATTGTTTAGTCTTTCAATTGTTGTTGGGATAGGTCCTGTCAGCTCATTTCCATCTAATACTAACACCTGCAAGTTGCTCAAGTTGCCAATTCCAATGGGAATGTGGCCCTTAATTTTACATCCACTTGCATGAAAATATTCAGAGAAGAAGAGATATTTCCAATTGAAGTTGGGAGGATGCCATTCAGCTGGTTATATGATAGTTCTAAAGTTTCAAATATCTGCAGTTCTTTAGAAGTGAAGAATTGCAATTCAAGAGAAAGTCTCCCCAGTTAAATAATTTCCTGGAAGAATGAGCTCCTGCAGTAACCTTAAATTACCAAGTGTATTAGGTATAGATCCAGTTAATGAGTTGTACGCCATACTTATATTGGTAAGCATAGAAGCATTGGAGAGAGAGCTTGGGATTGTTCCACCAAGTTCATTGTTATCTGCCAAAAAATGTTCAAGATTGGGAAGCCAAAGCCCTAAGGTTGATGGAAGATGGCCCGAGAATTGATTATCACTCAGGTCAAGCAATTTCAATGTTGAGATATTGAAGAGTTTGAAAGGGACGCTGCCTGTTAGGCTATTGTTCCGAATGTTAAATTCCTCCAAATTATTAATATGTCCAATCTCATCTGGTAATGTACCTGCACAATTAATATAGGTGAACACAGAATTTGCTATTTAGAAAGCCTTAACTAAAACTAGGATTCTTTGCATTCCGACAAGCTCGAATTATGGAATCTGACCAGTTTGCTGATTATTAAATATAGCTAGAAGCTTTGCAAGAATTAACAGGGAGATTATTATTTGCCAAATCAATATCTTAAACATGTTAAATATAGATGTTGAGTGATTCAGGATACTCAGTATCTCTTGTCCTTCGCTTTGATACAACGTGTGAATAAATGTAACGTGTTATGTGGAATTTGTAACTAGGAATATATGCAAGGAGAGATTTTGAATTATTCCTCAATAAGTTTCAATTTCTCTCTCTTGTATAAACCTTCTTACTCATCTAACCCATTTGTAACTCTTTGCATTATTTAAAATACTTTAATTAAAAGTTTAAATACAAATTAAAGCTACTAAAGTTTGGAAGGTACCTTTAGAAGTTGTTATGAGAGAGAGAAATAAGTTTTGGAGCAAAGTAAGGTTCCCGACTTGTTTAGATATGCTTCCTGTAAATATATTCCCCCTCAACGATAGGAATCAGAAGTCCTTTGCATTTCCACAAGCTTAAAGGAATCTGACCAGTTAATTGATTCCTAGAAGATCGAGCTCTTCAAGATTAGGGAGATAGGGAGATTAAAAGGAACTATAAGTGCAGGTTCCCAGAGAGTCTATTATCAAACAAATAAATAAACTTCAAGGATGACATGTTGAGATAGATGGTGGAACATGCCCCTATTAAAGCTTCTCTCGATACCCAACATCTCTAAATGTTTTCGTTTTCTATCTCCAGTAGTATCATTGAATCTGCACAAGGGTTGCACAGAAATATAACAATTATGTGGACTACCGCATTCGTGAAGATCAACTAATTAATGAAACATCGTAATTTTTTAATGTTGTTTCATTAAGTAGCCTTAAAACTCCACAAGTTGTAGCTTAGCACATGATAGGATAAAGTAGGAATGCTTGAAATCAGAATAATATATTTTTTAGAATGAAATTTTTCTCTTTAATCTTGATATTCATTTTGCAATAGATGTGTCAAATACAAGTGTTCTCAGTTTCCTTTCAATTAAAAATCATGTTAGTATTTGTACTTAAAAAAACTCATGTAAACATTAAAAAAAAAGCTTCCAAACAAACCTGGGTGCGTGTTTGATTTAATGGGAGGAGATGATGGCCATAGTAGGTGGAGATGGACAAATTGCCAAAACTGTCTCATGTATACACTGAATTGTAACATAGATGCCAATGTTTTAGTTTTTGTAATGTCATAGATTAATGTCTCAATTTTTTTGTAAAACCCGTTCCTTCTAACTAATTTTGGTCAAAATTAATAAGATGTATGCATGTATCATGTAGGTTTTATAAAGGCAAAATAGTTCATTCTTACATAAAACTATATTCTCTCCTAATAGAAGGGCAAATACCATCCTTAAAATAATAAGTATATTTCTCACATAAATAAATTTATTTTATTTTAGCAAATAAAATAATTAAAATTAATTTTAATTACAAAACTCAAAGACCTGTTTAAATGGAAATTTCAAGTAACATATTTTGATTAAATGCTAAAAACTAAATTTAAACACTAAAATTAGATTAAATTAAAGGAAAAAGAATAAAAATTATTCTTAGTTATTCATTTTAACAAATAATTTACTTTATTTATTTTGTGTGTACTACAAACAACCTATAATATTTTGATGAATAAAGAAAAGGAGGTAAGACATTTCAGTTAAATGACATTACCCTTTCCAGTTGTTCCCGCCAATGTATAATACCTTGAAGCATGGTCAGAGTTGCCGATATCACGAGGTATGCTTCTTCAAATCCATTGTAAAGATGGTGATAGTCCTTGGGAGCTCCCTGCACTTGTATAAATTTGATGGAATTTGCCCACTAATGCTTTATTGTTGGAGAGAGAGGAATTCCAACTTGGGAAGATGATTGCAGATATCACCGGAAGACTACCAGATGAGTTATTACCTCCTAATGCAAATTTGCCTCCCAATGAAGATATAATGAGGAATTGCAGCTGGTATTGAGAGATACTGTAAAACTATTCACAAACAAGTACAGAGTACTGCAGTTGTTCCAATTTCCCGAGGCCATGACGAGTATTTCTCCAGTGAGTGGTTATTTTGCAAATAAACTGCTTTGAGTCGACGCAAACCAGCCAATTCTTTGGGTGAAAACCATGAAAACTGTTGGAACTGAGGTCCAGTGAAGTGAGGAACGAGAGGTTTCGAGAGATAAGGAGAAATGGTTGCCCACTGAACCCAAGTTGGGGATATTTATTTAACTGACTCTTTTGTGGCAGAGCCACAAAGGATGTCTCCAGAAACCATTTGCATGGTGAAGAATTGGTGGTCAATTGTTTGCCAAAAGATGTTTTGAGGATCGGAGGTTATATGAGCTCTAAAAGCAAGAAGAGTAGATTGATCATCACTAATGGTCCTAGTGAAGTAGCTGAATCACAAGCAACTAAGAAGATGCGAATATATATGATAGAAATTAAGACAACAGAATGAGAAGTAATTAAGGTACATCTCATGATTATTAATGAGGAAGTGAAGGGTATGATATATATATATATATATATATATATATATATATATATATATACTCTATATATATTGATGAGATCAAGTCAAGTCGTTAATTTTGTTATATTAGTCAATCACATAATAATTAAGGGTCCAAAATTGATGGCAGATCCACACATGTGGCAGAGTAAGGGCAAGTGTTCCCTCCTTTTTTTTTTTGTTAATATAGAGATATTTAAGTAAAATAGTCTCTCTTAAAAAAGAATAAGTGACTGCGAAAACAGTATTTTCTAGAGTTCAAAAATCAGCAATCAAGACCTTAAACATTTTAGAATAAATCCTTGACACCTAACACGACTGGGCTGACCAATTTTGTTAGTCAGGGCGCATGTTGTGCGTTTTTGGAATGACGCTTGGTCGGGCACTTGTCCCACTACAGTTTTAGGTTTACATTTTTTTGTTTTGGTTACTGTGAGTCCGTGTACAAATTAGGGTTCACATGACCTAATTGAATTGAATGTGCAATTAGGGTTCCACGGCTTCATTAAGGGTGTAAATTAGGGTTCGCATAACCTAAGGAAATAAAGACGGAAAAGTCAGAAATAAATGTGGAGACCTGCGAAAAGCCTCCACGTGTCCCGAGGCAGAAGGCTCGTGGAGGCGGCTCGTTTTTGGGAATTGATTGAGGATTGGATTGGCGGCCAGAAGGGCCAGGCAATATGGGCATTACTCGAAGGACTAAAGGGTATTTACGAATTTTCACGAAGGTATGTGCCTTGCATGACTACTTTCCGAAAACCCTATAAATACCCCTTCCATTCCATTTGGAAGGGGACTTCTCTCGGACTCAAGACTTAGACTCTCGAAGATCAAAAGGACCCTTTTGGTGACTTAAAGGCTCGGAGATTCCACCTAAAAGCACTAGAAAGGGGGTTGAACATTCTCTCAACTCGAAGGTCTCAAGAAGGCTCTTGAATCCTCACATCCCTAACACGGTTCCGGATTCTAGGGGTTCGCCACGCGTCGTTGGAGTAATCGCCCACCGCCGCTTCTCCCCTCTTCAATCAACCAATTAATTTAGATTTTTCTTTTAGTGGATTTCTCTCCTCCTCACCAACACGAAACCCTAACCCTAGCAAGTACGATTTCCTTGCCCACATTTATTTGGCGACTCTGCTTGGGAGGTGTAGAATTCGTGAAGGGTATGCCCACAACTTCGAAGTGGGAGAACTACGGAAGAGCTGCTTCACCAACAAACAAAGATTACCTCACCGGATCCAGTTCAAGGCAAGCCACTCAAGCTTTCCAAGCAGCAAACCTGGATTTTGACCAACCACTTATCGAAGACGCTTCAGAAGGAAGTTCGACATCACCACATATGGCCAATCAACAACAAACCAACGCAAGAAGGCAAGGCGAGGATGCAGTGGAGACCCGAATGAATGATGTGGTAAATTGGAGATGCTCAAGGCATCAAGGAAGCACGAGAAGGGCAAGGAATGATGATGGCCATGATGCCGAAATGCAGAGGAAGCAAGAGGAGATGGGAAATTTCCGCCATCGGTTGATCTGATTCACTTTCAAGGCCATGTTCCGGTGAAGTTTGCATGGGGAACAAGCGGTGTGGAAGACAACAATAATGGTAAGAACAACAAAGAGAACCACATTATACCTCCATTAATCTGAAAATCAATTGGTTCCAATAATCAACTTGGAAGCCCAGAACAGTGGTGACGTGCCACAACCTAGGATGGAAGCAAGCCAACCTCAGGCAAACATCATCTCAGCTACTATTCCATCATTTTCACAGGTGCAAATGCCAACCATTCCAATCAATGTCCAAATGAATGAGCCAAAGAACTTCCACCAAAGCAATTACTGCTCATGATGCAAGTGTCCATCAACCAATTTCTCTACCATACACACCGCCGATGCAGCAGTATATCACAACACCCCAGAGAGTTCACGCTACAAGCCCGTATGTGACGAAGGATGATATGATTGACGTAATCAATCAACTTCGCAGACAGACATCTCGACCCTCGGAGCTGGACTTTACTCCTCCTTACCCTGCACACATTCGGAGGCAACCTTACCCAATAGGGTATATTGAGCACCCCCCGCAATTTCCAAAATACAACGGGGAAAAGGAAATGCTAGGGAACATATTGCTGTGTTTGTAGAGTCAATGTCTCCGTGGCTCTTGATATGATGATGAAGTGAATAACCACAACTTGTTGATGCGGAATTCAACAAGACTTTGTGGACAAAGCCTTTAGTTGGTACTACAATTTGGAGAAGGGTCACCCATGATTGGGATGACTTAAAATTACAATTTTTCAAGAAATTTTTCTACGTGCGTAAACAGTAACCATTGTGGAGCTTATGCGGTTCAAGCAAAACCAAATGAGGAGTTGTCGAGATTATGTTGACAGTTCAGGCCCGAACACGTAGTGCGCAGAATCGATTGAAGAAAAGAACTTAGTCAAGATTTGCAACAATGGTGCCTTGGATTCTTCAAGCCCCACCTCATCACCAAGGCTTGTGGATTCCTTGACCCTCTCATCTCTTTGCACAAGACTTGGGAGGAATCGTGACATTGCCCACTAACCACGCGCGATTTGCCATACATGGAAGGGAAGAGGATAAAGAATCGTGGCTTTCAATGACTCTCACCAAAACCACAAGGGGGCAAAAGGAGAAACACGAGAAAAATTTTAACCAAGGCGGAGAAAGCCCGAAAGACAAATATGCAAGAAAGCCACCCCGAGGCTATCACATGTAGTGAGAAAGCATTCAGGGTTTGTATGAACAATGGGTTGAACATGGAGTGGTGAAACCCCAAGGCCTAGATTTGCAAAGTGACAAAGAAATAAAGAAGAGACTGACTTCCATGTATTCCACCAATACGGGACACTCAACGATGGATTGTTATAGCTGCGGAGGATATTCCACGAAAAGTCGGCAAATGGGAGATTGAACTTGGAAAAGAAAGTAGTGTTCATGACAAGCCACCGCCAAAACCACAAAGGGAAGGAAACGTGCAACACCATTATTCACAACACAGCCCGTAAGTGGAGATGATGATGGAAGAAAAGGAGGAGTGTGATCCGGACCTGCAGTGACGCAAGATTGATGAACGGAGCCAAGTTCGTAAATTTTTTGATCGATAGGATTGGCCAAGAAGCGAGGATTGAGGCAACCAAGGCAATTATCAAGGTTGCAAACGCAGGAGACTTGCGTATGGCCATAAGCAAAGGATTTATGAAGACGATGGAGGAAGAAGAAAATAAGATATCTTTCTAAAGTCGATAGAGAGATAAGATACCCATATAATGTCGTTGTATGTCACAAAGAAAGAATCAACTGCATTGAGGTGCGGAGGGCATTTATTGACAATGGAGCGTCAGAAATATTATGCCCTACACCGTGTTCAAACTAGTTAGGCTCTTAGGAGAAGAAGATTGTGAAGGAACAAATGAACATTACCGGATTCGCCAATCAAAGCACGAGAACCCTAGGACACGTTAAGGTGGACATGCAAGTTGGGAAGATTCGAGGGCTCAGTAATGTTCCATGTTGCACGAGTGGATGCATCATATCATGTCTTCTTTGGGAAGGGTTTGGCAAAACGACTACGGGGTGGTACCCTCGGTCTTTCATCAATGCCTTAAAGCTATTTGGAAAGGGAGAGAAGTGAAGGTACCAAAGAACTCGGAATCCCTTTGGACGGAGGAGGCACACATCACCTGAAACAACTTTTTTGATGATGTCATTTGAAGAGAGAAACCAGTTACAAGACCTGATTCCCTAAGACTAGCAAGTCGGGAGGAAGTGCGGAAGATAAGTTCGTGCGCTGCAGAAAAAAGAAAAGAAGAAGATCTCGAACGTGGAGAATGTTCTAAAATAAAAGAAGCCAAAGTAGTGGAAGAAGGAAGAAAGAAAAGAAAAGGCTAGCAAATCTCAAGATGCCGTAAATATAATAAATGTCAAGCGGTTGGCACAATCGAGGAGGGCGAGAAGACGAAAATGGGAGAGAGGGTTGTTAAACCCGACGAAAAAGTGGTGTTTCGATTATGACGATGCAAGGGGAAGAGCCCTTGAAGTGTGTGAACCTAACTGTTCTGTGAGGTGTCCCCACTCCAAAGAATAATGAAGAAGAAGAAGTCAGACAATGAAAGGTAGAACCCAACTCGAATGCTTTGAGGATAGGCCAAACCTCAACAAAATGAATTAGAGGAAGTTAATTTGGCAACAGAGGAAGGAACGCCAAGACCGACTTATGTCAACAAGGA
Organism: Panax quinquefolius; assembly: GCA_020205615.1. Taxonomy (NCBI): domain Eukaryota; kingdom Viridiplantae; phylum Streptophyta; class Magnoliopsida; order Apiales; family Araliaceae; genus Panax; species Panax quinquefolius. Next base: position 3,409,773 of record CM035161.1, read on the forward strand.
ATTGGATGTTAAATGTAAGGAGAAGCTCGTATAATTATTGCGAGAATATAGGGATGTCTTTGCTTGGAATTACGACGAGATGCCCGGAATTGACAAGGATCTTGTGGAGCACAATCTAAACATAAGTCCGGAATGAAGCCCGATGAAGCAAGCACCTCGCAACTATGCACCCAAGTAGAAACTCAAATAAAGGAAGAAATCAAGTTCTTTGGAAGTAGGGTTCATCGAAGCCAATTCAACATCCAATATGGCTATCCAAAGATTGTCTTAAAAGAAGTCAAATGGACAACTTACGAATATGTGTGGATTTCGGAGATTTGAACAAGGTAGGCATACCCAAAGGACATGTACCCATTACCCAACATAGACACTTTGGTAGATGCAACGGCTAATCATGAGATGATGTCATTCATGGATGGGTTTGGGGTTACAATCGGATAAAGATGTCCGTAGAAGATCAGAGTTAATGACCTTTTCGCACCCTGTTTGGGAATTTCTACTATGTAGTAATGCCATTCGGGTTGAAGAACGGGGCAACTTATCAAAGGGCAATGCACGCCATATTTCACGACATGATTCATGATATAGTGGAGGACTACGTAGATGACATAGTAATGAAATCCAAGAAGGCGATAACTCATGTGAGGACTCGAGGAAAGTGTTCGAAAGCGGTGTCAAGGTATAAGTTGAGGATGAATCCAAAGAAGTGCGCCTTTGGGATGACTCACCGAAAATTCTTGGGCTTCTTGGTGCACAATAGAGGCTTAGAGGTGGACCCAAGCAAGGCGAAAGCAATCACAGAGATGCCCCCACCAAAAACGCAGAAACAGTTGAAGAGCTTTCTAGGGAAAGTTTCATACATGAGAAGATTCATGCCAGCATTAGCCGAGGTCACAGAACCTTTTGGAAAATTGCTAAAAGGAAAGGCACAATGGGACTGGGGGCAAAACCAACAACAGGCGTTTGAGAAGGTGAAAAGAATTTTGGCTTCAGCACAAACAATGGTAGTGCCACAAAGAGAGGAATACCATCTGATTGTACATCACATCTACCAAGAAGTCCATAGGTGGATTGATCACGCAGAGAGGAGGACGGAGAAGAGAAACTCAGATATTACATTAATGGATAATCCGAGGACCGAAAACCCGTGTATTCACAAGTGGAGAGGCATTGTCTAGCATTGGTATTCATTGCTTGCAGAAAATGCGGCATTATTTTTTAGCACACGAAATAAAGCTTCGCAACAAAAAACCGATCCAATCGAGATACCTATTAACTAAGCCAAAGACATTAGTAGGAAGACTCGCCAGGATGGATGATGATTCTTTTTCAGAGTACGACATCAAATGTGTAACAATCGGAAGGCGATCCGATGTCAAGCCTTGGCGGACCTGGCCGCTCAATTTCAAATGGAGAATATGAACCCCTTCCGAGGATCTTCCAGGTGAAGAAGTAGAATCAATCGAGTTGAAAATGAGGACCCGAGAATGGTGGAGTTTGGCTTTTGATGGATCATCCGCGAGAAGGAAAAGGCGGAGGCGAGTGGTGTTGACCACTAAAGAAGGAAATGAAGTGGCCTTGTCATACAAATTGGATTTCCGCACACAAACAATGAAGCGAGAATATGAGGCGTTCATACTAGGATTGTTGGCGACTCACGAATTGGGAGCCAAATATCTTAAAGTAAAGGGAGATTCAAACCTCATAAGTCTGTTGATAAGAGGCCAATTTGGAGTGAAGGAACCTATCTTCTTGGCACCATATCGAATCAGAAGCACAAAAAAGGTGATGGAGGCTTTCAAGAAGGTGGTGATTGAATATGTGCAAGAGGATGAGAATAAACAACCTGATGCACTAAAGCAATAGATAGCATCTCGAGTCTATGTCCAAGGTGAAAATTTGGATGTAAAGGTAATGAAGAGAACCCTCCCAACCACGAAGCTTAAATTTGTTCCCCAAAGACATAATAGATGATTGGCGTCGACATCTCCAATCAATTGAAAACAAAGGAGGAACAATACCTACCGTAAAGTTACGAAAGTACAACATCATCAAAGGTGTCTTGTATCACAAAGAAGCGATGGTGTGTTGACACGATGCTTAGGGAGGCGGCGAGGCGATGGAGAGTCTTCGCAACAAAGTGCATGACGAGAACTGTGGATTAAGCGTACATAAAGCCAGATGTCGTGAGGCTGCGGCGTCGAGGGTATTATTGGCTGAAATGAAATGAAGAAGGAAGCGGATGCCCTACAACGCCAATGTGTTTCATGCCAAGAATACCACAGGGAGGATGAATGCGCCTTCATTGAAGATATAGTGGATTAAGCGAATCCCTTATGTGGAGTTCTTGCAAAGCGGGACTCTTCCGACCGAAAAGAAAGACGCAATTATAATCAAGAGGAAGTCACAACGTTTCTTCTTACAGAATGGAGAATTGTTTAGAAGGGGATTCAATGGCAAGCCCCTACGGTGTCTGGAACTAGGTGAAGCCAAAGATTTGGTTTACCAAATGCACAAGGATGAACACCAAGGGGGAGCCAAGTTGTACAAATAACTTATCGATCATGGTTACTACTGGCCAAAGATGGAGGGAGATAGTCTAGAATTTGTTAAAAAGTGCCACATTTGTCAAATACATGGAAACTTGATCCATGCTCCCGCCGTGGATTTGCGAACCATGGCAACACCATGGCCCTTTCATACATGGGGAATGGATCTTATAGGTCCTGTTCACCCTAATTCCAAGGGTAACATATGGATTTTAACTGCCACCGAGATGTACACAAAGTGGGTGGAGGCAATACCCTTGAAGAAGGCCATGGGACCAGCAGTGGCCAATTTTATCAAGGAGCACATCATTTGCCGTTTCGGAATCCCGAAGATAATTTTATCGGATAATGGAACTCCTTTCATCAATAGGGATGTTAAAAATCGATGGAAAGATACAGTGGTGAAACATTACAAGTCATCACCATATTACCCGAAAAGGCAATGACGGACAAGAGAGGGCTACAAACAAAACCTTGATAAAAATTTTATCAAAAACCTAGACGATCATCCAAAGACATGGGCGAAACAATTACCAATAAGCGTTATGGGCATATCGAACTTCAAAAAGGAAGCTTCAAAGTGAGACCCATATCTTTGGTTTATGGTGAAGAAGGCTGTTTTTGCCCATTGAAATAGAAATACCTTGGCTCGAATGAGACTTCAAGCTTGTCGAGGAAGAAAAAACTGACCAATGACCACAGAGGCATTAGTTGACTTTCGAGATAAGGCTAAAGAAAAGCTTGAACGGTACCATGAAAGACTGCGACGACAATACAATACCGCAGTAGTACCACGACGAATTTTGGTGGGGGACCTGGTACTCAAAACGGCAACTCAAGTCATGAGGGGACCCCAACCACCAAATTTTACCCCAAATGGGAAGGCCCATATAGGGTACAAGAGATCTCTAAAAGCGGGTATTGCAAGATATCTCGTGTGGGATCAGAATCTGTCTCAGGCCCATTGAACTTGAAGTGGGTAAAGAAATATTACACATGAGAAGAGCATCACAAAAAGTTATACTTTCAACTTCAAAAGTAATCGAGGCACTGACTAAATACGTACCCTTGGAAGTTACACTTTCAAACTTCAAAAGTGATCGAGGAACTGATTAACGACCCTCGTGCTAGCTACACTTTCAACTTCAAAAGTGACCGAGGCACCTGAGTTTAAGCCCTCAACCCCAAAAGTTACACTTTATCTTTAAAAGTGACAAACTTTATGCTTTATTCGACAAAAGCAAAGAAAGTTACACTTTACCTCTAAAAGTGGCAATCGTTATGCTTTCTTGACAAAAGCAAGATTTACTAATGAAACGTTATGCTTTTAGTTAAAAGCAATTTTATTATCAATAAATTTACAAACTTTCACTTTTACTTGAATATTATTTTTAAATTTCTTAAGAAAAAGAGTATAAAGTCAAGTTTTGGTTTGTGAAAACTATATATACATGTTTTGATAAAATTCATATTTACTTGTGGTTTGTCTTTTAATATTAATTTGAATAACTTGAGATTCAATGATAAATATTGAATTTTAAGGAATCATTCAAATTAAAAGCAATCAACAAGGTTGAAGAAACTACATTTTGATAAATGAAACATGTGTAAATGAGTTTCCGAAACGGGAAATCGAAAAAAAACTACTACAACAAGTTATGATCTAAAGGCCAAGACATATCAAATCGAAGAGGAGGCATAGCTAAAGCTTCCAAGTCGTGAATGGTAGCATCTCGAACCTTAAGATTTGCGACTTTCGACCTCCTTAACTTGTTGGGTAGTTATTTCTATGTCCGTCACTGCACTCCACATCCTCGAAATTTAGCATTTAGATCCCGGTTCGGTCCTCTAAATCTTGAGATCGGATCTTCATTTGTTGGCGATTTCATCAAGCTCGGAAAGTTGCCTTTGAAAAGGAATCATCTTCACTTTACGCATTGCAACCTCCTAACGTAGTGAAACAAGATTAAAACTTGATTTGAGAAGATCCAATCCCAACACGAAAAGGAGACATGTCGACACCCACGACTTCAAGGTCATTCACATCATCACTAAACCTCTTGAGTCCTCGGCTCGTAAGGAATATAAAGACAGAGTGTGCAACCCAAGAACAAGGCTTGCAAGCTGGTCTAGGAAGAAGGTTTGGGTGGAAGCTGTCTTAATAATCAATCGATCAAGTATCTGCGGAAACCGAGCTAGGAGACGCTCCAGATTTTCCTGACTAGGAGATGATATCTGAAAACCCCTCCACGGAATAAGATCCCCACTTGGATTGAAGGAAGCTCTGGCAGAAGCCACTTTAGACGCCACCATAGAATTTGACAAGACAAGAGATGGAGGATCGAAAAGATCTTTATATGGTGATGATTCCTCGAAGCCTTGGCCACTTGGAGGATAACCAAGGTCACTATAAGGCGAGTGGGCGACATCCGGATGGAGAACATCAAACAAAGCTAGGGCCTCAACAGGCAAAGGCAAATCTTTCATCTTCTCACTCTGAAAACAAAAAATGTCAAAGCATAATATATTATAAAAAAAAAAAAAAAAAAAAAAAAAAAGGATACTCACAATATATTGAAAGAAAGATACTCACAATATAGCCAATGGAAAAGGAGTCAGGAGATGCCACGGAGACGGGAATGTCATTTAATCCACCCAAGGTACTATCAATAAAGCCCTCCCGATCGATCACTAACTTTCGGCGGACTCCTTACGGGAGGATGGACATCAGCAATAGTCTCAGAAGGATTCCCCCTCGAGGAGGTAGGAGCCTTATTAGCATCTTTAGGCCCATCGTATGGAGAAGTCATAGGAAGGATTGAAGAAATTGGTGTATCACCCACAATGGGACTTGGGCTTACATCGAATAAAGTGTCTTTAGCATCAAGGCTAACACAATCATTATCTGAAGAAGGCGACTCGACACCAATAAGGATAGGTTGAGAAGGCTCACGACGTGTGAAACCATTGCGGCTACCTCGTGTGTAGTACCGAAATAAACCCAAGAGGAACATCATAATCCTCTTCATTGACCTCTGCAATCTGAAAATCAAGAAAATAAATACATAAGGAAACACGAAAGCAACTATCGAGGATAAAAAATATATATATATGGAAATGTCACAAAAAAAATTTACCAAATTTCTACATTGCTTCTTGGCCAGTACCCTCATTTCAAGATACTAGAACCAACATCATCAAGAGGACGTTTAGATGATGGCTTTAAGCGAAAAATAATAACGGAGACGACTAACCTTGGAACCACGATAGAAGTAATAGGAGGATCCACCTCGAGAATCGATGAGTGGTAGATGCTTTCGCTTTAGAACGGGTGATTCTCATTTCCTCGACACGAGAGGATCCTTGGGGAGGAAGCGAAGGAGGTATCTGTGATAGAGATGCATGAGGCGAAGCCTGGTGGTGGAAGACTCCACGGAGGTAATAGGGACATGTGCTGGAGAATAGTTGGGTCACTTGAGGATGAATGCCTCTTGACCAGGGGATGAGAAGACTTAAGCATCGAGCCTCACGCTCGATGAGCCGACTCTTGGTTGACCAACGTTACGAGCGGATAGTGGTCTTAGGAGAACATAGCAACTGGCCCATTGGAGACGTTCGGGAATAAAAGCGGTAGAGAACAAATCAAGTATCATCACCCCATCTTTTAAGATTGACACGCTTGATAATTACGCTTTCATTTGGTAGTATATCGCCCAATCAAGAATCATTCGGTGTATGACAAAAAGGAAGGGATTTATGAGGGAGCATTTGGAGGCCTTGGAAATGCCCACGTAAAAGAGGAGAGGTAGAGACAAAATTGAGAAGAAGGCGATCTCATAAGTCTCCCGACAAGTGTGGCCAAAAGGGCGCTCTGGTCAAATCAAACCGCCTCATGACCTGTGAGGAGAATAAAGCACGGTGCGAAAACCATTATCTTCGACGAAGTAAGGAAGCTCCGTGGCAGAAGGAAGGCGAACCAAGAGAACGAAGAACCACTCAATTCGGCGATATCTCGAGTAGGGAGCGAAAGTGATGCCTATAGAAGTGGGGGGGAGACGGCCTTGTTATCATACGAAACAATAGTGTATGGGGACGAAATGTAAAGCATGAAGAATCATCGATAAAATCTTAGTCAAATCTGAATTAGATCGGTGATCAATCCGGTAATTTGTCATGAGGACAATGTTCTTGTGATGAAGAAGGATCTGAATCTGCTTTTCTTCTTAGGAAAATGTGCAGGAGTAGAATATCTCAAAAAGTGCTCGAAGAGAAAGATTTGAAGAAAGGAGCAGGGAGCGAAGCAATTTACGTCATACCTGAGTAATGAAACAAAAAGATTAATAAGAAAAAATTGCAGTGTGACAGACAGTTAATAAAAATATGAAAAATGGATACCTCCCAACGGATTCCTTCATAGCGAGAATAGTTTAAATCGAAACGACGATCTGATGTTCCTAAGAAGAGAGAGGCGAGAGGAACATTTAAACCTCGAGATAACATAGAAGCTAAACCAAACATGCGAGTCGAAGGACCATCTACGGGGACCCGGGAAAAATGAAGCGGGATAACCACATAGCCAAATAAAGCGGCTAAGGGAAAAGGCAAGACTCTTCATGGAAAGTGAGAGACGACTTGTTATAGTCGAGAACTATTTCCGTGTCCTGCCCAGTAATCCACGAAGAAGTAGTGCACCCAAGATAACCGAGAATTCTTTTTGCAGGTTAGAAGTCTCAAAGTTTGGGAGGAGCATGTCACCTGAAATCGCGAGATATAATTGGGAGCTCGCTTGGAAGCTTACATTAAATAAGCGATGCACTTTCAGCGTCTCTAGGAGACAAGCTAGATATCTTCTGAGGCCGTCTGCAATGAGGAAGGCTACAAGATATAATCTAGAATGAGTTCATACTCTAAAAAAAAATATATATATATATATATATATATAATAAAAATAAAATAAAATAAAAATAAAAAGATTACTGGTAAATGGCATAAACGTCCTCTAGAGTTGGGGTGAACTCCCCCCAAGCAGTGACAAATGTACATGTGGAAGAACACCAGCGTGAAATCAAGACGGTAAGAGCATCTTGGTCCTGTCGGATACGAAGATCCCTGCATAATTGAATGCAACGCAAAATGTCGGCCTCTTGAAGATATCCACATAATCGAGAATTTGCGAGAACCTCGTCGGTCCCAATGTTGCCACCCACGAAGGCGATTGGATGAGTCGGATATGAAATGAATGGGATTTGTAGGGGTATTCTGTTTTTCTATACACATACGAGGAATCGAAGCGCAGCAGGAAAAGGCTGTCTAAACTTGCATGGCCGTAGCATATAGAAATAAGCCTCGCTTTCTCGGGAGGAGGAAAGGTCATGACGATCATAATTCTTCACTTGCTCCCGAGAAAGCGCGTCGAAGACCCATAAAGGGAGCCTTTCCCCAATCGTGGATGAAAGGAACCTCCTTAGTAGTTTTCGAATTACGTGGAGCGTTCACTTTGGAGTTGGCTGCAACAAGAAAAAATATAACATGAGAATTCTAGAAACAAGGAAAGAAAGTGAATGAGCATTTGAAATTAAGTGCTTACCATAACAAGAGAGAGGTATGAAACTTAAATAAGAAGATTGGATTTGGGAAAGGAAGATCACGGACACCTTGGATTCGGAAAGGAAGATCACGAACACACGAAGAAGAAAAAAGAGCACAAGCATTAAGAGCTATTCAAATAAAAAGGGTAAAAGAAGAACGGGGAAATGTGAAAAAAGAGGCCATTAGGTCGGTTCCCCTAAGGGTTGACCCGTAGGATTTAGCCACCTAAGGAGCTCTCCCCTCTTACATTTAACTTCTCCTTACTCGTCGAATCAACTGATAGGAATGAATTCTTCCTCCTTGTGGGGTTGTCCTTTCTTTCAAAATATCCGAGCCAAGGACCTTGTTAAGGGGAAATGGCTCGGAATAAATTCCTCCTCCTTGCGGTGTTCCTTTCTTCCAGAATATCCGAACCAATGACCTTGTTAAGGTGAAATGGCTCGGAATAGATCCTTCCTCCTTGCGGTGTTCCTTTCTTCCAGAATATCCGAGCCAATGACCTTGTTAAGGTGAAATGGCTCGGAATAGATCCTTCCTCCTTGCGGTGTTCCTTTCTTCCAGAATATCCAAGCCAATGACCTTGTTAAGGTGAAATGGCTCGGAATAGATCCTTCCTCCTTGCGGTGTTCCTTTCTTCCAGAATATCCGAGTCAATGACCTTGTTAAGGTGAAATGGCTCGGAATAGATCCTTCCTCCTTGCGTTGTTCCTTTCTTCCAGAATATCCGAGCCAATGACCTTGTTAAGGTGAAATGGCTCGGAATAGATCCTTCCTCCTTGTAGTGTTCCCTTTCTTCCAGAATATCCGAGCCAATGACCTTGTTAAGATGAAATGGCTCAGAGTAAATCCTTCCTCGTTGCGGTGTTGTGGTTCAAAAAAAAAATACTACGAGTTACGAAAAGAGAAGTCGTTGAAGCAATCACAAAGAATTAACCAAGCGGAAAATAAACACGACTAGAGGTTCACGGTTATATTACGAACATGGCACAGCAGTTGTAGCATTTCAAAATCCACAATCTTAAATGTGCATTTGCATATATATCACTCTTGTGGGAAGCACAAAAATGTCTTATTACACCAACTCTAAGAAACTAAAGGGGTAATAAATCGGTTATAATAACAAATTTTCCATGATAATTAATTCGTTTTAGCCTTAAGACCCCATTTCAAGAAAATTAACAACTATATTATTCAATAATGTTATATCACTTCAAAGTCTAAGGAGTCACTTTCCCACCTTAATTAGTCGATTGACTAAAGTGTAAAATAAGGTTTATTCAAATGCGAAAGCAATTCGACATTTTCCATGGGGTTTTATTTAATATGTTCATATTTTAGTTTTTAATGTTATAGTTAGTCCTATTGCTCAAAAAAAAAAAAAAAAAAAAAATAAAAAAAAAAAATGTCGGAAAATAGGAATTTCTTATAAGAAATTTTGTGCAACTTTGTGAAATACTCTTGTGAACTTCTCCGAGAATTTAAGACCAAGAAAACAAGTAATCTTGACATTGAATTTTTAGCTCAATATTAACACCATGTGTATTAAATTATCATGTCTTAGGTTCAATTCTCATTATTTGTTTAGTTAAAAAATTAATACAAGTAGTGGAAAAAAAAAAAAAAAATTTATATATAAATATATATTCATTCAGCCTATACATTCATAAAATATATTTATATATATATTTTATGAATAAAATTATATATTTATATATATATATATATATATATATAAATATAAATATAAAATATATATACATTCAAATTTATGCCTTACCACCACGCTTGTGACGGTGATTGAAAGCGTCAGTCTTAGGAAAACATACTCGAAAGCATCGAGAAGAGCAGCGCGACGAGTTTCGGTGGACGACCTCGTAAGGCGTGAGAGTCTTCTTAATTTGCCATGGATCTTGAAAAATAACGGGAGGAGGGCCTTAAGCGGAGAAATCAAAGATTGTGGTGGTGATGGTAGTGGAATAATCGACAAATGAGTTGGCGTGAAGCCTGATCAACTACTTGAGGTTCGTTATTTGAGGCTAATTTTAAGGATTTCATTTTATAAACTGATGAATCAATTACATTATCAAATCATCAGTTTATAAAATCAAATCATCTTTTATTTCATTATATCTTTTTGAGCATATATATATAATTATCTTTAATAAAAAAAAAAAAAAAAAAAAAAGAGAGACAATTATGATGATATCAATAATGGGAATTTATTTTTGAAGATGATACTACTATTATGGCTTTCTTTCCTTGCAAATATAATAATACACTAATACTAGTAGTATTTACTCTATTTAGAAAATTTATTTTCGATCTTGGGTCATCAAGAGATGATTTTCCCTATTTAGGTAAAATAAGAAAAAAAAAAGAAAAAAAAAGAGACAAAATTGATTATATAATATTTTTTGGTTGGGTGGAAGTTGGCGGCAAGGCTTACCTAACCGAATACATATAATTGGGATCTTGAATATATACAAAATTGATTTTTTTTAAGTTTCCAAATTTAATTTATATATATATACATATATATATATATATATATAAATTAAAAAATATATATATTATGGAAACACATATTCTATTTCTAAATGCAAAAGATTTGATCTCGTTTCCAAATAAAAGATGATTTTATTTTATTTTCAAAATAAAATAAGATCTTAATTAGCATGGAAATTCCTTTCAATCATCATGCATAATCACCGTGCGTATCACTAAGATTGAGGATATTACTTTGAATATATCGTGCTTGAAGGCACCTAGCTAGCCCATATAATCAAGTATGCATAGGTGACTAGAGATCACCTATGTAGATCACTAAGATTGAGGATATTTTTTTTGTGACTAGAGATCACGGTTAAGTTTATATCATGTATACATATAGATTAATTATACTTATTTGCATTTTTGATCATTTAACATCATAATATATACGGATATATATATATATATATATATAATTTGATCCTTGTTTTCAAAATAAAATAAGACCTTATTTTATAATTTGATTTATCTTGAATTATTTTCCACAAAAAAAAAAAAATAATAATAATAATAAAAAAAAAAAAAAAAAAAAAATAAAATATATATGTATATTAATGATAATAATATATATATATATATATATATATATATATGGAATCAAATATTCTATTTCTAAATAGAAATGATTTGATCTTGTTTCCAAAATAATGTAAATGTTTTGATTTTACATAAAGAGACTTTATTTTATTTCTCAAAATAAAATTCGTTTGCACCAAAAAAAAAAAAAAAAAAAAGAGCCTTGATCCATATTTATGCATTAGATAGATAGATATACTGGTATTGATGGATATGGATGTTGCTAGTCTTAAAAGTTTTAACCAAGCACATCCATATGTATATAATGCTGAGAATTAAATCTATAGAATGTGAAGCACGGAAGTAAATTTGTCATGTAGTGTATACAGACGGATACGGAATAAGTATTTTCACGACTTCAAATCAATTCTCACTATTGGTCTGTCTTATCATATATATACATATACATATATATATATAAAAATAAAATCTTTATATACGTATATATATATATATATATATATATATTTGAAGAAACAAAAGTGTGCGAGGATTTGGAGAAGATTTTAATATTTAGTGGGTGAAATACCCTAAGGGGTCCCTCTCCAAGAATTTTGTTGTTTTCGGGGACTTACAAGATCGAGCTCGCACATTGTTCAAAAATTTGAAACATGACTCAAAGACTTGAAGAAATTTGCACGATCACCACTCAGAAGGTGTGGTAGACGTCTGAGGGGCAAATGTGAGTCCGTGTACAAATTAGGGTTCACATGACCTAATTGAATTGAATGTGCAATTAGGGTTCCACGGCTTCATTAAGGGTGCAAATTAGGGGTTCGCATAACCTAAGGAAATAAAGACGGAAAAGTCGAAAAATAAATGTGGAGACTGCGAAAAAGCCTCCACGTGTCCCGAGCGCGAAGGCTCGTGGAGCGGCTCGTTTTGGGAATTGATTGAGGATTGGATTGGCGGCTTAGAAGGGCGAGGCAATATGGGCATTACTCGAAGGACTAAAGGGTATTTACGGAATTTTCACGAAGGTATGTACTTTCACACATGACTACTTTCCGAAAACCTTATAAATACCCCTTCCATTCCATTTGGAAGGGGACTTTTCTCGGACTCAAGACTTAGACTCTCGGAAGATCAAAGGACCCTTTTGGTGACTTAAAAACTCGGAGATTCCACCCAAAAGCACTAGAAAGGGGTTTGAACATTCTCTGAACTCGAAGGTCTCAAAGGCTCTTGGAATCCTGTTACCTAACACGGTTCCGGATTCTAGGGGTTACGCCACGTGTCGTTGGAGTAATCGCCCACATCGTTTCTCCCTCTTCAATCAACCAATTAATTCCGTACTTTTCGTGGATTTCTCTCCTCCTCAGCCAACACGAAACCCTAACCCTAGCAAGGTACGATTTCCTTGCCCACAGTTACCTTTAATTTATGTTTTGGTTAATTTTATATATAACTGTTTGGTTACTCCATAAACTGATATGTACTTCATCTAGGTTGATTTTAGTTTTGATTTTCGTTATCTTTTGTCCGTTTTTACAGTGATTGCGGGATGTTCACGATTTGTTTCGCTGAGCATGTCATTCATCAGAAGCTTGATGAAATTCCTATTTTCCATTGCGCAGTATCGGAAGAAGTTATGCACAAACATATATATGCATGCAAGGAACAAACAGTTGGAGGGATATGAAACTGACAGAGAATTTCTAGGAAGATTTGTTCCAGATTTTGATTAGTTCGGATCTTGACCGTAATGTGACGAATAATGTGGTGAAAGTCCTCAGTGGCATGTAGTGCAATGATGGATAGTTTTTGGTATGATTATGACCAGGGATTATCCGGTATAGTCCATTGATGATTTAATGAATATCCTTGGCCCGTAGTGCAGGGAAGAATCGATGATATGGTTTATTTATTAAGTTGAGTCTCAGCGATAAAATTGATGAAAAACTTTTTAAATAATAGAAGATAGTAGATTTTATGCTCTACTTGACTCTTCTAATGGATTGCTTATTTTCGCTGCAATTGTTGATCTAGACTTGTTATCTATTGTATTCTATTGGTTGTTATACTGTTGAAGGCTAAGAATAATTTATTATATATTATCTTAGTCATAATATTTATTACTGGGCTAGTTGAGCTCACCCTTTCTTTCATTATTCTCTTTAGGAAATGAGAATATAGCTGGGATGAGTCAGAGAATGGAGTGATGGTCCAGGATAAATGACTTTAGTAGTCCTCACTATTCTACGGAATAATGTGATAATAATTGTAATGAGGACACCATTGAGTGTGGATATTGTCTAGATGACAATATTCTTGTTTAAACTCTCAGCTATGTTTTGTCGTATTTTGCACGATAATTGTATAATTAAGTTTGTAGTTGAGTTATGTACCATGTATCTGGCAACTCAAGATGGGTGATGTATACCTGTTTTGGGGGCGTCACAGTTAGTATCAATTGACTGAGATGTGAGACAAGAACTAGGAGGGGAGAGACGGGGAATTCCTTCGCTAGTACGACCTACCTAAGTTATTTGGTATTTAATTGGTCGGTCAGAGTATAGGGATAATATGTGGCTTGTCAATTAACCCTTATTTTGAAACTATATTCTAGAATGATATTTGAAATACAGGAGATGAGAAATGGGAAAATCATGATAGAGAGAAAATAACCGGGAAGATACAATCCGAAAAGAAAGCAAGGTATTCTCATCTCTTCGAACTACCAGGTCCGTAAATTTCGAGGGCAAAATTTCATAAGGAGGGGAGATTGTGAGATCTCAAATTTTATGAAATGAAAGTATTCAATTTTATTATAATTATTCTATTTAGTAAATGGTTAAATTGATAAAAGGTTAAAGTTAAGGGTGATATATAAAAAATTTTCAAAGTAAGTAAGTTGTCACAAAATAATTGGTGATAAAAGTACAGTAATACGCGTGGTTGCATAGTAGCACACGTTATTGATTATTGATGCTTACATAAGAAGACACTCAGTTATACCCAATTATTGCTACAGTAATTGCTGCATCATATCTCTCATATTATTGATTCAATTATTGTCACGGTATCATCTGCATAATATGTTATATTATTAAATCAATAATTGAGACGACAAAGTTATTCATATTATTATTTGCAATATTGACAATGTCTAGAAGTTACATCGAGGAGAGGTTTGGTCACCTAATTGCACGATAATGAGAAATCCTTATCGAAAAGCCCTCTTCCAGGAACGACACGATTGTTAAATATTGTGAATTATAATATTAATGATGAATAAGTTCGTGTTGATTAAAGATGAAATTGATAGTTCCATTGTGTTAGAATTATTAGTGTTAGTGAAAATCGATATTTATTCCGATGATAATTGATGTCTAGGGGTTATATTAATAGATCGGGTAATTAATCGGATAAATGAGCAATTAATTGCTACTAATTTACATGTTTATATAACTATTTGTTCACATGTGTGTACTATTGAATCACATTCTTGTACTATTAGGGGAGGTAGTGCAAGATTGATAATACTTGCATGACTAAGTTAAAAATAAAGGTATAGATGGAGGTACTATACTGTAATTCGTATTTTCACATGATTATAACTATTGATTCACATGATTGAACTATTGATTCACATTATTTACTATTAGGGAAGGTGGTGCAAGTTTGATAATATTTGCAGGACTAAATTAAAAATGAAAAAAAAGTTGAAGGTATTGTACTGTAATATTTCGAGCCCCAAAACGTGCAATTATCGAAACTATATTTTCTTATAAATAGAAGTTTATTCTTCCTTCATTTCTCACCAATTCACTAAAGCTTTAGAGCAATTATTATAGAGAGAAAGAAGAAGAGAGTTTCTACCTCTACTACCAAAGATTATCCGGTTTCTTTCTAAGGTAAGGGGTATTATTTCTTTCGTATTCATGAAGAGAGCTATTGTTATTCCATTTCTTATTATTCATTTGGAATAACTTTGTATCTGTGACTACCGTATACATGGTGAAATTCTTCTCATTATTCCATTCTTTATTATTATGTTGGAATAACTTGTCTCTGTCTGCAATCTGCACCGCATCGTGGTGAAATTCTTATGTTATTCCATTCTTTATTATTATGTTGGAATAAACTGCCTGTCTGAAGTACCGCATACATGGTGAAATTCTTCATTATTCTATTCTTTATTATTACATTGGAATAACTTTATGCATGCGCGTCTATCGCATGCACGTGTGAATTCTCATTGTTATTCCATTCTTTATTATTACATTGGAATATCACATGCGTGGATTACGCGTGACCGGTTCCATTCTTTATTATTACATTTGGAATATCACATGCATGTTGATTATTCTGCATGACACAGTTCCATTCTTTATTATTCATTGGGAATAACCCGCTCATGCGATCTATCGCATGCATGGTAAATTCTTACATTATTCCATTCTTTATTATTCTATTGGAATAACTTGTCTATGTGGATTACTGCGTGCATGGTGAATGATCCTTCGTATTCATTCTTTATTAAATTGTGGAAATGATCCGTCTCATGGATTACTGCATGGCGGATGAAAATTCATTTGATTTTTAGATATTCTATTATACTCATATGAGATATCATTTCTTTTGTACTTGTCATGGAATATCATTTTCTTTGGTATTTTTCTTTTACGAGTTACTATTCAGGGGTTACTATTCACCCGATTACTATTCACTCTATTATTATTTACTCGGGTATTCGAGGTACTTTTCGTGCCGGAGTACTGTTTACGAGTTACTATTCACCCAGTTACTATTCACTCTAGTATAATTCACTCGGGTATTCGAGGCACTTTTCGTGCCAGAGTACTATTCATGAGTTACTATTCACGGGTTACTATTCACCCGATTACTATTCACTCTAGTATCATTCACTCGGGTGTTTGGGGTACTTTTCATGTCGGGGTACTATTCCCGAAGTACTATTCACGGGGTACTATTCACCCGAAAAATATATTTCTTTTCTGTCCAAATTATTTTTGGTACATGAATATTATTCTTGAATTTTACTCCACAAAGCAGTATCATGTTGGCAATTTGGACGTTATTGATTTCTGGAGAAATTAAATTATAAATAAAATTTATCCTTGAACTTGTTTTATTGAATTATTATGTCATTGTCATCATCCTCATGCTTATATTGTGATGAAAGTCATCTTTGGCTTACGTGCATAGATGGACTTGGTATGATTATGAACAGGGATTATTCGGTATAATCATGACCGTAATATGACGAATGATGTGGTGAAAGTCCTCAGTGGCCTATAGTGCATTGATGGACAGTTTTTGGTATGATTATGACCAGGAATTATTCGATATAGTCATGACCATTGATGATTTAATGAATACCCTTGGCCTGTAGTGCAAGGAAGAATCGATGATATGGTTTATTTATTAAGCTGAGTCTCAGCGATAAAGTCGATGAAAAACTTTTTAAATCATAGAAGATAGTAGATTTTATGTTCTACTTGACTCTTCTAATAGATTGCTTATTTCCGCTACAGTTGTTGATCTAGACTTGTTGTCTATTGTATTCTATCAGTTGTTATTCTGTTGAAGGCTAAGGATAATTTATTCTGCATTATCTTAGTCATAATATTTCTTACTGGGCTAGTTGAGCTCACCCTTTCTTTCATTATTCTCTTCAGAAAATGAGAATATAACTGGGACGAGTCGGGGAATGGAGTGATGGTCCAGGATAAATGACTTTAGTAGTCCTCACTATTCTACGGAATAATATGATAATAATTGTAATGAGGACACCATTGAGTATGGATATTGTCTAGATGACAATATTCTTGTTTAAACTCTCAGCCATGTTTTGTCGTATTTTGCACGACAATTGTATAATTAAGTTTGTAGTTGAGTTAGTATCTGGCGACTCAAGATGGGTGATGTATACCTGTTTTGGGGGCGTCACAGGTTATATCGACGATTTTGGGCTATCGCAACAGTTCAGACCTATGACGACAGGTTTAGCGACGATTTTGTTCGTCACTAAAGGTAGTCCGCATGCGGACCACCCGCATAGGAAGCTTTCTCTCTGTGTGTGTGTGTGTGTATATATATATATATATATATATATATATATATGGTTAATGAAGCTACACAGTTTTACAGACTCTCAAATGTACACAGTTTACGTTTGTAAAGTTAAGTCACTTTACAGTCTTTGACCGTAGAGTAGTCACTCTACTATATGAGGATTCACCCCATGTTTCTACAGTAGTAGAGTTACTACTCTACGATCGTAGGATTCGTAGGATGATTTAACTCTACGATTGTAGACAGTGGTGGAACTAGAACATTTTTAGAGGGTAGTCACAATACATCAGTAAAAAAAATTATTTATTGACGCTTGGAGTGCTTCTTTCAAATTCAATTGCCCAATTATAGTATTTCACAACATCTTATTACAACCCTTGCCAACCTTTGAGTTGTGAGTCTAATGGCTTTAAAACACACACACACACACACACACACACACACATATATATATATATATATATATATATTAATTTTCCCGAACTATGGGACTATTAATCAGATTTTGAAATTTTTAGTCAACTGATTAGTTACTTTTATAGATAAATTATAAATTATAATATTATATATTCAAAACCTTATATTTTGGTTCTAGTCATCTTAGTTGGAGACAACTGAGAGGAAACACTCAAAGCAAGAAAAATGAATTAAGTTATTCTTATTTATAAAAATTGATACCAAGGTATGATTAAGTCAGCAAGACAAATGAGTACAATATTAATTAATTACTCATCAAACTTATTTAACATTATTTTATCTTATAGTAATATTGTTAATTTATTATAGGTAGAAGGACATGAGGAAGCTCCCCCATCTGTCTGAAAAATAGAAGAAAAAGTTAGCAAGTAGTTCATTTATATAATATTAATTGTTACTTTTTTTTTACTTTCAATTCTTATTATTAAATGACTGTTTAAGTAAATATTTAAACAATCATTTGTTTATTATTCTTAAGTATAAAAATTTAAATAACAATTAATAAAGATAAAAATTAATAGAAAGAATATAATAAATTATACTCATCTCAATATTCATAGGCCTTAAGCACACCTATAATACCTATCCCAAATTAATAAGATTCCTTAAATTATACCCAACCCAATATTCATAGGCTTTAGATTCTTAGGTATATGACCCCCAACCCCCTGGTTCCGTCTCTAATTGTAGACTATGTATATTTAAAATTTACATAGCTATGTAACTAATTTTTGATATATATACATATATTTGTTTATTTATTTGGCGAAGAAATTGATCACAAAGATCGAAAATGACGCGTCAACGTTAAATTTCAACAATACATTTTTATTTGTAATTTGAAAAGGCAAATGATACTTAGAAGATAGAGATCAGTTAATCGTCATTTAAAAGGGGGATTTATATACATATTATTGTACTTTATAATTAATATATCTATATATATTCACTGAAAACTTGTCCATCTCTTTCAGTTAACTGGTAAAGTTTGTTTGTGTGTGACAGAGAAACAAGAATATTTAATTTTTAATATTATGTATTGTCAACGGATATAATTTAGTTACTTATTTACAGTTAATTCTTTTATAAATAAATACTTAAGTACAATAAAATTTTTATTTAGAAATAGACTTGGGATCAAACTATTTGTATTTTAATTGAGATGTTATTACTAAATAGAGGTATTGGTACAAAATATTTTCCGAACACCCAAAAATATCCACTTTAACAAAAATATAGATTTTATAACAAAAAATAAAGAAAACATAAATTATTTAGATTTTCAAACTAAGAAAATATAGTCTTTTATAGGAAATATAGTCATTTATAGAAAAATGTGGTCTTTTATAGGAAATATAGTCTTTTATAGGAAAATATAGTTCTTTATAGGAAATATAGTCTTTTATAGAAAATATAGTATTTTAAAATTAATAGTCTCTCTCTCTCATATATATATATATATATATATATATATATATATATATATATATATTCAGGATCTTAAAATTTCATATCTTATCCAACTCACCCGAACTCACTCTCCTCCTTTAGCGACGGACCCGTGACGATTCGATCATACAACCGTCGTCCATACTTTTAGCGACGAAACAACATATAAGCGTCGCTAAAAGTATAGACGACGATTTTGTATCACGTCCGTCGCCAAAGCTAAAGTCAGTGAGTTAGAAATAAGGAGGTGAGTTCAAATAAAGGTGAAAATCCTATATATATATATATATATATATATATATATATATATATATATATAGGAAATTATCCATAGCAAGTATTTGCTATGAATCAAAATTGGGCAAATATCATCATAGTCGTCCGTTCCATAAATCAAGCGCCCAGATAAAAAAAGGACTCTTCCTTACGCTAGACGCACTAGCGTATGGTTTAAACATTTTTCCGTTACCAACTATACCCCCCAACAAATTAAGCCACTTCTTCTAGTAAAAGAATACGCCAGCCAACAGTTTTAATATAATAAGGCAATAGCTTGAATATGCCACCCAACTAGCCAGGAGTACAATAGGATAATAAAGCGACATTCAAACACGATATTGTGTTTTAATTTGATAAGGCAACAATCGATGACACAAACAATAGGAATCAAGTCCAAATCATAAAAGGAATCAAATCCTATTCAAAAAAATAAATAAAATAAGGAACCAGGTCAGGCTAAAATAAATAATAAAATCGCTATATGAAAAAATCTGACCCTCATATGGACTTTTTGAAACGTTAATATGAACACCAATATTATCCCTGTCAATATTATCATGAGAAGAATTTGATAAACTTGAATTAAACATATGTTCAGCCATAATTGAAAACTTATCAGGTTGATTTTGACTTGCAAAGCCTTGCTTGATTAATTGCGCAGTTTTCTTCCTTAATTTTTTGTAAAGGATATTTAGAAGACATTAAAAAGAATATATATGATAATAATATCTTGTTTGTATTTTTTACTATCACACTTTTATGCGATTTTATTATTTATTTTAGCCTTATCATATCAGTACTCTCAGCTAGTTGGGTGGCATATTCAAGCTATTGCCTTATTATATTAAAACTGTTGGCTGGCGTATTCTTTTACTAGAAGAAGTGGCTTGCTTTGTTGGGGGGTAAAGTGGGTAACGGAAAAATGTTTAAACCATACGCTAGTGCGTCTGGCGTATGGGATATTAGTTAAATCAAACAGACGCCAAATGCGTGCAAGTAAAGAAGAGTCCTTTTTTTATCTGGGCACTTGATTTATGGAACGGACGGCTATGATGGTATTTGCTTAATTTTGATCCATAGCAAATACTTGCTATGGATCATTTCCCATATATATATATATATATGAAATTACTACTATATAGATGTATAGTTTCTTAATACGGGACTTAAAAAAATATAACATATTACAATTTAGAGGTTATTCCTATTTATAACTGGCCCAAATTGGGACCAATTTTTTTTAGGGTTCTTTACATAAATATACAACAAATATAAAGTAATTATAAGAAAAGTGCATCAACCAAATAATTATAAAAAGAGAACCCATATTACAAAAATAGTACAATTCACATTAATAAGGAAACCTAAAATCAAGGACAAATAACTGTCATAATTAATCATTCAAATTCAAATATTTGGATCTAACAAAAAAAAAATTCAAATTCAAAATAATAATTCAAGTTTAAATATTCAAATTCAAATCTTCATCTCCCTCACATACACTTTGAAATAATAGTCCACCGCAACACCTCACATACTCCGCCGCGAATCTCCGTTGTCCAAAACGCCAATGAGAATAAAAAGAAGATTCGACCTACAAAAAATTTAAAAATAAATAGATGTAACTATTAATGTTCTGAAAAAAAATTTATAACTATTTTGTTACTCATAAATAATAAAATGGTTACCTTTGAATGAATGGTTGGCTACCAACTGCATCACATTCAAACGAAATTGGTAACTTGATAAAATTGAATTGGTTACCATGGTCTGAAGGTTTGGTTACCAACTGCACTATGAAAAAACTACAGGTGTGGATGTGAATTAGTTACTTTGGTATGAAGGTTTTGTTACCTTGGTACGAAGTTGTGCTTACCTTGATCTGAAGGTTTCGTACCAAACCTGCATCAAGGTAAGCACAACTTCCATATTACCTTGGTACGAAGTTGTGCTTACCTTGATTTGAAGGTTTGGTTACCATCATCTAATATTCAAATCCACCGCCATCATCCAGTATTCATATCCGCTGCCACCACCGCCTGAATCTTCATACCCACCTCCATTTTGACCCTTCATTTTGCATCCTTCATTTTAAGAAGCTACTGGAGATATACTCTTCATTTTGGAGGCGGTGGCGTTGGTGGAGATGGTGATGATGGAGTGGTGTTTGAGCACAATGCACGGAGGAGTGGCCTTGAGAGAAGGTCTTGGGAGGTGTGGCGAGAAGGTGATGGGGAAGGACCGGAGGTCACTGTAAGACCCAAAAATTTTTTAAATAAAAAGAATTTCCTTTATTTATTATTTTGAAATAGTAAGGGTTGATTTGATTAATGTGGATAGTTAAGGGTTAAATCATGCAAATATTTCAAAATAAGCAAGTGGTTATAAAATATTCATTTTGTCGGGAATATTCGTTTGGTCGTGGAATATTAAATGCTTGTCGGAATATTAAATGCGACGGCCTAGCGACCATATATATGGGCCCCATAACGGAAAGCGATTGGATGAAGAAAGCGACAAATATAAGTTGGTTAAAAATAACGGCGTAGTTATTCACCAGATTAAGACTGTTGGAATACCCGGTGGTTAAAATACGATGTCTGGCGTGGTTGTCGCATGATGGATTACCAGATTGTATTGCAATTGTTGAATTATTGATCCTTACGTGAAGGCACTACTCAATAATTTTCACAATGAATTCTTGTTCAATATTTTATTTTATTGATTCAATAATTCTTTGCGTTGATATTTTATATTATTCATTGCTCAATAATTGTCACCGCACATTATCTCCATTATCGGATCAATAATTCATATTATTTGAATAATATTATTAGATAGCATTATTGGCAATGTCTAGAAAGTTACATCGAGGAGAGGTTTGTCACCTAATTGCGGCGATGAAGAGAGAAATCCTTATCGGAAAGCCCCTCTTTCCGGGAGCGGCTTTCATTATCATAATTGTGATTACGTAATATTATTTGTGAATAATTAATTATTGATTCATATGATAAAGAAATATTTATTTTATGTGGATATAAATGATGGATTTATTTATGTGGTTATTAATGAAGGAATTAATGCTGAGATGTTTTATTTGTATTTTGTCGGATTGGAGGTATTAAAAGATCAAATCGGTGTTATTATAGCTTTATTGTGTGAGTTATAATATTTAATCCGACCGTTGGATCGTTGTAATTTTTGGATATGTTATACATACATAAGTTGAGTATATGTCCACAAATTTTGAACCGTTAAAAATTCACGAATGATTTGTTATGAATTTTAAGAGGTGTCTGATTCGGAAATTAGGTTTATAATTGATTTTGGTGGAAAATTCTAGAATTGAGTGGGCCCCACTTGTGGTTGGTGAAGAAATGTGCTGAATTTTATTTCAAATGTGGTGGGTGGCAATAGTAGCAGGTAAAGCCATCGTGTAATGTGTCAAGTCTCGCTTGGCGGGCTAACATTTTCTATAAATAGAAATTTAAGTTAGAATTGAAAATCACACCGAAACAAAGTTTTCTCTTTTCTCTCTATATTATTGAGCGTATTTTGTGAGTATTTAGATACTTTGAGAGTTCTTTGTTCAATTACAAGTTTCATTCAAGATCACTTGAGCCTTTCCTTCCGTCTTGATTCTTTGAGGTAAGGATATTATTTTTTTAAGAATGATATTATTTCTTCAATATCATTATCTTTGAAATGTTGATCGATGTTTTTATCAAATTTGGAACTTTTTCATGTCGGGTTACTATTCATGAGTTACTATTCACGAGTTACTATTCATGAGTTACTATTCACGAGTACTTATTCAATGAAGCGTGAAGATGTTTTTTGTGGAATTTCTATCTTTTGGTGTCGGATTTACTATTCATGTATACGGTCTTATTCACGATATCTGACCTTATTCACGATATCTGACTATTCACCGAAAAATAAAATTTCTTCTTTTTGTCCAAAACATCTATTACGGATACTAGCTTTGATTGTATCCATGTTTTGATCATTCTTGAATTTTACACCACTTTGTGATTATTTTTGGGGTATTGTTGGACATGGATAAAACAAAGTACTGAATCCTTAATCCTTAATCCTTGTCATTTTGTTTCACCGGATTAGTTCTTTAAAAATATTTTCATCATCCTCGGTCTTAAATGATGATATTATTGAATATCTTTGGCACAGTAGTCAAAGATGAATGATTTCTCAAGAATATCTTTGGCTCAGTAGTGCAAAGATGAGCAGTGTTGAGATGAACATGATCGATGATTAATATCTTTGGCCAGTAGTGCAAAGATGAGCAGTGTTTAAATGAACATGACCAATGATGAATATCTTTGGCTTTTAGTGCAAAGATGAATATTTGATTCCGGATGTATATTGATTGTTGTTACGAGGATAAAAGATGAGCGATGAACTTTTAAATTCATACATAGAAGATAGTAGTTTGCATTCTCTACTTAACTCTTCTAATGAATTATTATTTCATTGCGAATATTGATTTAAAATTTGTTGTCTATCAGATTCTATTAAATTTTCCTGTTGAAGACTAACGATAATTTGTTGTATATTATCTTAGTCATAATATTCTTTATTGAGCTAGTTGAGCTCACCCTTTTCCTTTTGTTCCATTCTTCTCGTGGAGGCGAGAATATAAAATGCGAAGCCGGGGTATGGAATGAAGGTTTTAGAAAGGATTGTTTAGTAGTCCTCACCACTTTTTTGTAAAATAATGTATCAATAAATGTGATGAGGATTTATTTGAGTATAAATATTATGCAGAAGATAATATTTGTATTTAAACTCACAGCTTTCTTGTTGTAATAATAAAGTTGTAGTTGTTACGCACCGTGTATTGACAACTCGGAATGGGTGATGTATACCTATTTTGGGGGCGTCGCGGTTGGTATCGAGCTTAGGGATATGATCTCTGGCGGAGATCGGGGAATAGAACTAGGAGGGAGAGACGAGTAAATCCTTCGCTAATGTGTCTACCTAAGCTTATTTGTTAGTTGGTCAAGATATAGGGATATTATGTGATATATTGATTTCCTTAATTAACCCTTGTTTTATGACAAGATTTTTGAGAATGTCGAATCGAGAATATTAACAAAGGGAGTAAATGAGACCGTGGAGATGCTCAGTCTTTACCAACGAGGAGAACGTCTGCAGTCAGTGGCAATGTTCCTCCCGTGAACAACACCACGAGGCGAGATGATGAGCGAGGGATGTTTAGAAGCTTTTTGCGATTCATGCAAAATCGATTTGGGAGACTCGTGTTCAAAATCTGAGGAGAAATGATAGCAATTCACGGGTTATCACAAACAAGCAAGCTCAAAGAGTTGGGACCACGAGAATTTAAGGGAAAGCCGATCCGATCATGGCGGAAACATGGGTCAAACAAATTACCAAGATATTCGATGTCTTGGGATGCGGAGAAACGAAGGTTCCATTCGCCACCTTTATGTTCCGTGGCGAGGCAGACTCTCGGTGGGAGTCAGGAAAGCGTACCATCCACCGTACTTTTCGGCATGTCTTGGGAGACGTTTGAGAGACTATTTAATGACAAATACTTTCACGAAAGTGTTAAATCGTATGAAGGAAGTGGAGTTCATCGATTAGAGCAAAACAACACGACGGTGTCTCGATGCGAGGCAAAAGTTTGCGAGTTATCCGGTTTTGCACCTCATTTGGTGGAGAATAAGGAACGTATGGCGCGGATGTTTCTTAGAGGTTTGAAACCGGATACGTCGAAGATCTCATTTCTCATAAACTTTCTCTTTATTCGGATGTTTGTAAATGGGCTCAATTATTAGAAATGAGATAATGAAATACGGTCAATCGAGGACCATAACGAGATCGTACTCGGAGATAGCGATCAATGTAATAATGATAACCTCTGCGGAAAGAAAAGCAGACGGACGAAATGGTAACCACTCTGGTGGTAATCATGGTCATGAAAATGAAGAAGCGAGTCGGGAGGAGATTTTAAAAAGAGGAGATTTAACAACGACTATGTGAAGACGATAGTCTTACGTAACAAGAATCGGTTCTAAGGGAGGAGAACGACCACCGCCATATCTTACAAATGCGGAAAAGAGGACATATCGGTCAAACCGCCTACAACAGCAGTTCAAGGTATGCTATAGTTGTGGAAAGGAAGGACATATCGCCGAGATCGAGATTATGCAGTGGCGAAACCTAGTTCAATGGGACGGTGACTCAAAAGATCGTCCCCGAAAAGTCAAAGTCAACGATTCCGGAAGAGAGTTTGTTGTGATCGGTCATAATGCGAGGAACCCAAACGAGGTGATCACGGGTAAGCTATTTATAAATTCTTGCTAAGTTTATACCTTACTCGATCTTGGTGCTTTACCCATTCATTTATCTCTCTAGCTTGTGCTCAACGTTTAAACTTGACTCGGGAGAAATTAGACTTTGACTTATCTCGTGGAAACTCCGTTAGGAGAAACTTTCATCACATCCACTGCTTATAAATTTTGTTTGATTCAAGTTGGCACCATCACCTTACCATTGACCTTATCTCTTTAAAGATACTTGCTTTTGATGTGATTTTAGGGATTGATTGGTTAACTACTCATCATGCCAAAATTGATTATTTTCGTAAGGTTGTTAGTTTTCATATTCCTAACCAACCTGTTATACTGAATTCAAGCAACTAAACCATTAAAATCAATCAACATCATATCTAATCATAAAGCTATTCGCTTATTGAAAAACGGATGTCAAGCTTTCTTAGCCCATGTTATGGATTTGAATAAAGACACGTCAAATTTGAATAATATTCCCATTGTTATTGACTTTCCCGACGTATTTCTGAAGAACTTCCGCCTACCCCCGTAGCGTGAAGTTGAATTCTTTATTGATCTTGAACTGGTACAAAGCCCATTTCTTTTCTAAAACCCCATATCGAATGGCTCTATTGAACTTCAGAGTTAAAGGTCCAACTACGGAATTGTTGGACATCGGTTTCATTCGTCCTAGTACATCTCCTCGGGGTGCTCTGTTTTATTTGTAAAAAGAAAGAGCGGGAGTATCGCGACTTTGTATTGACTATCGGAATCGAACCATGTCACCATCAAGAATAGGTATCCTCACCTCGTATTGATGACTTGTTTGACCCGATTCTGCAAGGGGCACAATTCTTTTCAAAAATCGATCTTCGCTTACGGATATCATCAATGAAGATTAAAACCGAGGATATTCCAAAGAGCGCCTTGAAACTTCGGTATGGGCATTATGAATTTTTAGTCATGTCTTTCGGACTAACTAATGCTCCTGCTATGGCTTTCATGGATATGATGAACCAAGTATTCAAGGAATATTTGGATCGGTTCGTTGTTGTCTTTATTGATGACATCCTTATATATTCCAAAAGTCGTGAAGATCATGAGCACCATTTGAAGCTTGGTACTCGAAAGGCTTCGTGAAAACCAACTATATGCCAAATTGAAGAAATGCGAGTTCGGCTTGAGGAAGTAGCATTTCTTGGGCATGTGGTGTCAAAACATGGAGTATCTGTTGATCCGGTGAAGATTGAAGCAATACTGAAAGTTGGGAGCAACCAAGCTCGGTGGTGGTCAAGTGCGTAGCTTTTTGGGCTTAAATTGGTTATTATCGGAGATTCGTGGAAGGGTTTTCTCGAATCGCTACTCCATTAACTTTCATTAACTCGGAAGGATACAAAATTCGTTTGGAGCGAAGAATCGCGAGAAATGTTTCCAAGAGCTTAGAGGAGACTTATTTCTAAGACTGTTCTAACAATACCATCCGGTTCGGATGGATTTGTTATCTACAACGATGCTTCGAGCAAAGGGTTAGGATGTGTTCTCATGCAACGTGGGAAAGTCATAGCCTATGCCTCATGACACAACTTAAAGAATATGAGAGGAATTATCCTACTCATGATCTAGAGTTAGCGGCAATGATCGTTTTCATGCTAAAAAATATGGAGGCACTATCTATATGGGGAGAAAGTGGAGATATATTCGGACCATAAAAGCCTTAAATATTTCTTCACTCAAAAGAACTCAACATGCGGCAATGACGTTGGCTCGAGCTATTGAAAGACTACGACCACACTTTTTCAATACCATCCGGGTAAAGCGAACGTGGTAGCTGACGCATTGAGTAGAAGATCATATGCGGGAACGAGTGCGATGATGTCAAGTATACGCATAGAGCCAACTTTAATAGAAAAGTTAAGGTTGCTCAAGCCACCGACCCGGAACTGATACGTATGAAGAAGAAAGTACAAGAAGGAGCTATTAGGGCGAGAATTGATGAAGAAGGAATACTTGAGTCCACTCTAGACTTTGTGTTCTTAACGACTCTAATTTGAAGTACAAGATTATGATGGAGGCACACAATACACCATTTGCAATCCATCCTCGAAGTACTAAAATGTATCGTGATCTTGACATACATTTTGGTGGAATAATATGAAGAGAGAGATTGCAAAGTTTATCTCGATGTGTTTAACTTGCTAACGTGTAAAGGCGGAGCATCTAGTACCTAAGGGTCCGTTGCAACCACTTGAGATTCCTGGAATGGAAGTGGGAACACATTACCATGGATTTCGTTACGGGTCTTCCTACGGTTTCTCTTTCAAGCATCAATGCTATTTGGGTTATTGTTGATAGATTAACCAAATCGCTCATTTCTTACCGACACGGAGACTTATTCCTTGAACGTCTTGCTTAGTATGTACGTAAATGAGATCGTGAGGTTGCATGGCATGCCTGTATCCATAGTCTCGGATCGTGACCCAAGATTCACTTCAAGATTTTGGGTTAGCTTGCAAAAAGCTATGGAGTACGGTTTGCGATTTAGTTGGCATACCATCCCCAAACGGACGGACAATCGAGAGGACTATTCAAACTCTTGAAGATTTATTAAGACTACGTGTCCTAGACTTCAAGGCGGTTAGGATAAGTATTTACCATTGGTGGAATTCTCCTACAACAACAGCTTATCGAGCAAGTATAGGTGTGGCTCCATTCAAGCATTATATGGACGAAAATGTCGTTCTCCAATATGTTGGGATGAGGTGGGTGAAGCAACATTGTTGGGACCCGAAAGTTAAGACGTATGACTACCGAAAAGATCCAAATAATTCGACAACGTATACAAACGGCTCAAGATCGACAAAAGAGTTATGCGGATCTTCATCGAAAGGCGTGGAATTTAATGTAGGGATCATGTATTGTTACGAGTTGCTCCAATGGAAGGGAGTTACAAGATTTGGGAAGAGAGGAAAGCTCGATCCACGATTTATTGGTCCATTTCAAATTCTTAACCGGTAGGAAATGTAGCCTATAGACTTGCGTTACCTCCGAAAGTATGTCTCGTGTTCATAATGTGTTTCACATATCATGCTTTCAGTAATATGTGAAAGACCCGAACCACGTTATTGAGTTAGAACCGGACGAGATAGCCAGAAGACTTAACGTATGAGGAGGTACTGTCAAGATCTTGGATAGGAAGGAGCGTGTCCCTACGCCAAGAAAGGTCATACCACAAGTTAAAGTTTTGTGGAGGAATCATGCTATAGAGGAAATGACACAGGAATTGGAAAGCGGAAATGAAAGCGAGGTATCCTCACCTTTTGAAACACAGAATGCGTATCGTCGTCAATTTCGAGGACGAAATTTCATAAGGAGGGAGGTTGTAAGACCCCAAAATTTTTTTAAATAAAAGGAATTTCCTTTATTTATTATTTTGAAATAGTAAGAGTTGATTTGATTAATGTGGATAGTTAAGGGTTAAATACGCAAATATTTCAAAATAAGCGTTGGTTATAAAATATTCATTTTGTTTGGGAATATTCGTTTGGTCGTGGAATATTCGTGATCGCTTCAAGAATATTCGTATGACGACAGTAGCGACCATGTGTGGGCCCATAACGGAAAGCGATTGGATGAAGAAAATGACAAATATAAGTTGGTTAAAAATAACGGTAGTAGTTATTCTTTATTAAAATTGTTGGAATACCCGGTGGTTAAAATACGATGTCTGGCGTGGTTGCATAAAGAAGATTACCGATATTACGTAATTGTTGAATTATTGATCCTTACGTAAGAAGGCGCTACTCAATAATTTTCACGATGAATTCTTCGCTCAATATTTTATTTTATTGATTCAATAATTCTTTGCGTTGATATTTTATATTATTATTGCTCAATAATTGTCATCAACGCATTATTATCTCCATTATCGGATCAATAATTCATATTATTTGAATAATATTATTAGATAGCATTATTGGCAATGTCTAGAAAGTTACATCGAGGAGAGGTTTGGTCACCTAATTGCATGCGCCAAGAAGGAGAAATCCTTATCGGAAAGCCCCTCTTTCTGAGAACGGCTGGTTGTCATAATTGTGATTACGTAATATTATTTGTGAATAATTAATTATTGATTCATATGATAAAAAGAAATATTTATTTTATGTGGATATAAATGATGGATTTATTTATGTGGTTATTAATGAAGGAATTAATCTTTGAGATGTTTTATTTGTATTTTCTTGGGATTGGAGGTATTAAAAGATCAAATCTGTGTTATTATAGCTTTATTGTGTGAGTTATAATATTTAATCCGACCGTTGGATCGTTGTAATTTTTGGATATGTTATACATACATAAGTTGAGTATATGTCCACAAATTTTGAACCGTTAAAAATTCACGAATGATTTGTTATGAATTTTAAGAGGTGTCGATTCGAAATTAGGTTTATAATTGATTTTGGTGGAAAATTCTAGAATTGAGTGGGCCCCACTTGTGGTTGGTGAAGAAATGTGCTGAATTTTATTTCAAATGTGGTGGGTGGCAATAGT
Source organism: Panax quinquefolius (assembly GCA_020205615.1). NCBI lineage: Eukaryota > Viridiplantae > Streptophyta > Magnoliopsida > Apiales > Araliaceae > Panax > Panax quinquefolius. Next base: position 3,440,146 of record CM035161.1, read on the forward strand.
AGCAGGTAAAGCCATCGTGTAATGGTCAAGTCTGCTTGGCGGGCTAACATTTTCTATAAATAGAGGGCTAAGTTAGAATTGAAAATCACACCGTAAAACAAAGTTTTCTCTTTCTCTCTATATATTATTGAGCGTATTTTGTGAGTATTTAGATACTTTGAGAGTTCTTTATTAGATACAAGTTTCATTCAAAGATCACTTGACCTTTCCTTCCGTCTTGATTCTTTGAGGTAAGGGATATTATTTTTTCAGAATGATATTATTTCTTGATATCATTATCTTTGAAATGTTGATCGATGTTTTTATCAAATTTGGAACTTTTTCATGTCGGGTTACTATTCATGAGTTACTATTCACGAGTTACTATTCATGAGTTCTTATTCACGAGTCTTATTCATGAAGCGTGAAGATGTTTTTGTGGAATTTCTATCTTTTGGTGTCGGATTTACTATTCATGTATATTTCTTTATTCACGATATCTGACTATTCACGATATCTGAAGACTATTCAATTAAAAAATAAAATTTTTTCTTTTGTCCAAAACATCTATTCGGATACTAGCTTTGATTGTATCCATGTTTTGATCATTCTTGAATTTTACACCACTGTGATTATTTTTGGGGTATTGTTGGACATGGATAAAACAAAGTCTGAAATCCTTAATCCTTAATCCTTGTCATTTTGTTTCACTTTGGATTCGTTCTTTTAAAAATATTTTTCATCATCCTCGATCTTAAATGATGATATTATTGAATATCTTTGGCTTTGTAGTGCAAAGATGAATGATTTCTGAAGAATATCTTTGGCACAGTAGTGCAAAGATGAGCAGTGTTGAGATGAACATGGCCAGATGATTAATACCTTTGGCTTCGTAGTGCAAAGATGAGCAGTGTTTAAATGAACATGACTTAATGATGAATATCTTTGGCACAGAGTGCAAAGATGAATATTTGATTCGGATGTATATTGATTGTTATTACTGAGGGATAAAAGATGAGCGATGAACTTTTAAATTCATACATAGAAGATAGTAGTTTGCATTCTCTACTTAACTCTTCTAATGAATTATTATTTCATTGCGAATATTGATTTAAAATTTGTTGTCTATTGTATTCATTAAATTTTTCCTGTTGAAGACTAACGATAATTTGTTGTATATTATCTTAGTCATAATATTCTTTCTTGAGCTAGTTGAGCTCACCCTTTTCCTTTTTGTTCCATTCTTCTCGGGAGGCGAGAATATAAGCGAGTGCGAGTCGGGGTATGGAATGAAGGTTTTAGAAAGGATTGTTTAGTAGTCCTCACCACTTTTGTAAAATAATGTATCAATAAATGTGATGAGGATTTATTTGAGTATAAATATTGTCAGAAGATAATATTTGTATTTAAACTCAACGCTTTTCTTGTTGTAATAATAAAGTTGTAGTTGTTCGCACTATGTATTGACAACTCGGAATGGGTGATGTATACTATTTTGGGGGCGTCCACTTCGCGGTGTAGTAGTGGGCGACGCATGAAGGGTGGCTTAGGTGGAGGAGTAGATCTGGCCGGCTTGTGGTGGAGTAGTACGGAGGGTGAAGGTGTAGGTGTCTTGGGAGGAGTAGATGTGACTACCATGGGGTGGAGGAGTGAATCTGGCGATACCTTGTTTTGTCAAACTGATATCTATGAATACATTGAATGAAGAAGAAGGGTGATGACTAACTGCAGTTATTATAGATGAAGAGAGAGAAGAAATCATGGGTATAACTAATCCCTAAATTAAGGAATTCTAATTGAATACTAATTCCCTAAATTAAGGAATCCTAATTGCACTAGTATTATAAATAAATATGAAAGTGAATTAGTTGTGTAAAGATTTTATGAGTGCACTATTGTTATAATTATTTTTAAAAATGTAATAGAATATGTAAATCATCCTTTTTTTTATAATATTGTAGAGGTTATTCTTATATAGAGTATTCCTAAATAGAAGTTTTACTGTATTATTTGTTAATGAGACAAAGAATGGGACAAAATATTTGAATTTGAACGAACCTATTAGTACCAGGGAAAAAATTACAAAAAAATAATATGAATACATGCTTTTCTTATAAAAATAATATATATATATATGGAAAAAATCAAGGGCATACCCCCTTTACCAACGGACCTGGCGATGGTTTAGTCCGTCATTATATATTTGTTCGTCATTAAAAGTTTAAGATAATGAATCGAACCGTCACCCTGGGTTAAATCACTAAAAAAAATGAACATGGCATGTAAAATAAAGGAGTGAAATCTTGAAATGGACTATATATATATATATATATATATATATATATATATATATATATATATATATATATATGATTTTCTATATTAATTATATATATGTAAATAAAAAAATAAAAATAAATTACATCTATGATATTATCCTGTACTCCAATCCTTGTTTGCTAAAGTAATTAGGTCTTTCAAAAACCAAGTCAAGCATTCTGAAGGTAGGAAATGCAAACGCAAGAGTAACCCATTTGTGACTACTGACTAGTGACCGTTTCTTTCAAAACTCTTACAGAAAATGATGATAAACACTCCACTCCCAATAAACCTTTCTTTACCCCCACCACAACAAACAAAGCTCTCTACCCCTAGAAAAGAAAAGAAAACCAAACCAAACCAAACCAAACCAAACCATGGGATGCTAGGCTTCAAATTCCAGCAAAGCTGTCATCAGTTCCCGGTCATAGGGGGAAAAGCATTCCGACTCTTGGAATAGGTTCGCGGCAACATCCCCTAGGCCTAGGCGGCTAGGCCTCATCACATGAATTTGCTCCCAAAGGGCGTCGAGCAGTTAAAGAGTTGTTGAGGAGGGCGTTGACACCACCAACTCAAAGGTTTAGCTGGGGATGGTGGAATTTCCAGCCAACTTCAAGTAGCCTCTCTAATACGTCCCTGGTTTTAAATGAATTGCGTGTACAATCCAGCTTAATTTGTTGACTCAATAATGTGTTAATAGGATAAAACCTGAATCCATACACTGTAATTTGGTCATTCATAACATAGAATCTTCCCAAAAGTTTCAATCCCTGTTTTTTGTTAGGTTAGGATATAACATATTTTTTTCTGTACTCAAATTTCAGCTTCGACAACATGATATAATAAAGTATACTGTTAGTTCGTATAATTGCTAAAGTAAAGCCTATACAGAATTTTCTCAGCACCGAATGTCATAATAACTATAGACAGCAAGTACCTGCATCAAAAATTATAGAAGTTTCGTATACATGGAGAGAGAAAAGGAAGGTGGTGCTACATAAAGTTCCCATCTAATCTAAGTTCCATATGTAGGTTAAGAATGAACTATAAGCAGCCTTTCCAGCCACATTACCTGTTGAAACAAATACCTCAGCCACGGTTCTTCACAAGGATATTTCCCTTTCAATATTAGAAGAATAATCACAAATCTTTCCTCTTCTTCGAGATTCATGCTTTCGATTAATCTACCCCAATAACCAGAAGTGGAAAAAGAGAAAACATTAAAATCATAGAATTCAATTAAATTTAATTTTTAAGCAGACATGTACCTTGTTAAGCAGTAACTAGACATACCTCTAGGGAACCTATTGATGGAGCATTAGAATTTGTCTTTGCTGGTGCTTCAGACATTCTTGCTTCTGATTTTTCATTGGAAATACTGGCAAAGAATATGAAAATCAATGTTAGATGCAACTCAGCCGAAAAAAAGTCAACCAATTCAATTACTCAAATCACAGAGAAAACATCAAAACCAACAGTATGAAAATATCTAGGCCCACTAAAATGGGAGATGAAGTGGCCCTTGCAACAATCAATCAACATCCACCAGTTATATGACCAAAATACAGCCCGCAATGTGTGATCACAAAAATTATTCCCCATTACTGACCTTTGGAATTCTGGATGTGAAGACCATTACTGCCTTAACATATCATCTCTCTCTTATCTATACACATCCCCAGCCAAAAAGTGAGCAAAGGCATCAAGTCCCAATCAGAAAGCAAGAAAAAGACGGATGACAATTTTATTCTGGCCAACAAAGACAATTTCTCTAGAACTTCAACCATGTGATTAAGATTACACATTTTTCTAATATGGCATGAATAATTTAATAGCCTCAGATTTGTCTCGGTTCCATTGTATCCCACTGTAACATAAAAAGTATTACTAATTTCCCTCCACTACTAAGCGAGGCTCATGTATGTATTCAAATATAAGTATAAATCTATAAAGGATAGCGCGAAAGAGGCAAATTGGTGAGGCTTGGAAGAAAAGTAAATACATTTGGAACGCGTGAGGCTTAGTTGTTGGGGTAGCGAATCTTAAGACCGCCAGTGGGGAAGTGTAAAGACCTTTAGATGATTTATATGGAAGAAAGCTTTAACTTTTCACTAATTTTGTAAAGCAGCAAAACTATTAAAGACTTCTCTCTCTCTCTCTATATATATATACATAGATACATATACACACACACACTATACATGTCGTCTACACAGACAAAGATGCATACATATACATATATAAGTTGCAAACCACAATATTTGAAGAAAGAATTGTTTGTATAAAAGTTCTTTAGTGATCCAGATTTAATACTTACGTCGAGAGTATTGTCACCCAGATAAGCTCTACACAGTCAACCCATAGAAATCTTTGCTCAACAGGGATCATGCCATGTGTGATGAGGTGCGCAAATGGCCAAAGCTTCCAACCAGCCTGAAGAAACAAATCCCACATCCAAGGATACTTTTAGGTGTTGTAGTACAAATGCATATACTAGCAAAAGATTACAATAAAATTTGAACTGCCTTATATTTATAAAGAAGAAAATAACTAAGACCATATTAACTTCTGACAAATGACCCTTCAACTAAAATTTTCTCAATACCATGGATCAATGAGGAGTGTATTATTCCATCCAAAGGACAATGAAATTTCACATACACAAGATATAAGCAACTTTAGGTCTGAATGCAAAAGCAAAACCTTTAAATATTTTATTTAAAAAGTTAATAAAAACACAAAATTTTGGATCTGTCAGAAAAGATGGTTAAATCACCGAAAAAAAACCTATGCAGCCAAGCAAATTTAAAAAGCTTAGTAAAGTAATGGCTATTTCGAATTATAACAGTGAAAAGGATTTGTTGAAGCATAGGTACAATGATTCTTATTTTTTGTTACAAGTATAGGCACAATGAAAACTAAAATACATAATAAGAGTGACTTAAGGTCTTGGTACCAAATCAGGTTTCAAACATGAAGTCCAATAAAAACCAGTCCTACTTAGCACTGTCCTAAGTTTTGAACAAATTTTATAACACTTTCTAATTTAACTACAGTTAATGCACTTTTACAAGTCCCTATAACAGCATTTTGTCAATATCTTCTCAAAGAAGAAGACAAAATAAATACTCCTTGCAACAAGTTCGTGGGAGCATTTTAGTTAGCATTTTCCATTAAAAATTGGAAGAAAGCATAGGGTTTGTAAAATTACTCCTAGCCCTTCTCACCCCCACCCCCTGTTGGAAGATGAGCAAACCAAAATAATGGAATGAATATTGATGACTCTTCGTATTTTATACTCATTGGAAGAAGAGAGATATGATGGCTAAGTTAATACTAGTATTAGTATGGTTCATGCTAGTACTTTGAATATGCTAGTTCTAGGAAGATTTAATAAGAGTTTAAAAGTCTCTATATATGCACTAGTATAAATAGAGAGCTCTATGTGTCATTTTGTATAAGCCAAGAAAGACAGAAGAGAGAAAAAGAGTAAGAGAAAGTTGTATTCTGTTGTGATTTCTAAAGAGTAATCGAAAAGTTCTCGAGCGAAGTCCAAAAGGCTTTGTAAAGCCAACGTCTGGTATCAGAGCTAGAATTTCATCTCAATATCTCTTGTATTTTTTTCATATCAAAATGTCTAACAGCTTGGTCCAACCTCAAATTCCAAAATTATTGAAGGAAACTATGAAAGATGGAATATTATTGCTTGGGTCTCAAGACCTAATGGAGATTGTAATAGATGGGTAAACAGAGTCCACTGAACAAGAAGTTGCGTATACAGCAGAACAGAAAAATGCTCTCAAAGATCAAAGGAAGAAAGACTAGAAGACTTTGTTCCTGATTTATCAAGCTTTGGATGATTCTGCATTTGAGAAGATTGTTGAAGCAAAAACTAGTAAGCAAGCATGGGACGCTCTTGGCATTATATTTAAAGGAGTTGAATGAGTGAAGCAAGTTTGCCTACAAACTCTTCGAGCAGAATTCGAGGCAGCCCATATGAAGGAAGGTGAAAGTGTTCCTGATTATTTCTCTCGATTGCTTTCTATTGTTAACCAATTAAAAGGAAATGATGAGAAGATTGAAGACGTTCGTGTTGTTGAAAAAATTCTTTCTTCGCTGACAACAAGATTTGATTATAAGGTCGTGGCCATTAAAGAATCTAAAGATTTAGAGACTCTTTCAATTGAAGAATTAATGAGAACACTACAAGTACATGAGCACCGCATGCAAAAGTACGACAATTCCAAAATTTTAGAGCATGCCTTAGAGACCAAGTTAGATCTAAGTGTCTTTTCAGCAAAATCCTCGACGTGGCAGAGGTCGTGGAAGAAGCTTCAACAACAACCGCGGACGCGGTCAAAGCCGTGAAAATAATCAAACAAATGATCAAAGTGAACTCTTTGGAGCAATCGTGGTCGTGAAAGTGGAAGAGGCAAATTTGGTCTTGGTCGTGGTCGTGGACGTGTAGTAGTAACCTAAAAGATATTAAATGTTTTAATTGTAATAATTTTGTCATTATGCTTAAGATTGCTAGCACAAATGTACACCAGAAGAACAATCAAATTTCACGGAAACAGAGGATCCAAACAATGAGGTCGTCGCATTTCTTTTTGTTCAAGAAGAAGTTTGAGATCAACATAATGTGGTACTACCTCCGTCCCACAATAAGTGATTTTTTAGGCTTAATATTTTTTCCAAAATAAGTGATGTGTTAGAACTCCAATACAATTTTTACAATATTTTCCCATATATGCCCTTATGCAACCAATGGTATTTTTTGCGTCTTGCAATCACTACAATTAAATGACACTCATTAACTCTTCAACTTCAAAGAAAATATATTAAGGGTATTTTAGCCATTTTGGCTTGTGTATTAGTATGTGCAATTTAAGCTAAAAAATCACTTATTATAGGACGGAGGTAGTATTTAAATTCTGGAGCAAGTAACCATATGTGTGGAAAGAAGGAGTTGTTTGAGGAGCTTAAAAGATGTTCATGGAAGTGTAAGCTTGGGAGACTCCTCAAAGTTGTCGGTGCAAGGTAAAGGAAAGATCAAAATTTATTAGAAAGATGGTGTACCATAATATATCTCCAATGTTTATTATATACCCATTATGAGAAGTAATATTCTCAGTGTTGGGCAACTCTTAGGAAATGGGTATGTAATACATTTCGAGAATAATGCTCTTTCTCTAAAAGACAAGTTAAAATGGCGAAAAATCGCATGTCCCTCTCCATCTTAATACAAGTTCTGACACTTGTTTTCATGGACTCTTCAATGAGTTGGCATCTGCACTTTGGGCATCTTCACTTTGATGTGCTTAATTTGTTGGCCACAAGAAGCATGGTTGGTGCTTGGCTTACACTTGACAAACCAGAAAATTGTGTGAAATATGCATACTTGGCAAGCAGCAAAGAAGTTCCTTCCCAATTGGAAAATCTTGAAGAGCAAAAGCACCATTGCAATTGGTTCACACTGATATTTGTGGACCACTCAATCCAGTTTCTCTTGGACGTAACAAGTATTTTATCCTCTTTGTTGATGATTTCAGTCGAAAATTTTGGGTTTATTGCATCAAAGAAAAATAAGTTATTTTTAATAATTTCAAAAAATTTAAAGCTCATGTGGAGTTGGAGAGTGGTTGTAATACTCCGATATGACCGAGGTGGAGAGTACACCTCGAATGAGTTTAAAGAATTTTGCAGAGTACAGAACATTAAGCAACAATTCACAGCAGCATATACCAATGTTCGAAAAAGCTAAAAACGGTACGACGCAATTTTCTCCGGACGAGGCAAGGCGTAAGCCTCGAGGCGAAGCGATGCTATAATAACCATAGTCTATAGTATACTTTTGAGAACCAATACATAAATAATCATTCAATGTATAGATTACACACGTGCATGCTCTAAACTTCCCTGAACATCAATGACATGCAGAGACCCTTTTTGTCACCGAAGAAAGAGATGTCCAACATACTATGTAGGGAAGAAAATACCACACAACACCAATTTTCTATCTTTAATCGTATAAGAAGGCTAGACATTAAATGACTAATGTATGATCAAGTTACTGTTATTTGCATCCAAAGACAAAATTGTACTTTTACATAGCAACAAAAATGATTCAACAACAAATACTGATTAATTAAATGTTCAACTTTCACATTACTCTAACTGGTTTAATATAATTTAAATGTGAACCAACATCCATCAACAATTTAAACATGGTCGGTCACCCATAAGTTGGACATCCGTTCTGAATCCTGATAGTTCTAAATCAAACTTATGTCATCTACAAAGAGAATAAAACAAACAAACAAGCAACTCAAACTTGACAAACCAAATTCACCAGTAACTACGGCACAAACTTGAAACTCAAATCAGGGAAATACAAGCAAAACTATTTAATTGACAACAGGCCAAATAACCAGACTTGCTAATTAAAAGGAATCTCTTATGACACCTGAAAAGTAGGAGTGGAACATACAAAACTTTGAGAGAAATAGAAAGGGTCCAAAGAATTCTAATCCAAAACAAACAGTACATAATAAAGAAAGGAACAGTCAGTAAAAAAGGAACTTGCATAACTAGTGGGAACGTTTCAAGAAACAAAGAAGCCAACTCAAAATGGTGTACAGCCATTCTTCAAAACTACTAGAACCAGTGGCGAAGCTACGGTAAAAATGTGGGGTCAATTGACCCCACCCAATTTTTGAAATCACTTATAAAAAAATTTTGACCCCACTCAATTTTTTACCCCCACTCAATTTTTGACCCTACTCGAATTTTTTTTTTTAATTAGAGATACCCAAGCGGCCAAGCCTCAATCCTAAATCTCATACATCAATATCTGTTCAGCACTTCAGCCACAAAATAGAGAGAGAAGGGGCAAAGCCAAATTGCAAAAGGCAAAAGCCAAACCGTGAACCATCAAAGCCTTTCACGAGTGGTCGGAGTGGGTACTGGTAACTGGCGAGCCACGAGTGTAGAGACTGGAGTGCAACTCTATTCTCCTGTGACTCTCTTGCAGCCTTGTGCCCTTGCAGGTAACAAAAATTACTCTTTCTTCAATTTCTCTAACCTCGGTTTTGTTTTCAGAAATCAATTGTGATTTCTCCCTTTTGTTAGTATTATTAAATTGAATATTTGGATGCATTTGTCTGACCCAAAAGTATAAAGTATTAAAAAAACTAGCTCGGGGCGCTGCCCTCGAACCCCCATCAAATTTTTTATAACTTACTAATAATTTTGACCCCACTGCTATAACTTCGCCAGTGACTAGAACTCAGGTTTTCTTTCCAAAAATTCATATAGTATGAACAAAAAAAATATAATCTGATACATATTTATTATTGTTACAACAAGAAAACCAAAAATATAGGAAAGTTTGAAATCTCTAGTTGAAAACCAAATTATCAGCCCTAAGCAATATAATAACGGTAAAAAATTCAATAATAATAATTTTTTTTAAAAATCACATCATAACTACAAAATGAATTATTCACAAATATACATCACTCAACATACATATCTTTATATACACTTATATATTCAAATTGATTCCATTTGATTGATATGTTTGAGTGGACTTACATGCCAGTAGTCCGGTCGATGGTGAGCAACTTGGTGATAGCAAAAGAGCCAGCAGCTAGAACAATGGTGGCATTAATAGCTCTGTCAATCAATTTATCCAAATCTTCCTCCTCTTTCGTTCCGGAAGAAGTCACCAACGAAAACCCAGCGGCGCCCTCAAACGACATTAATCTTCCCTCATTACTCCCAAACCCGCCAACCACCTGATTCAAAACATCTTCTCCTTCATGTTCTCTCTCCAATCCATTCACCACTCCGTCCTGCTGGTCCGTACAGTCGTTGCTCTGAACTGGGATAACGTCGAGTTCTTTGGATAAGGATCTAAGCAGGACAGCAGTTGTGTTGTCTTTCGGTTTGGTTCTTGGGGATGAAAATTGTTGGGAATTGTTAGACTTAAGGGATTTGAAGTGAGAGAAAGAGGGCTTAGGTTTGGGTTTAGAGAGAGGGAGAAAACATTGAGCTGTGATGGTGGCCATTTTTCTGAACGGCGCTAGCTACAATTTTGATCAATCCAAGTAATCGAGTTTTGTTTCTCGGAGTCAAAGCGGAAGGGAGAAGGTCATATGCACATCCTTTGTTCCTTGTTGGTCCCATCACTTAAAAGGTTCTTTTATTTAATTTTAAAATTAATTAATATTAAATAAAAAATAAAGTGTCAAAATTTAAGTGAAAAAACATAAAAAAATAAAAAATTTAGGAACAGATCATATAGCCCAGGGGAATTGGTTAGTCATGAAATTCATTTTTAGCGAAGTTACTTAATTAGGTGATACGAGACTCAATGTGTATGTCAGTAATTTATTTATCAAAAAATAAACTTGATATTAATGGGATGCAGCCTATGGCAAGGCAGTTGGATTAGGTGATCTGCTGTAACGCGGAACATGATATCGGGGACACAGGAGATAGTAGTTTGCTTGAGTTTGACTAAATTTGGATAACGGATTACTTGGATGGATAGGGTGGCTGGAGTGATACTGTTGGGTTGCGCTTTACTACCATATAAGCTTTTGTTTTGTGGGTGACACCCAGATGAGGACTGATACCAACTTATTTTTAACAACTCTTATTTTCTCCAATTTATTGGCAAAACTTGCATATGAATATTCCTTAGAAATATTTAAATTTAATTCTCATTTACCTGAGTTTTAATGAGAAGAAGAAGAAGAAAGAAAACAAATACATTCTTTTTCATATAAATTTTCTCATTTTCTACAAGAAAGAAAAAAAAATTCAAGATACCGCTTCCCTGTTTTATTTTCTCTACCAAAAAATGCTTACGCCAAGAATCATAATTAATAGTAATACTTTTTTTTGCAATAATAATTTGAAAGAAGAAAAAAAACATGTCACAATTCAGTTGTTCATGGTTCATCCTCCTACTTAAGGAACCGGGGGAGGGGGGGGGGGGGGGGGGGGGTTTACCCAGTTCCACCTTCAGAGATGTCAAAGGATATGATGGTAGTGAGGCCCGTAAGGAAGGGAAGAAATAACCCACTACACACTGTCTGTACATGTGGACGGACCAGATAAGTAAATAACTACTGAGCAATGCTACGTGGACAGGAAATTAGGACCGGAAAATTGGACCGGTTCAATTTTATTTTTATTTTTTTTTTATTGTGACTCTAAAAAAATATATAGTATTTATTCCAACAGAAATTTTTATAAAATATAGTGTTTTAGGTATAATTTGGATACATATACAAATACAGGGTTATACAGGAAGTGAGTTTTCTTGTGTAGCTTAATTAGTATCTCTCGTCCAACCGTAGTAGTACTTGGTGGTTTAATTTTACATAACATTATGCACTTCTTAATGATGAAGATGGGCATTGTGCAATGAAATCAACTCAAAATTACTATACTAGTTTTTTATTTATTTATTGTACGTACTTGTTTTCCTCTCATTGATGGCATTTTCCCCCTATTTTATTTATGTATGTATGGGTGTGCAAACATTATGGATGGAACCTGGAACATAACTTTTTGGCATTCATATAAGTGCTGATAAGACTGAGAAAAGTCCCCCACCTACTCCTGCATTCAAGAAATTAAAAGACATGCACAGAGGTTAATTGCTCATTTTGTATTTTGATTTAGAAAATATTCCACAGTTTCCATGTAATGAAGAAGTTGTTACAAAAAAAATTTACATTTTAAATAGTTTATAGTTTTCATTGTTGTATTTGTCTACATTAATGAACTTATATCAATTTCGAAAATAAAGAGCTTATTTTATATCAATTGTTGTTTCAATTGGTTTTGGAAACCGAAAAGCCATGACCAAGACTTTTTAAAACAACAATCGCACTAATCATAAAAGCGGTTTACGTATGCGATTTTGAATTTATCAAACCGCACCATGCTCACCCCTAATCTGTACATGTGTGAGACTCTATTTTTTTCATATACAAATATCAATTTTCTATTTAAATGTATTACATAATGTCAGTCCCAAAAATTGTGATATATGCTTGAAAATTTACAAACATCTTAATCATTAAGATATAAGTATGAGTTTAAATTATTCAGATGACTTCTTAATATAAAAATATTGATTCTTAAAAGGTATTAAAAGATATATTAATATGCATTAAGATGCAATCAAACAACACATTAAAAAGACCCCCAAAAAAATTGGTTTGGAAAGGAGTAATCCTCCGACATATCCAAAGTATGCAACTACCCTCGACCTAAAAAAAACAAGTAAGAAGAAAAAAAATACTACTCTGTTTTCACGTTAATGATCTATTTTACTTTTATAATTAAATTGATCATTCTTAAAATTGATACTTGTGCATGTATATATATATTTAGATTTTCAAAATCGCAAGCTTTTAAGTTTGTAGTAAATTGTATGTAATTTATCATGGTCATTCTAAATTTGCGTAGATCTAAATGAATAATACTCTTTTTTCGTTTTAACTTAATATATGTAATTTTAAAATTGTGCAAAATAATTAAAGAAATGATTTTATAGTATTAAATTTAATATTAATTATACATAATACTTTCTTGAATTATCATACTTATCTTTTATTCTCTCTCATCAATAACATTTTTCATTAGGGATAATTTTAAAAAGATTGTAATTAATTCTCTTAAATTATATAAACGACAAATAATTAGAAAAAAATCAAAGTATCTAAAAAAAACATATATTAAGAGAAACATGGAGTACTTGGTCACTTCCAAAGAAAAAAACTCATTTGCTAATTTCTTTATTCAACAAAAAGAGTCTAATAACTGTTATCTAGATTGCGATTGCCGCCCAAGGAGTAGATCTTTTAAAAATAAATAAATTGAGAGACTGAATAAATAAGGAGTCCTTCTATATGGACATTTTTATTGAATATTTTCAATTTTTTTTACTTGTGATTCTCAAAAAATGTATAGTATTTATTTAAACAGAAATTTTTATAAAATATAATATTTTAGGTGTAATTTGGATACACAGAAAGGATCAAGAGTAGAATTCTTAAATAGAAGAATACCTTAAATAATAGAATTTTATCAAAACGACGTAGTTTTGATAAGACGCGGTAAGATTTTTTGTAAATCTGGCGGTGGCATGGTATTTACAAAAATGCCACCATCGCCTTATCAAAACTACGTCGTTTTGATAAAGTTCTATTATTTAAGAGAGTTCTACTACTTAAGAGGTCTACTCTTGATCCTGTCTGTATATACAAAAATAGAATTATACTATAAAACGAAGTTAAAACTTGGAAAGGAGAAGAAAATAATAAAAACAGGTCCCGCCGAGATTTGTTGTAAGACCCCAGCTTTTATAAATAAAGATGAATTTTTCTATAAATATTATTTTTGAATATTATGAAATAAATTTGATCTAATGTTATAGTTGTGGGTAATATTTATAAATTTTGCAAAGTATGCAAGTTGTTATAAAATATTAGTTTGGTTAGGGAATATTCTTTTTGTTAGGGAATATTAAATGCAACTACTCAATCATTAGTGGACCCCTATGCGTAATTATTGTCGGATTGAGAAAAACGACAAAAATATTTTATAAAAATAACGGCGGAGGTGTTCTGAATTAAAAACATTGAACTACCCGTGGTAAAAAATCTGATGTCTGGCGTGGTTGCATAGTAGCACTGCAGGTATTGATTATTGATGCTTCGTGAGAAGTCAAGTCACTCATTATGCTTTCGATTATTACTTCTGATAATTCTTTGCGATCATATCTCTTATATTATTGATTCAATTATTGTCACAATATCATCTCAGTATAATATGTTATAGTATTAAATCAATAATTGAGGCGACAAGTTATAAATGATTAATAATTGTTGAAAGATTAAATATGTGTTGATGAAAAAAAAAATGATTTGTGGTAAGTTTGATTATTTTATGGGGGCTCATATGTCATCATCTAAGAGTCTCTTCACAATCGATAGTATTTACCTTCGTCGATAGTAATTACCTTCGTCGATAGTAATTACCCTTGTGAATAGTATTTACCTTTGTCGATAGTAATTACCCTTGTGAATAGTATTTACCTTCGTCGATAGTATTTACCTTCGTTAATAGTAATTACCTTTACCGGACGTCGAACCACTTGTCGTTTCACATTACAGCGCGAAACCACTTGTCGTTTCACATTACTGCGTCCAAACCACTTTTCTTTTCACATCATTAGTCGTCGAGCCACTTGCCTTTTCACACGGCGGTCTTAAGCTAGAAATCTTCTATAAATAGAGGCTGAGGGCTTCATTATTTTCACGAATTCATTCATTCAAGCTATAGAGAGAAAAGTATAGAGAGATAAGAGAAAGAAGAAGAGTATTTTGTTACTACTGCTTCTGCGATATTCAATCTCCTACCAAATGTAAGGGTGTTATTCTTTCTTATTCATGAAGAGAAGCTGTTGTTATTCCATTGCTTATTATTACATTGGAATAACTCATATATCTGCCATTTACCCTATACTTGGTGACATTCTTCTATTATTACATTGGAACATCACATCATGTGTTTTACAGGACTGGTTCCGCTCTTTATTATTATTCTATTGGAACATCCTCGTGCATGTGTTTTACAGGACTGGTTCCGCCTTTTTATTATTATTACATTGGAACATCACATGCATGTGTTTTACACCTAACTGGTTCCGTCTTTTATTATTATTACATTTGAACATCACATGCATGTGTTTTACATCGGACTGATTCCGCCTTTTATTATTATTTTGTTGGAACATCACATGCATGTGTTTTTACACCTGACTGGTTCCGCTCTTTATTATTATTACATTGGAACATCACATGCATGTGTTTTTCTGGCGGGACTGGTTCCATTCTTTATTATTCTGTTGAAACATCCCATGCATGCGTTTCTGGGGACTGTTCCGTTATTTATTATTACATTGGAATAACTTTTTGCTCATGCAGCCTATCGCATGCATGGTGATTTCTTTTGTTATTCTATTCTTTATTATACCCAAATGGTTAAAATTTTGACTTATATACTCCATGAAATTAGTGGAATATCCTTGATATTTGCGTTTCATCCAAAGATCTTTTCATGGAAATATTCTTCCGATCATTCTTGAATTTTACTCTACAAAACAAGATGTCGTGTTGATAATTTGGGCGTTAATAATTCTGGATAAAATAATTCTTGAACTTGTTTTATTGAATTCTTATATCATTGTCATCATCCTCATGTTTATATTATGTTGAAAGTCATCTGTGGCACATAGTGCGTAGATGGACTTGGTATGATTATGACCGAGAGACTATTCGATTGTAATCATGGCCGTAATGTTACAAATGATGTGATAAAAATCCTCGATGGCGTAGTAGTGCATTGGTGGACGATTGTTGGCATGATCATGACCATTAATGAATACACAAATATTCTTGGCCCGTGAAGTGCATGAATAATTGTGGTCGCGATACTTAAAGAATATCCTTGGCCAGTAGTGCGGGGGTGATTCGATGATGTGGAATATTTATTAAAATTTGAGTCTCAAATATAACAATGATGAAAAACCTTTTAAAACCTAAAAGATAGTAGACTTTATTTTCTACTTGACTCTTTTAATGGATTGCTTATTCCAGCTATGATTAAACCGGTTGTCTATTGTATTTTATCGGTTTAACATTGTTGAAGACTATTGATAATTTATTCTCGCATTATCTTAGTCATAATATTTCTTCTTGGGCTAGTTGAGCTCACCCTTTCTTTCAATTGTTCTCTTGAGAAATGAGAATATAAATTTGGGACGAGTCGGGAAACGAGTGATGGTCCTGAAGATAGCATTAGTAGTTCTCACTATTACGTGAAATAGTGTGATAATAATTGTAATGAGGACTTTTTTTTTTAGTTTGTATAATATCTAGTAGAAGCGATATTTGTATTTAAACTCACGAGTTTATGTCGTATTGTACCACGACGTTATGTTAATAAGTTGTATTTAAATTACATACCATGTAAGTGGCGACCCAAGATGGGTGATGTATACCTAATTTTGGGGGTCACGGTTAGTATCGAGCTTAGGATATGATCCCCACTAAGATGTGAGAATAATACTAGGAGGGAGAGACGGGAATACCTTCGCTTAGTATGACCTACCTAAGTTTATGTCTTATTTTTATTGGTTGGTCGGAAGATAGGGATAATTTGTTACATGTCAATTAACCTTTTGTTTTGTGGCGATGTCTCTGAAAATGACATCCGAGAATGTTCGAGAATAAGAATGGAGGCGCAGACGATCGTTGATTCACCACATATCAATAATCGGGATAATGTGCATCGAGAAGGCGACAATCCTCATGCGTGAACAACAACAACATGACCAAATGATGAATGATCAAATGTTCGAAAGCTTTATCTGATTTATGCAACAATGAAAGAGAGAGCGACTCATCCAAAATGTAGGTGGAAACACGGAAAACTCTCGGTGGTCACCATTAAACAATTCAAGGAGCTGGGACCACCGGGAGTTTAAGGGAAAGCAAAACCCACTTCAAGCGGAAGCATGGATAAAGCAGATTACGAAGATTTTGATGTCTTGGGATGCTCCGAGGAGCAAAAGGTTCCCTTCACGCCTTTATGTTACGCCAAGAGTCGATTATTGGTGGGAATCGGTAAAAGCGTACTCAACTTCTTTGTCTTATCTTCGGGAGAAGTTCGAGGAGGTAGTTTCAATGACAAATACTTTCCTAAAAGTATTACGCCACGTGAAGGAGGTGGAGTTTATCAAGTTGGAACAAAACAATATGGCCAGGTAATATCATGATACGAGGCAAAATTTGCGGAGTTATCACGGTTTCATAATTCCACTTGGTGGATAATGAAGAGAGAAATGGCGCGAATGTTTTTAAGAGGTTTGAAGCGGGAGATACGTCGAACATCTTATTTCTCATAAACGTGTTTGTATTCGGATGTTGTAAATAGGGCTCGATTAGTGGAGCGCGATAATGAGTCAACACAACTAAAAGAAGCGTAAGCAAAATTATAATACCAAATGAGTAGTAGTCATCGAGCGGTGACAACAAGCGTGGAGGAATCAACGGGCGGATATGGTAACCACTTCGGTGGTAATTAGGGCCAAAACAATAAGAATGGACATTTCAAGAAACGGAGATTCAACAATGATGGAAAGACGTCGAAGACCAAACCCATTGTTAAGGAAGGAGAAAGACCACCTATCATATGCTTCAAATGCGGAGGAGAGGACACATCGATCAAACCTGCGTCAATGCTAGTCAAAAGCGTGTTATAATTGTGGAAGAGAAGGTCACTTAGCTCGATTTTGTGCGTTTATCGAAGACAAATTCAACTAGGATGGAGGCACCAAAGGCCATCCCGTAAAATTTAAAACCGGTAGTCTGAGGGAGGCGTTTGTTGTGACCTCCCAAAGAGCAAGGAATCCGAATGAGGTCATCACGGGTAAGCTTATCATAAACTCTAATGAAGTCTATACTTTATTTGATCTGGTTCTACCCATTCTTTTATTTCTCCTACTTGCGCATTTCGTCGATTAAATTTGACTCAGGAGAAATTAGACTTTGACTTATCTGTGGAAACTCCGTTGGGAGAAACCTTCATTACATCCACTTGTTTATAAGTCTTGTTTGGTTCAAATCGGTACCCTCACATTACACCGTCGATCTTATTTCATTAAAAATACTTGCATTTGACGTGATTACTGTGATTGATTGGTTAACTACTTATCATGCAAAAAAATTGATTATTTTCGTAAGGTTGTTAGCTTTCATATTCCTAATCAACCTATTATGCGAATTCAAACGACCAAACCATTAAAGTCAATCAATCACGGTCATCTCAAGCCATAAAAGCTATTCGTTTATTGAAAAAGCGGATGTCGAAGCTTTCTTAGCTCGTCACGCTGATTTAAACAAAAATCGTTAGTTTTGAGCGATATTTCTATTGTTAATAAATTTCTGACGTATTCCCCTCAAGAACTTCTGGCCTTCCCTAGGCGTGAAATTGAATTTTGTATCGACCTTGAACCCGATACAAAACCTATTTCCAAAGCCCCATATCGAATGGCTCTATTGAACTTCGAGGAGTTAAAGACCCAACTGCGAGGAATTGTTAGACATTGGCTTTATTAAGTCCCAAGTACTTCTCCTTGGGGTGCTCCTGTTACTATTCGTGAAGAAGAAAGATGGGAGTATCGACTTTGTATTGATTATCGGGAGTTGAATCATGTCACCATCAAAAATAGGTATCCATTGCCACGTATTGATGACTGTTTGACCCGATTCAAGGAGCCAAATTCTTTTCAAAGATTGATCTTAGCTCGGATATCACCAATTGAAGATTAGAACCACCGACATTCCAAAGACGGCTTTCGGAACTCGATGCGGGCATTATGAATTCTAGTCATGTCCTTTGATTGACTAATGCTCCTCTTTGCCTTCATGGATATGATGAACCAGAGTATTCAGGAATATTTAGATCACTTTGTGGTCGTCTTTATTGATGACATCCTTATTTATTCCCAAAAGCCGTGAAGATCATGAAAGCAACACTTGAGGTGACACTCCAAAAAGCTTCGTGAATATAAGCTTTATGCCAAGTTGAAGAAATGTGAGTTACGGCTTGAAGAAGTAGCATTCCTTGGGCACGTGGTATCAAGTCATGGAATATCTGTTGACCCAAAGAAAGAAGCTATTCAAAGTTTGGGAACAACCTAAATCGATGGCCGAAGTCGTAGCTTTCTCGGTTTAAATTGGTTATTATCGAGATTCGTGGAAGGATTTTCTCGAATCGCTACTCCATTGACTCGGTGACTCGGAAGATACAAAGTTCGGTTGGAAGCGAAGAATGTGAGAAGAGTTTTCAAGAACTCGAGAGAGACTTATTTCAAGACTGTTACGACAATACCATCCTCGCTCGGAGGATTTGTCATCTACATGATGCTTGAGCAAAGGGTTGGGATGTGTTCTTATGCAACATAGAAAAGTTATAGCTATACCTCTCGCGATAACTCAAAGAATATATGAGAGGAATTATCCTACTACGTGATCTGAGAGTTAGCGGTTGTTGTCTTTAGACTTAAAATTTGGAGGCATTACTTGTATGGGGAGAAAGTGGAGATCTTTACGGATCATAAAAGCCTCAAATATTTCTTCACTCAAAAGGAACTCAATATCGACAACGACGTTGGCTTGAACTGATTGAAAGATTATGATCGTACCATCCAATACCATCCCGGAAAAGCGAACGTGGTAGTACGGCGCGTTGAGTAGAAAATCATATCGCAAGTCTGAGTGCGATATTGTCAATGAGCCCATTTTGTGTGACTTGCAAAGGATGGAGATAGAGTTAAAGACTCGAGGGACGCGTGTGATGATAAGCGAGTATCTGAGTAGAGAACCGACTTTAATCGATAAAGTTAAAATTGCTGCTACAAACTGAGCACGGAGGCGATCGCGTGAGAGGAAGAAAGTCAAGAAGGTCTTATCTGGGAAGCAAGAATCGATGAAGAAGGAATACTTGAGTCGACTCCGGACTTTGTGTTCTAACGACCACGATTTAAAGTATAATATCATGATGGAGCGCCTGACACACACCATTTGCAATCCATCTCAGAGTACCAAAATGTATCATGATATTCGCGTACATTTTGGTGGAAGCGATATGAAGAGAGAGATAGCGATGTTTATCTCAAGGTGTCTAACTTGTCAACGAGTTAAAGCGGAGCATCAAGTACCAAAGGTCCATTCTGAACCACTTGAAATTCCGAATGGAAGTGGGAGCACATTACCATGGATTTCGTTTCACGGTCTTCCTAAGGTTTCTCAAGGCGTTGATGCGATATGGGTCATTGTTGATAGATTGACCAATTTTGCTCATTTCTTCTGCAAATCTGAAACTTATACACTTGAACGTCTTGCTCAGATACATAAACGAGATTGTAAGACCGCGCATGGTATCTTGCCGTTATCCATAGTTTCGATCGAGACCCAAGATTCACTTCACGATTTTGGGTTAGTTTGCAAAAAGCTATGGGCACAGACTTACGATTTAGCTTCGGCATATCATCCTCGACGGACCAGACGATCGGAGAGGACTATTCAAACTCTTGAAGATCTATTAAGACTACGTGTCCTTGATTTCAAGGGAGTTGGGACAAGTTCTTACCATTGGTGGAGTTTTCCTATAACAACGATTATCAAACAAGTATTGGCATGGCTCCATTCGAGCATTGTATGGAAGAAAGTGTCGTTCTCTCGATTATCTTTGGGATGAGGTGGGTGAAGCAATGTTGTTGGGACCGGAGTTGATACGTATGACTACGGAAAAAGATTGAAACGATCCGACAACGTATAAAAACCTCACAAAATCGATGAAAAGAGTTATCTTGATCTTCATCGAAAGGGCGTGGAATTCGATATAGGAGATCATGTGTTGTTAAGAGTTGCTCCATGGAAAGGAGTTACAAGATTTGGAAAGAGAGAAAACTTAATCCTCGATTCATCGGTCCATTTTAATCCTCGATCGAGTAGGAATCGTAGCTATAGACTCGCTTTTTCTGCTTGCCAAATATGTCTCGTGTTCATAACGTTTTCACATATCTATGTTATGTAAATATGTGAAAGACCCGAACCATATTATTGAGTTAGAACCGGACGAAATAGCGGAAGATTTGGCGTATGAAGAGGTTCTGATAAAATTTTGGATAAGAAGGAACATATTCTACGCTCCAAGGTTATACCTCAATCAAAGTTTTGTGGAGGAATCACGATGTTGAGAAATGACTTGGGAGTTAGAATCAAATGAAATCAAGGTATCCTTACCTCTTGACATACTGTCGTATTCCCCTAATTTCGAGGGCGAAATTTCATAAGAAGGGAGGTTGTAAGACCCGACTTTTATAAATAAAGATGAATTTTTCTATAAATATTATTTTTGAATATTATGGAATAAATTTGATATAATGTTATAGTTGTGGGTAATATTTATAAATTTTGCAAAGTATGCAAGTTGTTATAAAATATTCGTTTGGTGGGGAATATTCTTTTGTTAGGGAATATTAATACAACTACTCAATCATTGGTGGACCCACTAATGTAATTATTGTCGGATTGAAAAAACGACAAAAATATTTTATAAAAATAACTACGGAGAGTGTTACTGTTAAAAGCTGTTGAACTACCCGGTGGTAAAAGACATGAATATGTCTGGCATGGTTGCGTAGTAGCGCACGGTATTGATTATTGATCTTTACGTGAAGTCACTCACCTATGCTTTCAATTATTACTCACGATAATTGTTGCATCATATCTCTTATATTATTGATTCAATTATTGTCACGGTTATCATCCATATAATATGTTATAGTATTAAATCAATAATTGAGGCGACAAGTTATAAATGATTAATAATTGTTGAAAGATTAAATATGTGTTGATGAAAAAAAAAATGATTTGTGGTAAGTTTGATTATTTTATGGGGGCTCATATGTCATCATCTAAGAGTCTCTTCAATCGATAGTATTTACCTTCGTCGAATAAGAATTACCTTCGTCGATAGTAATTACCCTTGTGAATAGTTTTTACCTTTGTCGATAGTAATTACCCTTGTGAATAGTATTTACCTTCGTCGATAGTATTTACCTTCGTTAATAGTAATTACCTTTACCGACGTCCGAACCACTTGTCGTTTCACATTACTGAGGTCGAACCACTTGTCGTTTCACATTACGGTGCGTCGAAACCACTTTTCTTTTCACATCATTAGTCGTCGAGCCACTTGCTTTTCACACACGCGGTCTTAAGCTAGAAATCTTCTATAAATAGAGGCCTGGGGCTTCATTATTTTCACTTAATTCATTCAAGTATAGAGAGAGAAAGTATAGAGAATAAGAGAAAGAAGAAGAGTATTTTATTCTTACTGCTTCTTTGCGATTCAATCTCCTACCAAATGTAAGGGGTGTTATTCTTTCTTATTCATGAAGAGAATGCATTGTTATTCCATTCTTATTATTCATTGGAATAACTTTGTATCTGTGGTTTACCTATACTTGGTGACATTCTTCTATTATTCGGCTGGAACATCCTGTGCGTGTGTTTTACACCTACAAATCTTTTTATTATTATTCTATTGGAACATCCTCGTGCGTGTGTTTTACACCGGACTGGTTAAAATTTTTATTATTATTCTGCTGGAACATCCACATGCATGTGTTTTACACCGACTGGTTCCGCTTTTATTATTATTACTGTTGGAACATCCTCATGCGTGTGTTTTACATCGGACTGATTCGCTTTTTATTATTATTTTGTTGGAACATCCTGCTCATGTGTTTTACACCTGGTTCCGCTTTATTATTATTACATTGGAACATCACATGCATGTGTTTTTTACGCCGACTGGTTCCATTCTTTATTATTACTGTTGGAACATCCTGTCATGCATGCGTTTCTGTGGGACTGGTTCCGTTATTTATTATTACATTGGAATAACACGCGCAATGCTTGATATCGCATGCATGGTGATTTCTTTTGTTATTCTATTCTTTATTATACCCAAATGGTTAAAACTTTTGACTTATACTCCATGAAATTAGTGGAATATCCTTGATATTTCGCGTTTCATCCAAAGATCTTTTCATGGAAATATTCTTCCCGATCATTCTTGAATTTTACTCTACAAAACAAAACGATCGTGTTGATAATTTGGGCGTTAATAATTCTGGATAAAATAATTCTTGAACTTGTTTTATTGAATTCTTATATCATTGTCATCATCCTCGTGTTTATATTATGTTGAAAGTCATCTCATACATGGCACGTAGTGCGTAGATGGACTTGGTATGATTATGACCGAGAGAGACTATTCGGTGTAATCATAATAGTAATGTTACAAATGATGTGATAAAAATTCTCGATGGTAGTAGTGCATTGGTGGACGATTGTTGGCATGATCATGACCATTAATGAATACACAAATATTCTTGGCCCGTAGTGCATGAATAATTGTGGTCGTGATACTTAAAGAATATCCTTGGCGTAGTAGTGCGAGGGTGATTCGATGATGTGGAATATTTATTAAAGTTGAGTCTCAAATATATACTGATGATGAAAAACCTTTTAAAACCTAAAAGATAGTAGACTTTATTTTCTACTTGACTCTTTTAATGGATTAACTTATTCCGTCCGCAGATTAAACCGGTTGTCATTGTATTTTATCGGTTTAACATTGTTGAAGACTATTGATAATTTATTCTACGCATTATCTTGGTCATAATATTTCTTCTTGGGCTAGTTGAGCTGAACCTTTTTTTTCTTTCGTTTTCTCTTGAAAATGAGAATATAAATTTGAGACGAGTCGGAAGCGAGTGATGGTCCCGAAGATAGCGATTAGTAGTCCTCACTATTACGCGTGAAATAGTGTGATAATAATTGTAATGAAGACTTTTTTTTTAGTTTGTATAATATCTAGTAGACGATATTTGTATTTAAACTCACGATTTATGTCATTATTGCATACCTACAGTTATGTTAATAAGTTGTATTTAAATTACATCTTAGTATAAGTGGCGGCCAAGATGGGTGATGTATCTACAATTTTTTGGTGGCGTCACATTTGTACTCAGGTTATTGTATTCAGAGTCCAATGTCCTAACCACTAGACCATGGGACCAATTTTGTTGGTCATTTCAAAATAATTGAAAATTTTTTTGAAACCATGGACCAAAAAAGGGCATGTTCCTCTTACCGGAAATATCCAGAATGATGCATTGCATTGGAAAAAGTCGTCTGTATCTATCTAGGTTACTAAATTACTACTACTACTATTACTACTACTACTACTACTTTAAAACCCTTTGTTTCTTCTACTCTTAATTAGCTTTAGCTTGATCAATGCAAGCAACAGATATTTTAGTGTTGATATTAATTGGAATTACTTTCATTTAATAAATGATTCAGTTTCAATAAAAGTAAATGAGGTTTAATTGGTGCAAGTGATGATGTAATTAAATTAGTAGCATCTCTAATGGCATGATTTGTAGCAAATTAAAAGACGTACGTACAGAATGATTCGGCCAAGATCGTTACTGTCGGAGGAGGTTTTATTCAATAGCCCAAAGCCAAGCCAAGCCAAAAGCCTACCCCCCCACTGCTTTAGAAAAAACTAATCATCAGCTTTCTTTGCTAAACTAAATGCACAGCACAGCACAGCTAACTACTACTACTTCCATTCCATAATAACTGTCTTTTTAATTTGATGCACATAAATTAAAAAACTCATTTAATATTATCATTTAAATTAAAATTTGTAAGAAATTCCATCACTACCCTTTACGAAAACTAAAACTATTAATACTGAGAAAAAAAAATTTCTTTAGAAATGAGAAAAGTTAGAATAACGTAGAAAAATAAATAATTTATTCTCCTGAAAGTTATAAACGACAAATAAATTAAAACAAATTTTTTCTTCTAAAAAGACAATTATTATGGAATGAAGGTAGTACTATATAGGGACGGTAGATAACAAACAACCATGTCTAGTAATTAATAAATAAATATTTCTCTTTCTCTTTCTTACTAGTCATTTAATTTTCTGGAGTCCATCCCTATCAAGAAAATCCAAGATTGTGACTTGACAACAACTTTTCAAATTTGCATAACTAATATCTACATACATAGTGGGATGGATTCTTCAACTGAACCTTTAAAATGGTGATCAACATACTACTTTATTTACAATTTGCTAAGTTGAAAAACTTTTACTAATAACAGACGTGATTCTCCCTTCTGTTTTTTCATTATTATTATTATTAAATTTAGAATCGTATTATAAAGTGCAGGGTCATCATTACTAAATTAACAATTAACTATTATTATTAAAGATAAACATTAAACAGAAATATCACCCCCCTTAATTTTTATGAATTTTATAAATAGAATTTTCTTTTCTGCATGGTGGTGTGACCTTATCATCACATGCCTAAGAATTGAATTCCAAAGCTAACAAATATTATTCCCCACTTTCAAAGTAGGCCACATTGCTACAATCTGTCACTTTCATTCATCCAACTCTCATACAATATTAAAAGAGTTCTACTTTTTTTTATATATAAATTAGTTAGTTAATTAATTAATGCTAATATAAGAAGACAATAGAATTTTTGTTATGTTTGAGAGTCTTATTAATTTTAAAATATTCATATTTCTGAAAAAGGTACTACCATTCATCATCATATATCATATCATAACATAACAACACTTCACATTATATCTGTATCTTCTCAAAGTTCATTATATATCAATTTTTTGAATTAAAGCATCATCTGGATCAACTTCGTCTCCCCAGATTTCTTCTACATCTCAAACCCAAACTAAATCAAAAAACCAGGAAATAATAATAATAATAATAATAATAATAATAATAATAATAAATGGAAAAACATTATTACTTAATACTAATACTAATACTAATAATAATAATAATATACTCCCACTTTTCATCGGGCCGTCTCAGATTTAAAATTCAACAGATGTTGTGCAATCTCCAATCCAATCTTACTTCATTGGGCCCAACCATGTGCTGACTCGGCTTCCTGAATGATACAATGTGGCTGCTCACCATGAAGGCCGTTACACGCTCAGACACTCTGATATCCTCCATCTTTAATTCTTGCAATCTCTGGACGTACTCCGGCACGTGGATCAGGTCCCACACAACTCCGACCCCACCGCCCTTCAAAACCCTCACCACCTCCCCTAACACCCTCACCCGCTCCGCCGATGCCGCCGCCGTCCGCTGCCCGAACTCCTTCCCCACCGAGTGCACAAACACGCTGGATACCACCACGTCGAAATAATTGTCGCCAAACGGCATCGTTCTGGCGTCGCCTTCGCGGCATGTGACGTACTCCTGGACTCCTTCCAACTTGGCTGTTAGGAGCGTGGAGACTGTCGTTTTTCTCCGGTCCAAGCCGACAACCCGCCCGGAGCTACCTTCTTTTTTGAGCTGCATAGCGACGGCATTGAGGAGGATGCCGCGGCCGCAGCCGACGTCGAGGGCGTGCTTGACGGTTGACCAGTCGCTGACCACGGAGACCATGCGCTGGGCCATTTCCCACTGGAGAGCGACGGAGGAGTAAAATATGTTGCCGGCCGCGAAGAAGAGACAGACGGCGGATAGGGCAGTGAATGAGCCTGTGAATCCGGCAGCGAATCGTGCGGCGCCGCCGGGGAGGGCGAGAGTCTCGAAAGATGTGCAGATGGGGTTGAAGTATAAAAGGAAGAGGACGGAGAGAGAAGCGAAGAGGATGGCGTGAATTAGGAGGAAAATTAGGGTTTGGCAATCTTCCATACCGTAGATTGAGTAGATCTGAGTCCAGTCTCTATCTGCTTTCCCCATTTTTGAGTGGAAAATATAAAAATCTAATCCTTGAATAGATTTGAAGTCTGAAGTCTCGGAATTCGCTGAAACCTGTGATTTTGACACAGATAAACAGTTAAAAAACAGTTTCTAATACACGATCTAGTCGAAAAACTCCTAGTCCTAGTGTATAGATAGATTCATCATCT
Organism: Panax quinquefolius; assembly: GCA_020205615.1. Lineage (NCBI taxonomy): Eukaryota > Viridiplantae > Streptophyta > Magnoliopsida > Apiales > Araliaceae > Panax > Panax quinquefolius. The sequence continues at coordinate 3,467,088 of CM035161.1, forward strand.
GAAAACTTTGTTTTGGACAAGGTGCACATTATGAAACCACAAGTAGTCGGCCAATCAAATTAATTTACTTTCCAGTTTCAGAGCAACCAAACAGAGTACGGATCATTGAAGTTAGACGCAATCTAATGCTTAAAAATAGTGAAGATTATGAAATTGTAAATTGTAAATTTTTTATTTTTTAAAAAAGGTGTACAGAACAAAGTAAAGAGAGTGAGTAAATTACTTACAGTTGAGTACTTTAAAATCAGACCCGGCGGAGTCAGAATACTTAGCTCCGATCCCAATTAAGAGGAGAAGAAAGTACAGAGAATCAGAAATGAGCCGAGAATACTGAGAGAAGGCAGCTAGGGCCTAGGCCATGTGAACACATTTTGCTTTTGAAGTAAAGAAATAATTATAATTGATTGGCGAAGGCGGTACTAACTGAAAGGGAAGAAGAAGAAGAGGGGGTAATCATAATAGTGTGTACTAGTGCTGCAAACATGTATATCAGTTAGTTCCTGGGGATTGAAGATGCTGGTCAGCTTTTATACGATTTACGCGCTTTTGTTCGTCGGTTTACCAATCACTTTTCAAATAATTAGAGACTGATAAGAGAGAGTGAAGCTAAAAATAGATATGGAGGTGGAGCACTACTAACAAACTTTTCATAGGGTTTCTCTCTCTCTCTTCTTTTTTCTCTTACCCAACCCAACCCAACCCAACCCAACCCAAAACAGAGTATGTGACAGCCCCCTCCCCTCTGCCTCTGCCTCTGCCTCTGCCTCTTGAGCGGAGATATTTATTAACTGCTCAACTTACTCTCTTACTGCTGCTTCTTTTGAATTTGTCAATATCCAAAAACAAAAAACGTTTACTCTTCTTCATTTCAAATTGTAAAACACATAATTTTCTTTTTATTTCTTTTATAATTCATATACTAACTATACTTATAAATCGCATAATCATTATATGTTGTATCATTAAAGAATGTTTGGTAACAGTAAGAAAAGTGTTTTCCTATCTTAAACATGTATTAGAGAAAAATGCAAGTGGAATATCAAAATAAATATAGGAGGAAAAGTGATGGAAAGGAAAGGTAAGGGTAAGAATAAATTGGAGCAAAAGAAGTAGATGTAGGGCCGGGCATTAAATGCGTTTTTCTCCATTTATTATTATTATTATTATTATATCTCCCCAGTCCCCAGTCCCCAGTCCCCACCGGAATTTAAACGTAACAACAAGTCAGTCCTTGCAAAAAATAGTAGGTGATTATGAGTAGTAGGTACCGCAAATTAAGGTCAACCAGAACATTGGATTGGATTGGGTTGCCTATAGTATCTTCTTTATTTCATTCAGAAATTGGAAAACTTGAACTTATGCAATTAAGGTGGAAAAATAGTAGTATACTTGATAGTACAACACAAACAAAATTCAAATTTATGATGATAAAATGTAAAAACATAATCCCACATATTTAGGCCCATGGTTTTAACTAAAACAAATAAATAGTTTAGTTTTGGTTTGGTTTGGTTTGTGCTATAATATAATAACGTATATTGGGAGTGGAATCCTTGGCTTTTTAATTTTTCACGTACTGTTGACTTTTTCATTGGAACCCACCCCATATTATACTACTACTATTATTTTTATTTATTAATTAAAGTAGAAAATGTCAACACGCCAATGCTCAAAAGACTAGTCTATCCCCTCTTAGAACGTTTTAATGCTTTGTGTTTTCGCCATCTAGACTCTAGAGGGAGGCTAGGCGGCTAATGTTGTCAAATGCCTCAGATGGAACAATAACCCAACGGAAAGCAAGGCCAAAGTAGTAGTAGTAGTAGTAGTAGTAGTAGATGATGATGATAAAATTAAGGGGAACGCGGCAATGGGAGGATAGGAAACGGACCTGGTACGGAACGATGTTGGTGGTCGCTCGCTTAGACAACAGACGACGCTGAACTAACTAGTAGTAGTTTCAAGGTTTGAGTTTTAGAGAGTTGGCTGTATGTGTATGTATCCATCCATACATGATACATTTTCCCCACCCCACCATACCATTCCACTTAAATAATGTATTCCTCCTGCCAAGTAAATGTAATGTAATGTAATGTAGGAGAATAATAGAGTGAACGTATGAATGTGCTTGAGAGAATCTTGAAAATTGCCAACACATTATCCGTATTAAAAGCAAAATAATACTAATAATAAAGGGTTTAGTGATTGTTTTATTTGAGCCAGACTTCACTTCAGAAAAAGAGAAAATTTAGGTAAACATACACTTCCTTCAAGTTGGTAGTTAAAAATAAATTGACATGGTAAAAATAATCAATAGTAAATAAAATTCAAAGTTTGTGATTTGATTATATTAATATATAGAGATGTTGAGAATTCGGATTCATCGATTTAGATATGCCTTTTCTTAAATTTAGTCTACTTGAAAAATCAAACACTAATACAACAACTCCTATTTCATTTTCTCATTTTTCTCCAACTTTATCATCATCATCATAAAATGTGAACTAACTAATACATACATACTATCAATTGTTTACATTGAACAAGATCAGTGACAACAGCCCTAATTTCATGCCAAACCCACATTAATTACTCATCATGCATCCGTCCAAGTTGGAACTTGGAATTGTCATCCCAATTCAAATGTAGTAGTAGTAGTAGTAGTAGTAGTAGTAGTATATATATATATATATATATATATATATATATATATATATATATGACTTCCCTCCCTCCCCTCTCCTCCTCCTCCCCTATATATAAGGAACTGATATTTTCATATAAAAAATTATTGATATTTCTACATACATGATTCATCTCACATGAATAGTGAGTGAATCTCACTTTCATGGAAGAGGAGATATTTGTGTGAAAATATCAATTTCCTATATAGGTATGTATGATTATGAAGGAGTATAAAATTTAGCAATTTAGCACTACCATCTACCAACAAAGAATTGAAATTACAAAACCTCAAAGTCAGCTACAACAAATTAAGACAAATTCATATATACTAGTAGTATAAATTAGTAGTCGTGTTTTTAGTTTTCTTGGTTAAGTTCAGCTCTAAAAAGTAAAACACACGAGAAAATCATCATGTTTTCAGTAGACTAAAGAAATGGGAAATGTTATCAGTAAGTTAAATATTCATCATTTCTACTCTCATAATAATAATAATAATAATAAAAAATATGGTAGGACTAGTAAATTAGAATTAATACTACGACAACAACAAATCTTTGTGATCCTTGCTCACGCTTATTGATGATGGTCTGTTAACAGATTGATGGGTCGCAAACAGACTAATAGATATACGTACATATATCAAACCTTCCCACTAAAATTAAGTTCTAAGCAACCCACTTTTTTAAAGCTTATTTTCAGCTAGCCTGTAAACAAACCCAACCGTTCGCGATTTGATTCGAGTTTGATACATTATCGAGTTCGCACATGATTTTACGTTCGATACATGATCGAAAAGTTCGTTCGAGTTCGGTTCAATTTGAGTTTGAGTGTTCGACTTTTTATACACATAACTAACTAGAAATATAAGGTCCCCATAAACCATGCAATCCATTCCGCACCTCATATTACTGAAAAATTATTAGGCACCATTGTAATTGGGTTTGTTTTCTTATTATTGCAAGTTGTAACCGAGAAAAAATGATGATGCAGTAAGGTTTTGTTGATTCTCTTCCTCCCTAGTTATATACCATCTCATTGCTACTCCTGATTAATGATTTCTCAAATATTATAACCATTCACCTGTTGCACCCTTACTTAACAATTATTACATATATATGCTTCAATGTTCCAAATAAAAAATCTTATTTACAAAATTTATCATCTCTAAAGATATAGTTTTCGTTTTACCTTTAAATTTGTTAAGTATTTAGTTTAATAATGATTACATAATAAAAAAAATTAAATTTGTTTAAGTATTTAGTTTAATAGTTATGACATTATAATAAAATTATGATTATAAATGTAAAAAAAAAGCATGTCATTTTATCAATGTTCTAAAAGGCGCTAGGCGGGAGGCGGGCGGCCGAGGGGGGCCTAGCGCCTAGGGGGCCTAGGCGGGATTTTTTATTTTAAGATAATTTTAATATTTTATCTTACATTTATCCAAACAAAATAATAATATAAAGCATAACAATCTATAATAAAGATAATAAAGGTCTTTTCTTAAAGTTTAAACACATATCCATATTGCTAATGTCAAAGTTCAAACACAAACATGCAATTGTTCAAAGTATAAACATATTTTAACGTATTAGTTTTATTTATAAATAAGATTGCTATTAAATAATAAATTTTAAAATTTCAAAATTTAATTCAATAATAAAACTTGAAACTAAACATAAATTTAAGAATTATAAAATAGAATTAAACTAAATATTACAAATGTATCCTCATTTATATAATTTGAAGTTGGTATAAGTTCAAAAATTACAACTATAATAAAATTATTCATTTGACTTGGTATTGTTCACTTCTTGTTGTGATTTGATATGCTACAATCAGTATTATGAATATGGTAATCATTAGAAAAATAAATATATCAAGATTTGGTTTGGGTAATTATTAAAATAAAAAAAAATCTCCACCTAGAACCCGCCTAATTTTCTAGAGGATTTTTTGTCGCCTTGAGTTTAGGTGAGGCGCCTGGGGCTTAGAGGTGCCAAGGGGGGCCTAGGTCCTAAAGGGCGCCAAGAGGGGGCCTAGCGCCTAAAGCGGACCTAGGCGGACCTAGGCGGGGATTTTTAGAACAGAGCATTTTATACTGTCATTGAAAGAAATGCGACTTTTTTTAATTATTATTTTTATACTAATCGCACTTTTTTTTTTTTTTTTTTTTTTTGTTGTGAAACGTAGTGAGAATATTGAAAGTATATATGTATCCTTCATTATTCATTAATGCTTAAAACAAGTTTTAGTGAGCGGCATCCTGTTTCTATCTATTTAACTTATAAAATTTCAAGCAGTTTTCTCAAACATTTGTTAATGTGTTCAAACTTTAATTAACTCAATTTATCCTTCCACATTTCCAGCTATACGTACTTGGTTGCTAAACCAGCTAACCAACACATACACAAGCTACAGTCCACTAAACGAAGTAACATGTCTCAATGCAGTAAAACCAGAGGTCAGAAAGCAAAACACCCATCACTAAATATGTGGTAATACCTACCAAAAGGTACTGAAATAGCAATTTGCAACAATATTAGAAAGAAAATTTTTACTTCAGGGCATCTTAGATTAGCATAATAAATTTGACTCAATAAACATAGCAAAATATCTTAATGCAGCAAAACCTCAGGTTGGATCGCAAAACACTATATCAATAAAGAGGGTCTTACCTACCAAAAGTATCGAAATATTGGAGCATCAACATAATGAGCCTATGAGTTGAGCACTATATAGAAAGGCTCATAGATTAGACGAGTCCCAGCTTGCATAAATAGCCCCAATGAATTTTTTATGCAGTTTGACCCCAGAGCAAGCAATTATACCCCTGTCGAGACCTTCTAGGTACATTCCTTTGGAAAAGTTCAGTGGCCTCCCCCCTGCATCAGTTACCACACCAACAGCCTTTTCAATAATGAGCATACCAGCAGCATGATCCCATATTTTTTCCTTATATCCAGCTCTTGCAAACTTCATATAAATCTCAGCATCTCCCCGAGCTATCGCTGCATACTTCACCATGCTATAAACACGCAGGGGCTTGTTGCTTCCATTTGAGAGTACAAAGATATATAAGTATTAACTTTGAAGACTTCTCTAGTAAATTGTAACAAAGTAGAGACCCATCTAGCATGGAAGTTCTGATTCAAAGTTTCCATGACCATGTGAAAGAAAAGGAGGAGAACTAAACAATAAAAACTAAAGCAAGAAAGCAGCTGGTGTTCAGCTATCTAGCTTAACCTTAGGCTTAGGTATGAAATAAGAAATATTCCATCCATAATGCTTCTACCAACTAGATACCAAAAAACCAAAGCATGGAATAAATAATACTCCCTCCATTCCACAAAAAAGAGTACCATATGCCATTTGCCATTTTTTTTTCAAAAAAAGAATGCCATTTATTTTGATGGTAGTATAAAATGACATGGTGTCCTCAAGTATATCACCAAAATTTCATTATCATGCCATCACTAATTAAACAAGTTTAGGGGTAAACGTGGAACAAAAATATATCACTAAAGTTCGTATATGGGACTCTTTTTGAGGAACGGAGGGGAGTACTAAACACTAAGTGTAACAAAAGTAATATGCTATGAAAGTTAATTTTCGTCTTCTACTGCTTCAAACTTCTTCATTGTTTATATCAGTCTAAATTTAACTACCTCACTGCTTCTTTGGCACTCCTTATGACAGCTTGTGCAGTTCTTCCGATTCCCTTGTTAGAGAGCTTGAGCAGTTCAACAAGTGTATAAGGGTCTTCATTATAGGCTCCCCAGTTCCCCCAACAAATTGGTAAAATAACTATGATTCACCATTCTGGAAAGATTCTCAAGTAATGCACTCAAAATGTTGAGTGTTAAAGAGTTCTCAAGTAATTACAAAAGTAATGTGCAAGTCTCAGCGTGTTTGAGTGATGAAAGTATATGTTCACATTCATGGAAGAGCATTTCACAAATGTTAGAACTCACACATGAAGGGGAAGATTTGTTAAGGTAACATGTGAGTTGTCATGTGTGAAGTTGGAGGGTTAATATGCAATATTCATGTTTCTGGTAAGTATTAAACTTTTACTCCCCAACCTTACTCTTCAAAAAGTTAGTGAAATTTATAAACAAATAACCATCAGAAGTAGGTGGGAAACTTTACGAGGGATGGAGAAGCACACCTAAGCCCAACATTGTTTGCAAGTCTGGCTGTGAAGGAGTGATCTGAATTAGCTTCCTCCACTGGTTCGCAGAAGGTTGCCAGTGCTGGATCATCAATGGAAGATACTCGAATAATTTTTGCAAGATTTGACCATTCAAGCTTCTCATCTCCATGAATCAATGGGTGAATCCACGCTTCACCACTACCTCTCCTTGTATACATCACGCATCCTTCTTCTGACGAATCAGGTAGCGATGATATATATCCATCGGGTTTCTTACGGTAATGTAGAAATTTCTTCTTAGTCGGATAATTAGGGCACCCAAGAACTCCAATAACAACTTGCCCATCGTCAATCAAAGCAAGAGCCACAGCATACTGATCTCCACGCACAAATCCCAATGTTCCATCAATGGGGTCAAGAACCCAATGCTTACCAACAGGCCCCCCAGTTGAGTTGCATCGGTTGATGGCTTCAAGAACTTGAGGAGCCCCAAGAGCTTGACCTGGACCATTAAGACCAAAATTGGGAGCTTTAGCCAGAGTCTTGTTTACAGTGGTCACCACCATTTCCAAAAGACCCATAGAGTCAGCTTCTGATAGAGTTTGGACATCTTCTTCAGCAATAATAGAGACATTTTGGCTACCAAAAGAGTCCGAAAGAATCCAGCTTACAGTTGCTTGTACACTCCAATCTGTTTATGTAGAGATGTTTAAAAAGCAGCCAACAAAGCATGCAAGCCAACATACGTGCACAAAACATACATCCAATGAGGGTTATTAATGCAAATAGAAATTAAATAAATAATAACCTCCGACTGCTATGAACTGATCCACTAGACTTGATAAGAGCACAACTAAATTCATCTTGATATTCTACTACAGTGGAAAGGTTTGGTTTATTGAACGAGTACAAATATTATATACTGTTTCAATAAATAATAGTGCAATACCCATTGATAAGGGATCAACCTATTACATATATTTTGCATCGCTTGTGCTTATCCTAGAGCAATAATTAAGAAATTAACTTCCTACAAGTATTTTTTACACCCCAATTTTGTATGGTGACATGATCCCACCAAAATCAACCTGACTTGATGTTGAAAACAAACAGAATGCACTTCACGCATTAGAAAAAAGCAACATATGCACTAGATTGTTTGTATGTCATGCAAAGTGGATTGACTTAAGTTTTATGACACAACATCTAGATATGCAATAAAAGGTGGTCCAAGTTCAGATGCTTTTACAAGGGCAAGATAAATTAAGCATACAAGCTTTCAAATAATTATAAGTTTGTGGCAGAAAATATAAATCTGAGATTATCAAATATCACTAACAAAGTAAAAAGCATCAGCTAGTTGGACAAGTTGAACTACGAGTCTATGACAACAAAAGTTACTAAGACTCAGCTTGCAAATTTGTCGTTCTATAGTAGAACTACAAAAGGTGATGTGATTTACTGACTTAGAGCCTGACAAGTGGGTCCTTTTCCCTCCACAATTAATTAACCTGAAGATTTCTATTAATTGCACCAAACTAGAGGAGATTCTAAGGACAAAAATACACGATTTTTCCTCAAAGAAAATTTTGCCAAAATATTCTTTGGAAGAGAGGAGCGAGTAAAGAAGACGACATAAAACCTTAAGGGCTGCTATTCTTGCTACTGGGGAAATGCACCAGAATTAAACTTAAAGTAAGACTGCAAGAGCATATATATAACATATGCCACTAACCAATGATAGAGTTGACAGAGCCAAGTAACACCAATCCCTCGTCTCCAAAGGGGAGAAAGTGATTACTTCACAACTTCAGCATTTTTTTTGGATAGGTATTTCACAACTTGACCGAAATTTGCCAACACCAGGCCTTTTCAACAAGCCTTTGCAATAAATAGAATTAACTAGATTGGTCATTCTTCCCTGGTCATGACTAGCTGGACATCCAGAGATGAAAAATTGTTTCCATTTGAAAAGGTTTTCCAATTTCTCTTGCTAGATTAGAAATAACGTGTTTAGTGCACATACATAAAATTGTGTACCTTTGTGTTCACTCACTACCAATGACATCTTTCTGTGTAAAAGAGAAGATGAAAACTGTAAGCCCATATTTGGTTGCTAAAAGAAGCAAGGATGTGAGAAAATGGAATGATAAACTGCTGCTCACGCAATTGTAAGCGGAATATGGACAATTTTAAATAGCAAAGCCACATTTCCGAAAGAAATTTGGTATATCCACAAGTTCCTCAGATGAATAGTAAGTGGGACATTACACTAGTAAATATTCTCATCATTTACCATCTTATAAGCAACATTACCAAGAGAGGAAATTTAATGTTGTTTATATAATTATATTAGTACATGTAATAATTCAATGTTTTATTTACTAAGAGCGGGAGTTTTTGTTTTTCTGTTCCCTATTTTCCTTCTAGACTAGAGTTAAATACATAATGCTTTTCTTTCTAACGTTTCGCAGTGATGCGTCAATCAACAACCTTCAAACTAAGGTTTTGGTCAACCAACAAACTTTGACTTTGACCACCGTTTGACCGCCTTGATCTCACCGAAAAACCTGCAAAAGGTCCACTGGGTTGGGGACTCTGGGAAGACTGTTTGATACTTAAGTCAGAACATTGATATGGAGAGAGAGGATTATTATGAGAGTAAATTGCGTACCTCAATTTCTATGGAAGAACCCCTTATTTATAGCATGAGAGTCCTCCGCTTTAAGAGTTGGGATTTAGAATCCTATATGGATTTAAAAACCTTACAGGTTATCAATCCTTAGCTAAACAAGCTTCATGGAAATTCTATCAATAAATTTAATATATTTCTAGAATATACAGCAGGTAAAATTATTATATTACCCTTCATTAATAAGATTCTAGAAATAATGTGGCAACTCGCCATTGGTGGGTTATTTTTACCCACATCATTTGCCCCCTACTCCTTTAAATATATTTATTTAAGGGAGTATATAAAATGTCATCTGCAATATTGGGCCCACGAGACCTTTCTGTATCCAATGAAAGTCTTGGCGTTGCTTGAATATTAGGTTCTTGCCGCTATTGTCCTTCCCGTTTAAAAATTAAGCTCTTTAGTGTCATTCATAACCTTGTATGGTAACATAAGCATTGGTGGGCCCAAGGTGTTCAAAGCCTTAAATGATGTTTTCTAAATACCAAGTAGTTCCCACAACTCAGCCTTGAAAGCATTACTAGGAAGTGTCATCACGACATCTTTTATTAATGGGACCCCACGATGCCTTTTATTCAACATGCATGGCGTGTACTCCTTTACGGCGTTAATTGAAAGCGGCCATTTAATGGCGTGCATGGTGTTTGCTTTGAAAAGAAATAGTCTGCATGCCCCCTCCCCACTTTTCTTTTCTTTTTTTCGAGGGACCTACAAATCCAATGCTCCTTGGCTTTTTTCTATTAAGGGACCCCCAGGCGTTGAAGTTTTATAAGGTCACAAATAACGCTAAGGAAGCTTATTTGGAGCGCTATTACTTTCTTAGTGCATTTTTTTGGAGGACCCAAACGCGTTTCACTTTCAAACTCCCTGACGCTAACAAAGGAATCCGTAGCGTTAAAACTCCTTGTTGCGTTTTACCGGGGACATGACTTGCTCCCATGTGCATGATGCTAGTTTGAATTGCCTAGTTTCCAAAAAGCATGGTGACAGGTTTTTATAACTTAATAATGTTAGCCCCCCTCCCTCCCTCCCCCTTTTTATTTATTGGACTGGGACCTACGCATTTTTTCTTGTTGTCGTTACTTCTTTCAAGTCCCAATGACCCTTTTACTAGCATAATTCATTCACATGTCGTTAACTGAGGGATAATATATTATATTCAAATAAACATTCATGTGGCTGTTTGAACCGGGACCCACGACCTTTTAAGGCCCGTGGCGTCCTGCCTTTTATTTTGGCGTCTTTTGGCCTAGGACTCACAGGTCTAAATTATCTCGTTGGTGCTATTGAGGAGGAGTAAAGCGTTAAGGTATATGCTCCTTGGCGTTTTATCCTCTTTGGCACTATGGGAGTTTTGGTTCCTTGGCGCTAAACTTCCACGACGTTAGGGGATTCTTGGCGCTAAACCTTTTGATTCCTTGGGGCTTATTTAGTTGTTGAACAACGCCAAGGACAACACCATTGGCGCTAATTTTAAGTAGAATCGCCAATAACAATAATTTAAGTAGGATCGCCCATGGTGCTTATTTAGTCTTCATAGCTTTCATCCAGGCTTCATGAGCTTAATTCTTGACCTCATGGTATTCATACTTGACCTATCAAGACTTTAATTCTTGGCCTCCTAGGCTTTAGTTCTTAGGCCTCCAAGGCTTTAAGTGGGTACACCCATAACATTATTTCCTGGCCTTCATGACTTTATTTTTAGTGGCTACAGTCGTGACACTTTGAAGTGGGTTCATCCATGGAACTAATTTGGCCTTCATGGCTTTATTTCTGGGCCTCATGGCCTTTGGTACCCATAGCGCTAATTTTTGGCCTCCAAGGCTTTCACTCTGCCTATTGGGGTCTGCCCCCAAGTGTTGGCCACAAATACAATCATGATCCTCCTGAGCACGTAGTTAACTTCTGCTGGTGTGAGGCACCTTAGGTACGGGTGTGTGAAGGATCTTTTGTACAATGCTCAGGCAATGAGAGCATAACTTACATCTCTAACTCTCAACCTTCTTGCTTCATCTAAGTCTTGGAGCAACAGTTCTTATTCTAAGTAGATCGTTATGGGATCCATCCAAGTCGGGCTAATGCTTGAGCCTTAACTGCTGGCCTTGTAAGTTATATCAAATTCTCCCAATTCTATGAATCAGTTAATTATCCTACCACTTGATTTAGGACTATGCATTATTTTACTTGAATTAGCTACATGGAGTATCTTGCTAGTGTAGTAAACAACTTGTTATTGAGCGAGACTTGGCCAACAAAGAGGCTGAGAAAGTCCATGTTTAGTCCAGCTCATTGAGGATAGAGTTGTTTGAGGCTGAGGAGCACTGATGAGGCCGTAAAGGCTTGGAAGAAGACCTCAACTTGGATAGAGGTTGTTGAAGACTACATGGCTGAGCATGTTGTTTAGTTCTATTTTGGAAGGTTGCATAAATGCTTTGAACACATTATGAGTTTGTATCCTTTCATTAACTTTGAATCTATCATGGAGCCTCTGGAGAGGGTTAGGCTGATATGTAGGAGGAAGAAGACTAATTCTCTTGGGGTCTAGCTTGAGGATTTAGACGAGGATGATTCAACCTCTGATTTTGGTTCTGCTCACGAAGATGGTGGTGGTGATGAGACCGTTAATGACAAGGCTCTCGTTCCTCTGCCTAAGTTTATAACTTGTAGTTCTTTTGTTCTTGAGGTTGAGGAGGCCAAGGATACTGAGATGACCTTCCTTCTATTCTTGCTTAGTTTTGTAGATCTTTTCCCATATGTTGGTGTTTCCTTGTAATTAGATCATATTTCTTATCTTTGGAAAACTCCTCTTATACTTGCTTCAGCATTTATTGGACTTAGTTTTATAATCTATAAAGGCCTAATGACAGAACTGTCTCCCCAAGTTTGGCCAAAAATCAACTTATCCCTCAAAATTTAGGAATCGTCAATCAAAAACCTTTTAAAACAAAAATTGTTCCTTTTTCCAATCCGACCAATTTAATTGTCGGAGATAAACACGTGTCAATTATTCGTGAGTTGGCTATAAATTGAATACAATTACACTTTATTTTTTTACACCTAGTGTATGTATATTGCCTCAATACACCTATTTTTTCAAATACATGTATATTTCTTTAAAAAAAAGTAAAATTAAAAATAAAATAAAACTAACTTAATTTAAAAATTAAATTCACATTAGAAATAATGAACATTATAGTCAAATTGCAATAAAACTAAATAAAATTAAACATTAAACATTAAAACTAAATTTCACTGAAAAAGAAAAGAAAATTTTCCAAACAATTCCATATTCTCAAAGAATCACATTATGAAATCCATAAAAGACAAAAAAAAAAACAAATCAACAACAAACCAGGTCTTGGATATCTCCCCGTCGTTGACAACAAAACCATAACAACAAAAACACGCCACAATATCTCTCCCCACCGTTAGCAACCATCTCCATGGTGTCTTCTAAGATGGAGTAGTAGCGACGGTGGCGACGATTCATGACGGCGAAGGCGACATTGTTCACGGCAGCGTCGGCGCTGCCTTGTTCACGGCAGCGGTGGCGACTGCCTTATTCTTCTCATGTTTTCCGTTTCCTTTTATACTTTTCAATTTGGTCGGATCTTATAGTGAAGTTTGGCGCGATTGATGAGGTTTGATGAATCTATTAAATATACTAAAATGTAGTACATGATATCATAGATTGACATATGTCATTCCCACAATTCAACACGTGTCCTGCCTAATTAATGTTCCTTAAGACCCTTAACAAAACTGCTCACCTAACATACCAAATGAGGATGAAAACAAATCCTAATTCATTCCCCTAAATTTTAGATTTATAATCCCCTAAATCACTACAAATATAAACTATTTTGATAATATCAACTATTTTGATATTATCCTTTGTAATTTAATTATTATTTAATAAAATCACTACTTTATGCTATTAATTAATTTTTTAGATTTATAATCTTCTAAATCACTACAAATCTAAATGCAGTTAATAGCATAATGTCATTCTCTTAATTTTTAGATTTATAATCCCTAAATCACTACAAATCTAAATTGCTTTGATAATATCAACTATTTTGATATTATCCTTTGTAATTTAATTATTATTTAATAAAATCACTACTTTATCTCAACCCTACCCCCTACAATGTATATTCATTTGTTTTTCTGTGTAAAATTTGATCATCGCACAATAATCTACCATTTTCTTATTATATTTTAATTTATTAATGATACGTACACATTTATTATTAAAAAATTGAATAATTGCGCCGCAACTCGCGGGTTTGTATCTAGTTTAATGTCTATATTCGACTTATTTGGGACTTTTGACTTTCAGTTTGTGTTTTTTAGGTTGGTATTAAGAGTTTCTGGTAGGAATTTCAACATAAATCCATTGATTGGGTTTTTTATGAACTTATGGTTTGTTTATAAGGAAGAAGAAAATGGATCTAAACACCCGAAATTATTTTGTTATAAGAAAAAAAAATCCTTAAAATGCATTATTTAGGTTATTTATTTTGTTTGGTGGTATTTTGGTTGGGGAAGAAAAAGAAAATAATATACAGTGTAATTTATGTTTTGGGTTTGAATGTTTTCTGGGTTCTCAATTGGTGAAGATGAAATGGGTTTTGATTTTATGTTTAATTTTATTTGTTATCGTGTTATTTCTTTTTCTTCTTCTACAATTTTATAGAGAAATACAAGTATATTTTTTGATTTTTTACAGTCAAATAAGGTAAGTACAAGTCAATTCGCAGTCAAAGTGTATTCCGACTAAAAATTGGTCGGACTTACCAAAGGGGAATAAAATTGTTATTTTAAAATACTTATAGGCTTTGATTGACGATTCTCAAACTTTGAGGGACAAATTGATTTTCAGCCCAACTTGGGAGGACACTTTTGTCATTAGTCCATCTATAAATGACTATTATTTTTTGATCACACTTGTCTGTATGGAGGCCTTACCAGGCTTTATGAGAATTGTCCCCTTACTTCATGAACTTATTAGGAGAAACAATCTCTTAGTTAATAAACTTGAGTTAAGGGAAATGTTGGGCCATAATTATTTGGGCCTATTGGGCCATACTTGTTTGGGCCTTTGGAGTGTTGGGCTATTATTTAAATGAGGTTATATGTGGACTTAGGTTGAAAATTATTATAATGGACAGGTGTTGGACTATGGATCCAACACCTTAATTAATAAGGATTTGGCATAATCCTAAGTTAGTGGGGAATAGTGATTTGATATGGCTTGCATGCAGTTAGATGAGGTCACAGAAGGTGTTGCATGTAAGGCGGTGAGACTAATATAAGAGTACAGAGCACTATACAAGAAAGGTACATGAAAATTTTATCTTCCAGACACTAGAGCACACAATCTCCATTGTTAACCTTGTGTTGGCCTGTACTAATTCTCACACCGAGTTATCCCCCGGCGGCCCAAGCCTTCAAGCTTTCGGTGCTGACTCGTTTTCTGTGCAGGATTGGACGCGCTTTTAAGTGATTGAGGCTCATGAAAAGAATGGCGCTAGAAGGAGGGGATTTTTCTAGTGTTTCTGGTTTTCAATCACATATATTGAACGTCCTACATTGGAAGTTATGGTGAAAAGCAGGACAATCACAGTTGAAGGGCAGCCAACGACTGTGAGTTCTTCTCTACAGAGAATTTCTGTTAAGGATAGGTTGGGGCCTTCAAAAAGTATTCATGATAGACTTGGATCACAAGATATTCCAGAAGGGTCTCATGCAAGAGACCATGGCGATGTTAGAAGAAAGTTATTTTCTACGGCCAGTAAAGGGCCTGACAAGGATCGGAAAAGGGTAGAAGACACACCGCCTAGAACCCAACACCGAGAAGGTCAGGTAGACAAGACATCTACTCTGGCTAAGATGGCACAGGAGACTGACAAAGCTTTGAAAGTGCTTCTGCAACAAAGGGAGGAGATTTCTAAACAGATGGTTCTTATGGCCGAAATGGAAGATGAGGCATCCAGTTATACTCGGCCCAAAGAATGTGGCAGGTCTCCTGGCAGACAAACAAGGAGAGACGAAGACTCCAGACGTTCAGATAGTAGGCTTTGGAATCGTTCTCCTGACCGAAGTAGAGTATGGGATCAAATTCCCGAAGGTCCAAAGAAGGCACCCCGCCCTGAGGATTATCGGGATGATGATAATAGCAGGAGACGAAGTAGATCAAGAGAACGTATGTCCGAGGGTTCAAAGAAGGTACCTCGCCTTGAGTATTCTCGGGACAATGAGAGGGATAGACGCCGAAGTAGATCAAGAAGTAATACTCCTGAGAAACTGAAGATAGCACACCGCCCTGTGGATACTCGCTATAGCAGGAGCCATAGACGAAGCCCTTCTAGGGCAACCAGTCCAGATAGAAAGGGTCGATCTTATTAAAAGAAGATAAGCTCCCCGAAAAAAGAGATCTCTTCGCAGCCAGAAGGAGTTGAACTTTTGGCCAAGGAGATGAAGGAGCTTCAGAGGCAATTGGCAGAAGTTCAGCAGGTAAAGGAAAGCTCGAGTAAAAAGGCATCCCCTTTCTCTTCGAAAATTCTTCGGGAAAAGGCGAATCCTAATAAAAAGCTTACTTATATGGAGAATTATGATGACACAGGAGATCTGTATGACCACAACCAGGCGTTTGATAGGCTGATGGACTGTTATGACTATTCAGATGCAGCTAAGTGTCAGACTTTTGTGACGACGTTGAGAAAAGATGCAAGGCAGGGGATGGGGACTTTGGCTCCTGACTCAATTTCGTCTTGGACTGATTTGTGTGACAAGTTCCATGCTCGGTTTGAAAGCAATAAGAGGAGAGGAAACCCACAGGGTCATTAGCCCAGATTAGAAGTATCCAAATGAGACTCTAGGCCAATACGTGAAAAGGTTCTGAGAAGCAGTGGGATAGGTAACAGACCTAAATGACCTTCAGGCAGTGGGTTTATTTTAGAACAGGTTGAACTTGGTGAAGTCAGAGAAGTTGGTGAAAAAGCTGATGTTCAACCATCCGAAGAACTTGGCTGAAGCATTTGAGAAAGCAGAAGGTTTCATCGTAGTAGAAGAGGCTATGAGCAGTCTAAGGCATGGCTCTTCGGAAAAGGCGAAAGAGAAAGACAAGGACAAATCCGATGGCAATCAGAAGAAGAGTGGTGGCAATAATGATCGATATGGTGGGAATAGAAGAAGTATAACACTAATTGGGGATCGAAAGGAGGTCGCCCACCTTTTCCGAGTCAGAAGGTGAACAAGGTATTTACCCAACTTAATACGGATCGGGCTACCATTCTGGAGCAGATAAAGGACCAGCCCTACTTCGAGCACCCTCGAGATAATCTTAAACCAGGGTCTGGAAATCCTTATAAGTACTGTGATTACCATCAGGCAGTTGGGCATGATACGAATTCTTGTTAGAATTTGAGAGAGTTCATTGAAAGAAAAGTCTAAAGTGGTGTTTTGGTTCAATATGTGGCAGGAAGGGAGCCCCCGAGGGAGCAACCGAGGAATAGAGAGCCTGTTCAGGCTGCCCAATCCGCACAACTAGTTCAGAATCAACCGGCGAGACATGTTGTGGATGTAATCACAGGAGGAAACATTGGCAAAGTTGTTGGGAAGAAGCGACAGGGATATCTGGATTCGGTGATGACAGTGACAGGTAAACCCCCGAAGATTGAAAGAGCATACCCAGTTTCGGTAATCTCTTTCATAGATGATGATTTCCCTTCAGAACTGATCGAACCACACGAAGGAGCTCTGGTAATTACTGCACAAGTAGGTTCGGTGGACATGAAGAGGATGATGATAGATAATGGGTCTTCGGTAGATATTCTGTATGCACATGCTTACCAGGATGCACTTGGATGGAAGAAAGATGGAAATCGGGCAGGAGGCTCCTCTATATGAGTTCAGCAACGATCCAGTAAAAGTGGCGGGGCTTCGGAACAGCTCCACAACAAGTTCAAATTATGTGTGAATTTTATGTAGTGCATGTGGATTCGGCATACAACGCCATTTTGGGAAGACCTACATTGACAACTCTTCAGGCAGTGACATCGATTCCCCATTTCAAAATTAAGTTTCCAACGTAACATGGAGTTGGGGAAGTTGCTGGAGATCTGAACTTGGCGAGGAGATGCTATCGGAACGCGTTGATCACTTCAGGTGTAGGGGTCAGCAGGCAGAAGTAAACCATGGCTATCGAGATCGAACCATTTACATAAAGCAGTACGGAGCCATTAGTTATGCCAGCTGAAGAGACCGGAGAATTTGAATTGATTCTGGGAAAGAAGGAAAAGACTGTGAAGATAGGTTCGGGTCTGCCGGAACCTTTCCGGACGAACCTGGTGGAATTACTTCGGTGTTATGCTGATATCTTTGCTTGGGTTCCAAGTGACATGCCTGGAGTTAGTCGAAAGGTTGCTAAACATAGGCTGCATGTAGACCCAACAAAGAAGTCAGTTCGGCAGAAGAGGCGGATTTTCGCGCAAGAAAGACAGAAGATAATTGACAAAGAGATTGCAAAGTTGTTAGCAGCAGATTTCATATTTGAGATCGATTATCCGGAGTGGATGGCGAACGTAGTTCTGGTGCAAAAGCAAAATGGAAAATGGCGAGTTTGCATAGATTATACTGATCTGAACAAAGCATGCCCGAAGGATTTTTATCCTCTGCCTCACATCGATCAACTTATTGATTCAACTTTAGGGTATGCCTTGCTCAGCTTTATGGATGTTTTTTCAGGATATCATCAGATTTCTATGTGTAAGGAGGATATCCCGAAGACAACTTTTATCACTTATCGGTCAGTGTATGTATATAAGAAGATGAAGTTTGGTTTGTTGAACGCGGAACTACTTATCAAAGAATGATGAACTACGTCTTCACGAGGCAGTTAAGAAAGAACATGGAGGTTTATGTTGATGACATGATTGTCAAAAGTATGTCAATTCGAGGTCATCTGGACGATTTGGTGGAGTGTTTTCAGACGGTTCGTCATTACAATTTGAAGTTGAATCCGACCAAGTGCACCTTCAGGCTTAGAGCAGGTAAATTCCTGGGTTATTTAGTTAGCAAAAGGGGAATAGAGGCAAATCCAGAGAAAATCCAAGCTATTTTGGATATGAAGTCTCCACAGTCCTACAAAGATGTTCAGCATTTGACGGGTCAGGTAGCAGCTCTGGGGAGATTCATGTCTAAATCGGCAGAAAGGTGTTTGCCATTTTTTGACACGTTGAAAGGGTCGAAGAATGCTAAGACATTTCAGTGGACTTCAGAGTGTGAAGATGCTTTCTAGGGAATAAAGAAGTATTTGTCTTCGGCGCCTTTGTTGGTGAAGCTAGTTCCTGCTGAACCATTGTATTTGTATTTGGAGGCAAGTTCGTTGACAGTAGGAGCAGTTTTGGTGCAAGAGATTGGGGGTAAGCAGCACTCGGTTTACTATGTAAGCCATGCCCCAAGGGATGCAGAGACAAGGTATCCCAACCTTGAGAAGTTTGCCTTCGCTTTGATAATAGTCAGTTGTAAACGTAGGCAATACTTTCAGGGTCGGTTAATAGTGGTATACACAGATCAACCACTAAAAAAAGTGTTGGGTAAGCTAGAAGTTTCAGGGAGACTCGCTGCATGGACAATGGAGTTGTTTCAGTTCTTCATGGAGTATCATCCTCGGACAGCTATTAAAGGTCAAGCCTTAGCTGATTTTGTTATCGAATGTTCATTCTCTGAAGTTGATGAGAGTTTGAATGAAGTTGAAGGTCCGAGAAATACGATTCTGATGCCGATGAGGTGCGAAATTCATGGACGTTGTCTGTTGATCGCCTACTTTGGGATATCAATAAATTTGGGATTATATTGACGAGTCCAGAGGGATTCAAAGTTCAGCAAGCCCTCATATTTGGGTTCAGGGTAACGAACGAGGCAAAATATGAAGCAGTGTTAGTAGGGTTACGATTAGCAGAGAGTCTTGAAGTTCAGAGATTGATTATCTACAGTGACTCTCAGTTGGTCGTCAAACAGGTTTCTGGGGAATATGAAGCTAAGGGTTTGAGAATGGTAAAGTATTTGGCAGAATGAAGGATCGGCTTCAGTGCTTCGATTTTTATGAGTTTCAAGGGATAGACTGATCAAATAATTCAATAGTTGATGCATTGGCGAAGCTAGCTACAATTGAATCAAGTACGTTTGATGGGACGGTTTATTTAGAGGTTTTGAAGCAGCCTAGCATTCAACATGAAGAAGTGATGTGTGTAGAGCATTCTAACTGTTGGATGACCCCTTATCTAGACTATTTGGCAGATGGTGTACTGCCTTCGGATCAGATGTTGGCGAAGAAAGTAAAGTATAAAAGTTCGAACTTTGTACTTATTGATCGAGATCTTTATTGAAGGGCTTACTCCTTTCCCTTGTTGAAGTGTTTGGTTCCTTCTGAAGCTGAATATGTCCTTCGTGAAGTTCATGAAGGTATTTGTGGCGATCACATGGCTGCAAAGTCCTTAGCATATAAGGTGCTTCGACAGAGATATTATTGGCCAACCATTTTCAAAGAGGCTACTGATTAGGTGAAGAAGTGTCAGAAGTGCCAATTGAACAGTCCAATCTCACATCAGCCACCAGAATAGCTATACTCAGTTTTGTCCTATATACCTTTTGCTATCTGGGGGGTGGATATACTGGGTCCATTGCTGAAAGCAAAAGGGCAAGTCAGCTTCGTTATAGTGGCGATTGATTATATGACTAAGTGGGTGGAGGCGAAACCTCTTCGAACGATTACGGAGCAAGAATGCTTGAAATTTCTGAAGGAGTATGTGATGTTTCGTTTCGGCATTCCTATGGTGGTAGTTTCGGATAATGGATGCCAGTTTGTGGGTTCGAAGTTCGAAGCATTCTTAAAGGAGTTGGGGATTCAGCACAGAAAGACTTCGGTAGTTCATCTACAATCTAATGGGCAAGTTGAGGTAACTAACAGAACACTCTTAAATGGAATTAAGAGAAGATTGGATGAAGCAAAAGGTAGATGGCCTGAGGAATTACTTAGCGTGTTATAGGCCTATCGAACTACACCGAAGACTACAACGGGGAACTCGCCTTTTAGACTGGCTTATGGTTCAGATGCATTGGTTCCTGTGGAGATTGGGTCTACAAGTCTTCGGGTCAGTCAGTTTTGAGAGGTGTGTAATGACCAAGGACTTAAGGTCAACCTGGATTTGCTTGACGAGGTCAGGGAAGCAGCCTAAGTAAAATTGGCAGCATATCAACGTCGTGTGGTTAAGCATTATAATAAAGGGGTAAAGCTTCGAAGGTTTGAAGTGGGAGATCTTGTTCTTCGGGAAGTGGAAGCTTCTACACCTCAGAATATGGGAAAGCTGATGCCGAATTGGGAAGGTCCTTATGAAGTTGTTGATGTACCGAAGCCAGGAACTTATCGGTTGCGAGCATTAGATGGGTCTGAGATAAAGAATACTTGGCATACAGGGAGGCTTCGGAAATATTTTCAATAGGGCCAATGTCAAAATACAAGAGTCTGTAATTTTGTCAACAGTTATCAATGAAAATAGCTTTTTTCTCCAATGTTGTTTTATCTACTGGTTGTTTGGGGTTTCGGTAATCTGTTCATCCTAAAGATGGTGAACAGGGTCCTGATTCGTCCTAAAGATGATGAGCTGGATTTTCTGGAGGTTCGGTTGGATCTGTTCACCCTCAAGATGGTGAAACAGAACCTGTTGATCCTACAGATGGTGAACAGGGCTTGTTCGTTGATAAGATGGCGAACAGGTTTAATGGGAGATTCGGTTGAATCTGTTCATCCTCAAGATGGTGAACAGAACCTGTTCATCCTATAGATGATGAACAGGATATGTTCGTCCTCAAGATGACGAACAAGTTTGTTGGGAGGTTAGGTGGAATTTGTTTATCCTAAAGATGGTAAACATAGTCTATTCGTCCTAAGGATGGCGAAATGGATTGTTGAAGATCTGTTTCACACTTCAGTAATGAATAAGTGTTACTTTGCATTATTATTTGATTTTATTTGAAGTGTTGAGGTCAGATTATTTATTATTTGAATAAGAAGTATAAGTTAAACTTAAAAGGAGTAAAAAGGGAAAAAGTAATATTTCATTAAAATATAAAAAGTAATTACAAAATGTTGATAAATTTTTACAAGTTTAAAGTTATGTTGGTGGAGGTTCGTCTTCAGCATTATCCTCGTCTTCGTCTTCAGAAAAATCAAGAAGTAGTGGGTTCAGAGAGGCAGCAGCTAGTTTGCTTTTGCCTTTGTTTCGAGCGGCTTCGTAACCCTCAGCATACATCTGAACTATTTCATTGGTAAGTTCAGGTGACTTTCAGTATTCAATTTGTATTTCTTTACGGAGTTCTTCAGTGAGTGGGGGGCCAAGGGCTTTCAGTTCGCGAAGTTCTTTTTCAACTTTACATCGAAGTTCGAGATGTCGTTCTTCTAAGATTTTAGTTTCGTTGATCTCTTTGGTCAAGCCCCGGTTGTTTTGTGTCAATACTTCGTTCTTTAGTTGTAGTTCTCAATTTTGTTCGGCGGTGGTTTGTTGGAGGGCTTCGGCTGAGGCAAGTTGATCTTTCAGTTTAGCAATGTCTATTCTGAGGCCTTCGGAGTTGAAGAGGGTGTCATCATGCATGCTTTACTCCCTCGCCAAAGCCGACTTTAGAATGGCATTTTCTTTTTGGGCAGTATGTCAGTATCCTCCTCGGCTTCAATTTCTTTGTAATTTTGGTGGAGTCGCCCGAAGATTCCATTTGCCTACAGTTGTTCACAGTTAAGCAAAAAGTTTTAAAAAGATATTTGTAAATGAAAATGGTTAAGTAATAGTTGGCTTACTCTGGCTTGGAGAGTCATGCCAGCTTCGATTAGGTCAGAAATGGAACTATTGCCGAAGCGATGGTCGTCAGTGTCGAGTACAAAGGCGTTGAAAAGATGTAAGGGGAAAGCTTCGTTGTTATCTGGCCATAAGGTAGGTGAATGTACGGCTTCAGGTATGGTGGAAGAAGAAGATGGTCGTTGAGGAAAAGGTCTTGGTTGTTCGGATGGATGTGAAGCGTGAGTTGTTGAAGGTTCAGTTGCTGGAATTGGATGGCTTTCTAAAGAATGTTTTCTTTTTAGAATTGAGCTCGGCATGTTCTTCAGGTTCTTCGGGTTCGTTGATTTCAACTGGTACGACAGGAGGTTGGTTGGCTTCAGAGGAAGGAACTCTAATCTCTTCAGCGGAAAGGGGGATTATTTTGGCTCGTTTGTTTTTGGTTCAAAGGATTTGAGTACGTTCGGCAATGGACATATTTAAGAGACTTTCGTTAAGAGTGAGGACAGGGACATGTTTTGGTTTTCTAGCTCTCTTCTTTCGGCGAGGTTAGCTTGTTTCTTCGGTAGGGGTTGGTTCGGTAGTTTGGGGTTCGGAGAATTGAGGTTTAGAGGATTGGGGTTCAGCATTTTGGGGTTTGGCAAGAGTTTGGGATGGATTGGTTGAAAGGAATTTTTCTAGTTCTTTTCGGTTGATTGTAGTAGGTTTGATGAGGGATACTGCAAAAAATGAAGAAGAATGTTTCAGAATAATTACTAAAGAAAATTTGAGAAATTACATAAGTATTGAGTCCGGGACTTACATTTGTGCTCATACAACCATGCTTGCTTGCTCAAAAGTCCGAAGCTCCATTCCTTCATGGGAAGTTTCTCTAGAAGCTTCGTCATCTCTGCCACGCGTTCATCTGAGATGTTGCCAAAGTCTGCAGAGAGGCGTTTGGCAGAGGTCCAATCAGGGATAGAGGAGACTTTGGGTCCTTTGACGAAAAACCAATCCTTATGCCACCCTTTGTTGCTTGAAGGAGGATCAATGGGCGCTTCTCGAATTTGGTATTGGGTTTTGGGGATTGCTTGCTCAGCATCTTAAAACCCCTTTTGCGAGAGTTGCCAGCTGTGAAGAAAGTGAAGAAGAAATCGATAAAGGGTAGAATCCCTATCTCGTGGCAGAAGGCGAGGATGTAGATATAGGAATTAGGGACTAATTGGGTGAATCCACGCTCACGAACCCTAGAAGGGTAATGATGAAGGCATGAAGGGGAAAGCGAACCCCTTTCTTCAGGAGGGTGAGGTGCATGGCAGTCTAGCCTTCGGGACGGTGGTACATTCAGTCGATAGGGGTGGGCACTCTCAGGAGATGAGTGTCTGGTATCTGATAGCGTTCTCGAATGATACGGAGATCATCCTCTATAAATTCAGAAAGGGTGTTGGCGTGGGGGTATTTTCCTTCGTTTTGGAATTCGAGAGAAGGGTTTTTTGTGGTGGTAGACGAAGGATTTTTGCTAGATGTTGGGTTAGACCTTGGGTTTGTTTCTGAAGAGACATTAGTGGGGGTATGAGCAGCTGGGATGTAGGCGAGAGTGGTTACAGAGATGGGAGTGGTGTTGTCTGGGTTTTGAGAAGCCATTGTTAACAGATTGCAGAGAGAAAGCTAGAGGAAGAAGAAAGCAAAAGCACTTTGAATTTGAAATGAGCAGGTAAAACCGTCTAATTTGGGGGAATTCAGTTTTTATAGTGATGTCCTTTCAGTTGTTTCCGAAACTCGTGGGCGACACATTTAATAAAGATAATGATGGTGGATTTGAAGAGTTGGCGTCCAGTTTTGGGTTGTCTAAGTGTTGGGCTTTGTTGGGCCATAATTGGATTCCTTTGATGATGGGGCCATTTTTATATACTCTTCCATCAAACATTCTGTTTGATAAAAGACTAGGGGGAAATGTTGGGCCTATTGGGCCATACTTGTTTGGGCCTTTGGATTGTTGGGATATTATTTAAATGAGGTTATATGTGGGCTTGGGTTGAAAATTATTATAATGGACAGGTGTTGGACTATGGATCCAACACCTTAATTAATAAGGATTTGGCATAATCCTAAGTTAGTGGGGAACAGTGATTTAATATGGCTTGCATGCAATTAGATGAGGTCACGGAAGGTGATGCATGCAAGGCAGTGAGACTAATATAAGAGTACAGAGCACTATACAAGAAAGGTACATGAAAATTTTATCTTCCAGACACTAGAGCACACAACCTCCATTGTTAACCTTGTGTTGGCTTGTACTAATTCTCACACCGGAGCTATCCCCCGACGGCCCAAGCCGTCAAGTTTTCGGTGCTGACTCGTTTTTTGTACAAGATTGGACGCGCTTTTAAGTAATTGAGGCGTGTGGAAAGATCCGGGCATTAACAAGAACCTTTCCTTTTATTACTAAATAAATAATGGCCTGAAAGACTTGCATAACCTGAATTAACCTTTGGGGCTATAGCTATAACATGTCTTATTCTTTAATACTTATGTTCCTAAGCTACTGAATATAAAGAAATAACTTGTGTAAAGTAAATCCTACCTCTACTGATAGTCTACCGCGTGCCAAGAGCGTGACACTAGACTTCCAGTTAGAGCATTCTAGGTTGTATCACCTTCTTGATTTTGCAAGGTTCTTCCCCATTTATCGCTAGCTTTTCCATATTTGCCTTTAAATCAAAGACTTCAGCCCTTCTCATTACCGGATCTCTTTGCTTTAGAAACCTTCCTTTCATCTTCAGATTTAAAGAATCAATGGGCATAACGTAGCCCCCAACCTCGTTATGTTTCATGGATAATAAGTAGCAACTTTTGGCCACCTTCTGGTCACCCTTGACTTCTCCTATCCCAGTTGTTGTCGGGAACTTCAACCTCATGCGATACGTAGAGAGTATAACTTTGAATTTATTCAACCCTCTCCTACCGAGAATTATATTGTATGATGAAGGGGCTTTCACGATCAAAAAAATAATCATAGTAGTGGATTGATTTGATGGTTTACCCAAAGTCACTGGCAAGGTTATACTGCCCTCAAACTTAGTTTATACCCCGTGAATCCATAAAGTGGTGGTAGTGAGGGGGTAAGTTGATCATCTCTATAACCCATATCCTTAAAAACATTGTGATACAAAACATCTACTGAACTACCATTGTCCACCAAGACTCTTCGAACAGTAAAGTTACCAACTACCATATCTATAACCAGGGGGTCATCATGTAGAAACTTGACACCATCTAAATCATTATGAGTAAAAGATATTACCCGCTCTAACCGAGTTTTCTTTGGCGTTGTTTCCACTGTGAGAACTTCCCATGCATATGCCTTCCTTGATGAATTAGAGGTGCCTCCGGCTATTGGTCCTCCTGAGATCACATGGATAACTTCTCTTGTTGGGAGATCTCGATCCTTTCTGGGCTCATCCCTTCTATTGTGCCTATCACGACGTCCATCTTAATTATCACGATCATTCATCTCCTTTCTTTCATCTCTATCGTCTCTGACATACCTAACTTGCCTTGCATCCACTTGTTTAACATCTCTCTCTAAGTGGCATCTTCTTATGAGATATTCTTTTCATCCTTCAAGTGTATGCAATCGTTGGTACAACGACCATGATCTTTGTGATACCTACAGTATTAGTTTTGATCTCTTTTCTCTGCATCACCCCTCATAGGTTTAGGCCACCTTACATAGGGTTCAGATGCTATCTCCATCAGAATTCGACTTTTTTGAGAAGTTAGGGGTGTATACTCAAAGTAGCTTGAGAAGGATGTCATTTTTGAAGATTATGTGTTTCCTCTTGATCTCTTTTCATTGTTGTCCCCATCTCCAGACTCATCATTCTTTCTCTTTCTATCATCAGATTTTAGAGTGTTATTGGGCAGGACAACGTCCTCTACTATCATATACTTTCTGCCTTTGGAGTTTTATCATGGTTGTTGGGGGATTTTTGGCTAAAGACACCTTCAGGTGTTCACTGGTTATCCCATTGGTGAGAGTGACCACTGCTACAGACTGGTCAAGGTTAGGAACCTTCAAAGCTTCTTTCGTGAACCGATTTAGGTAGTCCCTCAGGGATTCTCCGTTTCTTTGGATTACAAATATGAGTGAGGCCGAACGCTTGGTGTGCGTTTTTCCTCCAATAAATTGATTGACAAACAACTCACTCAATTGATCAAAAGAACTAATTAAGAATGGAGCAAGTTGTTTGTACCAAGCTTGGGTTAGATCCTTCAAGGTTTGTGGAAAATCTTTACACTTTATAACATTTGAGACATTATGTAACAACAAAAGTGCATCAAAAGTAAGTATATAATTTGTAGGATCACCTATTCCATCATATTTATCCATCAGGGGGAGTGGTTCATCCATGACATCCTGTGTGAATGGAGGAGGTCCTGCCTTATATATCACCCGTACAAGTCTTGTCCTTTGAATTCCTTGAGATGGTAGGACTCCTTGTCATTCTTGGAGACGTCTCTGCACCTCTCTTTTGATCCTCGCTTCATTTTGGGCATTAGGTCTAAAGCTAGTAGTCCAATTATTTTGACGATGCTCTGACTTTTGTGACTACCTAGGTTCCCTCTCTAGATCCTGCAGTTGCTCCTGGAGATTGTTTATGCTTTCTCCTAGTTGGTTGGCCAAGTCACCGTTTGCCCTTGGGCATTTACGCCTATTAGAGCAGTTTCTCCTGGCCTGTTGACGATTATTTTGGATTCGATTATGCAAATTTGGATCGCTACGATTCTGATTGATCTGGGATCGAAGATCTAATTGAATTGGTCATTGGGAGTACACAAGTATATGGTCCACTATGAGTGTGGACAGGTTCTTCCTGGATGTGTGGAGGATGATGGTGAGAGGGTCATGGAATATGAGCAGATTATGCTCCTTGTTGATTGTTAGGTGGTGGAGGATGTGGAGGGTTGTGACCCCTTACGCTAGCACGAGTATTCACCACGTTAACTCTCTGGTTTATGAAAAGAGATGACTTTTTGTTGTCTTCCCACAGACGTCAGCAACCTTCAAACTACGGTTTCGGTCAACCCACAAACTTTGACTTTGACCAATCTCACCAGAAAACCTACAAAAGATTCACCGGAGTTAGGACTCTGGGAGGACTCTCCGATAACATTAATATGGAGGGAGAGAAATATTATGCGACTAAATTGCTTACCTCAAATTCTGTGGAAGAACCCCTTATTTATAGCATGAAGATTTAGAATCCTATACAGATTTAAAGACTTTCTAGGTTATCAATCCTTAGCTAAACAAGTTTTATAAGAATTCTATCCTTTAATTGATTTTGTTGTAATGCATGTGGGATTACCTCCTCAGGAGGGAATCTCCCGTGTTGTCCTTTCCTTCTCTTTTCCCTCTTCCTTCTCCTTTACTTCTCTCTCCCGTGAACCATTCATTCCCCTCCCCTGTGACTTCAATTTTTTTATATAAAGGAAACTGAAGGAAATAATAAGTAGAAATTTTCTGAAGGTTTCTCTCTCTTTTCTCTTACTTATTCTCTCTAAATTTATGCAGCAATTATAAAAGTATCTTTCTATACTTTGCTAAAGTTTTATAAAACGTTATCAGCACGAAGCTCTAACCAACTGAGACGGTAAAATTAAATTCTTGCAATTTACAGGTTTGGCTATGCCACCAATAGTATAATATTATTCTTATAATTGGTCTGGCTTTGCCGCCTATTATATTAACTGTCAAGTTATATTTATGTTTTATTGTCCATTTTTAAATTCTGTTATTTACAGTGGTACCATCTATACTTGTTTATCTTACAAGACTTGGTGGGAGCCTTTTTACCGCTTATTAAATTGTTGGAATAACTCGTCTGCATGCGATTATCGCATGCACGTGAATTCATTGTTATTCAATTCTTTATTATTTTGTTGGAATATCCTACCTGTATGCGGATTACGCATGACTCTGCACTTCTTTATTATTATTCCGCTTTAATATCCTGTGCATGCGGATTACGCGTGACTGTTCCGTTTCTTTATTATTATGTTGGAATAACTCGTTTGTCACGCGACTACCGCATGCATGGTGAAAATTCTTCTGGTATTTCATTCTTTATTATTCTGTTGGAATAACCTGTTTATGCGAACTACTGCATGTCGGGTGAAGATCCATTTGCATTTTTGTATATATATACATTTCTTGTTGAAATATAATACTTATATACATTAACGATTGCATATTCTTTTTACTAAAATAATATGCTAATAACGTAAATATAAGAATATTTATATTTACATTTTATCACCACTTGAGGTTGTGACTTAGTTTATTTTTTCTATATCATACATGCAATTATTTATTGTTTTAATAAATAATAAAATTGTGTTTTAACCCATAATAGATGACAAACTTGACAAAAATAGATTTTTCTATTTTGAAAATCTTTGGAGACAACTATTTGGCTTGGGCACTTGATGCAGAATTGCACCTTAGTGCAAATGAGTTAGAAAAGACCATTGAACCAGGAAATACGGCAACTTCAGCACAAAATGCAAAAGCCATAATTTTTCTTCGTCACCATATTGATGAAGGATTAAAGACTGAGTATTTAACAGTAAAGATCCTTTGTCTTTATTGACACAACTAAAGGAAAGATTTGACCACCAAAAATTAGTTGTTCTCCCTAATGCCAAATTTGAGTGGCTTAATTTAAGGCTACAAAATTACAAATCAATTACGGAATATAGTTCCAATGTTTATAGAATAACCTCTACTTTGGCTTTGTGCGGAGATCCAGTTTCTGAAACTCAAATGTTAGAGAAAACGCTCTCAACTTTTCATCCCACCAACACGATTACACACAACAATATAGACAGAGTAAGTTCACAAAGTTCAGTGACTTATTGTCTATCCTCTTTGTTGCAGAAAAGAATAATGAATTGTTGTTGAAAAACCATCAAGTACGGCCAACGGGTGCTACCCCATTGCCGGATATTAACAACACGTCATTCCAACAGAATAAACGTGACAATAGATGGTCATATAATAAGAAGCCTTGGGGACGAAAGAATAAACGAGACCATCATAACAACAAATT
Organism: Panax quinquefolius; assembly: GCA_020205615.1. Taxonomy (NCBI): domain Eukaryota; kingdom Viridiplantae; phylum Streptophyta; class Magnoliopsida; order Apiales; family Araliaceae; genus Panax; species Panax quinquefolius. The sequence continues at coordinate 3,496,548 of CM035161.1, forward strand.
CCAGAACCGCGACAATTCAGGCCACCAGAAGTGGCAAGTGTCTGAGTCGGGTAAAAATAAAGAAAATGCAACACAGATAAAGAACAAACCAGATGTTTGTTTTAGGTGTGGGATGAATGGGCATTGGTCACGTACCTGTCGTACGCCGAGGCATCTGGTTGATTTATTCCTGGAGTCTCAAAAGAACAAAGTAATGGAGGAAGAAACAAACTTTGTTAATCATCAATTGAATATTGTTGATGTTCCACCAATGACCAACGATGAGGAAAAGGTTGTTGATATTACTGAACCTTCTGAAAGTATCTTTTGGGATATCGTTTAATTATTGTTTTAATTTAGGGGTGTAAACGAGTCGAATCTCAACGAACACCTTCATGCTCAGATTCGGCTCGACTCGAAAAAATTGAGCTCGAATTCGACTCGGATTCGATAAGGGATTTATATTTTTGCGCCAGATTCGACTCGGATCATTACTCGGACCTACTCTCAAACTCGTAAGTACTCGACTTAGCTTTACAAAAGCGAAAGTTACTCATGAGCCTTCAAATCGAGTTTCGAATATGAACCATTTCACTTAAAATTGAACCACTACATACTAAATTGGTTACTTAACTAATATTTATATATAAAACTTTTTCACTTTTATTTATGTATTGAAATTATAAAGAATGTAATAAAAATTAACATTCAATTCATTGGTTTATTCATGTGCAAGAGTTTACACAATTTCATACTACACTTTATAAATTATAAAGATTGATACAAATATCACATATTTAACTTACTAGAATGGATCAGACTAATATTCAAATATGATCCATCGAGCAAGAATCGAGTATGATTCAAGAAAAAATGAAATACTCGAACCCTAATTTAAGCGAACACTGGTATGCTCGAATTCGACTCGTGTATCATTAAACAAAAAACGAGTATGGATCAGATTCGACTCGGATCAACTTCGAATTCGAGCTTTGAATCATATTTTCGAGCCAATCTCGAGTCGAGTACCGAACTACTTGGCTTGATTTACACCCCTATTTTAATTAAACACCCTGCATGTATAATATTATTTGTTTTCATTCTATATGTGGTATGTGTTTCTCATGAATAAAATTATATATGAAATGTAACTTTTCTTATTTATGTTTTTATATGTGTCAGACCATCTTTAATGAATATCTTCTCATCACTTCTACTATTTCTGAAAAATAGAATATCCTAAAAAAACTTCATTCAATTTCTTCTGGATTATATACTATGAAAATTAGAGCAATTGAGTCTCAAATCCTAGATCCCAAATTCTTTATGCTTTGGCATAAAAGACTCGGTCATCCAGGTACTTCTATGATGCGTCGTATTATTGAAAATTGTATTGGTCATCCTCTCAAAAATAAGAAGGTTTTTCCTAGTAGTGAATTTCCTTGTACTGCGTGTTCTCGAGGAAAATTAATTGTTCGACCATCACCAGTAAAAGTTTATAAAGAAGCCCCAAAATTCTTAGAGAGAATTCAAGGAGACATTTGTGGACCTATTCACCCATTGTATGACCCATTTCGATATTTCATGATTTTAATAGATGCTTCAACTAGATGGTCTCATGTTTGTTTTCTCTCTTCTCGAAATTTTGCCTTCTCAAAACTTCTTGATCAAATAATCAAGTTACGGACTCAGTTCTCGGATAATCCAATCAAGTCAATTCGACTTGATAACGCAGCTGAATTTTCATCAATGACTTTTAATGATTATTGGAATCTCCATTGAGCCTTTAACAGGAGATGTTTTTACTGCATGTTATGTAGATTGTCATTTTGATGAATTTGTATTTCCACCTTTAGGAGGAGGGAAAGTTTTAAATAAAAAACCCTCTGAAATATCATGGAATGCATCAGATTTAAATTCACTTGATCCTCGTACAGGACAATGTGAAATTGAAGTTCAAAGAATTATTTGTTTATAAAATATTGCAAATCAAATGCCAGATGCATTTAATGATGCTAGAAAAATGATAAAGTCATATACACCTGCAATGAATACTCCAGCAGAGATAGAAATACCTATTGAAAAATCAATTTCTGAAGAATTGACAAATAAGGTAATAGAAGAATCTAAACCACACCAGAAGCGTGGAAGACCAGTTGATCCAAAAGACACTGTACCACGAAAATCAAAAGCAAATAAGGGAATTCCAAAAGGAATACCCGCTCCAGAAGTAGCACTTATTCCAAGAGTGGGAATAGCCCCAGAAGAGGTACAAAACCGGCTCGTAAGTAGCACTTATTCCAAGAGTGGAATAGCCCGAAAGAGGTTCAAAATCTCGAAGAAAGGGATATGAGATGAACACCAAGATCTCTCAATAAATTATGTACATGATGAGAAAATATGAGATCGAAGCAAAGTCATGATTGACGATATATTTGCTTTCTCTATAGCATCAGATATTACTTTGATTCCTGACACGGATCTTGAACCACAAAACGTGGAAGAATGTCGGAAAAGAAAAGATTGGCCAAAATAGAAATATGCTATTCAAACTGAGCTACAATCTCTATTGAAAAGAGAAGTATTTGGACCAGTAGTTCAAACACCGCTGGGTGTAATCCTAATTGGAAATAAATGAGTATTTGTACGAAAGCGAAATGAGAAAAATGAAATTGTGAGATACAAAGCCCGACTTGTAGCTCCACAAAAACCTGGTATTGATTATCAGGATACAAACTCTCCAGTACGTAATGGATGGAGTCACTTTTCGTTTTTTGATAGGTATGACAACCATGGAAGGTTTGGAAACACGTCTAATGGATGTGGTAACAGCATACCTATATGGCTCAGTTGATAGTGAGATTTACATGAGAATTCCTGAAGGATTGAAAATGGCTGAATCACAAAGGGCCAGTCACATATATTCAATCAAGTTACAACGCCATCAGTATGGGTTGAAACAGATCACGTGTCAGATGTGGTATAATTGACTTAGTGATTATTTAATAAAAGATGGATATATAAATGATCATTTATGTCCAAGTGTTTTTATTAAGAAATCATAAAGTGGATTTTCCATCATTGTTGTATATGTGGATGATTTAAATTTTGTAGGTACTCCTGAAGAACTCACAAGAACTGCTACTTATTTAAAAGATGAATCTGAAATGAAAGATCTTGGAAAGACAAAATTCTGTTTGGGAATACAAGTGGAGCATTTAACATCTGGAATTTTTGTCCATCAATCCACATATGTTGAAAAGATTCTCAGTCGTTTTCATATGGATAAAGCTCATCATTTTTGACTACCCCGATGGTTGTTTGATCTTTAGAAGTTGATAAAGATCCATTTCAGCCTCTAGAAAGTGGGGAAGAAGTTCTTGGACCTGAAGTTCCATACCTAAGTGCAATGGAAGAAGTTCTTGGACCTGAAGTTCCATACCTAAGTGCAATAGGTGCTCTTATGTATCTTGTAAACTGTACACGACTTGATATTACTTTTGCTGTCAACTTGTTAGCAAGATACAGTTCTTCTTCGACTAAGAGACATTGGGATGGGATTAAACACATTTTGAAATACCTCCGTGGAGGTATAGATCTTGGGTTATTTTATTCAAGAGATTCAACGTCGCGATTGGTTGGATATGCCGATGCAGGATATTTATCAAATCCACACAATGAAAGATCACAAACAGGTTATGTATTTACATATTGTGACACGGCTATATCCTAGAAATCCATAAAGCAAACCATAACAGCTACATCTTCAAATCACTCCGAGATTCTCGCTATACATGAAGCAAGCAGAGAATGTGTTTGGTTGAGATCAATTATTCAGCATATTCAAAAATCATGTGGATTACCATCAATCAAAGACATTCCTACAATTCTGTATGAGGATAACGTTGCATGCAATACTCAACTTAGAAGAAGTTACATCAAGGGAGATAGAACAAAACACATTTCACCTAAATTCTTCTTCACACATGAGCTACAAAAGAAAGGTGATATAGATGTGCATCAAATTCGATCATGTGATAATCTAGCTGACTTATTCACAAAGTCGTTACAAAATGCAACGTTTGAAAAACTTCGAAAAAGGATCGGAATGTCTCGACTGAAAGACTTATGACAACATTTCATCAAGGAGCAATGAATTCCTTTTGAGGGGAAGACTGTACTCTTTTTACTTAGTCACGGTTTTTATCCCAATGGGTTTTTCCTGACAAGGTTTTAACGAGGCAGTCAATTAAAAGATATTTATGTAAAAGATATGTACTCTTTTTCCCTTCGTTAAGTTTTTCCCACTGGGTTTTCTTAACAAGGTTTTTAATGAGACATAATCTTTTATCGTAGGTAATCAGGGGAAGTGTTGTAATGCATGTGGGATTACCTCCTCAGGGGGAATCTCCCGTGCTATCCTTTCCTTCTCTTTTCCCTCTTCCTTCTCCTTTACTTCTCTCTCCCGTGAACCATTCATTCCCCTCCCCCGTGACTTCAGTTTTTCTATATAAAGGAAACTAAAGGAAATAATAAGTAGAACTTCTCTGAAGGTTTCTTTCTCTTTTCTCTTACTTATTCTCTCTAAATTTATGCAGCAATTATAAGAGTATCTTTTCATACTTTGCTAAAGTTTTATAACAGATTTAATATATTTATAGAATATTCAACGTGTAGAATTATTATACTATCCTTCAATAATAAGATTTTAGAAATAACAAGTGACAACTTGCCATCGGTGGTCTTTATTGGATTTCATATATTTCTAGAATATTTATTATACTGCCCTTCATTCTAGAAATAAGGAGCGGCAACTTTCCATTGTGCAGCAAGGGTAAAATTGACGGTTGGAATATAGAAAGAAACAAATACCGATAAAACAATGGAATTGAGGATTAAAAATCTAAGCATACACATTAAGAAAATGAACAAAAACCCCATTCACAATAAGAACCAAAATGAAATACCTGCAACAGTAACGGGAGAATCATCATGCTTGGACATAACCTGATTAGAACTTCCAGAAACAAAACCCTTTTGCACTGATTGACACATAGAACACGCCATGTGTACTACTCTAACGGCCACATCCAATTCCTTAGCATACTTATCGCTCTCCATGCGATTAATTTTTAACAATTTTGGATCAGACCCAGATGAGGAATCAGCGTGTTCCCTAAAACCCACAACCAAAATAGTTCAAATTGGAGCACATGGTTCGCCGAGGATTTGCGGTGGTGAGCCTGGTGGTGTGTGAAGGTGTTTGGTTTGGGAAATAGAATAAGGAAACAGAGAATGTAAAGAACGATAATGACTATTGGTGTGGAAACGTAAATTCGAGGAAGCGGTGTTTTTCAGGACCGAAGAGAGGGGAACTTGGTTTTGGATTCCAGTGTTTGCTTTCATGGCGAGTAGATTTGCAAGATGGTCATTTGTTGGGGTTTGGAAAAAGAAATAAGTAAGAAACAATGCTCCAAGTCTACCCTTGAAATTTGAATTAGCTGAATTTCATAGTCAAACCAGGCACCACATGATCGGTAGTTGCAACTTGAATGTATACATAGGTAAGCCCTTGGCCCGGCAAGGAAGTTAGCTCCCTTGGGACCATTATTCGGAAGTATCATGAGAACAATACCACCACAGAAATTGTACTATTTGTCTAAGAATAGTACTAATACTATTTAACTCTATGTAGTATTACGTTTGAACTAGAGTAATAAAAGTTAAAATAAAATGACACATTCATATAGGAATAAATTATGTTTGGTTGTGATTGAAATTAAAAAAATTGTGTTTGGTTGTTTGAGAGAGAGAGAACATATGTAATAACTATAATTAGAATGAATCATTTCATTGTTCATTCAATTACTTCAATCCAAATGCAGCATTATGCTACGTTTAATGCTACTTTAATGAAAGAGTTATACTATTTGTCTAAGAAAAAGCAATTACCTAGCCCCGTAATTTTTGTCATGCTAGTATCAACTTTCCTTAAATTTCTATTTTTCTTTTCTTTGTGGTAATGATGATTGGCACCGTGGGATAAAATCAGGCATCAATAACATTGCATGTCAACCAAAATTGCGAATTTGTCAACCAAAATTTATAGTTTAATTAGTTGTACTACATATATTTTTTTGATAAATTTAATAACTTCAACAAAATAATTTGGCATTTTATTAAATCAGAAAAATAAAGTATGTGAACCAAATTTTTTTGGCATTGATATATGATTTGGACGAGTAAGAAGTTTTCCGGGTCGGTATATCTTCAGAGTAACATATATAGTTTTTTATTTAAAAAAAATAATGAGCTCATAATATATCAAATCGAAACTAGCGACAAGGCCTACGAGACACATCGCATTCGGCCATGTATATCGTTTAAAGTTTGACAAAAACTTGTTTTAAGTAATTTATCGTCGGTCAAATTTTGATAATTTTTGCTATTTTAATTTTCCTTATCTTAGTTGGTGTTGGAGAGTAATTTAAGACTATAAATATGCTTTTTGGGCTTTCTGAACACTTGCATTTTATTAATTAACTCATATTATTATATCTTTTGTTCTCTTTGTGAGTTAATTATTTTTTTTTATGAATTCAAGAATTTATCTCGTTCGTATTAATATGATAATTAATTAATTACATTTGTGTTAAAGCGTTACAATCTAATTATATTTGGGTACCTCAATTTATGCTACTGTTATCACGAAATTCAATCAAAATGAATGAATAACAAGAATTGGCCTACGTGCAATGTATGAAACAAAATGAGTTAAATGCAAGAAGAGGGTGAGTACCAAGGACACATCCATGCCATGATCCATTTGAACAACGTACGTAGGAACTTATGCTTAAATTCAAGTCATTAATTCGTAGTAGGGGGAACCCATGAGGCCTAGGTATGGGAGGCAATATGTGATGGTGATCTCCCTTAATTAGTTAGTTAGCTGATGGCGGGCAGACGGTTATTAGATAGATATATATATATTCAATCTGTTACACGTCGTAAACTTTAATTAATTATTGTGATATATACTTGAACTGTCTGATACTCTCATTTGAGGTGCTAACTATTTAAGCAAATATACATATTAATTAATTTGGACCAACCTTTTCTACTGTTATTGTAAGACGCGTACGTGTTAAAGACTTGAAATACTAATTTACTAATTTTTTTTTCCTTTTTTTTCCACATTAAGATAAGATAGAAATGTGTATTAAATAGTAGTATTTGACATTTCATGTGATATACTACTCCACTAATCTGTTGTACTGAGGGTTTGTACATGTATATATATAGTCATATAGAGAGAGTGTATCTGAGCAATCATTCATGGAAGGATTTACTTATTATAAACGTACGGCTGGCAAGTAAGGCTCTAAAATGAACAAACAGTTCGGACTCGATTCGTACTCACTCGATTAAAAGTTTGATTCGAGCTCGTCTCGAAATATAAATCATGAGTCAAATATGAGCACATTTTAAAGTTCGATAAATTACTCAAACCTCTCTATATTGTAATTTTTATCGATACTTGATTATATTCGTCGAAAATTTAAACCGTTTCTACCGATTCTAATCTTAATTTTACTTTCAGTAAATTAAATGAAATCAATCAAACCTTATTTTATACTCAATAAATTTTGTAAACCAAATCTAAATAATTCAATACTCAGATCGACTCGTTTACATCATTAGTGGCAAGTTTAACTACATTTACATTCAACTACAACGTAGACGTACGTTTCCGCAGTTTCAAACTTGCAATTGAATTAATTAATACTCCATACCCACAAATATTGCAATGCCCAACTACAACTCACACACGTGGCGGACATCGACACGTCAAAGAAGTCGAGCAGGTTTGCCTCTACATATTCGTGATGATCAATAGTAGTATTATACTATGAAGCTGAAGAATACTTATCATTTAATAATTGGCGCAACGCGTGTCAATCATCCAACGGTTTGAAGAACCAAAAGCTGTTCAGACCTTTAACCACATACATACATGTCTCCATTGGAAGTGCACTTAATTTGATACTCCACATAGGGATGGATGGATATAAGAAGACGTTATGTACTTACTAGGAAAACCGTGAACAAGTAAGTCGATCGGTCTAATATAGTATATCATATCGAATAGCTAGGGATCGAGAAGAATTAAGTTGATCATCGATCGGCTCATCATATATAAATATATATATCTGGATCGGATTGGATGGTGTGTTTTTGCTTTTTGGTGGATCAGAGGATGATGATGAAGAAAACGAAACCGGTGGCGGGGTCATGTTCACGGTGCGGTCGAGGCGCAAAAGTTGCAGACATGGAAATTTCCACAAGATTTTGTTTCGTCCCTTTCTACTGGAAATCTTGGAAAGCTATTGTGTGTACTTTCTGTGGAGCTACTCTTAAATCCTACAGATGATCACTTCTCTTTCTGTTTCTCATGCATGTTTCCTGTTTTTCATGAAACAAAAAATTTTGTAGTCTTTGCAGTTCAAATATTGAAATTGAAAGTACAAATATCATTACCCAGCCCTCTCTAATACTAGTAACTAATATGCATGCATCAGGTTTGTTGCTATCTTTGATTGTTAATGAGTACTTATTAGTTGTAATCTTTTTGAAAGTTTGTGTTATAAGTAGGACTCTCCTATAATATCTACTAACTACGGTTAACCCGTGCCTCCGGCACTACTAATACTCGTGTAATTATTTAATACCTAAAGATGAATCTAAATGAAAAATGTGAGTTACAATATTTAAAGAGAATATATTTGATAAAAATTAACCAATTTCGTAAATATTTGTTGTAAATAAGAAAATTTCTAATCAAGATAGACATCCCACCCAAAAAGTAAAGAAGTCAAGAATTTTACTAAAAATTGTATCTACATGCTCATAATTTACAAATCGAGACTGGCAAGAAAAAATGAATTTGTTAAGGAAACAACTAAAGCCAACATCCACATTCACTCAACAATAAAATTGACCTAGGTCAGTTAACTACATTTATTAAATTCGAAACAATCCCAATGCCAATGACCCTCATATACATCCGTTGTTTAGAAATCTTGTTTGATTCAGGTTGGCACTATCACATTACCTGTTAACCTTATTTCTATAGAGATATTTGCTTTTGATGTGATTTTAAGGTTAACTACTCATCATGCCGAAATTGATTACTTTCGTAAGGTTGTTAGTTTTATATTCTTAAGCAACTCATTATTCAATTCAAGCAATCAAACCATTGTAGTCAAACATTTTCATATCAAGCCATGAAGTCATTCGCTTTATTACGGATGTCAAGTTTTCTTAGTCCACGTTATGGATTTGAATAAAGACACGCGTCGATTTGAATAATATTCCCGTTGTTATTGATTTTCCCGACGCTTTCGGAAGAATTCCTCGCTTACTCCCAAAGCTGATATTAAATTTTGTATCGACTTTGAACCCTAGACAAAACTCATTTCTAAAATCTCATATCGAATGGCTCTATCAAACTTCGTGGAGTTAAAAATTCAACTATAGAATTTGGTACCGAGCCTTTATCCGGTGACTTCCTTTGTGGAATGCACCGCCGATTTCTCCGTAGGGGACACCATATTCGTGCGATAAGAAAATCGACAGGTGTCATTGTAACGTCTTATCCAAGGTTGGGATATGAGTCACGATTGAGAACAACCTAAGCTCATGAAATCGAAATACGTAGCTTTCTGAAGCTTAGTTGGTTATTATCGGATTCGTTGAAGGATATTCTCGAATCGCTATTCCATTAACGCAAATTGACTCAGTAGAGATACAAAATTCGAATGGAGCAAGGAATGTGGGAAGAGCTTCAAGAACTCAAGAGAGACTCATTTCAAAGACATGTTCGACCACGCCATCCTCGAAAAGCGAACGTGGTAGGCGACGTGTTGAGTAGAAGATCGATATTAAGACGAAGAGTACGATATTGTCAAAGACTAATTTCGTATAATTTACAAATAATAGAGATGGAGATGAAAACTCTAGGTACCCACGTGATGATATACGAGTATAATAAACTTTAATCGATAAAGTTAAAGTCGCTCATTGTACACACCGAGTCGATGAATTTGAAGAAGGAGGTGCAAGAAGTTGTTATTTCAAAAGCGAGAATAGGTGAGGTGAGGAAAGCTCAAACCTTCGATTTATTAATCCATTTGAAATTCGTCGATCGAATAGGAACTGTGGCCTATAGACTCGCTTTTACCGCCAAGTACGACGGCGCTTCATAACGCTTTTCACGATCGATGTTACGTAAATATGTGGACGAATCTCAACCACGCTATTGAGTTAGAACCCACGAGATAATAGAAGACTTAACGTATGAAGAGGTACCGCACAAGATCTTGGATAGGAAAGAACATGTCCTATGTATCGAGGTTATACCACAAGTTAAAGTTTTGTGGAGAAACCATGCTTATTGAGGAAATGACCCGGGAGTTGAAACGAAACGAAAGCGAGGTATTCTCATCTTTTCAAACACCAGTATCGCACGCCAATTTCGAGGACGAAATTTCATAAGGAGAGGAGGTTGTAAGACCCTAAATTTTTTAAATAAAAGGAATTTCCTTTATTTATTATTTTGAAATAGTAAGGGTGGATTTGATTAATGTGGTTAGTTATGGGTAAAATGCGCAAATATTTTAAATAAGCAAGTAGTGATAAAATATTCATTGTTGTTTTGAATATTCGTTTGGTCGTGGAATATTCTTTGCTGCTCGGGAATATTCGTATTTGACGGCCAGCGATCTTTTGTGGGCCCCATAACTTGAAAAGCGATTGCATGAAGAAAAACGACAAATATAAGTTGTTTATAAATAATGGCGTAGTTATTACAGATTATCATCATTGGAATACCCGGTGGTTAAAATACACTAATACGCTGTTGAAACAAGAAGACACTGCAGTATTGCACCAATTATTGATTCTTACGTAAAAAGCCACTACTCAATAATTGTTACGATAATTCTTCGCTCAAGATTTTATTTTATTGATTCAATAATTGTTGCATTGATATTTTATATTACTATTGTTTCAATAAATTGTCATTACACAAGATTTTCCATTATCTGAGCAATAATTCATATTATCCGAATAATATTAATGGATAACATTATTGGCAATGTCTAGAAAGTTCTGTCAAGGAGAGGTTTGGTCACCTAATCATTGCCTTGCCCGAAGAGGAGAGATCCTTATCGAAAGCCCCTCTTTCCCAAATCTACTACCGTCACAAGATCTTGTGATTCTGTAATATTATTTGTGAATAATTAATTATTGATTTATGTAAGACCCTGAACTTATTATTAATGAAATTTAATTTTCTATTTATTATTTTGAAATAGTAAGGGTTGATTTGATTAATGTGGATAGTTATGGGTAAAATACGCAAATATTTTAAAATAAGCAAGTGGTTATAAAATATTCATCATTGTGGGAATATTCGTTTTGGTCGTGGAGTATTCGTGCTGTCGGGAATATTCGCAATGCGTAGCAGCTAAACATGTATGGGCCCCATAACTGAAGCGATTGGATGAAGAAAACGACAAATATAAGTTGTTTAAAAATAACTACGTAGTTGTTACTGCTTAATATCGTTAAAATACTCGGTGGTTAAAACACAAGAAGATTACCAGATTGCACCAATTATTGATTCTTACGTAAGAAGGCACTACTCAATAATGGTTACGATAATTCTTGCTCAATATTTTATTGATTTAATAATTGTTTGCGTTGATATTTTATATTCTTGCTGTTTCAATAATTGTCATTACACAAGATTTTTCATTATCGAGCAATAATTCATATTATCCTAATAATATTATTGGATAACATTATTGGCAATGTCTAGAAAGTTCTGCTCAAGGAGAGGTTTGAGTCACCTAATTGCGGCACAAGAAGAAGAGAGAAATCTTTATTGAAAGCCCTCTTCCCGGAACCGCCTCATTTGTCGATATTGTGATTACGTAATATTATTTGTGAATAATTAATTATTGATTCATATGATGAGAGAAAATATTGATTTTATGTGGATATAGATGGAGAAAATTTTAATGTGACAATTGTTGAAAATTGAAATTTTATCTTTTTCCGATAAAATAATTCATTTAAATATATTATTATATTTTAATAATATAATAATGGTGATATTTTTACAACAAATGTGGGATATATGAGTATACGAGGAGGAAGAGTATTTTTGTTGCAATAAATGTTTAAAACATGTTAAACATGCTCAATTGGACCCCATTTATCGACCAAATTTGATTATAGCACAGAAAATCGTCTGTTTGTGGATTTCTTCCAATTCCTATTTGGAATTTGAAAAACTTTCTTCTGCGCAAAGTTGTAGAGAATTGAATTTCCTATAAAAATCTTGAGATTCAATTTTCAACAAAAAGGGCTATTTATTGTGAATTATTGAAGTTCAAGTTCAAATAATTGATTTTGAAGTTTAAATTATTTTAAATTAGAAAACGTTTTTCTTACTTTTTCTAGAAGGTGGCATGTGCTTATTGAGCTGAAATCAGATTTCAAGAGTGGCGTAGAAAATTTGATTATATATATTATTATTATATTAATTTTTCTGCTTTGGTGTTCTAAGCATTTTCCTATAAATAGGTGCTTAGGTTAGAATTGAAAATTACACCGAAACTGAAGTTTTCTCTCTCTATATTATTGAGCGTATTCGGTGAGTATTTTGAGTATAATTTAAGTATTGCTATACTGGTCTGAGTCAAGTCATAAATTTATATCAAGTTTTTAATTTAGAAGTACTAATCTTTCGAGGTAAGGGATATTATTTTTTTTTCGTAATGATATTATTTCTTCAATATCATTATCTTTGAAATATTGATCTGAAGTTTTATCAAATTTGGAACTTTTGGTGTCTGAGTTACTTATTCACGATATCTGACCTATTCACGAATCTGACTATTCATCGAATAATGAAAATTTTCCTTTCAGTCCCAAAATATCTATCATGGATACTAGCTTTGATTGTATCCATGTTTGATCATTCTTGAATTTTACACCACTATGATTATTTTTGGTATTTTTGGACATGGATAAAACAAAGTACTTAATCCTTAATCCTTGTCATTTTGTTTCACCTTTGAATTCGCTTTTTTAAAAATATTTTTCATCATCCTCGGTCTTAAATGATGATATTATTGAATATCTTTGGCACAGTAGTGCAAAGATGAATGATTTCGATGAATATCTTTGGCCCGTAGAATCGAGGTAAGGGATGTTATTTTCTTCTCAAATGATATTATTTCTTCAATATCATTATCTTAAAATATTGGTTGGAATTTTTATCAAATTTGGAAATTTTTCACGTGTGAGTTACTATTCATGAGTTACTATTCATGAGTTACTATTCACGAAGTTACTATTCACGAGTACTATTCACGAAGCGTGATGATGTTTTTTGGGAAATTTCTATCTTTTGGTGTCGAGATACTTATTCACGTATACTGAAGACTATTCACGATACTGACTTATTCACGAATCGACCTTATTCACCTAAAAATAAAATTTCTTCTTTTTGTCCAAAATATCTATTATGGATACTAGCTTTTGATTGTATCCATGTTTTGATCATTCTTGAATTTTACTCCACTCGATTACTTATGAAGTATTTTTGAACTTGGATTGTTTAAAATATGAATCCTTAATAATTGTTCTTTTGTTTCACCTTTGGATTCGCTTCCTTTAAAATATTTTCATCATCCTCACCCTAAATGATGATATTATTTGAATATCTTTGGCCCGTAGTGCAAAGATGAATGATTTCTTGATGAATATCTTTGGCCAGTAGTGCAAAGATGAACAGTGTTGAGATGAACATGACCGATCGATTAATATCTTTGGCCAGTGCAAAGATGAACAGTGTTTAGATGAACATGACTAATCGATGAATATCTTTGGCTCAGTAGTGCAAAGATGAATATTTGATTCGGATATATATATATGATTGATGTTACGGGGGATAAAATGTGACGCCCCAAAATAGTATACATCACCCATTCCGAGTTATCAATACATGGTATGTAAAACAACTACAACTTTATTATTACAACAATAAAACTGTGAGTTTGTATACAAATATTATCTTCTAGACAATATCTATACTCGGATAAATCCTCATCATATTTATTGATACATTATTTTACAAAATGGTGAGGACTACTAAACAACTCTCTCTAGAACTTTCATTCCATACCCCGACTGCATCGCGTATATTCTAGCCTCCCGAGAAGAAAAATGGAACAAAAGGAAAAGGGTGAGCTCAACTAGCCCAAGAAAGAATATTATGACTAAGATAATATACAACAAATTATCGTTAGTCTTCAACAGGAAAAATCTAATAGAATACAATAGACAACAAATTTTAAATCAATATTCGCAATGAAAAATAATAATTCATTGTAAGAGTTAAGTAGAGAATGCAAACTACTATCTTCTATGTATGAATTTAAAATTTCATCGCTCATCTTTTATCCCCTCAGTAACATCAATCAATATATATCTCGAATCAAATATTCATCTTTGCACTACAGTGCCAAAGATATTCATCACTTAATTCATGTTCATCTAAACACTGCTCATCTTTGCACTACTGCCAAAGATATTCTTCAGAATCATTCATCTTTGCACTACAGTGCCAAAGATATTCAATAATATCATCATTTAAGATTGAGGATGATGAAAAATATTTTAAAGAAACGAATCCAAAGAAAACAAAATGACAAGGATTAAGGATTAAGGATTCGTACTTTGTTTTATCCATGTCCAAAAATACCTCAAAAATAATTATAGTGGTGTAAAATTCAAGAATGATCAAAACATGGATACAATCAAAGCTAGTATCCGAATAGATATTTTGACTTAAAAGAAAATTTTTCATTTTTCGATGAATAATGTAAATATTCGTGAATAAGACCATATACGTGAATAAAGTCTTAGATACGTGAATAAGAACTCTTAACACCAAAAGTTCCAAATTTGATAAAAACTTCAGATTAATATTTCAACATAATGATATTGAAGAAATAATATCATTACGAAAAAAAATAATATCCCTTACCTCAAAAGACAAGATTTCTAAATAAACACCTGATATAAAAGCATGACTAACTTGCAATTGCAGATAAAGCGATACTCAAAGTATACTCAAAATACTCACAAGAATACGCCGATAATATAGAGAGAAAACTTCAGCTTCGGTGTAATTTTCAATTCTAACCCAAGACCCTATTTATAGGAAATTGCTTAGAACACCAAAGCAGTAAAATTTAATTTAATATTATTATATATATCAAAATTCCTACGCCCACTCTTGAAATCTGATTTTAGCTCAATAAGCACATGCCACCTTCTAGAAAAAGTAAGAAAAACGTTTTTCTAATTTAAAATAATTTAAACTTCCAAAATCAATTATTTCGGAGCTTCGAAACTTCAATAATTCATAATAAATAGCCCTTTTATCATAAAATTCGAATCTCGCGATTTTTTATAGAAAATTCAATTCTCTACAACTTTGCAGAAGAAAGTTTTTTCAAATTCCAAATAGGAATTGACCGAAATCCACAAACGGACGATTTTACAGGCTATAATCAAATTTCACCAATAAATGGGGTCCAATTTACATGTTTAACATGTTTTAAACATTTATTGCAACAAAAAATACTCTTCCTCCTCGTATACTCATATATCCCACATTCGTTGTAAAAATATCAACATTATTATATTATTAAAATATAATAATATATTTAAATGAATTATTTTATCAAAAAAGATAAAATTTCAATTTTCAACAATTGTCACATTAAAAATTTTCTCATCTATATCCACATAAAATCAATATTTTCCTCATCATATGAATCAATAATTAATTATTCACAAATAATATTATGTAATCACAATATCGACAACCGTGCGCCTTCACCAGGAAAGCAGGGCTTTCCAATAAGAATTTCTCCTTCACTCACGCCAAGAATTAGGTGACCAAACCTCTCCTTAGATGTAACTTTCTAGACATTGCCAATAATGTTATCTAATAATATTATTCGGATAATATGAATTATTGCTTCGATAATGAAAAATACTGTGTGTAATGACAATTATCAAACAACAACAATATAAAATATCAACGCAAAGAATTATTAAATCAATAAAATAAAATAATCGATCAAGAATTATCAGAACCATTATTGAGTAGTGCTTTCTTTACGTAAGAATCAATAATTGGTGCAATACCGCAAGTGTCATCTTGTGTGTTAACCACCGAGTATTTTAATAAGATAATCTGTGAATAACTACGCCTGTTATTTTTAAACAACTTATATTTGTCGCTTTCTTCATCCAATCGCTTTCATTATATGGGCCCACACATGGTCATTTGTGTTCATCGCATTTAATATTCCCGACAATGTACGAATATTCCACGACCAAACGAATATTCCCCGACAACAATGAATATTTTATAACCACTTGCTTATTTTGAAATATTTATGTATTTTACCCATAACTATCCACATTAATCAAATCAACCCTTTACTATTTCAAAATAATAAATAGAAAATTAAATTTTATTAATAATAAGTTGGGGTCTTACATAAAATATCGACGATGAACTTTTAAATTCATATATAGAAGATAGTAGTTTGCATTCTCTACTTAACTCTTCTAATGAATTATTATTTCATTGCCAAGATTGATTTAAAACCGGTTGTCTATTGTATTCTATTAGATTTTTCCCTCGCTGGAGACTAACGATAATTTGTTGTATATTATCTTAGTCATAATATTCTTTTATCGGGCTAGTTGAGCTCACTCTTTTCCTCGTTGTTCCATTTTTCTTCTCGGGAGGCGAGAATGTAATATAGTCTTAGTCAATGGGTATGGAATGAAGGTTCTAGAGAGAGTTGTTTAGTAGTCCCTCACCATTTTGTAAAATAATGTATCAATAATTATGATGGGAATTTTTTTTGTGTGGATATTGTCAGATGGCAATATCTCGTATTTAAACTCATAGTTTATATGTTGTAATAATAAAGTTGTAGTTATTTCGCACCACGATCCATGCGACTCAAAATGGGTTGGATGGAATGGACTATTTTGGGGCGCCACAAACATAAGTATCTTGACTTAAAATCATCAAATATGGTTTACAGTGACCTTGATATAATATAGAAGCGGGAGAACAAATATAGCACAACCATAATTAGAAAAGTAACCACTGTTGTAAGTGCATACCTGATAAAAAAGAACAGTTTTCCCACTTCCGCTAAGCCCAATAAGTACAATGGTATTAGATGTCTCGCGCTTGAAAATGCGAACTACAAATGAATTGAATAGTGAAAAAAGTCTTAATCTTCTGAACTTCCACAAAATAAGCAAGGAACATATAATGAAAATCATGTAGCATATATTTGTAGCTCGAGAATTTTATGTGTGCGATCCAGAGTTAAAAATAATCTGTTCAGGTATAAACAAAAATCAGCCAGCTGAAATGAATCCATTCCATAACAATTCAAGCTCTCCTCCTTGGGACAACCCCACACAACCAACCTATTTCCTTGTAATTACCATTCGCATAATTCATGACCTTGGTAGAGAGTAGGAAGAATTTTGTTATAACTGAGAGTTAGTTTTCTGAGCAAGTGAGTTTGAAGATCTGAAATTGGCTTTATAAAGGAGTTTTTCTCTTGGTTCATACGTATGATAGCTTTGATGTATATTCTATATACTTACTTAACTAAGATTTGGGCATTAATTTTTTTTATTTTTTTTTACCGTAGCAGCTCTTTGTTGCCATTTGAAACAATTGCCGCTGCCAATGGGCAGCAACACCTTATTTTGCTCGCCTCTTTTGAAGCCCCTAAACTAAACTTATGACATGGTTTCCCCTTTATTATAATTACTACACTTATCTTTTTAGGAGTTCAAAATTTAAGCTTTATGCGTAACCCTCAATTTATAACCCAACGCCAAGCGTGGCTCACCTTCCGAAAGCTGGTACACGTTGCTGCCACGCCATCACTAAAGCGTGACTTTTCTCACTCCCCGCGTGTCAATTTGAGGTCTTGTTTAATTTAGTTCATATACCAAATTTAGCTCTTACATATGTTTTATATCATATGTAAGACTGTAATTAGAAGGTATAACCACTCTATTTCAGATTCTCTAGGCTACTCAAAACAGTGGCCAAAATTGCTTGACATATCAAAATCCCTTTTTTGGTTTTAGCTTAAAAATTTTGTTTTCGTTTCCATTTAATATGTCAAAACACCTCTCCTTATATTATATAGGATGTACATATATAACCCCAACTTTAATTCCATCTAGAATTCTCTTTTTAGCCAAAACAGTCCACTTAGGACTTTTAACAAACATGTGGTGTGCACAGTTTTAATTCACCCTTTTTATAGCTATTTACTTGTGCTATAAACTCATGTTAGCCTCCTTATAACCCCACACATCCAACCTATCTCCTTGTGCCTATATCAGACAAGAACAGTTACTTTTACCATAAAAAATCATTTGAAATCAACTTATCATTCAATAAACTCATCATATTATCAATTCAAAACTTTAGACAGTAAATTTCTTCTAAACATTAACTCACATATTTAGTGGGCTTAAATTCAAAAGTTCAGTATATTAGCAATCTCAATATGTTATAACCCCAAGTTTCATAGCAATCAATCCTAAAAACACAAACAAATATACTAATCTTTTATTACATTTCTTATTTGCATTTCAGTATATTACATTTCTTATTTGCCGCAATTGTTGAGATTTTACCTAAATTGATGAAGTTTAGTAAGTGTTAGAGCTTAACAGTTAATGAAGAAAGGACCAATAAAATGATAAAAACACAAACAAATATACTAATCTTTTATTTAGAAACAAAAGCTCAACACCCAGATTATAAAAATACCAAATTTCTTTAAAGTATGTCTTATTTCTTATGACAAAAAAAAAATCAATTATGTAAGCTTATGACCCACCGTGAACTAAACATCGTCCATTAACTAAAAATCAATATCACAACGAAGAAGAACTAAACAGAGATAAAACAGAGGGAGAAAAGAAAAATCAAAGTAAAATGTGAAAAAGACTAAGAAAGATGGAGAAAAGAGACGATTCACAGATCACAGAATTTCTCATAAAACACAAAAATTAGTTTGATAAATTAAGCACACAAACTCACATAATTTCGGAAGTTTGAAGCGCGAGGTGGTAATGGTGGAGGAGTTGTGGAGCAGGACACGCGGTGGCAGAGGGCTGAAGAAGTAGCAAGTGACTGAAGAAAAAGGTTTGGCACTTTGATTGTTAGAGAGAAGTCCCTCCATGTAGCAAGTGAAGTAGGACTGACTGAAGTAGCAAGTGAAATCCCTTCGATTGTTAGGTGCGGCGGCAGAGGACTGACTGAAGTAGCAAGTGAAGTCTGAAACCCTAGTGTAAATATAATTCAAATAGTCCAGTAGTGAGACACAAAGTAGTATATGAGTTTAGTTCAATTAAGAGGTAAGGAAAATATCAGTATTGGCCATCATTCAACAGTAATAATGATATTTTTGCGTGTAAATCATTCAACAGTAATTATTTCTTTTGCGCAAAAGCAATAATAATCTTGATACTTAAAGCAGTCATTATTACTGGAATCAAAACACCATATAAAGAAGTCATTAACACCATGTATACACATAATAATCATTCAATTAAAACAATGAGCAGGGCTTACAGAAGCAGGGCAGTAAATACCTTCAAGAATGCCACTAACGTCTAAACACCATGTATTCCTTCAAGAATGCCACTAACTTCTAAACCTTCATTTTTCTGTACCAAATAAATACAAATAACAATCAATTTTGAGCTTAAATAAATGAAAAAGTAACAAAGATATTATCATAGCCTAAACAATATACTGAAATTAAAAAACAACAAAATTAAAAATAAATATGAGTACCAATTTGTCCTAACTCCTAATGAAAGATTTAAAAAATACATCCAAAACGTTCGCATGAATATTGCTACTAATTTCAAGTAACATATTTGCGATTTCTTCAAAAAGAACAACCGAGAAAAAAAAATTAAAAATCCATAATCACGCATTAAACCCCATAAAAGTTGAACAAAAAACTAAACTCGTCCAAATTGGAATCTCGATCGACCAAAATGTACAAAATCCGGAGTCACTCAACCTTTAAAAAACTGCCATTTTAATCAATAGTTCAGCATCTAACAAAAATATGAAAATGTTAAACTATCAAACCCATTCGATAAAAGGCAGTGAAGGAATTCCTTCAAGAATCTCACAGTAATGCGAGATTCTTAGTAAGCCTACACTCTGTACACCCTGTAGGAAGGTCCTTCTTAATTCCCTTACCACATAAAAGAAACCTTACATTTGACCATGTTTACTGTAGTCAAAAATCTATTTGAATGGCTAGACTTATGCTAGGCCCTGTACCATTCAATTCAGTTTGGCCCTTAATAAAATGACAAATCACAACAACAAACAAAAAGAAAGGATTACTAATTTATTCAAAATGCTTATTATTATTCAATTTATATTATCATGCAGGCTCTTTTTGGAAATTAAATACAAATATCATTATAGTCTGTTAAATTTTCTACTTCAATAATTCTAGTTTGAAGATGTAAAAGAAATAGTTCAACCTTCTTAGCAGTAAGATAAGCAATAATAACCCAATCAATGGTGTAAAAGAAATAGTTCAACCTTCTTAGCAGTAAGATAAGCAGCTCTTTTCTGACAAAGGACACACCTGCAAGTTTAATAAGCCAAGATGATACTAACAACAACAAAAACAAAAAGAACCCACCCAAAATGGCATTATTAAGCTAAAAACTACAGTAAGAACAACAAAAAGAATTTGTAAAAACTACTAACAACTGTATGATATTAAGTGAAAAAGGATACTAACAACAAAAACAAAAAGAACCCACCCAAAATGGCATTATTTTTTATTTAAGCTTAGTATAATTTGAGCTTAAGAATCTATAAGAAATAATTTATCGAACATGACATGTGCATTTTTTTTGTGTGGACAAAGTTCATAAGAATTTGTACATTCATTCTAAAATCCCAACATTACCACAATAACAGTCTCAATTTCGCATAAATCATTCCATTACCTTGCTATGGGTGATCAGCTATAAAGTCCCAATTCCGATTTCCTCTTCGTTGCTGCCTCAATCATATGTGGAAGAACTGGATGAAAAGTTGAAATAGTTCTCATTGTTGATTTCAGGGGGAGAAATTTTTGGGAAGTTTTGGGGGTATTTTTTTCAAAACTTGGAAACCAAAAGAACCAAAGGAAACTTCGCTTACTTAGAAAGGCCAGGGAGGCTACAAAGATACAGAAGAATGATAGCAAGAATGGCGGTGCAGAGGAGCTCAAAGGCTTAGACACTCACACACCCAAAGAAAGAAAGAAAGAAACTCGAATCATTTGATTTCAGTCATATTTCAAACAACTTAAAGAGAAATTTACACAAATTAAGGCATACCAGCGGGCATGTTACGAACAAATCGGCGTTGTCCAACAGTCAATCGTCGTTCTCTAACAATCAATCGTTGATGTAATTGGAAGGGATTTGGAGATGGAGGAGATTACAAAGGAATGAGAAGACGAAATGAGAAGGAGCAGAGGTATAAGGCGGGATTTGGGTAGCGTGTGATGCCCCCAAAATTAGGTATACGTCACCCATCTTGGGTCGCCACTTACATGGTACATAAATCCAAATACAACTAATTATACAAATTGTCGTGTAAAATACTTACAAAACATATCTTCGTGAGTTTTAATACAAATATTGTCATCTAGACAATATCCATACCCAATGGAGTCCTCATTACATTTATTGTCACACTATCTAATGTAATAGTGAGGACTACTAATGCTATCATCCGACCGCACACCCCCGCTCCCTCGACTTCGTTCTTCGCTTCGCGCTCTCATTTCCTCAAGAGAACAAAGAAAGAAAGGGGTGAGCTCAACTAGCCCAAGAAGAAATATTATGACTAAGATAATGAAGAATAAATTATCTTTAGCCTTCAATGTGTTAAACCGATAAAATATAACAAAAATCAAGTTTAATCATTAGTGGAACAAGCAATTCATTGTAAGAGTCAAGTAGAGAATAAAACCTACTATCTTCTATGATTTAAAAAATGTTTTCATCAACTTAATCATTTGAAACTCAAATTTTAATAAATAAACCACATCTTCTAATCATCCTCTCAGACATTACGCCAAGGATATTCATTAAATCATCAATGGTTATGATTATACCGAAAATCCTCGGTCATAATCATACCAAAAACGCCCATCAATGCACTACAAAGCCATCAAGACTTTTACCACACCACTTATAACATCACAGCTCATGATTATACCGAATGATCCTCGGTCATAATAATCATACTAAGTCTATCTATGCACGTAAGCCAAAGATGACTTTCAACATAATATAAACATGAGGATGATGACAATGTTATAGAATTCAATTAAACAAGTTCAAGAATTAATTTATCCAGGAACTAATAATATCCAAATTGTCAACATGATATTTCTTTATAAAATAAAAGCCAAGAATGCTCGTAAGAATATTTCCATGAAAAGATACTTGGATGAAGCGCAAATATCGAGGATATTCCACTAGTTTCATGGAGTATAGAAGTCAAAACTTTAACCAACCGAGTATAACAAAGAATATATAAAATCGCAAATGGATTTTCACCCGTCGTGCAGTAATCCACGATCATGATCATTTCCACAATTTAATAAGGAATGAATACAAAGGATCATTCACCATGCACGTGGCAATCCACATGTATGTTTACTCCAATGTAATAATAAAGAATAGAATAATGTAAGGATTCACCATGCATGCGATAGAGACCGCATGCATGTGTTATTCCCAATAGAATAATAAATGCGGAATAATAAATATGGAACCAGTCGTGAAATTCACACCGAACGGGATATTCCGGCGTAATCGTAAATACGTAATAATAAATGCGGAATAATAAATGATGGAACCAGTCCCACAGATAACATACATGATACAAGATATTCCGACGTAAATATAAATGACGGAATAATAACAGAGAGTTTCACCAAGTATGCGGTATTGCAGATAAAACCTAAGTTATTCAAACATAATCATAAAGAATGGAATAATGAAGAAGATCACCAAGTATTGGGTGAACCGATATATCTTGGTCATTCCATCAAGTATAGGTAAACCATGCACATACAAAGTTATTCCAATGTAATAATAAAGAATGGAATAACATAAGAATATCACCAAGTATAGGTATCTGGCGTGATACAAAGTTATTCCAACATAATAATAAATAATGGAATAACAGAATGGATTTCACCAAGTATAGGTATGTCACAGATACAAAAGTTATTCCAATGTAATAATAAAGAATGGAATAACATAATGTTCTCTTCAAGAAGAAAGAATAACACCCTTTACTTAGTACAACAAATAATATCCCTTACCGTAAAAGACATAATCGGATATCAAAGTAAGTGAAGTACCGTATCATACTATTCTTCTTTCTCTCTATAGATTTTCTCTCTATAAACTTCTCTCTATAATTTCTCTCTCTGTAGTTTCAATGAATTCGTAAGAAAATAATGAAGGAATGAGCTTCTATTTATAGGAAAATAGAATGCATAGTAATTAATCCATGAACTATCCAGTATTGATTTACTTTTAATCTGACGGTCCATATTTAAAGCAAAATCTTTTAAATAAAATATCATATATTCTATTTATATAAAAATATTTTACTATGCAAACACTATGCAACACTATGCAAAACACTACGCAACACTATGCATAATAAAAATATAATATATTCTATTTATGAATAACTTTAATAAAGTATTCTGCTTTATATAAAAAAAAGATGTTTCGCTTTTATTACGTTAATAATACTGAATAAAATAAAACGTCATTATCGCTATAATAATTCATATTATTAATCGGCAATAATGGAATCAAACCGAGTGACTTCTCACATACGTGATCAATAATCAATACCGTAATATGCTACTACGCAACCACACGTACATCGTATTTTTACTACCGAGTAGTTCAACAAGATCAACCAGAAAACTTCCGCCGTTATTTCAATAAAATATTTTTGTCGTTTCTCGATCCGACAATAATTTTGTTATTAGGGTCCACCAATGATTGAGTAGTTGTCACGAATATTCCCCGCTAAGTAATAATATTCCCACCAATCGAATATAATATAACCACTTGGATACTTTGCAAAATTTATAAATACTACCCACAACTATAATATTATCTCAAATTCACACCATAATATTAAAAATTATTTCGACAAAATTTAAATCTTTATCGATAAAATCTGGGGTCTTACAATCTCCTCCTTATGGAATTTCACTTCTCGAAATTAGGGTACGACTGGTATGATAAAGAGGTGAGGATACCTTGAATACCTTTATCGTTGAAAACATTAAATTCATCTTTGCAATCCTACCAAAGATATTCATTAACAATTCATCTTTGCACTACAAAAGCCAAAGATATACAACTCAGAAAACCAATAATGCCGAGACTCCTGCTTAATAAGATTACGCGCGACCACGAATTATCCATGCACTACGGGCCAAGGATAATTGTGTTTTCAATTACGATCATGATTATACCGAATAATCTCTCGTCATAATCATACCAAGTCCATCTACGCACGTAAGCCACGATGACTTTGAACACATCCATGAATTAATATTTCATCATTGAGACTCACCAATAATTAATCCACATCGTCGAATAATCCCCCGCACTACGTGCCAATGATATTCTTTAGTATCACGACCACAAATTATCCATGCACTACGACCAAAGATAATCGCTCATTCATTAAGATCACGACCATAAATTATCCATGTACTACTACCAAAGATAATCGTGTATTCATTAAGTATCACGACCACAAATTATCCATGCACTACTACCAAAGATAATCGTGTATTCATTAAGATCACGACCACAAATTATCTATGTACTACTACCAAAGATAATCGTGTATTCATTAAGATCACGACCACAAATTATCCATGCACTACTACCAAAGATAATCGTGGTATTCATTAAGATCACGACCACAAATTATCCATGCACTACTACCAAAGATAATCGCCTATTCATTAAGATCACAACCACAAATTATCCATGCACTACGGCCAAAGATAATCGTGTATTCATTAGTATCACGACCAAAATTATCCATGCACTACTACCAAAGATAATCGTGTATTCATTAAGTATCACGACCACAAATTATCCATGCACTACGTACCAAAGATAATCGTATATTCATTAGTATTACGACCATAAATTATCCATGCACTACGGCCAAAGATAATCGTATTCATTAAGTATCGCGACCACAAATTGTCCATGCACTGCTACTACAAAGATAATCGCTCATTCATTAAGATCACGACCACAAATTATCCATGCACTACTACCAAAGATAATCGTGTATTCATTAAGTATCACGACCACAAATTATCCATGCACTACTACCAAAGATAATCGTGTATTCATTAGTATCACGACCACAAATTATCCATGCACTACGTACAAAGATAATCGTGTATTCATTAAGATCACGACCACAAAATTATCCATGCACTACGTACAAAGATAATCGTGTATTCATTAAGATTACGACCACAAATTATCCATGCACTACGTAAAAGATAATCGGGTTTTCAATTACTACCATGATTATACCGAACAATCCTCGGTCATAATCATACCAAGTCCATCTACGCACGTGAGCCACGTATGACTTTCAACATAATATAAGCATGAAGATCATGTCAATGATATAAAGAATCAATCAAATGAGATAAAGGATAAATATTAAACATTTATAATATAATTTATCCAGATTCAAGAATATCCCCATGTTATCAATCACTTAATAATCTCATAATCTAATATCATTAATATTATAACAATATTTTAATCACTTTTAAATTTATAAACAATTTATTTCAATTGTTTACGCTTTTACCATATAATGCATTTAATCATTCAAAATGTCATACTCATAAGATATCATCATCAATGATCAAATCCTCATCAAAAAATACGATATATACTCTATATAGGATTCTCTAGCCATAAAATCCTATTTTCCAATTTTGTTACTTCACATAACATATTTAACTCATATGTTCAGAATCAAACTATTTTTATGAAAATATCAAATCGGTTTCAAAAAATATTTCTTTTCTGGATTTAGCATAATATAGTCCCATAATGAAAATATATTTTCTCGAAATTTTAAAATTTATTTACTATTTTTCAAAAATCAATTTCTAATTAATTCCTTAAGAAATTTGCTACCTCAAGTTTAACTCCAAAAATTCCCAAATCTTGGCAGGACCTTACACATGTTAATGTGAGCCTTCATTTTAAATTTCATGGTCATCGAGTTGTAGAACTCCTGCTATAGCATTTTTCATCGTAAAATCCTAAATATTGAAATGGTCATAACTTGCTCATTTTAAGTCTGAATGAGCTCATTTTTCACACCACGATGTTCTTTATACCATATACTTTTATGTCCCAAAAGGCCTGAATTTTTCTCACACTAATTAAGTGGCCGAAACAGCCCTCTACAAAAACGTGGCAAGAACTTTTTCGACATTTTGAAGTTTTGACTCCTTTGCTAAAATCACCACACAAAAATCTACAACACCTTTTCAAGTGATTCCATTTGGATTAGTTAGGTAACTCATAGATCTAACTCTAGGACTTGACCACGCTTGAAAAATTCAAAATATATTAGGAGATATGGTCAATTGAATTTCATGTTAAGTTTTCACAAAATCGATTTTTAACTCCTCAGATTTTTAAGAAACTTTCATGTTTTCACATACTAACCAACATAACTCATCATAACACTTACTAATACCACGATATACCCATGATTTTCATTAGTCCAATGCTTTTATTATGACTTTCATCATAAACCACGTAAATGCTCATTTAAGTCAAGAAATATTTATGGTTTAAGAAATGGGTTTCAGACGGGTCAATACAAAATTCGATTTCACGCCTCTAGGGTAGGCTAGAAATCTTCAAGAATACGCCAAGAAATTTATTAATGATAGAAATATCATTCAAAATCGCGACTCTCATCCAAAACTTGGATAATACTTCACATTAATACCAACTCGCGACTTTCTATCCCTTAACCTCGATAAAGACCTCACAATGATACCTATCAACTTGCCATCGCAGAATCGATGTCCCCCACGGAGAGTCTCCGCTTTGCATCCCTCATCAACAGAAGTCACCAACGTAGAGGCTCGGGCTCTTTACTTATGGCTTGATGTGACAATGATTGACTTTAGTGGTTTGGTTACTTGAATTCGCACAACAAAGTTGGTTATGAATATAAAAGCTAACAACCTTACGAAAAGCATGATGAGTAGTTAACCAATCGATTCCTAAAATCACATCAAAGGCAAGTATTTTCAAAAGATAAAATCGACAGTAACGTGAAAGTGTTTATTTGAATCAAACAAGATTTAAAAATAGTAATGTAACGAAAGCTCCTACTAACGAAGTTTCAACCAATAAGTTAAAGTCTAACTTCTCCTGAGTCAAATTTAAACGTTGAACGCAAAGCAAGAGAGATAAAATAATGGGTAGAACCAGATCTTATAAGGTATAGACTTTCAAATTTATAATTAACTAACCCGCTAACTTCATTCTGTTTACTCGCTTTTGAGAAGTCATGAAAATGCACTTTAAAACCAACGACTTTGTTTTGTCCATATCCACCTTTGTGCCACCGTCCCAAATAGACTTCGACTTTGGTGCACAACAAAATCGAGCTAAATTACCTTCTCTTCTTGCAATTTCCACTTCTATTATCTTTGTCATGATTACCAATCAAGTGGTTACCATTCTTAAGATGATAATTTCCCCACAATAGTTATCATTGTTCGATAACGCCACCACCAAGATGATTATTATCGTGTTGTTGGTCGTTACCTTTTGTTCGAAATTTGAATCAACACTCTCATGTGCTTCATTGCTTATCTCAAAGATTTTCAGATGCCATTCTCAAACACCGCCACAAAAACAAGGGTTAATTAATATATCAAATATTATCCCTATACTCTGACCGAC
Source organism: Panax quinquefolius (assembly GCA_020205615.1). Taxonomy (NCBI): domain Eukaryota; kingdom Viridiplantae; phylum Streptophyta; class Magnoliopsida; order Apiales; family Araliaceae; genus Panax; species Panax quinquefolius. The sequence goes on from CM035161.1 coordinate 3,524,802, forward strand.
CAATTAAATAACAAATAAACTTAGGTAGGTCATACTAGCGAAGGAATTCCCCGTCTCTCCCCTCCTAGTTCTTATCTCACATCTTAGCCAGGGATCATATCCCTAAGCTCTGATACCAACTGTGACGCCCCCAAAATTAGGTATACGTCACCCATCTTGGGTCGCCACTTACATGGTACATAAATCCAAATACAACTAATTATACAAAATGTCAGGTAAAATACGACAAAACATATGTCATGTGAGTTTTAATACAAATATTGTCATCTAGATAATATCCATACCCAATGGAGTCCTCATTACATTTATTGTCACACTATCTCTATGTAATAGTGAGGACTACTAATGCTATCATCCGACCACACCCCATTCCCCGACTCGTTCCTCGCCACGCTCTCATTTCCTCAAGAGAATAAAGGAAAGAAAGGGTGAGCTCAACTAGCCCAAGAAGAAATATTATGACTAAGATAATGAAGAATAAATTATCTTTAGCCTTCAACAAAGTGTTAAACCGATAAAATATAACAAAAAATCAAGTTTAATCATAATGGAACAAGCAATTCATTAAAGAGTCAAGTAGAGAATAAAACCTACTATCTTCTATGATTTAAAAATGTTTTCATCAACTTAATCAATAAACTCAAATTTTAATAAATAAACCACATCTTTTAATCATCCTCAGACACGCCAAGGATATTCATTAAATCATCAATGGTCGTGATTATACCGAAAAATCCCTCGGTCATAATCATACCAAAAATCGCCCATCAATGCACTACAAAGCCATCAAGACTTTTACCACACCACTTATAACATCACAGCTCACGATTATACCGAATGATCCTCGGTCATAATCATACTAAGTCTATCTACGCACGTAAGCCAAAGATGACTTTCAACATAATGTAAAATATGAGGATGATGACAATGTTATAGGAATTCAATTAAAAAGTTCAAGAATTAATTTATCCAGAACTAATAATATCCAAATTGTCAACATGATATTTTCTTTATAAAATAAAAGCCAAGAATGCTCGTAAGAATATTTCAATGAAAAGATATCGGATGAAGCGCAAATATCAAGGATATTCCACTAGTTTCATGGAGTATAGAAGTCAAAACTTTAACCAACCGAGTATAACAAAGAATATATAAAATCGCAAATGGATTTTCACCCGCCATGCAGAATCCACGATACGCATCATTTCCACAATTTAATAAGGAATGAATACAAAGGATCATTCACCACGCACGTGGCAATCCACATGTATGTGTTATTCCAATGTAATAATAAAGAATAGAATAATGTATGATTCACAATGCATGCGATAGAGACCGCATGCATAAAAGTTATTCCCAATGTAATAATAAATGCGAATAATAAATATGAAACCAGTCGTGAAATTCACATCGACGAGATATTCCGGCTGTAATCGTAAATACGTAATAATAAATGCGAATAATAAATGATGGAACCAGTCCCACAGATAAAGACATGTATGTGATATTCCGGCGTAAATATAAATGACTTTTAATAATAACAGAAGTTTCACCAAGTATGCGGATTGCAGATAAACCTAAGTATTCCAACATAATCATAAAGAATGGAATAATGTAAGAAGATCACCAAGTATTGGGTGAACCGCATATATAATTGGTCATTCCATCAAGTATAGGGGTAAACCAAGACATACAAAAGTTATTCCAATGTAATAATAAAGAATGGAATAACATAAGAATATCACCAAGTATAGTATATACTGTGCAGACAAAAGTTATTCCAACAGTAATAATAAAGAATGGAATAACAGAATGGATTTCACCAAGTATAGGTATGCCACAGATACAAAAGTTATTCCAACAAAAATAATAAAGAATGGAATAATGTAATGTTCTCTTCAAGAAGAAAGAATAACACCCTTTACGGCACAAATAAATAATATCCCTTACCGTAAAAGACACCGGATATCAAAGTAGTGAAGTACCGTAATACTATTCTTTTTTCTCTCTATAGATTTTCTCTCTATATTTTTCTCTCTATAATTTCTCTCTAGAGTTTCAAAGAATTCAAAGAAAATAATGAAGGAATGAGCTTTCATTTATAGGAAAATAGAATGCATAGAATTAATCCATTTAACTATCTGTATTGATTTACTTTAATGACGGGTTCATATTTAAAGCAAAATCTTTTAAATAAAATATCATATATTCTATTTATATTAAAACATTTTACTACGCAAACACTATGCAAAACACTACGCAAAAAATACTACGCAACACTACGATAATAAAATATAATATATTCTATTTATGTAATAACTTTAATAAAGTATTCTCGCTTTTATATAAAAAGATGTTTCGCTTTTATTACGTTAATAATACTAAATAAAATAAAACGTCATTATCGCTTATAATAATTCATATTATTAATCGACAATAATGGAATCAAACCGAGTGACTTTCACATAAGCATCAATAATCAATACCGCAATTACTTATGCAACCACACGACATCGTATTTTTTTACTACCGAAAGTAGTTCAACAAAGATCAACCAGAAAACTTCCGCCGTTATTTCAATAAAATATTTTGTCGCTTTCTCAATCCGATAATAATTTTGTTAGGGTCCACCAATGATTGAGCCAGTTGTATTTAATATTCCCTCGCTAAACCGAATATTCCCCACCAAACGAAAAAAAAAAAACCACCTTGGATACTTTGCAAAATTTATAAATACTACCCACAACTATAATATTATCTCAAATTCACACCATAATATTAAAAATTATTTCGACAAAATTTAAATCTTTATTGATAAAATTTGGGGTCTCACATAGCGTGTAAGGGGGATTTGATTTGGGCATTTTTTTTGTGTGAAATGAAAGTTCAGCCTTTGAATTAAGTTGTAAAAGCTCAGCCTTCAATCTAAACCGCTATTGTCCCTCTGTGTTTTGTTAAATTTTGTTTTTGAATGGTTAGATTTATCCCAACTTTTCAATGGTCCAGATCTCTTATTGACTTTGAGCGGGATTTTTTTTGAATTCAAAATCTGTTGTGTTTTGTATAAGTAGATTTAATTTTATATATTAATAAATTTATAATTATAATTAATTTAATAATATAAAATTATCGCAATACATATTAAAATTCTTTCTATTTTTATAGGATACATTTGACCGTGTTTCCGGCTAACGAAGAGTTTAAAATTTTTAGTTGCATGAGATTTTTTAAAAGACTTGTTTACCCTAATGAAAAGGGAAAGAGTACATTTCCATATTCTGTGATGAGTTCCTACTGCACGTGTTCCGTCCCATCATATTTCGTGTACTACTAGTATTTTCACATTCATGTTTTGAGGGAGGGCATTTACTAAAGGAGTAATTTGCACGGAATTTACAATTATGTTACCCCAAAAAATAAAAAAGTACCTAGGTTTTGGGAAAAGAAAAATCTAAACCACCTGAGTTGCACCGACGGGCCGGTTTTTTTCTTATTTTGACACTCAAATAATTAATGTGATTTATTGGAACTAAAATTTTTATAAAATACAGTGATTTAAGTGTCTTTTGGATATATATAAAAATAATATACCCAACGACACCTAAATCACTGCATTTTATAAAAATTTCAATTTCAATAAATCACGTTAATTATTTGGGAGTCAAAAGCAAAAAAATAAATTAAAAAACAAATAAAATTCTGGTCAGTCACCACCCACCGGTCAGCGTAGAAGGACTCATTCATTATATATATAAGTCGTTTAATATATAATTACACATTAAAAAAATTTATTAATTTTAATATTAGATCATTAATATTAGCTTGAAATTTTATTACTACGCATACACTAATTAATTATTTTTTCTCTTCTCTCTGAATTATTTTATTTTTGGGGCAAAATATATAGGAAATAATTAATTTTTTTCTCATAGATAAATATAAAACGTCTTATATTATAAGAAAAAAAATTCTTTTAAAACTACTTATATAATGAAAAGTAGGGGTGTTCAAAATTATCGATTTTTTTGGTTTTCCGGATTGGACCGAACAAATCGATTTGTTTCTAGATAAAAACCCAGATATACCAATTTTTCTATCCTGTTTTTATGGTTTGGTTTTATCAACCTACCCGAAGATATACCGGTTTTCTAATTTTTTATTATTATTAATAATAATAATAACAAAATAATGATTATAATAATAAAAATAATAATAATATTAATAAAAAAATAATAAAAATAAAAATAATAATTATATTAATTTTCGATAAAAATCGAAGATCGAACCTAGAATCGCAGATGGTTCTAGATACCTATCCAACCTGAATCGCAGATTCAGATCAAAATTTGGCGGTTTAAATCTCTGGCTCAGCCTTTGCATCTCCGATCTGGTTCTGAGATTTGATTTTTATCGATTGAACGGCCCTAATGAAAAGGATAGAGCATAACTTATATAAATATATAAGAGTTATCTTTAGAACTCTATCGGGGAAAAGGGAACGGTTACACAGTTTTAACCCTCGACTTAATAATTAAAGGTTGATTTCAATCTCATGGTTACCATGGGTTGATTTTAGAATATAGTTTGTTGTTTGTTGTTGCATGCTTTTTGCATTTGAATCCAAAACCATCGTATATAGTTAAATCCAACCACTTCCGGTCATTAATCACTTGCCGCTTGTCAAATAGTCACCCCATTTCACAGAAGGAGTTTAGGGTTTAAGGTATGTATGTATACATTCATCTTTGATCCTAAAATAGAAATTAATCCTGAAATATTGTTATGTGAATTTATAATTTTTAAATTATAACTTTATTAGTAAAGTAGTTTACCGCTGTTTAAAAATTTACAAATTAATTAGTGAATTTATTAAATATAACATAATTTTTGTAGAATAGATGATGAAGTATATATAATATACATACTTATATGTCAATTAATGTACAAGCGGCTCAAAGTAAATATAAGAACTTATATATATACTAGATTAGAGCTTGAAATGATAGATGAATAATATACATACGTATAAAAGCAATTTTCATAGAGCTTTATTAAACATCATTTAAAAGCATGAAATTTGCTCATTCGCTCCATTCTAAATAAGAACCTATTTTTTGACTTTTAGTTTACAAAATAATATATATATATATATATATATATATATTCTAATTAGTTGTACTTTTTAGATGATCTACACTAATCACTTATTTAATTATTCATCAAAATTAATTTATAAAAAAATTCTAAAGTATTGAAAATTAACATTAAATGTCAAGTTTAACGTTAACGTAACATTAAAGTAGGCATCATACAAGTTTTGCGGGACCATATATATATATATATAGAATATTACTAGAGACATAAATTATTCTATAAATATTTTACAAACTGCTGATGTGACATACTCCATATCAGCATATTGTGTGGGGTCGGAGACTATATTAAAACAATTTATAAATTAATATGCTGAGGTGGAGTATACCACATCAGCAATTTGTAAAATGTTTGTAAAATAATTTGTGTCTGTAGCATTACTCATATATATATACCCTATTATTTTGACCTAATGGTATTTTCCATTGAATATAGGGACATATATACGTACAGTTTTCTTTCTTCTTGTTAACGCCAAGATCTGCTCCAACGTCCCAATCACGTAAGACGTCCTGATCCTGCACAGTAAACACGATAAACACCACAAGATTGACGACCGGACCGCCGGGGGATAGCTCAGGCGTGAGAGTCAGTATACGTGTTCACAAGGTTAACCAATGGAGGATGTAATATCTAGCGTCTTGAGAGAGATAATAATTCTCAGTTGTGTGTATATGTGAATATGAATGTGTATGAGAACGTACCTGTTTGTGAAGACTTAGTTGATAGGTGATACTCTCTTTGCCCGGTTTACCATGCCACCCACTATCTCTGACACAACCCCCGTGATCTGATGGTTCCTGCCGGGTGTGTACAGTTCACCCACTACTTCTGACCTCTGTTTTCTACCGCCGGCCGTCACCGGATCCCATCCACATTAATGCACGGCGAGTAATAGCGAATCACCATCATGCTTTTTCATCATTACAAGTTAAAGTAATAGATATTAAATGATCCAATGGGTTAGTCCAATGAACCCAATTCTTTTTATAGGGTTAAATAGAAGTAATATGGTGACTAAACCCAATGACTTTCAAGGTTCAATAATGAAAGCCCAATGGATTAATTTAATAAGTAAGCCCAACTTACTTTCTACCAAAGAGGGGAAATATCATGAAGCAACATTGCCCCCTAGTTTTTGTTGAACATAATGTTTAATAGAAAACTATAAGTGGTCCATGATATTAGAATTTACTAAAGGCCCATAACAGGAAGTAATTGAGACATACCCAATTTGGTCCATAAGATGAGACATGGAATGGCTGAATGTCCAGAATAAAAGGCCGAGTCAATAAAGGATTGAATTTGAACAAGACGGTTAAAACCTAAATCCAACCGAGAAGCCCAATCTGATAAAATGTCTAAGAATTGATCCTGACGCTTCCCATTCAATTCTCATCATTATTAACATTTAATGTGTCGCCTTGATATGCCCTCCGACGAATCCGGACCAATCCTTCGCTACCAAAAAGAGAAAAATCCAAGCAAATTCTCCCATTCAAGAACCACAAGTACCTCTAACAAAAACCGATCCTCCGCCAATCACCCCGGTTGAAATCGTTGTTTCTGACGAAGAGCCCGAAGAACAAGTGGAGCGATCACCCAAACTTTCTCGAAAAAGACAACCAACCTCCTCGGACTTCAAGCCCGAAGCCTCGGAATCCCCACCTCTCGCCGTAATCAAGAGAATTTCCCACTTGAGCTTTACAACTCCTTCGTCCGTAATACCGACAACCACCGGTTCAGCAATAGCTCTATCATGGACCTGATCAACGAGGAAATGAAGTACCAAGCTAGAGTAAGCTTAACTTATCCATTTACATCTCGGCCCATTAATTTTGAACTGATAGACTAACACTGATCATCCGCAGGCAAACATTGTCTTTCTGGACGCCTCAAATCCCCAAATACCAAGAGGCCGGGTCAAGAGAAAGCAACTCGAAGAGATAATACCTCTTAAGTCTGCTTTTTGGCGAAAGATAAGTAGTAGTCTCAAATTTGCTCTTCACGACAACGAAAGTGCCTTCGTAAAGACCTTGCATGAAACCAAAGAAGATTTGAAGACGCCACGGCCACTCATCAAGTCATCATCGATATAAATATCGATTTTCTCAAGAAAAACAAAATTTTGGCAAAGAAAATCAAGATCCGCCCAATCCAACTCTTCTTACGTCGAAGCAAAATAAAGATATCCAAGCTAAAGATGCGTAACAAATGGCCCATCGTCAAAAGCTTGAAGAGGAACTTCGAGAACTCTGCACTCTTCTGGATTTGGGCCCACCATTAACTGATCGGCTTCGCAAGGAGATTGAAGCAAATTACAGGAAATCCACCGAGCTGAACAATGAAGTTGTCCACATGTACTCTGAAGGGTACGAGGTCTGCCGAAGTAAATACAAAGCCAAACTTGTAGTGGCCAAAGTAAACCCGGCTCTCCTCGACTCTTCGGACAACGAGGACAATACGGAAGCTTAAAGATATCATCCGAAGCTTTAGGACTCCCTTAAAAGACATTTCTCTTTTGTAAACAGTTAGATATCAATGAGATGATTAACAAATTCTTATCCTTATTACACCTTTGACCATTTCTTGTCAATAATTCATCATCAATCAACGTGAAAAATGTATAATCTTAAACTGTTAGTCAATAACTAAGCAAGTCATATAACAGATAAGATCAAGTAATAATGTGACCCGAATTCAACACTTAAAAATAAGGTAATAAAGTAATGCAATACTTATTCGTTACTGAAGTGTGAGGTAGATCTGCTTCATAGGAAATTTGTTTACCACGAAGGGCCTAACAAACCCACAGGATGACATTTTCCTACCACGAAGGGCCTGACAAAGTCTAAAGGATGACATTTGCCTACCACGAAGGGCCTGACAAACCCATAAGGACGACAATTGCCTACCACGAAGGGCCTGACAACGTCTAAAGGATGGCATTTGCCTACCACGAAGGGCCTGACAAACCCATAAGGGACGATTATTACCACGAAGGGCGACAACGTCTAAAGGATGACATTTGCCTACCACGAAGGGCCTGACAAACCCATAAGGACGACAATTGCCTACCACGAAGAGCCTGACAACGTCTAAAGGATGACATTTGCCTACCACGAAGGGCCTAACAAACCCATAAGGACCACCTGCCAATAAGGCTACCATCGAATGGTCAGCGAGTCCACCCGAACCTCCTTACACCGAGGTGGCATTTGTTGTGCCTGTCAGACTACGGATGAGCTACTGAAATCCTTACTGAACGCTTCAAACTTCGATCCCATGAACTAGCGTCTGTTAACCTGATCCCTAGGCAATTGACCCAATGGACCCAGTACGAATACCCCCCAGACAACAAAAGGTATAGGAGATGAAATTGAATATAGCCTTCTTGGTGGCTGATGCAGGATCGAACTATTCAGCTGACACAAATGCCCACATGAACCCTCCAAGAACAACACTGCCTTCTTGGACGGCACTCCAAAATTCCTCAATAGTTGGAGATGAGTCCAAAGTAGAATACCCGTCTCGCAAACAACGCCCACGAGTTCGATTCGGCAAGCAATCGCAACGGCTTTTGTTTGGACTCATCTAACTTCTCATAACTATCGTCGTCTTATTTCTTCATCCCTAAGGACACGGCTTACATAAAAAACGGTCTTTGATTACTCCAAACTCTCGCACTAAAATCGCTTCCCATCGCCAACGAACTAGCTGCCAGATACAAATAATATAGCTCAGCAGGAGTGGGCTTCACCAACAAAGGCACCGAAGAAAGATAGGTCATTTATTCCCTGGAAGGCGTCTTCACAGCCCGAAGTCCATTGGAACATCTTAGCATTCTTCGGCCCTTTCCACGTACCAAAGATTGGCAAACATCTTTCTGCCGATTTGGACACAAACCTTCTCAAAGTCTCTTCTGAATAGCCTTGTCTTTTCCATTCGAACCTGCAGCTTTAGACGGGCATATCCGAAGACGAGTATTCACAGGGCAGTATACCCTCAGTAAATTCTCAAGAGTGCGGCTTCTGGATCTGCTTCGACCATGAACCCATGAACCGATAGGGCGGAGTACCCTTCTTCGGTCAATCAGGAAAATGACTGTTGGGTCTTCATCTACTCTGCTTCGACCATAATCCCGAAGACCAATAGGGCGGAATACCCTTCTTCGGCCAATCAGGAAAATGGTTGTTGAGTCTTCATCTACTCTGCTTCGACCATAATCCCAAAGACCAATAGGGCGGAATACCCTTCTTCGGCCAATCAGGAAAATGGCTATTGGGTCTTCATCTACTCTGTATCGACCATAATCCCGAAGACCAATAGGGCGGAATACCCTTTTTCAGTCAATCAGGAAAATGGCTGTTGGGTCTTCATCTACTCTGTATCAACCATAATCCCGAAGACCAATAGGGTTGAATACCCTTCTTCAGTCAATCAGGAAAATGGTTGTTGGGTCTTCATCTACTCTGCTTCGACCATAATCCCGAAGACCAATAGGGCGGAATACCCTTCTTCGGCCAATCTGGAAAATGGCTGTTGGGTCTGCTTCGATCTCGAGGACGGCCTCGAGACATGTCTTTAAAGTGTAGACTTCTTTTTAACTTGATCGGTCTGTCAGTCTGACCACTTCGATATAGGATTCTAAGCAATATGCCTTCTACCCTTTTCCGACCATGGTCGTCTTCTTCTCGGCGAAGAAAATCAATCTTCTTCTAGCATCACCTTGGGTTCTCGAACGAGAACCCTCAGAAACCTACTTGTAAGCAGTACCAGCATGAGCACTCTTTGAAGGACCTAATCAATCCTTGACATATACTCATTATGTAGACGAAGTCATAGCCATCAGCTATCCTTTAGAAGTAACTGTTCTACTCTTTTTCACCATGGATTCCGACGTAGAGCAGCTACAATTTGTGATTGAAAACTTCAAGAACACTAGAACACAGCCCTCCTTCTAGCGCCAATGTTAACGCCAAGATCTGCTCCAACGTCCCAATCACGTAAGACGTCCTGATCCTGCACAGTAAACACGATAAACACCACAAGCTTGACGGCCGGACCGCCGGGGGATAGCTCAGGCGTGAGAGTCAGTATACGTGTTCACAAGGTTAACCAATGAAGGATGTAATGTCTAGTGTCTTGAGAGAGATAATAATTCTCAGTTGTGTGTATATGTGAATATGAATATGTATGAAGCGCACTGCACATTTGTGAAGACTTGGTTGATAGGTGATACTCTCTTTTGCCTTTGCCATCGTACCACCCACTACCTCCGACATGCCCCGTGATCGATGGTTCCTGCCGGGTGTGTATGCATTCACCCACTACTTACGACCTCTGCTTTTCTCTGGCAAGTAGTCATCGGATCCCATCCACATTAATGCACGGCGAAGAATAGCGATCCAACCATCATGCTTTTCATCATTACAAGTCAAAGTAATAGATATTAAATGATCCAATGGGTTAGTCCAATGAACCGACCCGGTCTTATAGGGTTAAATAGAAGTAATATGGTGACTAAACCAAATGACTTTCAAGATTCAATAATAAAGGCCTAATGAATTAATTTAATAAGTAAGCCCAACTTACTTGGCCCAAAGAAAGAAAATATCATGAACCAACACTTCTTTTTAATTAAAAAACATAAAGAATAAAAGGAAGGCCTTGGAACCAATGGTCTTTATATTTTCACATTGACAGAGCTGCAAGGCAACTAATATAGGAGTAACATAAAAGTATAAAACCCATGCATGCATGCATTAGGATTACCTGTAAGGGTCACAGGACAGGATTACCGTGTAAATGGATCAGGGTTTCTTCCTACAAATACGTGATTTATCAAGGATCCATCAATCTACTTCTTTAATTTATTGTTGACCAAAAAAAACACGGACATATATAGTTTAATTAATTGGGATCCCATAACACATGCACGGATTTCACTTTTTATTTCATTCCCTTTATCAATTCTATTTCTTGAATCCAAAAATAAGAGTAGTAACTACTGGAGTAGGAGTACAACAACATCATTAAATGCATATATTAACTTTGAAACATATTTGTTGGGTCATGATATTTTATCTCTTTGGGCCGGGTGTATTGGGCTTATTCTTTTAATTATTCTATTGGGCCTTTATTATTTGAACTATGAAAGTCATTAAGCCCATACCTTATATTATTTTCATTTCAACCTGTAAGACCGGGTCGGGTCAGTGGATCAATCCTTTGGATATTTTAATATCTACATCTTTGACTTGTAATGATGAAAAAGTATGACGGTTGACTAAGGGACCTGCCATGCATTAATGTGGATGGGATCATAACCTATTTGGCGGTGAAGTAATGCTGATGACCAAAGGCGTTGGATAAACTACATGCGATCGGCGGGACCCATGAGGAAAAGGGGGTGTGTCGGTAGTAGTGGGTGGCACGAGAATTGAAAAAAGAGGTATAACTTAGCAAGAGAAGTCTTCACCAAGAGGTGCGTTCTCATACACTTCATGATTGAGAATCATATACACACAGAGAATTATCATTTTCTCTTTATCTCTATACACTCAAAGCGATATAGCCTCCGCTTTGATAAACCTTGTGAACTCATATATCGACTCTCACGCTTTGAGCTATCCCCTCGACGGAACCGCCGCTGCTTTGTGGTGTTTATTGTGTTTACGCTGCGGGATCGGGACGCTTTTGTGTGATTGGGGCGTGACAACGCATCTTAAGCGTTAACATTGGCGCCTTAGAAGGAGGGGGCTTTTTTCAATCACAATTGTTTAAATTTGCTTGAAAGATGATGAGGAGTAGAGATGGTACACCGGGAAGAAGCAAAGGATGGTCATCGGTTCATCAACGCCTCGATTTCAAAGAAAGGATCGCCTGGTCCTTCTAAAAGTGCTCGTGAGAGCACCACGCTAAGCCTGATTCGTAAGAACTTCGTCCAAAGATCCGTGGTGGAGCCAGACGGAAGTTGGTTTTCAACGATAAGGCGTGATCCCAATCAAGAACGGGTAGACGGTTCGCCGACCAGGACTCATCGCCGAAGTGGTCAAGAAGACCGAGCTACCAAGTTGGCGAGGATGGCGGACGAAGCAGATAAGGCTTTGGAGGTTCTCATTAAAACAAAGGAAGATATAAATTAAACAGATGCTTGGTGAATGAATCGAGGGACGAAGCATCTAGCCATATTCATTCCGAAGACGGAGTAGTATAAGGAGGTACCCCATCGGAAGGGTAAGGAGCCCGGAACATTCTATACATGTGTTCAGGGATCATTCTCGCAGATAGAGGAGATCGAGAAGCGAACGCCTTTGGCCTCAAAGAAGGCAATCGACGGTCATGGGATCAATTCATCGCGACGATGAAAGACGAAGAAGCGGTCGAGAGAAATTGTGCGTAAATCCGAGAGAGAGAATACTGGTCACAACCGCTTCTCATCATGAGGATGAGATTATACGACCTAGTAAATCAAGAAGTCCCACAAGGGCGTGAGAGGATCGGCAGGAAAGGTCGATCCATTCCAAGGCCTATCGTCGCCAGAGAGAGGAGATCTCATCACAACCCAAGGTGTTGATTTTTTGTAAGGGAGTTGAAAGAACTCCAAAACAATCGGGCCGAGGTCCAACAGTGAAGGATACTTACGGAAAGAAGGCGTCCCTTTTTCCTCTCGATATTCTCGAGGAGGCGGATGTTACCAAAAAAGTGCCTCGTATGGAAAGCTATGATGGGTTAGAGATCCTTATGACCATAGTCGAAGCGTTTGGCCGGCTAATGGATTACTTATGACTTTATGATCTTTCTTCAAGTGTCACACTTTTGTCACTACTTTGAGAAAAGACGCCAGATGGTGGATGGGGACTTTACCATCGGATTCTATCTCTTCGTGGATCGAACTTTGTGATAAATTCCATGCACGCTTTGGAAGCAATCAAGAAGGGGAAAGCTTCACAGCTCTTTAAAGACAGTCCTAAGTAGCTTCACCAATGAATCTTTAGGCCATATGTAAAGAGGTTTAGGGAAGCGGTGAACAGTGTCCGATCTTAATGATCTCCAAGCTGTTGGGTTGTTCCAGAATGGGCTAGATCTGGTTAAATCGGAGAAATTGGTAAAGAAATTAATGTTTCACCATCCGAAAAGCCTAGCAGAAGCCTTCGACAAAGCAGAGGGCTATATTGTTGTAGAAGAGGCTATGAACAGTCTGAAGAATCCTTCTTTGATCCATTTAAAGGAGGTAGAGGTTCCCAAGACCGATGTTGATCGAGAGAGCAGTGGGAGGGTACAACCAAGGCGCGTAAGGTAGCTCAAGAAGTACAAAGAACTTCGTGGCGACAAAGGCGCAAGATCGTACACACTGCTTTCTACCGAAAGGTTAATAAGGTTTACACCAGTTGAATACGAAGGTCGATAATTTTGGATCGAATCCGAACCAAACCTTTCTTTGAACCACCTCGTGATAATTACAAAACGGGACACTGCAGAAACCTCGCAAAATATTGTGGTTATCATCAAGTCACCGGTCAGCGACACTTTAATGAGTGTTGTAATTTAAAGGATTTTGTAGAGAGCAAGATTAAAAGTGGCTTGCTGATTCAATATGTGGCTGAGAAGGATCGTCAGGGTCAGCAAGTTGTCAATCGTACTGTTCAAACGGTTCAAGTACCGCCTGATCAAAATGCTCCAACACCACCACCAAGGCAAGTCGTTGATGTAATAACTGGTGGGTCTGTTGGGAAGTTAGTAGGGAAGAAGAGGAGGTCTTATCTTGATTCGATCATGTCGCAAATCTTTGCTACTCAAGATTGACAGCCTTTCCGAGAACCGTTATATCATTTACTTGATCACGGATTATCCTTTGGAGCCCATCGAACCGCATGAAGGGCATTGGTGATCACAAATGAAGTAGGCTCGATGGACGTAAACGCATGATGATAGATAATGGATCTTCGGTGGACATTCTTTATGCCCATGCTTTTCAAAGGATGCATCTCGATGGGCACAAAATGGAGGTTGGACAGGAGGCTCCTCTATATGGCTTTGGCAACGACCAACCAAAGTAGTGGCAGTGCACTATTGAACTCCCCATTATCTTCTAAGACTACCAAAGCAGGTGGAGATAACTCAGAATTTTATGTTGTGCATGTGTATTCGGCCTACAACGCCATTTTGGGAAGACCTACATTGACAGCTCTTCAAGCTGTGACTTCCATCCCACATTTCAAAATCAAATTCCCCACAGCACATGGAGTAGGAGAGGTGATGGGTGATTTAGACCTGGCCCGGAGATGTTATCGGAACTCCGTCATTTCATCCTAATGGGGTCGATAAACAAAGAAAAACGATGGCAATTGAAATTGAACCCTTCACCGAGAGTTGCTCAGAACCCATGGTAATCCCCGCTGGGGGGACGGAGGAGATTGAGTTGGTCGTTGGAAAGTTTGGACAAGACAAAGTGAGAATCGGGTTCAGATCTACCGTAACCCTTCTGGACGAATCTTATGGAACTCTTACGATGCTATGTCGATATTTTTGCATGGGAACCACAAGACATGCCCGAGTTAAGCCAAAGGTTCTTGAAAGCATAAATCGGAGATAGATCCTTCAAGAAGCCGGTTCGTCAAGAGGCGGATATTTGCTCCAGAAGCGTCGAAGATCATCGATGAAGAGGTTGCGAAAATTGCATTGGTCATTGACTTTATCTACGAGATTGATTACCCCGAGTGGATAAAGAAATGTAGTATTGGTGCGTAAGCATAATGGAAAGTGGCGGGTTTGCATCGACTACACCGACCTCAACAAAGCCCGTCCAAGGACTTTTATCCTCCGCCTTCCATATCGATCACTTTCATCGATGCCACTTCGGGTATGCATTACTAAGTTTTATGGATGCTTTTTCAAAGTTATCATCAAATATCCATGTGCAAAAAGAAGACATTCCAAAAATAATAAGCGTTTATTACACACCGTTCGGTGTATGCATACAAAAAAATGACTTTTGGCCTCATTAATGCTGGAGCTACCTACCAAAGGATGATGAACTTCATATTCGATAGGCAGCTGGGGAGGAACATGGAGGTTTATGTGGATGACATGATCGTGAAGAGTATGCAGATTCAGAAGCATTTGGACGATCTGGAGGAGTGCTTTCAAACTATTCGTTATCGCTAATTAAACTTAACCTTGCCAAATGTACTTTCTACCTTGGTCTTTGGAAAGTTTCGGGTTATCCGTCACCGAAGGGTATCGAGGCCAATCCGGAGAAGATCCAGCCATCCTTGACATGAAGACTCCACCATTCAAAGACGCCCAAATATCGATTCGGTAGGATTATGCGCTTTAAGGAGGTTCGCCGCCAAATCTGCGGAGAGATGTCTTCCTTTCTTTGACACATTAAAGGGACCAAAGAATGCGAAGACGTTCCAGATGGACTTCCGAGTGTGAAGACGCTTTCCAAGGTATAAAGACGTATTCATCTTCTACTCCTTTATTGGTAAAGCTTTGTCCAAAGAGACTTTATATTTGTACCTCTCGCAAAGTTCCTTAGCGCTTGGAGCGATTTTGGTTCTGGGAGATCGATGGGAAGCAACATCCGGTTACATTACGTCGGCCCACGCCCCACGAGATGTCAAACCGTATCCAAACATTGAGAAATTTGCCTTTGCTTTAATAATTGCCGAGAGAAAGCTTGGCAGATTTTCAAGGTCGACTCGGTCATCTACACGGATCGACCATCAAGAAGGTGATGGGCAAGCCAAGTCTCGGGTAGACTAAGAAGCGTGGACTATGGAGTTATCCCAATTTTTATCGAGTATCATCCTCGAATCGCCATCAAAGGCCAAGCCCGGTGACTTTATGGTAGAATGCTCGCTCACCGAAGCGTATGCGAGTTACTGGAAGTCAATCTTCCGATCGGCAAAGGCCGCTTCTTCAATGAGTCGAAAGGCGTGGACGTTGTATGCGTATGGATCCTCTACGATGATCAAGTAGTGGAGCAGAATTATTTTAATAAGTCCGTAAGGATTCAAAGTTAAAGAGCCATCGATTCGGGTTTAAAGCAACGAACAATGAAATTTGGTCTGAAGCGGTGTTAGCAGTGTCCGATTAGCGAAGAGTCTCAAGTCCAACAGTTGATTATCTATAGTGATTCTCGCTGGTCGTTAAACAAATTGTCGGGAGATTATGAAGCTCGTGGAACCCGAATGATCAAATATCCGCGGAATTAAGAGACCAACTTCAGTTTTTCGCTTCATCTGAGTTTCAGAGTATAGAGCGCGAATGACAATTCTATCTATTGATGCTTTTGTCGAAACTAGCCACCACAGATGCGTATGTCTTTCATGGATCGGTGTATTTGGAAATTTTACAAAGAAATGAAAGTGTTCAAAGACGAAGCAAGCGATGTGTATCGAATTCAACAAACCGTTGGATGACCCCTCACATCGAGTATTTGGCGATGGCGTCCTTCCTTCTGGATCAAATGCTAGCAAAAAAGATCAAGTACAAGAGTACTAATTTTAGTCTTATTGACGGGGGATCTCTATCGATTGGCATTTTCCTCACCATTATTGAAATGTTTGGCTCCATCCGGCCGAGTATGCTCTTCGGGAAGTTCATGAAGGATTTGCGGTGATCATATGGTCGCCAAGTCTTTGGCACATAAAGTACTTCGACAAGGTTACTATCAGTACACAATTTTCAAAGAAGCTACAGAGTACGTCAAGAAATGTGAAAATGCCACTCAATATCCGGTCCCATTATCGCCACCCAAGAGTTATACTCGATTCTATCTCCTATACCCTTCGCCGTCTGGGGGTAGATATATTGGGACCAATTACCTAAAGCTAAAGGCCGTTAGCTTTATTATAGTTTCTATCGATTATATGACTAAGTGGGTAGAGGCAAAACCACTTGGTCGATAATGTAATGAGAGTGCCTAAAGTTTATAAAGGAGTGCTGTGGTGTTTCGCTTCGGGATCCCTAAGGTATTGATATCGGACAATGGACGCCAGATTAGTGGGTTCAAAATTTGAAGAATTTTGAACGATTTGGGATTCAAAGATAAGAAGACTTCGTGGCTCATCCACAATCGAATGGGCAAATCGAGGTGACCAACAGAATGACGTCTTGAATGGAATCAAGCGTGGATTGGATGAAGCTAAGGGGCGGATGGCCGTAAGAATTCTTTGAAGCGTCTTTGTGGGCATACCGAACCACACCAAGGACTACTACGGGATTCACCTTTCGGTTGGCTTTATGGTAATCGATGCCTTAGTCCCAAATAAATCGGATCTCCAAGTCTTGGTAAAATCAATTCAAAGAAATCTACAACGATGAAGGACTGAAGGCTAACTTGGACCTGCTAGACGAAGTCAGAGAGGAAGCTTTAATCAAATTGGCTGCTTATCAACGAAGAGTGGCCAAACATTATAACAAGGGCGTCAAACTTCGTAGATTTGAAGTGGGAGACTTCGTTCTTAGAGAAGCCGAAGCTTCTACGCCTCAAAACACGGAAAGCTAATGCCGAATCGGAGGGGCCATATGAAGTGATCAAGTACCAAAGCCGTGTACTTATCGATTAAAGGCACTTGATGGTTCCGAGATCAAGAATACTTGCACGTCGGGCGGGCTTCTAAGTATTTTCAATGAAGATTAAGTCGGTTTATCTAAGTCTGCATACACAATTGTTTGATATTAATAAAAGATCACTTTTCCACAATTTATCACCGGTCCTATTTGTCCGATGGTCACTATGGTGTAAGGAGGTATGGTAGGACTCACGCCATTCATTCGATGGTAGCCCCGAGTCCTTTTGGTCCTATATTGATCTTATCTGGGTCTAAGTCAATGGTAAGTCCCTAATGGTCACTATGGTGTAAGGAGGTATGGTAGGACCCCCATTCGATTTGTCCTTTGGTCACTTATGGTGTAAGGAGGTATGGTCTATTGACTCACCATGGTGTATTCGATATGGTAGGACTTCGGGCCATCCCCAGTCCTTGGTCCTATATTGATCTTATCTGGGTGATAAGTCAATGGTCATTTGGTCCTATTTCCAGATGATGGTCACTATGGTGTAAGGAGGTATGGTAGGACTCATTTGCCATTCGATGGTAGCCCCAGTCCTTTTGGTCCTATATTGATCTTATCGGTGGTGGTAAGTCAATGGTCACTATTAATCCTTATATCTTGGTTCTTATCTATTTATCGTCCAAATTTACGTCAGATATATCGTGATCTCACTCTTCTTGATCTGGAGTAGTATAAGTTATTTATTTTCTTTAAGTGTTGAGTTCAGGTTTATTTAGTTCACTTAAGTTGAATCTTGTCCGTAAAATTCAATTCACTTCATCGCATAATTTAATCATTATATGCTATATCTAATTCATTAGTTATTTTATTGATACTAAAACTATTATGTGGCGATCGAATGTAAAGTCATAATCAAGATAGTTAAAGATTTTTCAATAAACATAAAATACTCATTTCATTTAAGTCAATTATAAATTAATTACATGAATGTGAAAAGTTTAAAGTAGTTAAATATTTACATAAAACCAAAAACATGATATATATTCGAGCACCGCTTTCATCATCTAATTGAGCGATGCCGAGTCCAAATTGAAAAATGGAAATAGCTTCTCTTTTCCTCGTTCTCGATAGTCCTCGTATCCCTCCTCAAATAAACCTTCATGATCTCAACATTAAGTTCATCCGAGTCCCTATACTCTGCCTGAATCTGCTTCCGAAGCTCTTCAGTCAAAATAGGGCCTCGTCCCTCAAGGTCCTTTATTTTATGGCGGAGCTTGTGACGCTTGGCCTTATGCCTTCTAAGCATCTTGAATCCTCGTCCTCACCTTCACCAATTTGTAGGACTAAGCTTCATTGGTGAAGAAAACTCCTCATTTTTCGCCTTCGAGTAAAATTCTCTTCAACCAAACCAAAGATTCGTGTTGGTTAGAGTTTGTTGGTCGGCTTTTGACGCACCCAACCCATCCTCGTGGCCTTTAATTCATCATCGATGTCTTCAAATCCATCTTAGCCCGATCCAATTCTATCTCAAGACCAGTTGATGGTATGAAAAGCATCTTCACGATCGGCTTCTTTCTCGGTCCAAGGTCGATTTCAAAGATATTTATCTCTTGTCGCATGAAATCTTCCTCGGCTTTCCATTTATGTGTCTCTTGACGCAGATCGTCCAAGACAAAGATTAACTTCGCATATTTTCAAAATATTCAAGTCAAACGCCTAAAATGCTCAAAGGAAAATAGAGATGTAGAGGAAGAAGTGATTGTTATTTACCTTGGCCAATAACTCATTCCTCGTCGAGAAGATTTCCGTCCGTATGATCACTGAATCGGTGGTCGTCAGTGTGCCGAACGAAAGCTCCGAAGAGGTCAAAAGGAAAGTTGGCATTGAACCTGGGCCATGGGAGGTTTGAGATCCCACAACCTCGGCATGATAACTTTGACCAAGGACCGCCAGTTCGGAGAGAAGGTCTCGCCTTTCGTAAGAGAAGAATGGGTGCCGCGGGAGGTATAGGGTCTGCATGAATAGTTTCAGTTACGGGGGTTTTGTTTGGAGTGGGTCCTTTGGGTGTTGAAGCAGAGGCGGAACTTGGATGGCTATCAGGGGTACGTTTCCTCTTCCTGGATAACGTCGGAATCTCTTCGTCCTGGTCACCGTCCTCTTCGATCTGTATTTCTACAGGGGGCACGAAGGGTGGAATAACCGAAGACTGAGGAACCCTGAGCTCTTCTAAGATTAAGGGGTTATTTTTGTTTTAATTTTTAATCCTAAGTATATTTCTTCGATCAGGACGATCAAGTAAACCGCCTGATCGAGGAATGGTTTTGGAGGTTGGTTCTGTTTCTGATGCGGGTTCGGGAGGAGTTACAAGAGGGGCTGACCTGGGTTTTCTGGTAGCTCTCCTTTTCTGTCGAGGGTGAAGGGTCTCTTCTGGTATGAGAACCTCTTGACCTCTGTTTTTCTGCTTTGAAATTCATCCGTATGAATTTCGGCGTTGATTTACTTGAGGTAACTTTCTTTGGTGTAGCCTCAATTGCTTCCGGAAGACTTCCCAGACAAAAAATCTTCAACTCCTTTATTTCTAAGGAGCTCATTCGATCAAAGATATTGCCTAAATCAAATAATTCTATGTTAAAATTATATATCATAGAATATTTTCAAAAAATATATATATATGAAATAAGTCGGTACTTACACTTACGGTCATATAACCATGCTTTCGCTTCGGAGGAGCCCATATTTCCACTCTTTCTTCTGAAGTTGTCAAATAGCTCCATCATTTCCACTTCCCCGCTCTTCAAACGCCTCCAAAGTCGCAGATATTTTTTCGTCGCCTTGCATTACTCGTGAAGAAGAAATCTCGGGCCTTTGACGAAAAACCACTTCTCGTGCCATCCCTATTGCTCAAGGGTGTTCACCAAATGACGTCTGTCGAATTTTTCTCGGACTTCGAGAATGTTTCTTGAGGCCTTGAACCCCTTCTCCCTGGATTGTACTATCTTGTATACAGTGAAGAAGAAGTCCAGGGAGGGCTCGACGCCCAATTCATGACAGAATGCCACGAAGGCCAGAATGTGGATGTAGGAGTTTGGCACCAGTTGTGAAAATCCCACACCCAAGAACCCCAGTAGGGTCACTATAAAGACGTGAAGGGGGAAACGAACCCCCTTCTCCAGTAAAGTCACCGGGACGGCCGTCCATCCTTCAGGCCGTTGATACATCTTCTCACCAGAACGGGGTACCCTGACCGCATGGGTATCCGGAATGTGGAACCGAGTTCGAACCCTCTTTAGTTCAAATTTCGCCATGATAGAAGGAGTGTTGGCACGCGAGAATCGCCCCGTACTCTGTAGTATTCGGAGGGGTTTTTTTGGGTTTTCTCATTTGGGATTCGTGTCAAAGTCCCCTCGCGAAGATTAGGGTTTGGAGGAACCACAATGATGGGTGTTACAAGTATGGGGAACTCGCTCGTGGTTGTGGGAAGCCATTTGTGACGATTTGCAGAGAGAGAAATCGAAAAGTTTAGATGGCGCTTCAATTTCAAATGAATAGGTAAAACTGCCAAATTTGGTAAAGTTATCCTTTTATCTTGTGATTTGCCACATTGTTCAAGACGGGTGCATTAAATGCTAGTAATAATTTGAATTTGAATGGGAAGCGTCCGGCTTTGAATCCGGTATTTAATGGATATAGCCTTTTCGATTTGGGCCCTTAAATTCCTTTCATTTCATTTCGTGAGCGATAAATGGGTACGCTTTTAATTATATCTTGTTATTTATTGATTCTCAAAGAAAATATCATGGATTGTTTATAGTTTTATTAAACATTCTCGCTCAACAAAAAACTAGGGGCGATGTTGGGTCATGATATTTTATCTCTCTTTAATCGGAAGTGTGTATTGGGCTTATTCTTTTAATTATTCTATTGGGCCTTTATTATTTGAACTATGAAAGTCATTAAGCCCATACCTTATATTATTTTCATTTCAACCTATAAGACCTGCCTTGGGTCAATTGGATCAATCCTTTGGATATTTTAATATCTACATCTTTGACTTGTAATGATAAAAAAGTATATTGACGGTTGACTAAGGACCCGCCACGCATTAATGTGGATGGGATCATAACCTAATTCGGTAGAAATTCTGATGACCAAAGCGATGGATAAACTACATGCGATCGGCGGGGCCCATGAGGAAAAGGGGGTGTGTCGGTAGTAGTGGGTGTACAAGATAATTGAGCAAAGAGGTATAACTTAGCGAAAAGCTTGGCACCAAGAGTGCGTTTCATACACTTCATGATTGAGAATCATATACACACGAAGAATTATCATTTCTCTTTATCTCTATACACCTGCGCGATATAAGCATAAGTTTTCGATAAACCTCGTGAACTCATATATCGACTCTCACGCTTTGGTATCCTCACCGATCGAAGCCGCGTCGAAACGTAGTGTTTATTGTGTTACGTTACTGCGAGAATCGGGACGTTTTTGTGATTGGGGACGTGACAATGATCTCTTGGCGTTAACAATATTATAGTTTGCAACTTCCAAAACAAGAAATTAAGAAATAATGTAGTAGTAATATTTTTATAGTAGTAGTATTATAAGTCTATCGAGCATGCAGGCCTGTCAATTTTATTGCAAGAATTTCGTGATCGATCAAACTACTGATAGGCAGCACTTCTTTATAGACTGGACGTACGTGGAAAATACCATTTTCACACGGTTGGGGATATGACATGACAGAGCTGAATCATTTTCAGTCTTTAATTTAATGCCATAAATATTCTAGTTTTTCACACAAAAAAATTGGTACTTTCATATTTTCATTGTCGATCAATTTTCATATTTATTCTATATATAAATCATCACCCTGAATTTTATGATACTTTCATTGTTTAATTCTTTCTCGAAAAATAGTCCATTTCTTTAATAGTAGAATAAAAAAAAAAAAACTAGGGATAAATATAAAATTGGTATAAATTAGTACTATTGTCTAAATATCACTTCCTAAGAAATTATAGTCACAAAATTAAATTGCAACTAACGAAAATTTCTAAATGATAAGATACAATAATTTTGGATGAGACCATTTTTTCTTACGTATCTCATTTATGTACATAAGTTGATATTTATTATGGAGATAGATTTGTATATGTAGCCAGACAGACTCATGTTAATATTATTCTGTAAAAGTAAATTTGTTAATGACACTCTTATAACTATTTTAGTGACATTTAATATATCAAACAGTTTTATTATTTTGATAATATTACTTAATTTAATTATTTTTATGACAAAATCAACCTTTTAAGTCTGTCAAATAAAATCAGACTCACCGCACGGCGGCATTCACGGGAATAAAAGTTTTACACAATTCCACAGAGGGAAAAGCAAAATAATACCCCAATCCATCCCCAACTAATTAAAAAATCTTTACAAACAAATAAAAATTGCCCTACGGCCCCTACCACTACCAGCAACCTTTTAGTTTTCGTGGCCATGTGCTGAACCGTTAAAGTTGACGGAGACTTGGACGTAACTGTAACGGTTGTCAGGTCAAGAATCTGTCACTAAGTTGCCCTACCAAACATCTATCCGTAAATGAACCGTTAAAGTTGACAATGTCGTTTAGTCTTCTTCTTCTCCTTCCTTTATTTGGTTTGTAATGAATGGGTTGGGGGCGGTCCGGTCACCACCTTAATGACCGGAACCGTCCGGTGCAGTCTTCTTCTCCTTTCTTTATTTTTTTTTTCAATAAAAATTGTACTTTCTTTTATAATTTTTTGTTCAAATTTGTTCTATTATTTTTTATTTTTTATTCTCATAATTGTGGTTAAAAAAAAAAATAACACTGCACCGGACGATACCGGTCATTAAGGTATACCGGACGCCCCCCCAATTTGTAATTCGAGTGCAATACTATTTCTTAAGTAGTTCTAAGTGGTTGTGTATTAATTTTTTTATTTATAACTTATAACATGATTTATAAATAGTTTTTGAGTTATTACTTCTCTATAACTTGTTATAAGTATAAATCTCTAAAACTTATTGTAACTTAACTTTTTTTTTTGACTTATTAATCAAAGTCTACCATTCATTCATGATTCTCCTTAATCAACAAACACAAATCTCAATTCAACTGTCCTCAGGGTTCTATTTGTCCATAAATCAAAGCCGCGTTATAGGTAAGTCCCACATATCATTGGTCCCAGATGAGCAACCGCTTCCCGTGGCAATGTCGAACCTATGTAAAATCCATTAATAATTTCATTAAAGATTTAATAGTCTGTATAAAACCCTGCTCAGGAGTAAGGATGTAAAATGAATAAAAAATTCGGATTGGTATTAATTAAAAATTCGATTCGAATACAATTTAAAATATAAATAATTTAAATATATATAAATTTTATAAATTATTTAAATTTATTTAAATTATAATTTTATATTAATACTCCAAAATTTCACGTATTTGACTCGATAAATAAACAAATTTTAATTAAATTTTATTTTATATTCCATTAGTTTTATAAACTAAATTTGAGTAACTCGTAGTCAGGAACAGAAGTTTCATGGAGTTTTCTGTTGCGTATAATATTCCCGTCTTGAAGATATTCAGTATCAAATCAAAGCTCTCAATATCGTATGAATAATAATAACAACAACTAGCTGTTTCAATCGAGTAGGAGTAGGATTGATTCGAACCTCCAGGTCTTTGTGGGTCCACCAGTTTGTCTATCTCTCTCTTCCCCTCTGTAAGATGACAGCCTAAACAACAGCCTGGAAAGAGCTGTTGGTGCTGCACTAAAAAGCTCCAGTTGATGGGTTCTCATGGTGGCATTGATGCTGGGTTTTCCTTTTGAACTCATACCCATTTCACTCTACAGCCAAATCAAAACAAATGCACTTATACTCTTCTGGGTGAGGTAAGATTACTAAAACTTGCTTCCATCTTTTTCTGTATATATTTAGAAAGACCTACAAGCTAAACCAACCCTGGGTCTGTCTTTGAGTAAACTTTCTTAACAAACATTTTTGTAGTTTCTTTACATCTCTTGTTCTCTTATTGAATCTATTGATTCAGAAAAGTTTTTAGTAGATCTGGGGAGTTTAAAGATATGGGATTTTGGCATTAATTTTTTTTTTTTATTTTTTTTTTATTTTTTTTTTTTGAGTCTGCTGGAGCGGAAAACCTGAGGGGTTCTCTGCGGTGCATTGAGTGAAAAGTACAAATTTATTGGATTTTTTATTTCAGTAGAAGCTGTCTATTGTTTACCCTCGTTTGGAACTTGAAGTAGTAGGGTATTGGACTATTTTTGTTTCCTGGGGAACTGGGGATAAGGGTTGCCAGAAATGTTAAAAAATAAATTGTTGAAGTGGTTCTTTTTTGTTCTAGGATTTGGGTTTTTGAGTCATAAATCATTTGCCTTGTATACTCCTATAGATAACTACTTGATTGCCTGTGGATCTTCCAAAAATGTTAAATATCTTGGTGAGACCTATGTTTCTGATTCAATGCAATCTTCAATTGCATTAAAAAGTCAGGGGAATCCCATTGTTATTACCTCAAATTCTAGTGTCCCATTTCCGGTCTTCCAGTCTGCTCGAATTTTCCCAAACACATCCTCTTACAAATTTGATATTGAGCAAGAGGGTCGGCACTGGGTCCGCCTCTATTTTTACCCTCTTCGAAACACAGGCTATGACCTTAAATCTGCCTCAATCACCGTTGTTACTGAAGATTTTGTGCTCTTAAACAACTTCAGTTTCAAGAACTATAATGGTTCTTATCTAATTAAGGAGTATGCAATCTACGTGACTTCAAATACCTTGTCTATTACCTTCATCCCTTCAAACAATTCAATAGCCTTTGTTAATGCAATTGAAGTTGTCTCTATACCAAATGAGTTGCTACCTGACCAAGCACAGGCTTTATCCCCATTTGCCCCTTTTAGTGGGCTTTCAGAACGTGCGTTTGAAACTGTTTACCGGCTGAATATGGGTGGCCCATTGGTCACCGCTCAGAATGATACCCTGGGAAGAACTTGGGAGAATGATGAAAAGTACCTCCACGTTAATAGTTCTGCTAAGAATGTTTCGGTTAGCCCTGCCATCATAGAGTATCCAGCTGCTGTAACACCTGAAATTGCACCAAATTGGGTTTATGCTACTGCTGAAACCATGGGAGATGCAAATGTAGCGGACGTTAACTTCAATATAACTTGGGTATTCCCAGTCGATCCAAATCTCAGTTATTTTATCCGGGTTCATTTCTGTGATATTGTTAGCAAATCTCTAAACAATCTTGTTTTCAGCCTGTATATAAATTCTGATGTTGCTCTTCCAAGTCTAGACCTGTCGTCCCTAGTTGGCAAGTTGAATGCGCCTTATTACAAAGATTTCATATCCAACTCCTCTGCTGGATCAGATACTTTGACCGTAAGTGTGGGTCCAGACACAAGTGCAGAATTTGCAGGTGCAATACTTAATGGTCTGGAAGTCATGAAGATTAGCAATGAAGCTAAAAGCTTGGACGGGCATTCAGCAGTTGGGACTCTCCTTTTAGTGCCATCAAAAAAGAACAAGACAGGCATCATAGTGGGCTCTGTGGTAGGAGCCTCGGCTGCAGTGCTGCTTATAGGTTTGTGCTATTGCTACTTTGTTGTCCGCAGGTCAAAGACTCCTAACCAGGGGAATTCTTGGCTTCCTCTGCCCTTATATGGCAACTCTTTGACCTTGACAAAAATGTCCACAACATCTCAGAAGAGTGGAACAGCGAGCTGCATCTCATTAGCTTCCAGTAATCTTGGTCGATTCTTCACATTCCAAGAAATCATGGATGCAACAAACAAATTTGACGAGAGCTCTCTTCTAGGCGTTGGTGGTTTTGGTAGGGTCTACCAGGGAACACTGGAAGATGGGACTAAAGTAGCTGTCAAAAGAGGAAACCCTAGATCTGAACAAGGTCTTGCAGAATTCCGAACCGAGATTGAAATGTTGTCCAAGCTTCGCCATCGTCACCTTGTCTCTCTCATTGGCTATTGTGATGAGCGGTCAGAGATGGTTCTAGTATATGAATACATGGCTAATGGGCCTCTCAGGAGCCATCTTTATGGATCAGATCTTCCACCTCTCTCGTGGAAGCAGCGCCTTGAGATTTGTATTGGAGCTGCTAGAGGCCTTCATTATCTCCACACAGGTGCGGCTCAAAGTATAATTCACCGAGATGTGAAGACAACGAACATACTCTTGGATGAGAACTTTGTGGCAAAAGTTGCTGATTTTGGCCTCTCTAAAACGGGACCAGCTCTCGATCAGACACATGTGAGTACTGCAGTCAAGGGTAGTTTTGGATACCTTGATCCTGAATACTTCAGAAGGCAGCAGCTGACAGAGAAATCAGATGTGTATTCATTTGGAGTTGTTCTAATGGAAGTTCTCTGCACAAGACCAGCTTTAAACCCTGTTCTTCCTAGAGAGCAAGTGAATATTGCGGAATGGGCAATGACTTGGCAAAAGAAGGGCATGTTGGATCAAATCATGGATACAAACCTTGTTGGAAAGGTGAATTCAGCTTCTCTGAAGAAGTTTGGGGAAACAGCAGAGAAGTGTCTGGCTGAGTATGGGGTTGACAGGCCTTGATGGGGGATGTCTTGTGGAATTTAGAATATGCACTCCAGCTTGAAGAGACGTCATCGGCTCTTATGGAACCTGAAGATAACAGCACAAATCATATTCCAGGTATTCCGATGACTCCACTAGAGCCATTTGACAACAGTGTAAGTATGATTGAAGGGGGGAACTCCGGCACAGATGACGATGCAGAAGATGCTGCCACTAGTGCCGTTTTCTCTCAGTTGGTAAATCCTCGTGGAAGATGAGTACAAAGAGCCATATGTAACGCTGGGCATTCTCCTGACCTTGGTAGTAATTGGATGTCCAAGGTGAAGGTCAACCTCCTTTTTTCTCCCCCCTCAATTTTTCCCTAATAATGTGATTCCCTATGTATAATAGTGTGGTCGGTGCTGCTTATGAATCCAGCAAAAGTTGCAAGCAAATGAATGCAAGGATTCTATCATTATTCTTTATTTAACCAATGAGTTTCAGCTACCTTGCTATCTCTTACACATTTGAGTGTTGGATCTGAATGTAATTTGTAACTATTCATTCTGAAAATGGAATAGAAAATTACAATATTCTGTCACCTCTTTCGCGGACTTATTTGCCTTTAGTTTGGTGTTTTGTTGAACGTTTAAACTTAATCTCTTTTAGTTGCACAGAAGAAAAACTTCTGAAATGGGAACTCATTATTTAGAAAGCCTGTACCGTATAATGGGACCAAAGGGTAGTGGCTGTGAGTCCTCCGTGAAAGAAACAATGGAACCAAAATTTCTCATGCGAGCATATTGGCATTGCCACGAAAGCAATCTGAAATGTTTCAGCCAAGTTATAAATTTGTGTTGTGTATATATTGCAGAAGATTCAGCTCTTAACATCACTAAATATTAACTTTCTTAGTAAATACGATATCAGAGACTTGTTTATTCTTATTTACCGTCGTACTATTAAGTGCACTCCGTGCTAAGCACCAGCCATAGTGAATCCTCCAGCCATAATTACATTTTGTTGCCAGAAGTAATGTGGTTTTCTCCCAATATTGCAGAACTTCGTTTCGCTGGAATCTGAAAATCTGGCTAATAAGTCTGGCCAATGTTGCCTTCAACCTTTTGAGAGAGACCATACAACCTGACTGTACCTCTAAGTGAGCAAAGCAATCGGTGGATGATATCTGATAGAAAGTTGTGCAACTTCTGGAAGAGTAAATGTGGTTTGATGGTAAATGTGGAATAGGTTGTGAAAGTATGTCTAATAATAAATAGGGTCAACTTTTTTTTTTTATTTTGAGTGAGACGTTAAATTTGAGCATTTTTATAAATCTAACAGATGGATTCCCGGAGGGTCAAACTTTTTCCATGTGTAGTCGTGGGTTGATCAGCTGACCTTAGGCCAATAAATCAGGAATGGGAACCCAAAAAAAACTAGATTTTTGACTTATTTAGTTGGACAGAAATTTCATCCAAATCTTTTCTTCCGATTAAGATTATTCTTCCAATTTAATTTCATCCTCCGATTAGGAAGAGTAATTGCTAAAGATTATGGTCGATCATAGGTAATTAATTCATCTTAATCTTGTCTTCCAGTTAAGAGAAAGATTATGGTGGAT
The DNA here is from genome assembly GCA_020205615.1 of Panax quinquefolius. Classification (NCBI taxonomy): domain Eukaryota; kingdom Viridiplantae; phylum Streptophyta; class Magnoliopsida; order Apiales; family Araliaceae; genus Panax; species Panax quinquefolius. The sequence goes on from CM035161.1 coordinate 3,553,711, forward strand.
CCTAGGTATTAATTGTAGATATTGAATGACAAACGTAACGATAAACTTACCATTACTGGATGAGGAGGAGATATTACCATTTTTAATTTTTTATACTAGTATTTTGGTTGTGTCCTCTTTAGTTTCATCAATTGTTCTCTCAAATTCCGTACACAATACTAAGCCCAATAATATTTCACTAACTTCCTGGACAAGGTAAAACTATCTTTTCAATCTTTCTTCCGCTATTTTAATTTTCTGTGCAAAATTTCGGATTCCTTCTGTTTAAATTGTTTTTCAATCAGTGTGCGGATTTGCCACGTTGATTTTTTCGACCTACTCTTTCGTTCTTTATATTTCCTATCTATGATGGTAATTGTAATTTCTACACCTGATTTATTTATTTGGGTTAATTGATCTTTTGGTCACTTTATTAGAGTCAATTTTCATTGTGATTATCAAATCTTTTTTTTATTACAAACACATTACTATATTCAAAAAATATTACAAAATGATCATTGCTTAACCTTCCGTTCAAAAAAGTGAACGGTTAACATGTGTTAATTATGTGGCAGGTGACGTGAATCAAAGTAATTGATATTTTGATCATTGTACTAAGGGTCGATTTTTTTTTTTTTTTGTTACATTCTCGTTATCGACTACCAAAAATATTACAAATTAGTGATTTTATAATTTTTCATTCTAAACACCAAATTAAACTAAAAAATAAAAGAGAAAATTAGCTCAATAAATCCTCTCAGATCTGCCGACTACTCAAAAATCTATTTAATAGAAATTAGTTTACTCTCATTTTAAAGTGAAACAAGTAGCTTCGGACACCGCCATTGTCAATTTGACACTCTTTCTTTTCTCCATTTTTTTTCCAACAAGTATACAAAGATATAATAGATACCTATTTTCTAAATTAGTTGATGTACATAAGGTGTAAGAACATCATTTTTTCGATAAGTATTCGTGGTTAGAAGAGGAACATGAATTTTGATTTTTGATTGCTTTTGTTTCTTTCAATTATGTTCATTTTTTCTTAAAACTTTAATTATCTTCTTATAATAATATAGAGTATTAAAATAGATTTTACCTTTTTCTTTTCTTTTAGGTGAGCATTTTATTTTATTTTTACAAGTCGACCCACATATACTATCTCATTAGAATATTCCATATCTATATGTCAAATGTTTGCCAAGTAAGTTTTTCGGCTAATATTTTGGGAAGGAAAATTATAAAATTAATAATTTGTAATATTTTTGGTACTTCGATAACAAGAATGTAACAAAAAAAAATTAGTAACTAAAATAAAAATCGACACAATGATCAAACATCAATTAACCACCCCGATTTACGTCACCTTCCACATAATTAATACTTGTTAACCGTTAATCTAGTTAGTACTTTTGCTCACTTTTTGAACGAAATATTAAGCAATTACTCCCCCTCGTTCCTTAATATAAAATTTTAGAGAAATATTTTTGTTCCTAAATATAAGTCGTTTGAAAATTTCAAGTAAGCATTAATTGCTTAGTTTTCAATATTACCCCAAGTAATGAATATAACTTTGGTTCTCTCATTATTTTTTGTTTAATAAATAACAATTCTCTTTTTTCGGCAATATAGACAATTGATAGTATATTTAATGTTTTACAATCATTTTCTTAATACTTGTGCACAACTTTAAAACGATCTATATTAAAGAACAGAGGAAGTAGTATTTTGTAACATATCTCACATCTAAGATATGTGGGATTAATATAGGTTTAGACCTCTCCTCCTAAATAGTTAACTTTTCAAGAGAAAATAAAAGTTTGAGTCTAAATACTAACATTTATAGTGATGTGTTTGTTAAAAAAAATCTATACTTACCATGAAAATCGACCCGACACCTAGTAAAGTGAGCATTACATCAATTAACTCCGGTTTATTTTGTGTTGCCGTTTAAAAAAATAGAACTGGAACTCAGTTTTTGGGCAGCGGGTTCATGGTGCACTCTGAAGGCAGTGGCTGCCGGTGTTTCCTCTCAAACTATAGAACATGAATTAGGGGCGGTAAACTGTAAAAATAGTTGCTTGTTGTTTCATGTTTGGATGATTGACCAAAATGGATGATCTTCTAGGCGGAGATCATTCCCCAGTGGCCCTAGGCTCCTACTTTTTGATAGGGTGCCACCTAGGTGCCTATCAATTGTTTGAAGAAAATCCTCATTGAAGGTAAGAGGTAATCTGAAATGGGCGGAGCATTAAATTTTTGTTTTTATTTTCTCTTCCATCAAGACTCTGATGTATACTGTTTTAGAGAAATTTATTATTTATTATTTTTTCACACTAAATTAGAAGATTCAGTTCATAATTTTTACTTCGAATAATTGTTTGCACTGCCTTTTTATTAGTTAATAATTTGTTGTTGAAAAACAATTTTTTGCTTATATATGATCTGTTAACTAAATTATATGTATATTTTGTAGTAATGAAAAGATACTAATTTATCCTTGTATACCAAACAAAGATGGCATCTTGGGCTAGTGTCTCAGTTGGATACAATAGCTTCTAGGAATTTAGAGCAATGGACAAAAGAGACGGCCATCTTTTGTACCATCTGTCTCATTCACCAAATAAAGAGGCTTTTGAGTCAATTGCCTTCAACCATATACTTTCCCATTGGGTTTACATTAAATGTACCTGAACTTGTACTACTAATTATCTTTAGGGATTGCATCAAGAGGCATTACAAAAGAACTAAAAACCCAAACAAAGGTTAGTGTTGGGATTGAAGTCTTGTGGGGGGCTCTAGCTAAGGATATAAACATTGGCCTTCCAAGAATTATTCCAAATTTGGTTAAAGATGCAGCAGTGCTTGAAGGAGATGGCGGCCTTGGTACTGTTTTTCTCTTCAAGTTTGGCTCCGGTCAGTCCACTATCCATTTTTGTTCCCTTTAAACTCTTTTTTTTTTAAAATCAACTATATAGCTAAATTATTCTGGTAATGAAAATTCTGTACTAATGGTGGGCCTTAGATGTATCAACATTTGGGGATCAGAAGGAAAAGATTGTCGAACTTGATGAGTCCCTGCATCTAATTGGGCTTCAAGTAATAGAAGGCGGTCATCTGAATCATGGCTTTACTTCATACAAAACGGTTTTTCAACTAACAGCAATAACAGAGTTGGAGACACTAGTTGATATGAAGGTGGTGTATGAGATTGAAGCAGAAGAAACTCATATGCCAGTGGAGACTACAAAGTCCGCACTTTCTTTTATAAAATGTGTAGAAACATATCTGTTAAACAAAGGATCCTAGACAAATCTTGTCTAAATTCATTCCTGAATTTAGGTTCTCACAGTCCTTTGCTGTGATCAAATTCATTTTTCTGCGTGTTAGACTGTTAGTTATTTCTATGTGTTAGACTGTTGCAACTTCTACTAGAGATGGTAAAACCTTTTATATACGTATGAAAGCAAGATTGTATTGATGTTTCTTTTAATTCCTTCGTTTTTTTAATTGTCTGTTACTTTGGCTATTTCTTGTTTGAAGTTTGTGCCTGGCGCCATTTTCTCGTCTTAAATAGGCTGATCATTTCATGTTTATGTGGTGATGAAAATTTGGTAAGACTTTCTTGTGTTAAAATGGGGAACTTAGACTAGAGTTTCTTGTTTGGGTTGGGTTCTTGTTGTCCAGACAGATGACTTGAATTTCCCATATCCAGCCCCCAAGATCATGAACCAACTTTAATTTCTGGTTCTTATGTCATTGTGGAAGGAATTGAAAGTGCATTAGGACGCATACTCTGCCATCAAATATGGCACCTAATAGGGGATGTTGAGTTGTATAAAAGTACAAGGGACACCACCAGAGGACTCTTCATTGGTAATAATTAGCTATATATTTTTGGAAATAGATACAGTAAAACTCCATGAGTTTATTACCACAAAATATTCATATTACAACTCCTTGCTTTAGTGAACAGAACATCATTACATAGTTGATGCACCATAAACCAACACAATACAGGACACCAACACCACATTTACTGCAACCTTAATAGGAAGTTTATTACATATATTCTTATGACCCAGCATGCAAAATATGCCATTTCCACCCGGTACAAATTATTTCATTCTTAGGCAAGTAATTAAAAGAGCATGCATGCATGCATGTTAAATAAAATATACGTACGTGTGCACTCAGCCTCCCTTGCATATGGGGGATTCGCAATCATCGACAAGGCAAACCTTAGCTTTGGGGTCAGAGGAGGAAGGTTCAAGGCATTGCCTGGGGAACCTCAAAGTCTATCCATAGCGACGACTGGGCCTGTAACACCATTAAGTATAGGATATATTGGGCTTTCACTTGAACTGCTACAAATTAATTATACTAATACCAGAATGAACATAAAGCAACTGTTACTACGTACTTGATAGTTGATATCTTCATGGACAAATTAAGAATAGGCAGCAAGCTGTTAATTAGGGAAGATGAAATTAAGTTGAGTGATACCAAGGGTTCTGTTCTATTTATAGTACTGTTTTCCACATGTGTTTTCTACTTTATCTTCACTCTTTCAAGTTTCTAAGCTAATAGTACAATATTGTAAAGCTCAAATTTAAAGCATGAACATGGGCTTAATTAGTTGGTTTCCGCAACTTTTCTCATCTTGGTCAACTGTTAGGGCCTCATCATCTGTATATCACATTCACCTGAAGGTATGGTAGTAATTTTATACTATCTACTAATACTAATTTTATAGGGTTTATTTATTTATGTATATATTTATGAGTACTTTACAACGTTTGCTCTGCTCACAAACTCATGTGCATGGTAGCTTATAGTAGAATCTGTTTGATGTTTCCTTCCCTCCCCCTAGACCCTAGCTAGTTGGTGCAAATATGCAAAGACTTCTTTCTTCATTACTTTTTACTTTGTTAATTGGGTCTATTTATTTTGACATTCCAATCTCAGCAAATATTCAATAGGAAAGTATGCATCTTAGGAGTTAGATTTAAATTGTATTTAGTTTTATAAATTATTAACCAAAGAATTATTAAAAAGTTTAAATTTTGATATGAATTTTTTCGTCGAGAATATTATAAAAGATCAAGGCGATGAAGAGAGGATTTAATAATTTATATCATATTAACATTCTTTACAGATATCATTTTAAGGACATAACAATATATATCATGTTAAATAATCAACGCGAGTACCCAACAATATATATATATATATATATATATATATATATATATATATACGAGGATCGAAGTAGGCATAACTTAAGTAGTAGAAGCTATAACTTAAATAATAGAAGCTTTATCGAAAGGGCGTAGTTTTGATAAGGCGCGTGGCGTTTTTGTAAATACCATGCCATCGCCAGCGTATTTACAAAAAATGTTATCGCGTCTTTATCAAAACTACGTCGTTTTGATAAAATTACTATATTTAAAGCGTTACGATATTTAAAATTTCTACTCTTGATCGCTTTCTATATATATATATATATATATATATATATATATGATAATAACATCTTTTCCATCATTCACCTCCCCTGTTGCATCGATTTTAAAGTGCTTCAGATAATGTATCAAAATCCAAAGCCATCAAATGGGGTTCGCGATTAAAAACGAATTGGATCTTTTCATTTTTCGCTTTGTTGGCTGGGGTTGACCGGACCAGTTACCGTCCGTAGCCTCACAATTTCAGGCCCACTGCTGAGCCCTAGTTGAATTCTTCTATCCGTTCCTGTATGCGGACCCAAGTCCATTGGTCTTGTCAAACATAATTACGTAGTGGCCCATTATTCACTTCCTTCAATTCCCTCCAATTCATTAGTTAATTTTTAATTCGCCGAGTTAACTCGGTAACCAGCCGTTTAAGGTCGCACCTGAAAAAAGAAAAAACCCTAGTTCACTGAACCTTTTCAAGAAAATTTCAAATCCGAAACTCAGCTTCGATCCAACGGTACGTTTCTCTAGGTATCTAAATTCTTCACGAGTCCTCTTGAATATATTTACGGACAATTCTTTCATTTCATGGTTACAATTTGACTCGAAAACTAGGGCTCAATTTCCTTTGCGTACACCTTTTTGTGCAAGTATAATTAGAGTACCGTTCTCAGTTAGGTTGATGAGAGCTAGGCTTTTCTCTGATTTGATTTCGAAATTTATAGACTGGTTTGTGTTCATCATAATTGAAGTTGAGTTGATAGAATAGATGGTCAAATTAAGAAGACACATACGCAACCTTGGATGGGTTCTTGTTGAAATTGTTAAGAAAATAACCATTTTATTACTTTTGTCTGATGTGTTATAGGATAGTGTTAAGTTGTTCGAGGAACTTCTAATCAATTGGATTAATGAACTTGAGTTAACAAACTTGGTGAGAGGACTTGGGGCCGCGATGATGGAGACCCCGGTTTCGGATGGTTCAGTCAAAAGAAGGCTGTCGAGAAGAAAAGCAGCTTCGAGGAATTATGATGAGAATTTGATGGATGAGCTCATAGAGGAGCATATAGGTGGGGTTTCGAGAAAAAGAAATAGAACAAAGGAGGAATTGGAGAAAGAAACCGAAACTGAAGCCATGATAGCGCTCTCTCTAGGGTTCCCTATTGATGCGTTGCTTGCGGAAGAAATTGCAGCCGGGGTTGTGACTGAATTGAATGGGAAAGAACAAAATGATTATATTGTCGTGAGGAACCATATACTTGCAAAGTGGAGGGCTAATGTGAGAATGTGGCTTTTTAAAGGACAGATAAGGGAAACAGTGAGCAACGAGTATGAACATTTGTTATCTACGGCTTATGATTTTCTTTTGTACAATGGATATATAAATTTTGGTGTTTCACAATCGTTCACATCTCAGACTGAAGAGGAGGCAACGGAAGGGTCTGTGATAATTGTTGGGGCGGGACTTGCTGGTTTAGCTGCCGCAAGGCAGCTCTTGTCTTTTGGCTTCAAGGTTGTTGTTCTCGAAGGTAGAACCCGGCCTGGGGGGAGAGTTTATACTCAGAAGATGGGTACAGAGGGTAATGAAGCTGCTGTGGATCTTGGTGGCAGTGTCATTACAGGTATTCATGCCAATCCACTGGGAGTTTTGGCTCGACAACTTTCCATTCCTCTTCACAAGATCAGAGATAAATGCCCTTTGTACATGCCTGATGGTGTACCTGTTAATCAGGAAATCGATTCCAAGGTGGAACTCATTTTCAATAAGTTGCTTGACAAAGTCACTGAATTGAGGCAGATAATGGGTGGATTTGCAAATGACATTTCTCTAGGTTCAGTTTTAGAGACACTTAGAAAATTATATGCAGTGGCTAGGAATACCGAGGAAAGACAACTTCTCGATTGGCATTTTGCAAACTTGGAATATGCGAATGCAGGTTGCTTATTCGATCTTTCTGCTGCCTATTGGGATCAGGATGATCCTTATGAAATGAGTGGCGATCATTGCCTTCTTGCTGGTGGGAATTGGAAACTAATCAAAGCATTGTGTGAAGGAGTACCTATTTTTTATGGGAAAACAGTTCAGACTATTCGATATGGAAATGTAGGTGTTGAGGTCATTGCTGGGGATCAAGTGTTTCATGCAGATATGGTCCTTTGCACTGTTCCACTTGGGGTTCTAAAGAAAAGGGCCATCAGATTTGAGCCAGAATTGCCTCAAAGAAAGCTTGCAGCCATAGATAGACTGGGATTTGGGTTGCTGAATAAGGTTGCCATGTTATTTTCTCATGTTTTTTGGGGGGAAGACCTGGATACATTTGGCTGTCTCAGCGAAAATAGTAATCGACGAGGAGAATTCTTTTTGTTTTACAGTTACCATACTGTTTCTGGGGGTTCAGTTCTTGTTGCACTGGTAGCCGGGGAAGCTGCACGATCTTTTGAATACACAGGTCCGTCGACTTTGCTTCATCGTGCTTTGAGTGTCCTCAGAGGTATGAAAAATCTCTTTCCAGAAGATGACAAATTTGTATGCACTTCACTCATTTGTTTTTAACATTTCTTTTTAGTCTTGCATTTTCCCTACAACGGCCTCCGCTAAATCGACTTCATGTTTTTCAGGTATATATGGTCCAAAGGGTGTTGATGTGCCTAATCCCATACAATCTATATGTACAAGATGGGGTGGTGATCCTCTTTCTTATGGTTCTTACTCTCATGTCAGAGTACAGTCATCTGGCAGCGATTATGATATACTTGCTGAAAGTGTGGGGAGCTGCTTGTTCTTTGCTGGCGAGGCCACCAATCGGCAACATCCAGCCACCATGCATGGAGCCTACTTAAGTGGTTTGAGAGAAGCTTCATGCATTTTGCGAACCACTAGAGCTCAACAAAGCAATCCTAGGAAGTGCATACAAAAGTATGCTGGACCAAGCAATGATATTCTTATAGATCTGTTCAAGAAGCCTGATTTAGCTTTTGGGAAGTTCCAGTTTATATATGATTCTTCAACAGAAGACCCAAAATCCATGGCACTAATGAGGGTTACTTTCGAAAGGTCCAGTAGTGAATACTGTTACAAAAAGGAGACAGAGAACTGCTATGAACATTCCTTAAACCAACCAGTGCACCTTTATACTATATTATCTCATGAACAGGTACATGAATTGCAATTGGTGGCCGGGGGATATGAGAGTAAATTGTCATATTTGTCAGAAAATCTTGGCTTGAAGCTAATGGGAGGAGATGCTTTAGGAACTTTAGGCAACTCCTTGACTGCTAACATTGCTAGTGCACGAAGAGGTAGGGGTCGGTATCGCATTTCTGCTAGGAAACAAAATGCTTTGTAGGTATGCTATAATTTTCAATTCATTGAGGCACCTTGTGTGTTGGGATAAATGCCTTCGCTTTATGAGCACTCAGGGTATGAAAAGGATGGTAGAAAGTTGGCTTGGTTTTGCTTCTCAGGTGATTCTTTGTGTATAATTTTGCCGAGGGGATTAATGACCGACTCACAAAAACCAATTTGTTGAAGTTTTACACAGGTAGTTTTCCTTTTCTCCATAAGTAGAACTTTAGCAAGTCTAACAGATATAAATTGGCTGCAAAACTAATACTGTATACTGTTGGTTAATCGTGTTGCTGAGTAGGTTAAAGACTATACATGTTGAGTTAGCTCGATTTAGCTGGCGATGAAGCATCATGGAGAGTATCCAAGGAGAATTTGCATGGAATCTTGGTAATGTCATGTATTCCAGCACTATTCCCATGGATTCAGGTCTAGAATTTCTTTTTTTGTAATTTAGGCCCTTTCTGCTCCTGCTAATAAATGCAAACTGTATGTATACTAGAAATTATTTCTTTGTTTGTTTCTTTCTTTCTGTAAACGCATGTATTCATCATATCAAAGTATTTTTTTCTTAGCATCTCAATAATACTCTAGTTTAGCATATTATTGGTCATTACCTTTTATTTCATTTGTATGATGAATTTGTTTTTCTATTTGTTCAATGAGAAACACTTTTCTGTTCTCTACATTATGATAGTTGTACCAACTTTGGTTTTGAATATGTTCGTTCAGCAGTTAACTTCGTTTCACATAATAAATTTTCTAAGAGAAAAATGGTTTCTTCTTGTCCAGTCAGATATTCAGTCAAAGAGATAACAAGAGAAGTATACCATAACTTACAAATGCTAGGTTAAGCATTGTTTAGTTATACTTTTGAAACCATTTGTTAGAGACCTTAGTTGCGGACCCACCATGTAATTTCTCAATTGCTTGCCTCCATAAATAATATCTTAAACGGATAGTGTCAAAACAAGACTTGTGTTGTCGTCTTCAATGTTTTGCCTTGCTCTACCAAATTGTGAATCTTTATATTTTATGGGAAATTATGATTACTTCATGTTCATTTGAGGTGAGTCATAGAAGTATAAGATAAGAAGTAATGAATCGAGTCTGATGATTCGAGTTCTCCATATGAGGAGAATGCAAGTTCTGTGCAGATTCAACATATATTTAAATGTTAAATACTTTTTTTAATATTAAATATATTTACACACACTAAAATCTAAATAATAAATAATAATAATTGATGATAAAATGTTAAAACATTTTAGTAAAACAAAATTTCAAATACTTACGATTATTTCTTTACACTAATTTCCTTCATACTACTAGTATATAAAAAATTATACTAAATAGTACTGCCTCCGTCCAGATTTATTTGTCATAATTTTCTTTTTGATTTGTTCAAATCTATTTGTCCTCTTTCCTTTTTAATAATATTTTGATCTTACTTTAAAAAAACATGAAAACATCATAACATACATTGGAAAAAGTAGCACTATTAACTTTGACATTAAAAAAGATAACCACACTCCTTTTTTCAGTCTCTCTTTAATTTTATTGTTCCAAGAAAAAATAGTTGGGAGATTAAATAAAACAAAAAAATGATACTAGAGTAAGAAGGGTAATTTGGAGATAAATTTTTTTTTTTAATAGGCGTGTACTTTCAAACTAAGACAAATAAAGTTAGACGAAAGGAGTTTATAGTATAAGTAATATATTCAATTCTTATTATTGAAAAAATAAAAATTTTCCATTTCACCAACCTACAAAAAAATGTTTACTTCTTAGGTTATAAGTTGGATTTAAGGACTAAATATTACCATTTATTGCCAAATCGTTATCAATGTTATGCCATGTTCTTCCTATTTGGTAACCTCTTACAATTTATGAGAAATTACATGTGGGACGGTTTTGTGATCGCAGGGATAGGGTTAAAAGAGGTGAGACACCACAAGGTCTGAGGAGTTGTGACATGTCTTTAGATCAAGATTTTTAGACAGTATAAAATTAGGAAAAAAACCATGGTAAATGGCGGGGAGGGAGACTAGAGAGTTAAGGAAGGATTGCGGGCACGTGGATGTAGTGTTGGGACATAATCTTTTTCTTTATTGGACCGAAATTATTGGACTCCTCCCTTGGATCATGTTATGTTAAGTCATGGTTGGATTTGGTCACTTGGGTCATTCTTATTATTTGGGCTTAGTCATTATATTGGCCCATTATACAAATTATCACTTAATCCCAATTTTGACCAGTAATCATTATGCCTAATGACATTTGACAATTGTGTTTGCCACTTTGCTGCATGGCATTAATGAGGATGGGACTCAAATGACCGGCGGTAACAAAAAGTAACAGAGGGGATGAAAGTAGACTGTTTACTTTTCGGCTGAAGTGACCGGAAGTAAGGGAAAAAGGTGTCAGAAGGTGGTGGGTGGCACGATAAACCGGATAGTGGAGCATGCATAGGGCTAAGATCACATAAGAAGGTAAGTAACACATACATTTTTTTCATTAGAATTCTTATTCTATCTCTCTCAGACATTAGACAATATTTTTCTCTCCATTGTTGACCTTGTGATCGTCATCTTTTGATTCTCACGCCGGGACTATCCTCGACGGTCGGTAGTCGAAGCTTTTAGTGTTGACTTGTTGAGCTCATGGGGATATTGATACGTCTTGGTGATTGGGACGTGGAGAAAGATCTTGGCGTTAACATTATGCGCTAGAAGGAGGGGTAAGTTTTAGTGTCTGAATATTTTTCAATCCTGGCTGTGTGTTTGTTCTACGTCCAATATTTATGGTGAAAAGTAGAACACCTACACACGAAGGGCGGTAGAAATTTGCCGGTGAATCGACACCGTGTAATATCATTAAGATCGTTTGGGACCGTGATAAGTGTTCATGCAAACACGGCGTCAAACGATCCCCTGAAGATTTTCAATTGAAGAAGATGGGTAAGGTTAAGCGTGGGTTAGTCTACCCTATCGATAAAGCATGTCGGCGCGATTAGGGAAGCGAGTAGAAGGCACTTCGCTGGAACTTCGACAATCGAGAAGACCAAGATGAAAGGGTTTCACGATTAGCCAAGATGGTGATGAAGCGGATAAAGCTATGGAAGTACTTGTGAAGCAACGACGGGATATAGTGAGCAGATGGTCCGAATAGCGAGTTGACGGATGAAGAACTCGGTTATAATCGGTCCAAGAAGGCGAGGACAAAGCGGAAAAAAGAACCTATTCATTCGGGGACGAGAGTCTCGGTAGAAATCGAGAACGAAGAAGATCTCGGCCCTACTCCTCAAAGATCGAGGAGGTACATCACCCTGTCGATTCTAAGGAGCGAGGTCGGAGGAGGACGAAGGGGTCGATCCGAGGATCGTACTCTGAAACCACAAAGAGAGCCCTTGTTGTTGCACACTCTCTCGCCTCGATGCCGAAACACAAAGGCGAAGCATATCTAGAGATTGTACTCCAGAGAGTCTCTGAGGTACACCATCCCTATAGACACTCGTCGTCGAAGAAGTCCTTCAGAGTTGAAGGTTACATTGTAAAAGCCGGTCTACTCATAGGAGAAAGGAATCATCGGAAAAGGAAGCATCGTCTCAACCGGAAGGAGTAAATTATTTGGTTAAAGAGTTGAAAAAGAGCTTGAGCGAACTTGCTTAGAAATCACGAAAGATGAAGGACACTTGGAAAGAAAGAATCCCTTTTTCGCGGAGATTCTTAGAGAAAAGTGACCCCACCAAGAAGCGCCCGTATGGAGAGTTATGATGGATCGGGGGATCCTTATGACTCTGATCAAGCGTTCGATGGATTGATGGATTATTATGACTTTAGCGATCTTTGCTAAGTGTCGTATTTTCGTCACAACATTTAGAAAGGATGCGGCGGTGGATGGGGACTTTGCCTTCAAATTGATTTCGTCTTGGGCGGGGCGTATGCGATAAATTTCATGCTTTCGCTTTGGGAGCAACAAAGAAGGGAAAACCAACGGTTCATTGGCTCGAGTTCGACAGGTTTTGAATGAGTCTTTGGGACAATATGTGAAGAGATTTACGTGAAAGCGATGGGCGGTGACAGACTTGAATGATCTGGCCGTTGGGATGTTTGTTTCAGAATGGGTTAGATCTGGTCAAATCAGAAAAGTTAGTGAAGAAGTTGATGTTTCATCACCCGAAGAGTCTTGCTGAGGCCTTTGACAAAGCTGAAGGTTATATCGTGGTAGAGGAAGCTATGGACAGCCTTAAACGTCCCGCTTGAGGCCAAGCTAAGGAGACGGATCGGGGCGAGGCCGATAAAGATCGAGAGAAAGAATGATGGTAATAAAGAAGGCCGTTATGAGGCGGATCGAAAAAGTTTAATAATTGGAGGCGAGGGTGGAGGGCGTTAAATCCGCTCCAAAGACACAGTGAATAGAACATACCTGACACTTAATACGAATGGTACATTATTTTGGATCAAATTAAGAACCAACCTATTTTGAACCTTACCTCGAGATAACATTAAGCTGGAAAAGGAATTCTCGTAAGTATTGTGATTATCATCAAGCTTGGTCGTAATCTGAACGATTGTGCTAGTTTGAAAGACTTTATTGAAAGGAAAATACAAGTGAGCTTTGATTGATATGTGTTTGCCAGAACCAATCAATGGCCAGACGAGAGGGGCATTCAAGTAGCTCAACCGATTCGACAAGTGTTACCCGCTCCCGAAAAACTGCAGGCATGTGATAGATGTCATCATTGGGGTACTTCCAGCAAACTCATTGGAAAAAAGCGGCCGAAACTACTTGGATTGATCGTAGCGATGGCGGGAACCCTCCGGAAGACCGATAGACCTTACACGAGCTTCGGTAATCTCTTTTCTTGATGAAGATTACCCTTGAAATTGTCGAACCACACGAGGGATCATTGGTATTGGCCGCGCAAGTGGGTTCGATGAGATGTAAAACGGATGATGGTGGATAATGGATCTTACAGTAGATATTACAGTATCTTCATGCTTATCGAAGAATGCACTAGATGGGCGAAAGATGGAGTTGGGACGAAGCTCCTTTATATGGTTTTAGTAATGACCGGTTAAGGTGGCGGGAACTATTGAGCGCCGATCGTCTTGGAGCGGCCCCCAACGGTAGAAATTATTTGCAAATTTTATGTTTGTAAATGTAGATTACGCTTATAATCTTATTTTGGGAAGGCTCGCTTTAATTGCTTTTCAAGTTTGTGACCTCTATTCCTCATTTCAAAATTAAATTTCCTACGGCTCATGGGGTTCGGCGAGGTGAAGGGGATTTGGATCTGGCGAAAGATGTTATAGAAATCTTGTGATCACTTGGGAATTAGGGAATATCAAAGCGAAGCATCTTATGGCAATAGAGATCGAACCTTTCACGAAAAGTAGTTACGAACCATTGGTCGTTCAATTTGAAGAAAGCGGAGGAGATAGAGCTCATCCGAGGCAAAAGAAAACAAAAGCGGCGAAAATAGGTTCGGTCTGCGAACCTTTCGAGACGAACCTCATGGAGCTCTTGCAAAAGCTATGTTGATATTTTTCACTTTGGGAGCCTCGGGGATATCTTAGGGGTAGCGGGGATATTCTTGAGCATCGGTTTGGAGGTGAACCCGTCGAAGAAGCCGGTCAAACGGAAGAGGAGGATTTTCGCTTTGAGCGTCGTGAATAATTGATGAAGAGATTACCAAATCTGTTAGCAATGATTTCATCTTGAGATTGACTACCCGCGATGGATGGCAAATGTGGTGCCGTACGAAGCAAAATGGTAAATGGCGATCTGCGTCGACTATCTTGATTTAAATAAGGCTTGTCAGAAGGATTTCTACCTCTACCCCACATTGACCAACTAATCGATGCCACTTGGGTATGCTTTATTAAGTTTCATGGGCGCGTTCTCTGGATATCATCAAATTTCTATGTGTAAAGAAGATATCTGAAAGGCGGCGTTCATTACGCATCGTTCGATATATCTTATAAGAAAATGACCTTGACTTCATCAATCTTAGGAGCCACATATCGAGGATGATGAACCGTGTTTTCCGATATCGGTTTAGGCGAGAATATGGAGGTGTGTAGAAGCGATATGATTGTCAAAAGTATGTTGGTACATAAACATCTGGATGATTTGGAAGAATGTTTTGAAACGATTAAATCGACCTGATTTGAGATTGAATCCCACTAAAGTACACCTTGATTACAGGAGGCGGCAAATTTACGGGATATCTTGTCGATCGAGAGAGAATCGAAAGCGATCCTCGAGAAGATTGACGATCCACGAACATGAAGACTCCTCGGTCATTTAAAGATGTTCAACGTCATTTGGAAGGATTGCGACTTTAAGGAGGTTCATGTCGAGTCGGCGGAAAGATGTCTCTTATTCTTTGATACATTGAAAGGGTAGAAGAATCTGAGCGTTTGATGGACTTGGTGTGAGAGGACGCTTTTGAGCATCAAGTCCTATTTATCTTGGCACCTTTGTTGGTGAAGCCTGCTCTCTTGAACCTTTATATTTGTACTTAGCGGTAGTTCATTGGCGATGGGAGCGGTTTTGATGCGTGAAGTTGAGGTAAAGCGACACACGGTTTATTATGTAAGCCGTATCCTTGGGATCTTTGAAACAAGGTACCGAATATTGAAAAGTTTGCTTTCGCTTTAATAACTTTGCTGAGTCGAAGCTTAAGCAATACTTCGAGTGGTAGATTGGTAATAGTATATCTGAATCGACCTTTAAGAAGATTATGGGCAAACACGAGGTATCGGGAGATTAAATGCGTGGACGATGGAGTTGTCACAATTTTTCATTGAATATCATCCCGAATCGCCATCAAAGGGCAAGCACTTGGTGATTTTGTTGTTGAATGCTCGTTTTACGAAGGCGATGAAGTTGTAGCGGTGAAGGATCGAGACGGAGCGATTCTTGCGATTCTTCAATGAAGCGAGTTATAATGAATATTTGTATGTAGATGGGTCTTCTACCACGGACGTCGATGGAAGCGGTGTTATTACGAGCGAGTCCGGAGGATTCAAGTCTGACGAGCCATCGATTTGATTCAAAACAACAAACAACGAAAGTGAGTATGAAGCGGTACTTGCGAGGATTACGGTTGGCAAAGAGTCTTGAAGTCTGAAAGAATAATTATCTTTAGTGATTCTCAATTAATCGTTAAGCAAATTTAAGGGAGTATGAAGCTCGAGGCCCAAAATGATAAAATATCTATGAAATTGAAGGAAGCGACTTGATTTTCCAATCCTATGAGTTTGAGGATCGGCGTAATAACATTTCAATAGGCCGTGCATTCTCCAAATTAGCCACTCTGAGATGTTAACGTTTTTGATGGGTCGGTTTATTTACAAACTTTGCAACATCCTAGTGTACATTATGAATCGGTAATGTGCATTAAAGAACCAACTATTTGGTTGACTCAGTATATAGAGTATCTGGCGGATGGCGTCTTACCTTGGATCGGATGCTCGCTTGAAAAAGTTAAGTATAAAAGTGCTAATTTTGTTCTAATTGATGGAGATCTATTAGAAGAGCTTTCTCATCTCCATTATTGAAATGTTTGACTCCATCCGAAGTCGACTATGCTCTTGGGAAATCGTGAAGGTATTTGTGGTGACCGTATAGCTAATTTAAGTCATTAGCCTATAAAAGTACTTCGTCGAGGATCTTATTGGCTACCATCTTTAAAAAGCAACCGAGTATGTCGAAAGTCGAAAATGTCGATCAACGATCAGATCCCATTCGACCACCGGAAGAGCTATACTCGATCTTATCTCCTATACCCTTCATTATGTATCTGGGGGTTGATATCTTGGGTCCATTACAGAAAGCTAAAGGTCGTCGTCAACCGTCATAGTTTCTTTATTGATTATATGACTAAGTGGGTGGAGGCAAAACCACTTGATCGATAACGAACGAGAATGCCTAAAGTTTATAAAGAATTCGGTGGTGTTTAAGCTTGGGATTCTAAGGTGTTGATATCGGACAACGGGCGCCATTTGGGGATCGAAATTTGAGGCATTCTTGAAAAGAACTGGGGATTCAACACGAAAGACCTCGATAGCTCATCCACGATCGAATGGAATGAGTTGAAGTGACCAACGAGCGTTCTTTGAATGGGATCAAGCGTAGATTAAATGAAGCCGGCGGATGGTAGGAGGAGCTACTTAGCGTGTTGTGGGCTTATCGAACTACTCGAGGACTACTGACGAGGATTCACCCTTTAGGCGGCTTATGAATGCTAATGCCTTAGTTCCAGTTGAAATTGGATCTCCGGTCTTGGTCGACCATTCGGAGAAATTTACAATGAGGAAGGGCTTAAGGCCAACCTTGATTTGCTTGAAGAAGAAAGAAAATGGCCTTAACCGGTTGGCGACTTATCGGTGAAGAGTAGGCTAAACACTATAATAAGGGAGTAAAATGTCGAAGGTTGAAGTGGGAGATTTTGTCCTCGGAGAAGCGAAGCATCTACACCTCGAGAATATAGAAAGGCGATGCCAAAGCTGGGAAGGACCGTATGAAATAAGCTGAAGTCTTAAGGCGGAACTTATCGATTGAAAGCATTAGATGGGTCGTGAATTAAGAATACTTGCATTGTGGCGAACTTAGAAAGTACTTTCGAAAAAATGATGTATGTATACGGAAGGTTTGTAAATATTTATGTCATCATCAATAAAAGTTCCTTTTTTCTCGAACAAATTTTGTCTTCATTCTTGATCGGATCATCGAAGTTAGGAGGTTGGGTGGACTCGGCGGCCATTCGATGGCGACCTTTTCGGCGGTGGTCCTTATGAGTTTGTTAGGCCCTTCGTGGTAAAATGACGTCATTGGTGTTAGGAGGTTCGGTGGACTCGGCGGCCATTCGATGGCGACCTTTTTTCGGCGAGTGGTCACTTATGAGTTTGTCGGGCCCTTAAGTGGTAAAGCAAACGTCATTGGTGTTAGGAGGTTCGGGTGGACTCATTGCCATTCGATGGCGACCTTTTCGGCGGTGGTCCTTATGAGTTTGTCGAGGCCCTTCGTGGTAAACAAACGTCGTTGGTGTTAGGAGGTTCGGGTGGACTCATTTGGCCATTCGATGGCGACCTTTCGGCGGTGGTCCTTATGAGTTTGTCGGGCCCTTCGTGGTAAGCAAACGTCATTGTGTTAGGAGGTTCGGTGGACTCATTTGGCCATTCGATGGCGACCTTTTCGGCGGTGGTCCTTATGAGTTTGTCGAATGCCTTCGTGGTAGGCAAACGCGTCATTGAGTGTTAGGAGGTTCGGGTGGACTCGACCATTTGGCCATTCGATGGCGACCTCTTGGCGGTGGTGGTCCTTATGAGTTTGTCGAATGCTTCGGTAAAGCAAACGCGTCATTGGTGTTAGGAGGGTTCGGGTGGACTCGTTTTGGCCATTCGATGGCGACCTCTTTCGGCGGTGGTCACTTAGACCTTGTCGAGCCCCCTTGGGTAGGCAAGTGTCATCCTTGAACTTTATCGAATACCTTCGGGGGTAAGCGAATGTCATCTTTTAGTTTTATTAGGCCTTTAGGGGTAAACAAATTCCTAATAAGCGAGATATGTCTCACACTTGATAACTAATAAGTATTCCTTTATTTTATTACCTAAAATTTTTTTAAGTGTTGAGTTGAAAGCTTCATTCTTACACTTCATCTGTTATATGGCATGTTTAGTTGTTATATAACAATTGAGTTCAACCACGTGAAGGGTTGGTGCATTTTTCACTTAATGAAATGTTGGAGTATTGGCGGATAATAAGCCAAAATCATAAGGAATGAAACTATTTTCATTAAATATTTAATTTAATTACACTTATTGACAATTTTTACGGATATTATAAATTAAAGGCGGAAAAAAAAACATAAGCAATGAAACATCGACCTCGGACTCCATCTTAATGCGAAGAATCGAGTAAGGATGGATCCAGATTGGCTGCAGACAGCTTCTCCTTGCCACGACTTCGGCAAAGCTCATAACTCTCGGAGTATATCTTCATTATTTCTCCATTAATCTCGTCCGAGTTCCGGTACTCTTCGCATATTTGTTTACGAAGGTCGTCGGTTAATGGAGGCCCAAGGTCCCGAAGAGCCTTGAGTTCTCGGATTTCCTCCTCAAGTTTGAGCCGCTTCTTTCGTGTGACGATTTTCTGCTGCCTCCAACTTATGGATGGTCTTGGTCAAGATCTTTGCATCAGCCTTTAGCTCCTCGATCTTTTCCATCCTTATCTCGCTCCTCTGAACCAAGTCAACGTTCATTTTCACGATCTCCTCGTGCTGAGCTTTGGTTGACTTCAATTCTTCCTTGGAGGCCTTCACATCTCCTTTGGCTTGGGCTAACTCTCTTTGAAGACCTTCGTTTGTATGGAGAAGGCATTCACGTTGAGTTTTCTCCTTCGCCAAAGCAGACTTCAGCATGGCATTCTCCTTCCTCAAGATCTCTTCTTGCTTGACTTGAGAGACCTTGGGCGAAGACGTCCGAACACTTGCGTTTGGCACATGTATTTTCAATACTATTTGATCGGTTTTCAAATATACGAGTATCTTGAGATAAATTCGGAAATAAAAGAAGATACTTTCGTTTACCTTCGCCAAGTAGCTTTCATACCTTCACTAAGTAGATCTCCATTCAACTATTCCGAGCAGATGATGATCGTCGGTTTCACGAACAAAGGTGTTGAGCAGTTGGAATGGAAAGTGAGCATTGAGTCGGGGCCCACATTGTTGGAGAAGCCATGGCTTCCCGTCAATCTCGGTGGTTTGTTCTCTTGGTGGGGGGAGGTGGGAGGTTCTTCAGCGAAGAGGTGAGGGTCTACGTGTATGGTTTCGGAGAAGGAGATCGGGCAGGTGTGCGTTCAGGAGTTGGCGAGAGAACAGGAGATGCACCAGGATGAATGTCTGATGGCTTTTTTCTTTTTCGGGAAGGCGTGTGGGTTGGTTCGGTTGGTTCATTATCAAGAACAGGGGTTTCCGTGGATATGATTGGAGGAGTAACAACCCGAAGAAGTAGGGACTCGAAGCTCTTCTTGGCGATCGAAGGAGTTATTTTAGTTCTTATTTTTTTTACGAAGGACCTTGCTTGCGTCGTGCGAAGGAATATCGAGAGGCTTCTCTAACGGGGATAGGTTCGGAGGTTGGGGATTGGGATTAGTTGAAGTTGTTTGGGGGTTGCTTGAGGATTGTTTGGGATCACCGTCGGGGTTTGCTTACGGTTGGGTGGTTTTGGTTCGTTTGGCGGATCTTTTTTTTGGCGAGGTCGAAGGTTTTCTTGAGAATATTAGGTTAAATCGTTACGAGGTTCGTCGGTTTGAAGGGAAGAAGTTGGAGGATCGACGGTGGGAGGGTTACTTTGGGAAGATCCTTGGTAGGGTGCTCTTCACTTGCATCAGCATTTTCCCCTGCCAAAAATCTTCCAGGTCTCTCACCTCCAAAGGAGTCGGTTTAATCAGAGATACTGCAAAAAACCACACATCAGAACATATATCACTATCTGATTTCGAAATTATATTGCGAAATTAATCAAAACTTACATTTGTGATTATATAACCAAGCTTGTTTGGTCGAAGTGTAAAACTCCATTCCTTTGGAGGAATTTTCCTCGAAAAGTCCGCCATCTCCTCACCCGCTTCTTCTGGATATATCACCAAATCGGCGAGAGACTTGGTCGGAGGTGGTCCAGTCTGGAAGGAAGAAATCTCGAGGCCCGTGATGAAAAAACCACTTCTCATACCAACCTTTATTCTTTGGAAGGAGTGTTCATCAAAGAGTCTCCTTTCGAACCTAGTGTTAGGTCGAGGGAGATTGCTTACTCAATACTTTGAAGCCCTTTCTGGGACCTACCAGTGAGAGAAGAAGGTGAAGAAGATGTCAACGAGAGGAGTAATCCCAGTTAAGTGGCGGAAAGCGATGAATGCGAAGATGTGGATGTAGGAGTTGGGCACTAGTTGGTGAAGCCCACTCCTATAAACCCTAAAAAGGGTAATGATGAAGACATGAAGAGGGAGTCGAACCCCCTTCTCGGGAAGAGTAATCCCAGCGTGGCGACCCAACCGTCTCGTCACCGGGTACATACGCTGCTCTTGAGGCGAGGAGCCCTTATTGCATACATGCCGGGAATCGATAACGACTCCTGACGTCGTATTTGGTCGATGTGAGGAGGAGCGAATGTTGGCATTAGGAAATTGTTCCCGTCTTTGAAGAAATCGAGTAGAGGAAGTCGAAGGGTTTCCTCCCATAGTAGATGATTGAGGGTTAGAGCTTGAACCCTCTTGATTAGGGTTTGGATTGGGAGAAAGCGATCTTTGATGGGAGTTGCACGCAAAGGGGAGTTCGATTAGAAGTTTCTTATCCACATTGTTTCGATTTTGTGAAGCGAGAGAAAGAAATTTGCGAAAAAGAAGAAAAAGCTCTGAGGTTCAAATTTTGAATTAGCAGGTAAAACCGTCAGAATTGGTAAAGTTTACCTTTTATACTGACATTTGCACGGTAATTAAGGGCGGCACATTTAATTCACTACAATGATGATGAATTGGAAGAGTTTCGTCCGTTTTAGACCTAAATATCTTCACTTTCGTGGGCTTGCATCTGTTGGGTTTCTCACTTCTGTACCTGATAACAATTTGGGCTTTGGCAAGTATCACTCTGGATCTCTTATGATTTTTTATAGATAATTACGTCTTGGGCCTATATTGTTTATAGTCTTTCATTAAACACCCTGTTTAATGTAAAGACCCAAGAGTAATGTCATTGGGACATAATCCTTTTCTTTTATTGGTAGAAATTATTAGGCTCCTCCCTTGGATCGTTATGTTAAGTCGTGGTTGGATCACAGTCGCTTGGGTCATTCTTATTATTTGGGCTTAGTCGTTATATTGGCCCATTATACAAATTATCACTTAATCCCAATTTTGACCAATGAATCATTATGCCTAATGACATTTGACAATTGTGTTCTGCCACTTTCTTTGCATGGCATTAATGAGGATGGGACTCGAATATTGGCAGTAATAAACGATGATGAGAGGGATGAAAGTGGTATTTGCTTACTTTTTGAAAGTAACCCAAGTAAGGAAAAAAAGGTGTCGAAGGTGGTGGGTGACACGAGTGCCTGGATAGTGGAGCGTCGTAAATTTAAGATCACATAAGAGGGTAAATGTAGCATACATTTTTTCATTAGAATTCTTATTCTATCTCTCTCGAGACGTTAAATGATATTTTTCTCCATTTGTTGACCTTGTGATCGTCTCAGATGATTCTCACGCCGGAGATTATCCCTCGACGAATTCGGTAGTCCGAAACTTTAATGTGTTGACATTGTTGAGCTCATCTGCGGGATATTAGGCACGCGTCTTGGTGATTGGGACATGGAGAAAGATCTTGGCGTTAACATGTAGGATATGGAATGCTTGTTTAAGAAATAGTTTCTGACAACCACGAAGATCTCGGAGCTCTCGGTTGTTGTTGAACATTAATTAACTTAATGATTGGAATAAATGAGCTACTCTTTATCGCAATCAGTAGAAAATAAATATGATGCGCGTGAGACATAAATATTTAAGATTGTTAGTGATAAAAGTTGTGTAATTATTTAGTATATTTTATTATAACAGGTTAAATATTCCTGAGCACGAGTTCATTTAGTCGTTAAGTTTAGGATTTTTATAAAGAAATGTAATCTATCATTATTTTTCACATATTGAATGGTTGATATTATTGAATTTTAAGACTTGTGACTTTTAACCTAATTATCTTTTTTAAATATCCTCTATTCTTTCTTTTCACCTTGTCCTACATGCTAAATTAAAATAAGTTACGTGCTAGTTAGGTAGTACGAATTGTGTGTAGTCGACTTTGACAAGGCGTCATGGTTGCTTTCTGGAACATGTCTCTCTATCCTGATCCCTAAAAGATGAGATAACAATTCTGGTTCTCATGTGGGATTCTTGGGTACCCTTTAACCAGTAGGAAAAGAGTAGAAGAATGGGCATTGAGCCTTGTGATGCATCGAGTAGTCAACCTTTCTTTTATGTTGGCTGCTACTTTTTTTAGCGATCAGTCAAAATGATCGTGTTTTGATTGGCCGCTATAAGAATTAGCGGCCAACATAAAACAATTTGACTTAATTACTGATTATCTTAATTATTTTCGTACATATATACTACTTATTAATCATTAAAATAAAATAATAAATAATTATAAGGATAATCAGTAATTATCTTTATACTTATCCCTTATAAGAATAATTATTGATTATTGTTTTATGATTTTTAATTATAAATAGGAATAGTGATTGAGTTTATATATTTGAGTAGGAATATAATATAAATTCAATCACTATTTTTTATTTATAATTAAAAATCATAAGATGATAATCAATAATTATCCTTATACATACTTATTTTATTAATAAATATAGGAAATATATAAAGATAATTACTGATTATCCTTATAATTATCCTTACTGATAAAAGAAATTTCTTTGCTATTACTCCTTCTACTACAGCGGTGGTATTCATCTCGGTACCATTAACTCCAATTTTGAACGGCTGGATGAGCGTTAGTTGAAACATAATTAATAGCTATCGTATTCCACGGATCATTTCCATATATATATATATATATTCTCATCCATAGCAACCGGTTATTATAGACACTATTCCAGCAACTAATTTATCAGCCGTAGATCAATTAAATGGAATGCTAAGATGGAAAAAAATATATTGTCAACCGCTACGACATGTAGCGACTTGGTTTTTTTTTAATGACTTTTGTTGTAAGAAAATTGAGAGATAAAAAATATAATATTGTAATATTGTCTTTTTTTGCCTTTTTAATTCTCATTTAATTAATATTAGTATTAGTAATAAAAAGACAAGTAATAATAATATTATCAACAAAGTGGGACAACGGATGACACAAAAAATTTTTTTTGACCAAGCCACTACAAGCTGTAGCGGTTGGTAAATATAAAAAAATTAAATTCCCTTTTTATCATTCTATTTCTCAAAAACGAGCCCACGTTATAAAAAAAATATACTAACACCAATCCGCTATAAGCTGTAGCGGTTGGTATATAAAAATAAATAAATTTATTTTACATCTTTCTATCTGACAATATCAACCACATTAGCAAGTTAATTTGACTTTAATTAAAATAAAAGTCGCTAAAATATGTTGTTTGGGCTACTACATGTTATAGCGGCTGACAATATATTTTTTTCCATGTCAGTCTTCTATTTAATTGATCTACGGCTGACAAGTTGGTTGCTGAAATAGTGTCTATAGCAACCGTTTGCTATGAATGAGAATATATATATATATATGAGCAAGGATCAAAAGCATTCTCCTTATCTAGCATTCCTCCTTAAATAACATTCATTTATTAAAACTATGTCGTTTTAAAAGAGAGTGGTCCCACTTGTTTTTCTTTTATTTGTAAAAATACCACCCGCGACCCCAATTGTTTTTTAAAAGAAACTCTAAAACGACGTAATTTTAATAAATGAGTGTTATTTAAGGAAGAATGCTAGATAAGGAGAATGCTCTTGATCCTTTCTCGTATATATAACTATATATATATATATAGTTATTACTATTTTTAATATTAATATTATTAATACTAATATTACGAAATATTAATATAAGTATTAATAATATTACAAACTATTAATATGAATAATAATCAGTTGCTACAGTTTGTAGCGGCTGAAACAATTAAAATGGGACATGATCATTTTTAATTGTCCCAGCCGCTACAAGTATCAACGAAACCAATAACATCATCAATATTTGAGAGTCTGACATACCTCTTAAGCTAATGGATAAAAGTTTATTTGGGTCTATAAATATAAACATGCAAAAAATTAATTAGACTGCAACATAGGGAAGAGATGACGAGTAGGAGAAGCGACTTGAATTGCAATGAATGTAAGACCATCGAGTGAGGAAGAATTAGAAAGAACGAAACTCCGTATTAACTTTCCCTTGTCTTACATAATACTACACATATATATTAAATCGGTTCGGTATCTACCGAAGAGCCCAAACCATCCACCAGTCCCGTACCTATTCAATCGGTATTTACCGATTTATTTTACCGGTACCAAACCGAATTTAAATTATACCGTACCGATCGTGCCGATCTGGTCCGGTTCAATAATTTACCGAAATTATCGAAAATTTTGAACAGTCCTAGTCATACCCTCGTACTTACTAAATTACATTTGACTAATCTAATGCATTCTTGAATAAGGGCAGCAACAATGGTAAGATAGTCGTCCAAATTTTGTATATTATAGTAGTCAAACAATGTTTTACAATTCTATAAGATCTGGGTGTATTGGATATATACGAGTAGCTAATCCCAATTAAGAGGCACACCAAACCAAATTATGAAAGGTCAAAACAGATCGCAACAAAATTTTTGAAAAACTGCAATCAAAATATAGGTGGTGACAAGAATGAAAACAATTTTGCTTTATGATAAAATTAAACTTAAAATGTCCTAATAATTTTAAATAAAAAATTGATATTAATAAATTAGCTCAATTATTCAAAATAGACTACCGTGGGAATGAAATAAGTAATAACTATAAGAGAAATGTTGTCTTGACTTTCTATAGCACAGTCAAGGGAGAGTGGCAATACATATAATTAATTTATTTGGTGTGATCAGTCAACAGACTAGCTAAAAACAAGAAACAAAACAGATTAAACAATTATACACATTGTGGGATTTCGATTTTATACGTGTGATTTTGGCTAGTAATCAAACCAAAATTATAAATTTGATTTTTTAATCTACCTAAAATTACCACATACGTCGAAACTGTTAGTGCAATTTTAATTGATGTAGTTTGTTCAATTTTTAATACGGTTTCCATTTTAATTTAATTTCTTACTCAGCCCTATATTTCAGTATACTTCATTGTTTAGAATATTATTATTTATTAGTTACGATATCATTGTTTAATTTCATATACGTCATTGTTCAGGATATTATTGTTTAGTTCAGTAAATTTGTTGGACAAATATTACTGTTTAGTATATATAAAACTCAATATTACTGTTTAGTATATATAAAACTCAATATTACTGTTTAGCCCTAATATTACTGTTTAGTATATATAAAACTCAAATTGTATTTAACAAATTACTCTTACTACATCTGGCCTCGTATTTATAATGAAACCCATTAAAATGTACACTAATACTTCCTCAATTTTGAACAGAGAAACCAGAACAAAAATAAATTTCGTTGCGACATGCTCGCAACACATCATAAGTAATAAGAGCACTATGTGTTACTATTAAAGATAATAAAATCATGTAACCAAATAATAATAATAATAATAAAATGAAAAATAACATGCAAGTAATAAGCTAAACTAATATACACAATTAATAAATTAAACTAATATAACGTGGTAATATAAAGTAAACTAATATAATATGCAAGTAATAAACTAAACAACTATTCTCATTATTCATCAACTAAAACAATATACTTGACATTGTGATTGTAATTATATATTCCTCCCTCCCCAAAAATAGCAAAATATAATTTACATATTAAAAAAATAAAAATTAAAAAATAAAATAAAATAATTATAAATTTAATTTTAATGACCCCAAAAAATTATATAAAGTGATAAATATTTTTAATTTTTTTTATAATAATAGACCCCACCAAATAACATATTATTAATGTACTTTATTTCATTTTTTTTAGAAATAAAAAAAAAAAAATTGTATATTTAATCATCACGCCAAATCATTGAACAACTAATAACTATATGGCTGAAAACGTGGAGGTAAGATCTTTTGCCATCTCGGGATATGTTTAGTTCCATCCAATCGGATGGCCACGATGATATTGATGAGGCCCACAACACCTCTCAGACGTCCGTATATGATAAATTCCATCTTGTCCTCTTCACTAATTTCACGCGTTTTACACACATACATATCCAGATTGATATACAGTTGTGGTCTCAATAATGATACAATTAAGGACATTGAAATCAACTCCTCCATCTATGTATCTATACGTGCGATAGAATGCTGGTAGGTGACAGAACTTGATTTTGCACTCTCTCTTCATCTTTCCAATCTCCATTACTTCACTGGATTTCCTTCTTCCTTCCATTCCGTTGATCAATCGCAATTAGATACTAGACATTGTAAGTTACTTTCCTCTTTTTTTACTCAGTCAACTCTATTTTTCATTATTGATCAATCATTTGTTAGCTTCAATTTGATTTCTCCTGTAACTTCAATCTTCAACTCTGTCGAGCCGTAACAATTTGATTGATTATTTTGATTTTGTTTTCCTGTCAGATTTATAGCAAACATCTAGTATGCATAGGTTATTTCTACTCCAGATGTAACTTTATTCTTGTTAATATTAAGTTATCGAGTTATACTGATCGCTTAAATATTTATATATTAACTAGTATATATTTATTATTTTCAATTCTATATTCTGTAATGTTTCTGCTATATAAAATAGAATAACATATAATGAAGGTTATGATCTTGGAATTATGGTGCTGCTTTAGCCACATCTAGTTAATTCTGTAGTGCTTCAAATATATCTGAGCTAACTTTAAACATACTCCCCGGTCCCTAGTCCCTAGTCCCTAGTCCCTCCTTTTCAAAATATAGGATTAAGTATGACTTTTAAAGTCAATTTGAGATATTTTCAATTTTAGAATTGGTGTGACTCATTTAACTTTTGAAAACAACTCATCTTGTAATTTGTAGTACTAGTTAGATAGTTTACAATTTCTATAATTGTTTTGCTTAAAGTAATTCATATCAATTTTCTCAAATTGACTTTAAAAAATCAATATTAATCCTATATTTTGGAATTATGATGTGCTTTAGTCACTTCTAGTTAATTGGTCACTGCTGCAAATTATTTGTGATTTCTGAGCTAAATTATATCATAGAAGTTGGTAAAAATGGATCTGATAAATGAATTAAGTGTAGGAGAAAAGGATGAGGGTTTCTCATTTGATAAGAGTTAGGGAAGGAAAAGGGGAAGATTGTAACCTGGGAACTGTAAATAGTGGGATGAGAAGAAGGTTTGATTCTCACATAAATTTGATGCAATTCACTGTTGTAAGTTGTAGGCCAGTAGTACTGAATAACAGAAACAGAATCCCAAATTTCACAACTCTACTCCTCTTTGAATTAAAAGGTTACATGGATATTAATAGGCTGTTGGATTTTTACTTTTGCTAAGACTACTACGGGTCCAAAGTACGAAGTATAGGCTGGTTTGAAGTTTTATACATGACTGATAAACTAGGGATATACATAGGCAAGGAACTGTGTATTTATCAAAAAGGTTGACTTTCATTGATCTTTAGTTGAGACTTCAGAGTTGAGAGTATAAAAGTGCTATGCTGTTGAATTTTTCGGTAAGCAAACAATTTAGGTTATGCTTCTCACTAGAAAAATCATTGATATAAATTATGTGGAGATGGAACACTAGCAACATTATATAATGTTAGCATTGAACATATTTCCACTTGTATGGTTGACTCAGTACTCAGTACATTCTTTGATGTTTTGCTGCTTACGTCAGAAGCCAGAAGCTTGTAATACTACTTTCAAAAATTGCATTATGTTAGAAAGTGTTATTTTTCCCCCATATTCAATAATCAAGGAGTTATGGTCTCAAAATATTATTTTTTACTCGCTTTCTGTTTATAAGAGGTTGACGCAATGTGAATAGGTAATTTATGTTTAACTGTTCCTGTCCTGATTCTGATTGATTTTATAGGTGAGCACCGTGCCCTGATGGATATAAATATATTCAATATGAACCGTGGACAGCTTACCCTGATGGGATCCACCTTGTGTGTAATGCTTAGTGTGCATTTTAGTATGAATCTTCTCTCAGCACATCTTTTATCCTGGAAGAAGCCAAAGGAGCAAAAAGCCATACTTGTTATCATCCTGATGGCTCCATTATATGCTGTTGACTCATATGTTGGCTTGTTGGACTTTCGTGGGTCTGAAGCATTTTTTATGTTCTTGGACTCGATCAAAGAATGTTATGAGGCTCTGGTGAGTTTTTTGTTATGTAATACCAGATCCTGTGGACTCTAATATTGACAAAAAAAGGTTTTGTGTTCAATGAATAGCAAGTACTAATTCCATGACTCGGTTTTTACTCTTACCAATGCAGGTGATGGCTAAGTTCTTGGCTTTGTTGTATACATACTTGAACATTTCCATTAGCAAAAACATAGTGCCTGATGAAATCAAAGGAAGGGAGATCCACCACTCATTCCCGATGACTCTCTTTCAGGTAAAGTTGTTTGTCTATGATACTAATAAATGCATGATAACAGTTCAATTTGATGGGCATGGGTAATCATAGCTTCTTATGATTTTGAGAATGCTAATAGAATTCTTCCTTATACATGGCCTACAATTAAGTGATAAAAGTAATATGTATGCTTAGTATGTATGTAGTATGCTGTTTACTGAAAGTGCTTGGACCAATAATGGAGAAAATTATTGGGTAGTACCAGCGGATGAGTATATAAAGAACATTCAGAATGTACTATGAGATGCTAACTACTTCAAGATTAAAAAAATAAAATAAGAGAAGGAAAGCACATACCATCATGCTGTAATTCTATATATGATCTATTGAGAAAAAATGTACTTATTTTCGCATACTTTTCTGCCTTTGGCCTTATATATTATGTCATTGTACTGGAACTCAACAAGGAAAACAGGACATTAGGACATTTTCACTCTTTAATACTGATCATAGTGCACTTAGAAAATTTATTTAGGTATTCAGTGATTGATTAAGTTTGACGAGTTTAATGATAATAATCCTACTATTATGTATCAAATGAACCCGACAAGTGGTCTAGATGTTGAAGGTAATGGCACTGCTTCTCTTAATGATGCAGCCAAGTACTGATGTCAGATCTGAACCATATTAAACATTTCTTCATTATGTCAGGATTTTCTGAATTGCACATCAACTAACTGGTTTTTTGTTGTTCAGATTTGTTGAAACATGAGAAACTTCATGGTCATTATAAATTGGATCAGTCAACCCTTTAACATATAAACATTTGAGGGTTGTTTCTAATACTAGAGTACGGGTGTTATCCTTTTGTTGTTTAGCTTTGTTGGAACATGGGAAACTGCTTGCTTTTGTTAACATCAGTTAACTATTTAGATATCAACTTTTGAGGTTTTATGATACTAGAATATGGGTGTTTTAGATGATTCATGATTTTCTGATGGATCTCAACATATAGCCACTGCTTTTCACAATTTCTCAAAACTGTGGGCCATAATTATGTATTTAACACATTGTATATTTTAATTGCAGCCCCACTCTGTCCGTCTAAACCATAATACACTAAAGCAACTCAAGTACTGGACATGGCAGTTCGTAGTGATTCGGCCTGTATGCTCCATCTTGATGATAGCTCTTCAACTTCTTGATATGTATCCCACTTGGATTAGCTGGACCTTCACCATTATACTAAACATTTCTGTTTCACTGGCATTGTACTCTCTCGTGATTTTTTACCACGTGTTTGCTAAGGAGTTGGCACCACATAATCCACTTGCCAAGTTCTTGTGTGTTAAAGGGATAGTCTTCTTCTGTTTTTGGCAGGTAATTTTCTCACCCATATCCACATTATTTGAATTTAATTTGAAAGAAGCTTTGTAGTTGAGAATACTCATTTGTCTTTGATTGGTTAAGTGTGTTCTCCTTTTTCCATATTTATCCAATATGTTTATATTTTCATTTCAAAAGTTTTAGTTTTATTAAGTAGTTTTGGCTATTGCTTAATCACCAAGCAGGTTCTGATGTGCACGGATGTTTTGTGAAATTTGAACTATTAATACAAATGTTTTATTTATTTTTATTCTTTGATCATCTTTGTAGGGAATTGTGCTCGAGATACTAGTCGCAATGGGCATAATCCGATCTCATCATTTCTGGCTCGATGTGGAGCATATTCAACAAGCATATCAAAATATACTGGTAATTGTGGAGATGGTTTTCTTCTCTATCTATCAGATGTATGCATACAGTGCTGCACCGTATGTTGGTGATGCAACCTCAAGCGTGAAAGACAAGAAGAAAGAGTGATCTAGAGACTGAAATTAATACGAGGAAGAGTTATCAAAAGGTTCTCCTGAATTTGGTTGGGTTGTGTACACCTTCAGACGGTGTTAAACATTTATAAACTTAAATCTACATGTATGTACAATATTAAGATGATTCGATATTAGTGGCAATGAAATCAGATGAGAGGTACGATAAGGGCCTATGTGGATGTGATGAGCTCTTGTTTATGGTGTTTCCTTGTTCCAGTGAGTTGTTTATTGCAACTTTTCTAGTTACTATAAACCTTTTTCTTTGAGGAAATATAATAAGATAGCTACATAATATCCCCTGATTGTTCCTTTTTTTCTCCATCTCTCCTTCCCATCTTTTTATTATTATTATTATTATTTTTGTGGGTGGGTGGGTGGGTGGGTGCGGGGGCTGGGTTGGTTAAACTTGAGCTCATACACTGGATGACCATTCTCGCTGTGTTTTTTGGTGGCTGGGAAAACTCCGTTAATGCTGTGCCAAAATTGTGCAATGTCTACATAATGGTAGTCGGCCTAAAAAGAACCCCGAGTTTGAATGATTGTCACGAAATTAACTAGAGTGGGTTAACTTGTAACCAGTTTCAAGAATTTACATATATGGTATCTGTTGTTATTGGAAAGTCCTTGTGAGAATCAATAGCCTTCGCCAGTTGGCCTTGCGTTTTATTTTCTTCCACTATTTTTCGGCCCACCCTTCTGTGGCTGTCCGATTATCAACGAACAAGAGAAAAGAAACCAAAATAGGAAAGTGAGAGAGATTTATTTACCCATTCTCAATAACATTTTTTTTAAGGATAGTTTCATTAGAATATGGAGCTGATATCTCCAGTCTCATATTCGACAAAAAAAATAATCTTAGTTGCTCTTTCGTACCACAAAAATAATCTCATTTAATATTATTTTTTAATTAATTTGATTTTTAAATTCAAAATTAATACAAATTTATTTAACTTTACTTATCATAATACTCTCTCTGTTCCAAATTAAATGCCCAATTTGAACTTTTTAAATTTAAATTGACCATTTTTGAACCTTTTTTTTTCAAAATATTATAACCAAAAAAAGTACATATACTACTAACTCTATTTTTTATAATTTTAACAATATATTTATATATGTTTAATTATTAATTTTAAAAGTAGTCATTTTGACTTAAAAAAGGGTTAAAATTAAACATTTAATATGGAACCGAGGAAGTAATTAATATTGTGAACTACTTAAAAATAATTAAAAAGTAAATAACTCTATAAGAATTTTCTGAACTACATAAAACATACTCCCTCTAAATCAAAATATAAGATTAAATTTGAGTTTTCAAAATTAATTTAAGATATTTTAAAACACCAAATTTATGTGATTCTTCTAACTTTTAAAAAATATATACAATGTAATTATTATAATATTATTTACATTGTTTGCAATTTTCATAATTGTACATATGAATTTGAAAACATTTTAAATTAACATATTTTTCGTATCGGAAGAATATTTAATTTGTAATATTTTATTAATATAAATAAATCTAAATCATTTTAAATTTTAAGATTAAAATTGAATAAAAAATAATTACATTAGAACTATTTATGCGGGACTGGAATGAATAAATAATTAAGATTTATTTTTTTAATACGGAGAGAACATGTTCATGAACACTCAAACAATAAAAAGTTTTTTATAAGTTGATTTGACCAACTTATAAGGAATTCTCGAACAGGCTCAAAGTCCTTAGCGGGTCCTGCCAAGGTTAATCCCTTAGGAGATCCATGATTATCTGCAATTGAAGCAAATCCAAAATTTAAATGAGCACGAATATCAAATACTACTTATTTTGGTTTCAGGACTAACATCAGTTCAATAGTACTCTCTCCAAAATGAGACATAATTTTTCTCAATGATTTTGTCCGGTAATATCAAATGTTAATACTAATGTGTTTTATTTTTGTTGGTGAGTAATCAATAGATTTGCATTAATACCAACACAAATAGAAACAATTATTTCAAGAAACCTTAAAAACTTGGGGATTAGTACTATTATTTATTCTATTTTTAATTAAACCGAGCAATTGCTCTATATTAAGCATCTACTACATCAGATTCAAAAAAGATTTCTTTATTGTTAAGTTCAAAACCTAAGCATTGCTCCTTAAAGAGCTGAGGATTCGGAAATTAATGAAAATATATTAAAATGAGATAATTCTGGCAAATATAACAACATTAATTTTAGAACTATACTTGATTATATTTTCTGAAGTTACACAAAATAGGACTTGTGGGTAATCAACTTCTTTATCTTTTCATTTTATTTTCCTTGTGCTTTCCTGGCCATCGCAATTAAGAAAGTTTTAAATTATTAAGTCTGATGAGATGAGATGTAGACAGCTAACGTAATAATATGTTTCTTAATTGCGATGACCAATAATAATAAAAAATTAGACAAGTTTCAAATTTATCAAGATATATATTTTAAAAGAAACATTTTTAAAAAAATTATCATAAGTACTAATTATGTAGTTCCGTACGAAATCATGAGGTAATTATGTAATACTAATTGATTACATTTTTAAACATTCCGTTGAGATTGAAATTAAAAAAAGAAGTAAATATACAATCTGTAGTGGATGGGTGGGTTGCAGCACAGGGGTCAGGGTGGAGCATTACGCGTGGACCCGATTGTTCTTTTTCACACGCGCCATAAAAGATGAAAACTTCACCCAAAACAAGTCCGTTCCGTTCCGTTTCTGCGAAACCTAAACCCGAAAAGAGGAAAACTGAGGTGAAAGAAAGAAAGGTGCAACTAATAATAATAAAAGTCAATCAGCCCGTCTGTATTACGATTTCTCCTCTCCTCTCCTTCCCTTCTTGCAACTAGTTATTATACATGAGATAATATTCCCACGGTTTAAGAGAGAGGAGGGAGAAAACCTAAATTCCTTCATCACCTTCTCTCTCCCCAATCCATTTACTATATATTTTCCTTGAATAATTTTTTTTCTGTATTCTTCTTATTTATTTATCTATCTGCAACGCGAAGCAAATCAGTCAGGATGAACGAAAAGGCTAACGTCACCAAAGAGCTTAATGCCAGACACAGAAAGGTCCCAACTTGATTCATTCCCTAATCATCTTACTCTTTATTTTCATTTTTGATCCCGCCCTTCTATTTTCTCGTTATTTTGATCGATCTGGAATTGATTTGATTCGTAGATTGTTGTCTTTTAAATTAGGATTTATTCTTTAATTTTAATTCTTTCTTTGTCTTCTTGCTTGTCAATTAATATTAGTTATTCCATCTT
Source organism: Panax quinquefolius (assembly GCA_020205615.1). NCBI lineage: Eukaryota > Viridiplantae > Streptophyta > Magnoliopsida > Apiales > Araliaceae > Panax > Panax quinquefolius. The sequence continues at coordinate 3,587,950 of CM035161.1, forward strand.
TAATGGTGGTTCTGTTCTCCCCCCGCCAAAAAAATAAAATAAAATAAAAAAATAATTGGTTTACATTTCGAACTGATTAAGCAATGATTATGTTAACCTAGCATTTGATTTCCATTGACTCGAAGATTTGAATTTGACTTATTTACAAATTATATATTGCTACACATGAAGTATGGGTTGGAATTCATTTTGGAGATCCAGCTTCTGTGTGGAGCTATATATCAGCTCTGTCTGGTGTAAAAAAATGGAATTTACATTTTTGAAATTCTTTTTGGAAAAGATGGCCACTACTAGAATATTTACTTCCCCATTTTCTTTTGTTCCTATAATTCCCTCTTTTTTAAATTGTTTCATGTTGAGTTGTGTTCATTTGCAGATATTGGAAGGGCTTCTTAAATTGCCAGAGAATAGGGAATGTGCTGACTGCAAGTCCAAGTATGTATCTAAAAATTATCAGAATGGATGATATAGAAATTTAAAATTATAAATCATCTAATATATGATTTGACTAAATTTATAAACTATAAAGGCTAGTAGATTGTGCAATAAATCTGTTGTAGAGGGTTCAGGTTGTAAAATTATTGCTTGAACTGACAGTAGTGAATATATTGTCTTATGGCAGAGGTCCCCGATGGGCTAGTGTGAATCTAGGCATTTTTATTTGCATGCAATGTTCTGGGATCCACAGAAGTCTTGGGGTGCACATATCAAAGGTGACAATCTGTTCTATAGTATCAACCAGTCAAAATATTCACTGAACAACAGATTGAAGTCGCTTGATCTCTTTAAGATATCTAAGATGCTGGCAAATGATGCTTTCTTTCATTTATATTTGTCATGATAGGCTTCCTAGTCTGGTATAATGTATAATCTCCTGGTACTCCTACCTACTTGTACCATATTCTAGTAAAGTTGTTCTTTTGCAATGATTGAAAATAAACTAAGGAACAATCTTAGGATTTTTTGTTCAGATTCTATGGTGCATCACACAGCAGGTTCTACCTTCCCCTATCTCTGGAGGTCCTTTTCTTTTTATACGGACTAGTATTAACAGCTTCCTTGGGTTTATACGGACTAGTATTAGCAGCTTCCTTGGGTTTAGTCTTTTAGATTATAAATTATTCAGACAAAATTCTCCATCAGGGGCGGATACAACCCCTTGGTTTAGTGGGGTTAAATAAATTTAAAGAAAAATTCTCAATAAAAAATAAAAATATAATACAATAAATCACAAAATTAAATAATGCTCGTTTACAATAACATTTTTCGAGACTCCATAACTTGAAATTGTTGCATGATAACCTTATTTTCAATATGTACGAAAATATCATTTTAATAATGCAAGTTACTAAACAATTATTCATCCATTCATCTGTGAAAAAAAATTTGATGGGTCGACGTTTTTGCAAAAATATCATGATAGCCTCATTTTAAACAATTGCAAAAATTCTCAAACAATTACTAAATTTGTGAAATTATAAAAAAGAAAAATTGCAATATGCTTTAAAGAATTTTTCTTTGATGAGTTAACGTTGTGGTTAGATGATTGAAAATGAAAGAGCAAAGTGGGTACAATCATTAATTTTTTTAGGTAAACACTTTATATAGGGGGGAGAGGGGGGAGGAGAAGAGGACAAATTGACCCCCCCTAAAAATTCAGTGGGGTCAATTGCCCCCTCTGCCCTTAAGGTGGATCCGCCCCTGTATGATGTATAGGGGTCTTTTTTCTTTCTTGTTTTACATTGGCTGTAAAATGATGGCCTTTTGAGGTTTTGGTTTTTCAGTAATGTCAATCATTTGTTGGACTAGCCTGCCCTGCCCTCTGCTTTGGGAGCAAATATCCTGATCCCCACTATTGACATATAACTAACAGCACCAAATTTTAACTGGTCTTATCTGTATCCTTCACATATAGTTATTTGCCTATTTTTCTTTGCACCATTTTTTGGTAAAGAGGAACCAATGAATTTGTAGTATGAATTATGGGATTCTTTTTGGATTTCTGTGCAGGTGAGGTCTGCAACACTTGATACCTGGCTTCCGGAGCAGGTTGCATTTATTCAATGTAAGATTTACCTCCATCAGCTTAATCCTTACGGTTTTCTGCTGATAATGTTTGTTTAAGATTTCCTTCTATTCATGAATTTGGTTTTCTTTTGCATATAGCGATGGGAAATGAAAAGGCTAATAGTTATTGGGAAGCAGAGTTACCGCCAAATTATGATAGAGTTGGGATTGAAAATTTCATCCGTGCAAAGTATGTAACCGTTTACTACTGTCAAAAAGCATTATCCTTTATATGATTCAGTGCTTATTTAGTCTTCAATTCCTTAATTCTTTTGTTACATACGTGTAAATCAATTTAAGGTATGAAGAGAAGAGATGGGTTTCTAAGGATGGAAAACCAAACTCACCTTCTAGGGAGCAAGAGGAACAAGTCCCTGCACAGTTGCAAAGACCTGCTGATGGAAGTGGTTATGGACATGCCAGCAATTCTGAGAATTTTTCGAATGAAAGAAAAAAATTTCAGGCACCTAGTACCAAGAACAGCATTCCTTCTACAAGAATTAGTATTCCTGTGCCCCCAAAAGGACCTGAGATCGTATGTCAAGTTGTCTTTACCTGGCTGTTTTCTTTGCTTTTTCGTCTAAATTTTGTTGCATGACATGTTGTGCTTCTAGTAATTACAGAATCATTTTTATGAAGAAGCAAACTTAGAACAAGCCAATAATTGCAACTACATTCTGATCAAGTTTTCTATGGGAGATTAACTTGCCAATACACAATTAGTTTGTATTCATATTCTGAAAATAATTTATTACTTTGTTACGGGACCACTGAAGGGTTAGCAGTCTTGAGATTATCTGGTATATTTTGTGCAGCAAACCTTAGAAGTCAACCAATTTAGCTGTATGACATTCTTAATTTTTTTATGAACTTTGTAATGACTACCTAAGCAATAGCTTTCTTTAGAATCTACTTACAAGAAGGTCGAGAAATTTTCTTTGCAGTTCTAGTCGTTATCTGTTTGTTCTCCTTTGGTCACGTTTTTAATTTAGAAGGAAAGTTAAAATTTGGAATAGTTGGTCTTATGAATCTGACTTCCACACAGGTTGCTCCAGCACCAAAGCCTCAGCAGGTGATACAAAAACTGGAGCCAGTAGTACCACCAGCTGAATCTGTACAGCAGGTTTCTGAAGCTGTCTCTCCTCCTAAAGTTGATTATGCAAATGATCTTTTCAACATGCTTTCAATGGATGATCCTACTGAAAGCAGCTCAGCGGCATCTTCCGCAGATGATAATGCATGGGCGGGTTTCCAATGTATGCCTAAGATTTTCTTTTTATGCTTAATAATGTCGTTTGAGCAATTGTCACTACTCTAGCATTATAATTACTTAGTGGATATGTAATTTTATTTTTTTTCTGTTTCCCCTTTTCGTATGTGTATTTGCTGCATCTGCGCCTGTGTGTTGAGAGGGAGAAAAAAGGGGTTTGTGGGGGTGTGTTGGAGAGGTGGCCGTTGGGGGTGGGGGTGGGGTCAGTAATCACTTTTGTAACAAATTCTCATGAGAAATTGCGTTGGAGGATTATGATGAATATTTTACCGATATTGACCTTTGGCTTTTAACTTCTAATGTTTGCAGCTGCTGCAGAAGCATCAACCACAGAAAAAATAACCTCTACGCAACCTGTTCATAATAAGACCCAATCTGCTTCTCGAATTGAAGATTTTTTTCAAGATACATCTTCAATCTCGCTCCCTAGAGTATCAGAAAAACCTAAAAAAGATGTTAAAAATGATATTATGAGCCTTTTCGAAAAGGTATGTTCTAAGAAATAGATTAGCTTGTTTTGGTCATATTTTCTTGCATACGTTTTCTGGAAAATTTGATATAGAGTTGTCATGTTTCAGGTTCATTTATGTATGTCATGATTGAGTTGAATTAACCGAGTTTCTTAAATAACTATATTTATTTCAACTGCTGTGTCTACCTCATTTACAGTGTAATATATCATTTCTTTGTTATGCAGTCCAATATGGTATCACCATTTGCTGTTCATCAACAGCAACTTGCATTGCTAGCACAACAACAGTCACTTCTTATGGCTGCTGCTGCAAAATCTGGTGGTGTGCCAAAATTTTCGGGCAGCAGCCAACAGTCCAGGTCCAATGGTACCGATGTACCCTCTCAAAACTGGCCAAGTGTTGGCTACCAAATACCTGGAATGATGATTCCTATAGCTGGAAAGACTGACCTAGAGAAATTCATGCAGGTATATATATATATATATATATATATATATATATAGAGTCCAGTTCCTATCCGGACTCCCGGACTTTCTTAAAATACGGACTTTTTTTTTTTTAAAACAACTAATTTTTTTTTTTTAATATTTTATGGAACTGGACTTTTTATATAATACAGTGTTTTGGATGTGATTTGGATACGTATAACAAAACAGGTCTGTCTGTGCAGACTGTACATAAATTTTTTGGTATAGGTATCCAAATCAAAAATTTCAGTTCCATAAAATATTAAAAAAAAAATTAGTTGTTTAAAAAAAAAAGCAAATAAAAAAAAAAAAATAGGGTCCGGATTTGATCAAGTCCGGGAGTCCGGACCTGATCCGTGGTGTGTGTATATATATATATATATATATAATTCTCTCATATTATTATATTGTGTGTGAGTTAAAGTTACAATTTGGTTTGTTTTTTCTAGAGCCAGATGGGAAGCATTGGAGCAACATTTCCAGTTGGGAAGTCCGTTCCATTTCCAGTGCCCGGGTATGTTTTTTTTATCTCAGTGTACTATTGAGTCAGGTTTTGGTGGATTCAACATTCAAATTTAAAATTGAAGTTTGTACGCTAGATGCATTAGATTTGCTGCAACAAGATGCAAAATCATTGTTATGTTGATTTTGTAGTTCATTACTTTGTTATACTATGTTTTCTCATCTCTCATGTCCAAGGCAGTATTTGATCTTCTATCTCCTGGTTTAATATGTATTGTTATTCTTTGTCATGTTACAAATATGATTTGGTGGGCTAATTCTGCGTTTAAGCTTAACAAAATAATTTGCTTTGAATTAGTCCTTTATATATGTAAAAACATATAAAGCTTCAAAATGCTCTCCTTCAATTTTTTTATAGAATGAATCTGATGGACTAGCGTCTCCCTCGACACCCCACCCTCTTCTCTCTTTTTCTCCCTTGCTTATAACCCATTAATATGCTGCACTATACTGCATTTGCGAATGTTGTATCCTCTTTTTGAAAAGAAAATGCAATTCGGAAACACTCTTATAAACAATATACAGACTGGAGAAAAAGATAATTTAATCTCTTAAAACACCTTGCTTTCGTTTTCGTTTTTTTTTGCTGCGGGGGCCAAAGACAGTGTAAATATATTGATTCACTCTGGTTTGCAGAAATAATGGAGGTTCCTAATCTTATGTTATACTCCCTCCGTCCCAAAAGGATGAGCAAAGTACAATTTGCATACATATTAAGAAAAGTAAAAGTAGAGGAAAGAGTAAATAAATTCCAAATTTATTCTTAGTGGTCCCACAAGATTATATATTTTTATACTAATGGACCCCACTAAATGACATATTTACCCTTCATTGTATGTACTTTATCTCATCCGTTTGGGGGACAAAGAAATTTATACCTTCCGTCATCCTTTTGCGGACGGAGGGAGTAATTTATAGATACTTTTGTTTTGCATAACTGGTAGGACAACCTGTACTTGTCAAAAATAAAATAATAATCATAATTTCTCTAACATTTCTTGTTCTTGTTAACTGTACAGCTATTTGTTTTTTGTTTGTTTTTTTTCTTCAGTTGAAGGAAAGTTCTTGAGAATGTTGTCAAGGGAGTTTTGAGTTCAAAATCTCTACGTTCAATATGCAACATGACTACCTTTATGTTCTCTTTCTCTATCATCATTACATAAAATTTACTATCGAAGACGATTATACTGGCAATATTTTTTATGTTATCTTGTAATTTAAAATTTATAATAAATTATAATACTGCACAGAACCAAGAAGATTCCAATACTGGGCAGTGTCCTTTTTTTAAGGGTCATGGACCACATCGTGGTTAGGCTGGTTCTTTAAACTCGTGTCAATGCATTAATATTTTTCATGCCAAACTTAGTCATATAAAATTATTTGTATCACTACAAGATAGTTAGAGAAAAAAATAGCTGTCTGTTTGGATAAAACTTAAAGCAAGCTCTCTCTCTCTCTCTCTCTCTCTATATATATATATATATATATATATTTATATATATATGATTCAACCTAACTTTAACATTTGTCATTCATTTGTACATAAGGTGGTGCTACTATCGTAGTCTCTGCTATACTGCCATGAAAACAACTTCTCTGACTCTCCCATCCCTTCTTGGGTGGTTTCCTTCCAGGAGTCCGAATTGGTAGTACATCTTATGATTATGGTCCTCTCTTGGCTGTTGTGGTCAAAATTAAAACCTCATTAGGTCTTCCTTTAAATATTTATAAAAACATATGGTCGTATACTTGTAGTTACAACATGATTCCAATACACCATTAGTTGCTAGATGCGGAAAAGTAAAGCAATGGACACACTAGTAAAATTCTAACAAGATATAAAAATAAGATTTGGCATGAGAAGAATCTGTATTCGCTACCCCCTCAAGTATATTGGTAGAAGCTGTCGAGGTATTTTGGCATTGTTGCTTGCATCTCCTAAAACATTTTGATTAGCTAATTGATATTTTTCCTTTCAATTTTAGATGACGTCATCTAATGAGTATTATAATCTTATTATGGTTTGTCCACGATAATGACTTTATATAATTGCAAGTACTTGTGCAAACTTAAGAGTAACCTTTCAAGTCTTGCTGGAAATTGGAGGAATAATTTTAACAATTTAATTAATCAATTATTTTTGGAAAACATGGAGTATAAAACTAATTAAACAGACAGAAATGGCTGCCTTGAGTCCCAATGTAGACATGTATGAATGTGGTTTGTATGGACGAACTAAGGAATAAAACTAGATGACAGCAATTTTGTAACTTTACTTTAATTTCGGGAACTTTGCAATTTTGTAGGACAATTTGCAGATAATAGCATCCTACTTTATTTAGTTTTTTGATGTAGATGATCATATCCCACTAATATGCAGTATATTAGAATCTTCTTAATCTTTACTTTTCCTCTACTGCAGCATTTATAACATGGGACAAAATGCTTCTGGTAATGGTGTAGCTCCCGCACCCTCCGGAGCAACAAAACCACAATCAGCAGCATCCCCGGTACCATCCACTGTTTCTACACAGAAGACGGGAAATGATTTTGATTTTTCCTCATTAACACAAGGGATGTTCTCAAAACCCTGAGTAATCATGAGGGAAGTAGAAGTCGGTGCTGGCTTGATACTCTGATATACTGAAAGTGTAATTTACAAGAAAGTAGCTTTTGGAGGTTTTTCTACTGTAGTGGGGGTTGTAAACTACTTGTAGAGGAGGTATTTTGTGTGTTTTTTTTTTCATTTTGGGCGGTGTGAGCCATATGTACCATTGTGTATGTGGAGTAATAAGTTGAATTTAGATTTGTTTCTGTTGGAATATGTTTTCCTAAACATTGTTAGGTTTCTCTACTTTGGATGAATCATGAGCATAAAGGGTAATTTGAATTTATATTGAGACTAAATTGTCGTTTTGCCCCTCATATTTTGATTTGTAGTTGCATAATTTGTGTTGAAAAGTGGAAATGCATGAAAAACTTGAGCTGAGGATGGTTGTTTTGGGTTCTGAATCTCACCCTCATGCGAGTCACAATCGTATCCATAAAATTCCATGCAAAAAATCAATTTAATTTCTCAATCGTAGTGTTCTTGTTAACCGTAGAGCGCCATGTGTTATATATATATATATATATATATATATATATAGGGTTTTAATCATAAGAACGTTTCTTATGAAACATTTGTTCAAAGAACCAAATTGATTACCGTTGATTAGGACAATAGAAGGTTAGGATTGGTCGATTATTCTCCCTGCCGCTACAGCTTGTAGCGGCAGTCCTTTTTCCTTTTTGTCCGTTAGCTTATTACATTACTGTCACATGCCTGCCGCTACAGGATGTGGCGTCAGTGTGGGTCTCACCCATATGGCTATGGTTCATTTGATAAAGTATACATGATTTAAAAATAAAAGATAATGTAAAGATAGTTTATTTTTATGTATACATAATGTAAAAATAAAAGATAATGTAAAGATACATAATATAAAAATAAAAGATAATGTAAAGATAAGTCTGAATAAAAGATAAATTTACAAACTGTAGCGGCAGTGTAGCGGCAGGGGAATAATCGACCAATCCTAGCTTTCTATTGTCCTGATCAACGGTAATCAACTTGGTTTATTTGAGCGATCTTATATGACGTTTACATATGATTAAAACCCATATATATATATATATATATATATATATATATATATATATGATGTTAGAATAAAGAAAATGCTTGAGAATGTTGGTAAGAGGAATGTAGTTTTGAGCTCAAAATCTATATGTTCAACGTGCAATAACTGACGTTCTCCCCCTCACCTCACCTACATCAGTAGTACATAAAATTTACAATTCAAGAAGGTTATAAAGGCTTTTTTCTTTTAACGTTATGGTTTGTAATTTAAAATTCAGAATAAATTATAACATTGCACAGCACAGCACAGCACAGCACAGAACAGAACCAAGAAGATTCCATTACCGGGGCAATCTTTTCATTTTTTTAAAGGTCATGCACCACATTGTTATATATATATATATATATATATATATATATATATATATAGGGTCCGGTTCCTGTAAGGGCTCCCTCACGCTAGTAAAATGCGCATTTTTTTTTTTTTTTTTTTTTTTTTTTAAAAAAAACTAAAAAAAAAGTTTAATATTTTATGGAACTGAAATTTTTATATAATACAGTGTTTTGGATGTGATTTGAATACGTATAACAAAATAGGTATGTACCTTGGAGAGCGCGTGGAAGATCATAACAGACGGTCGTCCAATGCCATTAACAAGGTGTGACGCCCCCAAAATAGGTATACAACACCCATTCTGAGTCGTCAAATACATGGTACAGAAAATAAACTACAACTTCAATAATACAAATGTCATGTAAAATACGACAACACATACTATGAGTTTAAATACAAATATTATCTTCTAGACAATAACCACACTCAAATAAGTTCTCATTACAATTATTCATACACTATTTTACGTAAAAATAGTGAGGATCGCTAAAAACATCTTTCTAGAACCATCACTCCATATCTCGATTTAGATCCTCGCTATGCTCTCACCTCCCGAGGAAGAAAAATGTAAAAAAAGAAAAGGATGAAACTCAAGTAATTTCAAAGTAAAGAATACTATGACTAAGATAATATACAACAAATTATCATTAGTCTTCAATGAAAAAAAATCGATAGAATATAATGATAATGAGTTTTAGATCAACAACCGTAGCGAAAACAATGATCCATTGTAAGAGTCAATGTAGAGAATGAATTTTACTATCTTTTAAGATTTAAAAGCTCATCATCAATATTTTATCCTCTGTAACAACAATCAACATACATCTTTAATCAAATATTCATTTTTTTCACTTCTGAGCCAAATATATTAATTTGTATCACCAATTAGTCGTGTTCATCTCAACACATGCTCATCTTTACACTTCTTTGGTAAAGATATTCATCGATTAATCATTCATCTTTTGCACTATAGGCCAAAGATATTCAATAATATCATCATTTAGGACTTAGGATGATGAAAAATATTTTAAAAAAAATTAATTCAATGAGGCGGAAAGAATGAAATATTAAGGATTAAGTATAACAGTTTATCCAAGTGCAATAATACTCAATAATAACCAATTGTGAAGTAGAATTCAAAATAAAGATCAAAACATGGATACAATCAAAGATAGTAACCATAAAAGACATCTGGATGAAAAAAGAAAAATTTCATTTTTAAATTGAATAGTCTTGATAGATTCGTGAATAAGATCGTGATCGTGAATAATGTAAGATATCGTGAATAGTAATCCCGACATAAAAGTTCTAAATTTGATAAAAAGTTCAGATCAATACTTCGGCATAATGATATTGAAAGAAATAATATCATATATGAAAAAAATAACATCCCTTACCTCAAAATAACGGTACTTCTGATCGAAATATCGGATATAAAGTCGAAGAAAACTTGTATCAAACAGCAACTCTAAAAGTATCAAAATACTCACAAAAATACGCTCGATAATCTAGAGAGAAGAAAAACTTATTTCTGATGTGATTTTCAATTCTAACCTAAGCGTCTATTTATAGGAAAATGCTAGAACGCCATAAGAGACTAAAATAATATAATTTTATTTTTTCTTTCATAACTTCCTACGCCACCCCTTTTGAACAATTAGGCAGCCTTCTTTGAACCAAAATCAGCAGTCCTCATGTGTTAAAACAAAAGTGGGTCCCACCCTATATTAATAAAAATTATTTTAATTTTTGAAATTTCAGTAATTCATAAAAAATAGCTCGTTTATCATAAAAATACTAATTTTATGTCCATTCCACACGAAATCGAATTCTCTACAACTTTGTAGCTTTGAGTTTTTCCAAATTCCAAGCAGAGAATATCCGAAATCCACAAACGGATGATTTTTAATACCTCCACTCCGACAAAATACTGATAAAATACCTCAGTATTAATTCCTTCATTAATAACCACATAAAATAAATAAATCCATCATTTATATTCACATGAAATAAATATTTTCTTCTCAATAATTAATTATTCACAAATAATATTACAGAATCACAATTATGACAACCAGACTGTTCCCAAGAAAGAGGGGGCTTTTCAATAAGGATTTCTCCTTACTGGCGCGCAATTAGGTGACCAATGTAAGACTCCAAATTATTAATAAATAAAATTTATTTTTCTCTATTTATTATTTTGAAATAGTAAGGGTTGATTTGATTAATGTGGATAGTTATGAGTAAAATACGCAAATATTTCGAATAAGCAAGTGATTATAAAATATTCATTATTGTCGGGGAATATTCGTTTGGTCGTGGAATATTCATACGACGGCGCAGTCTTTTGTGGGCCCCATAACGGAAAACGATTGGATGAAGAAAACGACAAATATAAGTTGTTTATAAATAATCTGCGTAGTTATTCACAGAATTATCTTTGTTAGAATACCCAATGGTTAAAACACACTAATACACGTTGTTGAACAAGAAGCTACCAGTATTGCACCAATTATTAATTCTTACGTAAAAGGTACTTACTCAATAATTGTTACAGAATTCTTTGCTCAAGATTTTATTTTATTAATTCAATAATTCTTTGCGTTGATATTTTATATTCTTTTGTTTCAATAAATTATCATTACACGTATTTTCCATTATCGAAGCAATAATTCATATTATCTGAATAATATTATTAGAAAACATTATTGGCAATGTCTGAAAGTTCACTTACAAGGAGAGGTTTGGTCACCTAATTGCGCATTGCAGGTAAGGAGAGATCCTTATTGGAAAGCCCTTTTTCCTTTAACTACTTCACGCAAGATCTTGTGATTCCAGTAATATTATTTGTGAATAATTAATTATTAATTTATATGATGAGAAAAATATTGATTTTATGTGGATATAGATAGAGAAAATTTTTAATGTGACAATTGTTGAAAATTAATATTTTATCTTTTTCTGATAAAATAATTCATTTAAATATATTATTTTAATAATATATTAACGGTGATATTTTTATAATAAATGTGGGATATATGAGTATATGAGGAGGAAGAGTATTTTTGTGGCATTAAATGTTTAACACATATTTTGTGTGTTGGTGGACACAATTATTGACTGAAATTTGATTATAGCCTGTAAAATCGCCCGTTTGTGAATTTCGATTAATTTCTGTTTGGAATTTGGAAAAACTTTCTTCTGCAAAGTTGTAGAGAATTGAATTTTCTATAAAAATTCGCGAGATTCGAATTTTGTGATAAAAGGGATATTTATTATGAATTATTGAAGTTTCAAGTTCAAAATAATTGATTTTGGAAGTTTAAAATATTTAAAATAGGAAAACGTTTTTGGAATGTTTAGGTGGACTCATTTAACATGTGTAGGAGCTGAATTCAGTTGGCAAAGTTAATGCGTATGAGGTTTTGGAAAATATATATTAATATTATATTAAATTTTCTACTTTGGTGTTCTAAAGCGTTTTCCTATAAATAGGTCTTAGGTTAGAATTGAAAATCACACCGAAAATCAAGTTTTCTCTCTATATTATCGAGCGTATTCTTGTGAGTATTTTGAGTATACTTTGAGTATTGCTATACTATGCAAGTTCAAGTCATAGCCTATATCCTGTGTTTCAACTAAAGTCTTGTCTTTCGAGGTAAGGGATGTTATTTTATTCAAAATGATATTATTTCTTCAATATCATTCTGTAAAATATTGGTTGGAAATTTTATCAAATTTGGAACTTTTTCATGTTACAGGTTACTATTCATGAGTTCTTATTCACGAAGTTACTATTCACGAGTAATATTCACGGCGTGAATATATTTTTTTTTGTGAAATTTCTATCTTTTGGTGTCTGAGTTACTATTCATGTATACGGCACTATTCACGAAATCTGACACTATTCATCGAAAAATGAAAATTTTCCTTTTAAATAAAATATCTATTATGGATACTAGCTTTGATTGTATCCATGTTTTGATCATTCTTGAATTTTACTCCACTCGATTACTTATGAAGTATTTTTGAACTTGGATTGTTTAAAATACTTAATCCTTAATTAATAGCGCCCCCCAAAATAGGTATACATCACCTATTACGAGTTGTCAAATACATGAATGCGAAACAACTACAACTTTATTATTACAACAAGAAAGCTGTGAGTTTGAATACAAATATTATCTTCTGAGCAATATCTATACTCAAATAAATCCTCATCACATTTATTGATACATTATTTTACAAAAATGGTGAGGACTACTAAACAATCCTTTCTAAAACCTTCATTCCATACCCACAGACTCAGATCTTTCGCTATATTCTCGCCTCTCACGAGAAAAATGGAACAAAAAGGAAAAGGGTGAGCTCAACTAGCTTCAAGAAAGAATATTATGACTAAGATAATATACAACAAATTATCGTTAGTCTTCAACGAGGAAAAATATAATAGAATACAATAGACAACAAATTTTAAATCAATATTCATGGTGAAATAATAATTCATTAGAAGAGTTAAGTAGAGAATGCAAACTACTATCTTCTATTTATGAATTTAAAAGTTCATCGTCTATCTTTTATCCTGTAACATCAATCAATATACATCCGGAATCAAATATTCATCTTTGCACTACTGGCCAAAGATATTCATCGATTAATTCATGTTCATTTAAACACTGCTCATCTTTTGCACCACGGGCCAAAGATATTCTTCAAAATCATTCATCTTTTACTACTGTGCCAAAGATATTCTTAAGAAATCATTCATCTTTGCACTACAGCCAAAGATATTCCATAATATCATCATTTAAGACTGAGGATGATGAAAAATATTTTTTTTAAAAGAAACGAATCCAGTGAAACAAAATGACAAGGATTAAGGATTAAGGATTCGTACTTGGTTTTATCCACGTCCAAAAATACCTCAAAAAATAATCATAGTGGTGTAAAATTCAAGAATGATCAAAACATGGATACAATCGAGTTAGTATCCGAGAATAGATGTTTTGACGAAAAAGAAGAAATTTTATTTTTCATTGAATAGTCAGAGTATCGTGAATAGTCTTAGTATCGTGAATAGTAATCTCAAACACCAAAAGATAGAAATTCCACAAAAACATCTTCACGCTTATGAATAGTACTCGTGAATAGTAACTCGTGAATAAGAACTCATGAATAGTAACTCGTGAATAGTAACTCATGAATAAGAACCCATGAATAGTAACCCCATACATGAAAAAGTTCCAAATTTGATAAAAACTTGATCGACATTTCAAAGATAATGATATTGAAGAAATAATATCATTACAAAAAAATAATATCCACTTACCTCGAAGATCGAAGATTTACAGCTAGAATCTAGGGTATAGTCTTTGAAGGAAACTTGCAATCCGCCTAGCAATACTCAAAGTATACTCAAAATACTCACAAGAATATGCTCGATAATATAGAGAGAAAACTTGAGTTTAAATTGTGTGATTTTCAATTCTAACCTAAGCACCCTATTTATAGAAATTGCTTAGACACACAAAGCGAAAATTTAATATATTAATAATATTATTTTTCCACATCTTCCCACGCACACCATCAATCTTTGAAATCAACCACTAACACATGTCCCATAAGTGACAAAAACGTTTTTCATGCAAAAGTTACTTAAAACTCCAAAAAATGATAATCAATTAATCCTAACTTCAATAATTCATAATAAATAGCCCTTTCATCGAAAATTCGAATCTCGGAGTTTTTATAGGAAATTCAATTCTCTACAACTTTGCGTAAGAAAGTTTTTCCAAATTCAAAATGAAATTGAATCAAATCCACAAACAGAGGCGATTTTACGTGCTATAATCAAATTTCATCGATAAATGGGGTCCAATTTATGTTTAACATGTTTTAAACATTTATTGCAACAAAATATACTCTTCCTCCTCAGATACTCATATATCCCACATTCGTTGTAAAATATCACCGTTAATATATTATTAAAATAATATATTTAAATGAATTATTTTATCGAAAAAAGATAAAATATTAATTTTCAACAATTGTCATTTTAAAAATTTTCTCCATCTATATCCACATAAAATCAATATTTTCCTCATCATATAAATCAATAATTAATTAATCATAAATAATATTACGAGAATCACAATATTGACAACGAGTGCGGTTCAGGAAGAGGGGGCTTTCCAATAAGAATTTCTTCATCTTGGCGTGCGATTAGGTGACCAAACCTCTCCTGATGTAACTTTCTAGACATTGCCAATAATGTTATCTAATAATATTATTCGGATAATATGAATTATTGCTTCGATAAAGAAAAATCTTGTGTAATGACAATTATTGAAACAACAAAGAATATAAAATATCAACGCAAAGAATTATTAACTCAATAAAATCTTGAGCGATAATTCACTGTAACCATTATTGAGTAGTGCCTTCTTACGTAAGAATCAATAATTAGTGCAAAACCGTGTCTTTCTTGTTCAACAACGCGTATTAGTGTGTTTTAACCACCGGGTATTCCAACAAAGATAATAACTTGAATAACAACTACGCTGTAGTTATTTAAAAATAACTTATATTTGTCGTTTTCTTCATCCAATCGCTTTTTTCAGTTATGGGGCCCACACATATCGGCTTACCGTTGTCGTCTGAATATTCCACGACCAAACTAATATTCCCGACAACAATGAATATTTTATAACCACTTGCTTATTTTGAAATATTTATGTATTTAACCCTTAACTATCCACATTAATCAAATCAACCCTTACTATTTCAAAATAATAAATAAAGGAAATTCTTTTTATTTAAAAATTTTGAGGTCTTACAACCTCCCTCCTTATGAAATTTAGTCCTCGAAATTGACGTCGTACTGAGTGTTTGAAAAGGTGAGGATACCTCGCTTTCATTTCCGTTTCCAATTCCCGGTCATTTCCTCTATAGCATGATTCCTCCACAAAACTTTAACTTGTGGTATGACCTTTCTTGCGCGTAGGACATGCTCCTTCCTATCTAAGATCTTGTGGTACCTCCTCATACGTTAAGTCTTGGCTATCTCGTCCGGTTCTAACTTCGATAACGTGGTTTGGGTCTTTCACATATTTACTGAAATACTGGATATGTGAAACACATTATGAACACAAGACATACTCGGAGGTAACAGCGAGTCTATAGGCTACATTTCCTACTCGGTCAAGAATTTGAAATGGACCATAAATCGTGGATTGAGCTTTCCTCTCTTCCCAAATCTTGTAACTCCTTCCATGGAGCAACTCATGACAATCGCATGATCCCTACAAGAAATTCCACGTCCTTTCGATGAAGATCCGCATAACTCTTTTTGTCGATCTTGTGCCGCTTTGTATCGTTGTCGAATCATTTGGATCTTTTAGTGATCATACGTCTTAACTCTCTGGTCCCAACAATGTTGCTTCACCCACCTCGTCCCAACATATTGGAGAACGACATTTTCGTCCATATAATGCTTGAATGGAGCCACACCTATACTTGCACGATAAGCTGTTCTAACGTAGGAGAATTCCACCAATGGTAAATACTTATCCCAACTACCCTTGAAGTCTAGGACACGAGTCTTAATAGATCTTGAAGAGTTTGAATAGTCCTCTACGATTGTCCGTCCGGTTTGGGGATGGTATGTTAGAACTAAATCGCAAATCCGTGCCCGTAGCTTTTTTGCAAGCTAACCCAAAATCTTGAAGTGAATCTTGGGTCACGATCCAAACTATGGATACTGAGGCATGCCATGCAACCTCACAATCTCATTCACGTCATATACTAGCAAGGCGTTCAAGGAATAAGTCTCCGTGTCGGCAAGAAATGAAGCGGAGACTTGGTTAATCTATCAACAATAACCCAAATAGCATTGATGCCTTGAGAAACCGTAGGAAGACCAGAATCTTGAAATCCATGGTAATGTGTTCCCGGTTCCATTCCGAGAATCTCAAGTGGTTGCAACGGACCCTTAGGTACTAGATGCTCCGTCTTTACGTTGACAAGTTAAACACATTGAGATAAACTTTGCAATCTCTCTTCATATTGTTCCACCAAAATGTATGTCGAAGATCACGATACATTTTAGTACTTCCGGATGGATTGCAAATGGCGTATTATTGTGCCTCCATCATAATCTTGTACTTCAAATCGTAGTCGTTAGGAACACAAAGTCTAGAGTGGACTCAAGTATTCCTTCTTCATCAATTCTCGCTTAGAAATAGCTCCTTCTTGTACTTTCTTCTTCATACGCGCCGTTTCAAGGGTTAGGTGGCTTGAGCAACCTTAACTTTTTCTATTAAAGTTGGCTCTGTCGTATACTTGACATCATCACACTTTCGTTCCTGCATATGATCTTCTACTCAACGCCGTCATTTACCACGTTAAACTTTACCGGGATGGTATTGAATAGTGTAATGGTCGTAGTCTTTCAATAGTTCGAGCCCAGCGTCATTTGCTTGCGTGTTGAGTTCTTTTTGAGTGAAGAAATATTTAAGGCTTTTATGGTGCGAATATATCTCCACTTTCTCCCCATATAGATAGTGCCTCCATATTTTTTAGCGCAAAACGCTTGCTTGTGAACTCTAGATCATGAGTAGGATAATTCCTCTCATACTCTTTAAGTTAATCGCGAGGCATAGGCTATGATTTTCCCGTTGCATGAGAACACATCCTAACCCTTTGCACGAAGCATCATTTGTAGATAACAAATCCATCCGAACCGGATGGTATTGTTAGAGCAGTCTTAAAATAAGTCTCCTCTTAAGCTCTTGGAAACTTTTCTCGCGTTCTTCGCTCCAAGCGAATTTTGTATCCTTCCGAGTTAAATGAGTTAATGGAGTAGCGATTCGAGAAAACCCTTCCACGAATCTCCAGATAATAACCGGCTAAGCCCAAAAGCTACGTCTTGATCACCACTTTGGTTGCTCCCAACTTTGTATTGCCTCAATCTTGGCGGGATCAGCGGATACTCCATGTTTTCGACACCACGTGCCCAAGGAATGCTACTTCCTCAAGCGAACTCGCATTTCTTCAATTTGGCATATAGTTGGTTTTCACGAAGCCTTTGGAGTACCGACTTCAAATGGTGCTCATGATCTTCACGGCTTTTGGAATATATGAGGATGTCATCAATAAAGACAACAACGAATTGATCCAAATATTCCTTGAATACTCGGTTCATCATATCCATGAAAGCCAGCGGAGCATTAGTTAGTCAGAAAGACATAACTAAGAATTCATAATGCCCATCTGGGGATTACGAAGCGGGTCTTTGGAATATCCTCGGTTCTAATCTTCAATTTGATGATATCCGAGCGAAGATCGATTTTTGAAAAGAATTGTGCCCTACTTGAATCGGTCAAACAAGTCATCAATACGAGGTAGAGGATACCTATTCTTGATGGTGACATGGTTCAATTCAGATAGTCAATACAAAGTCGCGTACTCCGTCTTTCTTCTTTACAAATAAAATAGGAGCACCCCAGGAGATGTACTTGGGGCGAATGAAACCGATGTCAACAATTCACGTAGTTGGACCTTTAACTCTGAAGTTCAATAGGAGCCATTCGATATGGGGTTTTAGAAATGGGCTTTGTACCGGGTTCAAGATCAATAAAGAATTCAACTTCATGTTCGGGGGTAGGCCAGGGAAGTTCTTGAAATCGTCGTCGGAAAGTCGATAACAACAGAATATTATTCAAATTTGGCGTGTCTTTATTCAAATCCATAACATGGGCTAAGAAAGCTTGACATCCGTTTTTTCAATAAGCGAATAGCTTTATGATTAGATATGGCGTTGATTGATTTTAATGGTTTAGTTGCTTGAATTAATACAACAGGGTTGGTTAGGAATATGAAAACTAACAACTTACGAAAACAATCAATTTTGGCATGATGAGTAGTTAACCAATCAATCCACAAAATCACATCAAAAGCAAGTATCTTTAAAGAGATAAGGTCAACGGGTAAGGTAATGGTGCCAACTTGAATCAAACAAGATTTATAAGCGATTGGATGTGATGAAAGTTTCTCTAACGGAGTTTCCACGAGATAGGTCAAAGTCTAATTTCTCCGGAGTCAAGTTTAAGCGTTGAGCACATGCGGGAGAGATAAATGAATGGGTAAACACCGGTATCAAGTAAGGTATAAACTTGCAAGAATTTATAAATAGCTTACCCGTGATCACCTCGTTTGGGTTCTCGCATTTTGACCGATCACAACAAACGCTCTTCCGGAATCGTTGACTTTGACTTTTACGGGACGATCTTTTGAGTCACCGTCCCCATTGAACTAGGTTTCATTCTCTTTACAATCTCGGCGATATGTCCTTCCTTTCCACAATTATAGCATACCTTGAATCTGTTGTGGGCGGTTTGGTGATATGTCCCTCTTTTCGCATTTAGTAGCATATGATGGGTGGTCGTTCTCCTCCCTAGAACCGATTCTTCTTAAGTAAGCCTTTGTCATCTTCACATGTCATTTATTAAATCTCCTCTTTTAAAATCTCCTCGACTCGCTTCTTCTATTTTCATGGCCATGATTACCACCAGAGTGGTTACCATTTCTGTCCGTCTGTTTCTTTCTCCGCGAGTTATCATTATTACATTGGCTACTTTATCTACGATACGATCTGGTTGTGGTCCCTCGGTTGGCCGTACTTTCGTTATCTCGCTCTAATAATTGAGCCTGCTTACAACATCTGAATAAAGAAAAATTTATGAGAAATGAGATCTTGACGTATCTTAGGGTTTCAAACCTCTAAGAAACATCCGCGTTATCGTTCCTCATTCTCCACCAAATGAGGTGCAAACACGGATAACTCTGCAAACTTTGCCTCGTCTTTGAGACAAATCGTGTTGTTTTGTTCAATATGATGAACTCCACTTCCTTCATATAATGAACACTTTCGGAAAGTATTTGTCATTAAATAGCTTCTGAAACGTCTCCCAAGACATCTTTGAGTGCGGTTTGGATGGAGTGCAACTTCACTGAGACTCCCACCAGATGCGCTTCGCCACGGAACATAAAGGTGGCGAATGGAACCTTCTGTTCTCCGTGCATCCCAAGACATCGAATATCTTGGTAATTTGTTTTGACCCATGTTTCCGCCTGGCGATCGGATCTGGCTTTCTCTTAAATTCGGTGGTCCCAACTCTTTGAATCTGCTTGGGCGTGACAACCCGTGAATTGCTATCATTTCCTCTGTATTTTGAACACGAGTCTCCTCGTCGATTTTTGCATGAGCGCAAAAACTTCTAAACATCCCTCGTTCATCATCCGCTTCGAATGGTGTTGTTCGGGAGGAACATTGCCCGACTGTATTGCGTTCTCCTCGTTGGTGAGTCAGGCATCTCCACGGTCTCATTTCCATTGTTAATATTCTCGATTGACATTCTCAAATCTTGTCATAAAATAAGGGTTAATTAAGGAAATCAATATATCACATAATATCCTATATCTTGACCAACTAACAAATAAGCTTAGGTAGGACACACTTTAGCGAAGGGATTTACTCGTCTCTCCCTCCTAGTTCTATTCCCCATCTCATGGGAGATCATATCCTAAGCTCGGATACCAATTGTGGCGCCCCCAAAATAGGTATACATCACCTATTACGAGTTGTCAAATACATGATGCGAAAAACAACTACAACTTTATTATTACAACAAGAAAAGCTGTGAGTTTGAATACAAATATTATCTTCTGTACAATATCTATACTCAAATAAATCTTCATCACATTTATTGATACATTATTTTACAAAATGGTGAAGACTACTAAACAATCCTTTCTAAAACCTTCATTCTATACCCCAGACTGCATACTTTCATATATATTCTAGCCTCACGAGAAAAAATGGAACAAAAAGGAAAAGGGTGAGCTCAACTAGCTCGATAAAGAATATTATGACTAAGATAATATACAACAAATTATCGTTAGTCTTCAACGAGGAAAAATATAATAGAATACAATAGACAACAAATTTTAAATGAATATTACATGGTGAAATAATAATTCATTAGAAGAGTTAAGTAGAGAATGCAAACTACTATCTTACATGTATGAATTTAAAAGTTCATCGTCTATCTTTTATCCTGTAACATCAATCAATATACATCTGGAATCAAATATTCATCTTTTTACTACTGAGGCCAAAGATATTCATCGATTAATCATGTTCATTTAAACACACTCATCTTTGCACTACGGGCCAAAGATATTCTTCAGAAATCATTCATCTTTTTGCTACTGAGGCCAAAGATATTCTTAAGAAATCATTCATCTTTTGCTACTACAGCCAAAGATATTCCATAATATCATCATTTAAGAGGCCGAGGATGATGAAAAATATTTTTTTTAAAGAAACTAATCTAGTGAAACAAAATGACAAGGATTAAGGATTAAGGATTAGTACTTGGTTTTATCCACGTCCAAAAATACCTCAAAAATAATCATAGTGGTGTAAAATTCAAGAATGATCAAAACATGGATCTGAATCGAGTTAGTATCCGAATAGATGTTTTAGACGAAAAGAAGAAATTTTATTTTTCGGTGAATAAGATCAGATATCGTGAATAGTGTCAGTATCGTGAATAGTAACTCTCAACACCAAAAGATAGAAATTCCACAAAAAAACATCTTCACGCTTCATGAATAGTACTCGTGAATAGTAACTCGTGAATAGTAAATCTCATGAATAGTAACTTCGTGAATAAGAACTCATGAATAGAACCCATGAATAGTAACCTCGACATGAAAAAGTTCCAAATTTGATAAAAACTTCAGATCAACATTTCAAAGATAATGATATTGAAGAAATAATATCATTACAAAAAAATAATATCCCTTACCTCGAAAGATCGTTTTTAGCTAGAATCTAGGGTATAGTCTTTGAAGGAACTTGCACCGCTAGCAATACTCAAAGTATACTCAAAATACTCACAAGAATAAACTCGATAATATAGAGAGAAAACTTCGGTTTAAATTGTGATTTTCAATTCTAACCTAAGCACCTATTTATAGGAAATTGCTTAGAACACCAAAAGCGAAAAATTTAATATATTAATAATATTATTTTTCCACATCTTCCTACGCACACCATCAGCTGAAATCAACCACTAACACATGTCCCATAAGTGACAAAAAACGTTTTTCATGCAAAATTTACTTAAAACTCCAAAAAAATGATAATCAATTAATCCTAACTTCAATAATTCATAATAAATAGCCCTTTCATCAGAAAATTCGAATCTCATGAGTTTTTATAGGAAATTCAATTCTCTACAACTTTACAGAAGAAAGTTTTTCCAAATTCCAAACAAAAATTGACCGAAAATCCACAAAACGAAGGCGATTTCACGTGCTATAATCAAATTTCGATCAATAAATGGGGTCCACCGACATGTTTAACATGTTTTAAACATTTATTGCAACAAAAATACTCTTCTTCTCCTCAGATACTCATATATCCCACATTCGTTGTAAAAATATCACCATTAATATATTATTAAAATAATATATTTAAATTATTATTTTATCGAAAAAAGATAAAATATTAATTTTCAACAATTGTCATTTTAAAAATTTTCTCCATCTATATCTACATAAAATCAATATTTTCCTTATCATATAAATCAATAATTAATTAATCACAAATAATATTACGAGAATCACAATATTGACAACCAGCAGCCCTTCAGGAAGAGGGCTTTCAATAAAATTTCTTCTTCTTGGCGCGCAATTAGGTGACCAAACCTCTCCTTGAGATGTAACTTTCTAGACATTGCCAATAATGTTATCTAATAATATTATTCAGATAATATGAATTATTGCTTCGATAAAGAAAATCTTGTGTAATGACAATTATTGAAACAACAACAATATAAAATATCAACGCAAACAATTATTAACTCAATAAAATCTTTGAGCGGTAATTACCGTAACCATTATTGAGTAGTGCCTTCTTACGTAAGAATCAATAATTGGTGTAATTACTCTTCCGCAAAGTTGTAGAGAATTGAATTTCTATAAAAACTCATGAGATTCAATTTTCGATGAAATGGCTATTTATTATGAATTATTGAAGTTTCAAGCTCAAATAATTGATTTTTGGAAGTTTAAAATATTTAAAATTAGAAAAACGTTTTTCTTACTTTTTTTTCTAGAATGTGGCATGTGTTTGATGGTTGAAATCGATTCTAGGCATGCGTAGGAAATTTATATAATTATATTATTAATTTATTAAATTTTACGCTTAGTGGTTCTAAGCAATTTCCTATAAATAGGTCTTTAGTTAGAATTGAAAATCACACCGAAACTGAAGTTTTCTCTCTATTATATTATCGGCGTATTCTTGTGAGTATTTTGAGTATACTTTGAGTATTGTTAGACGGTGTGAAGTTCCTTCAAAGACTATATCCTGTATTCCAAAGAAATACTAATCTTTCGAGGTAAGGGATGTTATTTTCTTCTCAAATGATATTATTTCTTCAATATCATTATCTTTGAAATATTGGTTGAAACTTTTTATCAAATTTGGAACTTTTTCATATCGGGGTTCTTATTCATGAGTTCTATTCATGAGTTACAATTCACTTACGATTCTATTATTCATTAGATTACTTATTCACGAGTACTATTCATGAAGTTAGCGTGAAGATGTTTTTGGGAAATTTCTATCTTTTGGTGTCTGAGTTACTTATTCACGATATACAAGACTATTCAATTCAAAAATAAAATTTCTTTTTTTTTTTGTCCAAAATATCTGTTTCGGATACTATCTTTGATTGTATCCATGTTTTGATCATTCTTGAATTTTACACCACTATGATTATTTTTGAGGTATTTTTGAACATGGATAAAACAAAAATACGAATCCTTAATCCTTAATCCTTGTCATTTTGTTTCACTTTGGATTCGCTTTCTTTAAAAATATTTTCATCATCCTCGGTCTTAAATGATGATATTATTGAATATCTTTGGCTTTGTAGTCAAAAGATGAATGATTTCTGAAGAATATCTTTGGTAGTAGTGCAAAGAGCAGTGTTTAGATGAACATGACCAATCGATGAATATCTTTGGCTGTGTAGTGCAAAGATGAATATTTGATTCGGATGTATATTGATTGATGTTACAGGATAAAAGATGAGACGATGAACTTTTAAATTCATACATGAAGATAGTAGTTTGCATTCTCTACTTAACTCTTCTAATGAATTATTATTTTCACTGAATATTGATTTAAAATTTGTTGTCTATTGTATTCTATTAGATTTTTCCTGTTGAAGACTAACGGTAATTTGTTGTATATTATCTTAGTCATAATATTCTTTCTTGGGCTAGTTGAGCTCACCTTTTCCTTTTTGTTCCATTTTTCTTCTCGGGAGGCGAGAATATAGCGAGTATTTAGCCTGGGTATGGAATGAAGGTTTTAGAAAGAATTGTTTAGTAGTCCTCACCATTTTTTGTAAAATAATGTATCAATAAATGTGATGAGGATTTATTTGAGTATAGATATTGTTTAGAAGATAATATTTGTATTTAAACTCACAGCTTTACCGTTGTAATAATAAAGTTGTAGTTGTTTACATCACGTATTATGACCTTCGAATGGGTGATGTATACCTATTTTGGGGGCGTCACGATTAGTATCGAGCTTAGGAATATGATCTTTGGCGAGATCGGGGAATAGAACTAGGAGGGAGAGACGAGTAAATCCTTCGCTGAGTGTGTCCTACCTAAGCTTATTTGTTAGTTGGTCAAGATATGGATATTATGTGATATATTGATTTCCTTAATTAACCCTTGTTTTATGACGATATTTGAGAATATCGATCGAGAATATTAACAATGGAAATGAGACCGTGGTGGACGCCTCGTACTCACCAACGAGGATAACGTGCAACAGTGGCAATGTTCCTCCTGTGAACAACACCACCGGAAGCGATGATGAACGAGGGATGTTTAGAAGCTTTTTGCGCTTCATGCAAAATCGGATTTGAGGAGACTCGTGTTCAAAATCTGAGGAGGAAATGATAGCAATTCACGGGTTATTACAAAATGACAAGCAGTTCAAAGAGTTGGGACCACGAATTTTAAGGAAAGCGAGATCCGATCATGGCGGAAACATGGGTCAAGCAAATTACCAAGATATTCGATGTCTTGGGATGCACGGAGAACACAGAAGGTTCCATTCGCCACCTTTATGTTCCGTGGCGAGGCGGACTCATCGGGTGGGAGTCTCGTGAAGCGTACCCATCCAAATTAAGACTCAAAGATGTCTTGGGAGAGCGTTTGAAGCTATTTAATGACAAATACTTTCCGAAAGTGTTCGTCGTATGAAGGAAGTGGAGTTCATCGATTGGAACAAAACAACATGACGGTGTCTCAAAGACGAGGCAAAGTTTGCGAGTTATCCGGTTTCAGACCTCATTTGGTGGAGAATGAGGAACGATAACGCGGATGTTTCGAAAGGTTTGAAACCCGGCGTACGACAATATCTCATTTCTCATAAATTTTCTCTCTATTCGGATGTTGTTAGCAGGACTCAATTGTTAGAAGCGAGATAACGAGTATATTCAACCAAGGACCATAACCAGGATCGTATTGGAGATAACAATCAACAGAATAATAATGATAACCAAATGAGAAAGAAACAGACGGACAAAAATGGTAACCACTTTCGGTGGTAATCATGGCCATGAAAATAGAAGAAGCGAGTCGGGGAGGAGATTTTAAAAAGAGGAGATTTAACAACGACCATGTGACGGCGGCGAAGGATTGGCAAGAATCGGTTCTAAGGGAGGAGAACGACCACCCCATTATATGCTACAAATGCGAAAAAGAAGGACATATCACCAAACCGCCCACAATAGTTCAAGGTATGCTATAATTGTGGAAAGGAAGGACATATCGCTTCGAGATTGTGCGATGGCGAAACCTAGTTCAATGAGGGATCGTGACTCAAAAGATCGTCCCGAAAAAGTCAAAGTCAACGATTCCGGAAAGAACGTTTGTTGTGATCGGTCATAATGCGAGAACCCAAACGAGGTGATCACGGGTAAGCTATTTATAAATTTTGCGAAGTTTATACCTTACTTGATACCGGTGCTACCCATTCATTTATCTCTCCCGCTTGTGCTCAACGCTTAAACTTGACTCGGAGAAATTAGACTTTGACCTATCTGTGGAAACTCCGTTAGAGAAACTTTCACCACATCCACTGCTTATAAATCTTGTTTGATTCAAGTTGGCACCATCACCTTACCTGTTGACCTTATCTCTTTAAAGATACTTGCTTTTGATGTGATTTTAGGGATTGATTGGTTAACTACTTATCATGCCAAAATTGATTGTTTTCGTAAGGTTGTTAGTTTTCATATTCCTAACCAACTCGTTAGTATTTAATTCAAGCAACTAAACCATTAAAATCAATCACCGCTATATCTAATCATAAAGCTATTCGTTTATTGAAAAACGGATGTCAAGCTTTCTTAGCCCATGTTATGGATTTGAATAAAGACACGCCAAATTTGAATAATATTCCGTTGTTATTGACTTTCCCGACGTATTTCAGAAGAACTTCCCTTGCCTACCCCGAACGTGAAGTTGAATTCTTTATTGATCTTGAACTCGATACAAAGCCCATTTCTAAAACCCCATATCGAATGGCTCTATTGAACTTCGGGGAGTTAAAGGTCCAACTACGAAATTGTTGGACATCGGTTTCATCTGTCTAAGACATCTCCTTGGGGTGCTCTGTTTTATTCGTAAAGAAGAAAGACGGGAGTATGCGACTTTATATTGACTATCGGAATTGAACCATGTCACCATCAAGAATAGGTATCATCTACCTCGTATTGATGACTTTTTTTGACCAAATTCTAAGGGGCACAATTCTTTTCAAAAATCGATCTTCGTTCCGGATATCATCAAATGAAGATTAGAATCGAGGATATTCCAAAGACGCCTTCGAACTTCGGTATGGGCATTATGAATTCTTAGTCATGTCTTTCGGACTAACTAATGCTCCTGCGCGCTTTCATGGATATGATGAACCGAGTATTCAAGAAATATTTGGATCGGTTTGTTGTTGTCTTTATTGATGACATCCTTATATATTCCAAAAGTCGTGAAGATCATGAGCACCATTTGAAGCGGGTACTCCAAAGGCTACGTGAAAACAAACTATATGCCAAATTAAAGAAATGCGAGTTACGGCTCGAGGAAGTAGCATTCCTTGGGCACGTGGTGTCGAAACATGGAGTATCTGTTGATCCGTGAAGATTGAAGCAATACAAAGTTAGAAGCAACCAAGTCGGTGGATCAAGTACGTAGTTTTTGGGCTTAGTGGTTATTATCGGAGATTCGTGGAAGGATTTTCGCGAATCGCTACTCCATTAACTCAAATTAACTTCGGAAGGATACAAAATTCGTTTGGAGCGAAGAATGCGAGAAAAGTTTCCAAGAGCTTAAGAGGAGACTTATTTCTAAGACTGTTCTAACAATACCATCTGGTTCGGATGGATTTTTATCTACAAATGATGCTTGAAAAAAGGGTTAGATGTGTTCTCATGCAACGTGGGAAAGTCATAGCCTATGCCTCGCGACAACTTAAAGAGTATGAGAGGAATTATCCTACTACGTGATCTAGAGTTAGCGGCAATCGTTTGCCGCTTAAAGATATGGAGGCACTATCTATATGGGGAGAAAGTGGAGATATATTCGGACCATAAAAGCCTTAAATATTTCTTCACTCAAAAGAACTCAACATGCGGCGTGACGTTGGCTCGAGCTATTGAAAGACTACGACCACACTATTCAATACCATCTTGGAAAAGAGAACGTGGTAGGCGACGCCGTTGAGTAGAAGATCATATGGAACGCAGTGCGATGATGTCAAGTATAATGACAGAGCCAACTTTAATAGAAAAAGTTAAGGTTGCTCAAGCCACCCAATTCGGAGTCGATGCGTATGAAGAAGAAAGTACAAGAAGGAGCTATTCCTAAGCGAGAATTGATGAAGAAGGAATACTTGAGTCCACTCTGAGACTTTATGTTCCTAACGACTGATTTGAAGTACAAGATTATGATGGAGGCACACAATACACCATTTGCAATCCATCCTGGAAGTACTAAAATGTATCGTGATCTTCGACATACATTTTGGTGGAACAATATGAAGAGAGAGATTGCAAAGTTTATCTCAATGTGTTTAACTTGTCAACGTGTAAAGGCGGAGCATCTAGTACCTAAGGGTCCGTTGCAACCACTTGAGATTCCGAAATGGAAGTGGTAACACATTACCATGGATTTCGTTACGGGTCTTCCTACGATTTCTCAAGGCATCAATGCTATTTGGGTTTTTGTTGATAGATTAACCAAGTCTGCTCATTTCTTGCCGATACGGGATACTTATTCCCTCGAACGTCTTCTTAGTATGCGTGAATGAAATTGTGAGGTTGCATGGCATGCCAGTATCCATAGTTTCGGATCGTGACCCAAGATTCACTTCAAGATTTTGGGTTAGCTTGCAAAAAGCTATGGGCGCGTTTGCGATTTAGTTCGACATACCATCCTCAAACCAGACGGACAATCGAAAAGGACTATTCAAACTCTTGAAGATTTATTAAGACTCTATGTCCTGAGACTTCAAGGCGGTTGGGATAAGTATTTACCATTGGTAGAATTCTCCTACAACAACGCTTATCGAAGCAAGTATAGGTGTGGCTCCATTGGAAGCATTATATGGACGAAAGTGTCGCTTCCCAAAGATGTTGGGACGAGGTGGGTGAAGCAACATTGTTAGGACCAGAGTTAAATGCGATGATCACTTTAAAAAGATCCAAATGATTCGACAACGTATACAAAACCGGCACAAGATCGACAAAAAAGAGTTATGCGGATCTTCATCGAAAGGACGTGGAATTTACCGTAGGGGATCATGTATTGTTGCGAGTTGCTCCCAATGGAAGGGAGTTACAAAATTTGGGAAGAGAGGAAAGCTCAATCCACGATTTATTGGTCCATTTCAAATTCTTGACCGAGTAGGAAATGTAGCCTATAGACTCGCGTTACCTCCGAGTATGTCTTGTGTTCATAATGTGTTTCACATATCTGTACTTCATAAATATGTGAAAGACCCAAACCACGTTATTGAGTTAGAACCAGACGAGATAGCCGAAGACTTAACGTATGAGGAGGTACCTGTCAAGATCTTAGATAGGAAGGAGCATGTCCTACGCGCAAAGGTCATACCACAAGTTAAAGTTTTGTGGAGGAATCATGCTATAGAGGAAATGACCTGGGAATTGGAAACGGAAATGAAAGCGAGGTATCCTCACCTTTTCGAAACACCAGGTACGTACGTCAATTTCGAGGACGAAATTTCATAAGGAGGGAGGTTGTAAAGACCCCAACTTATTATTAATGAAATTTAATTTTCTCTATTTATTATTTTGAAATAGTAAGGGTTGATGTGATTAATGTGGATAGTTAGGGGTAAAATACGCAAATATTTCAAAATAAGCAAGTGGTTATAAAATATTCATTGTTGTCGGGGAATATTCGTTTGGTCGTGGAATATTCGTACTGTCGGGGAATATTAAATGCATTGGTAGCGACCATGTGTAAAAGCCCCATAACGGAAAGTGATTGGATGAAGAAAAAGCGACAAATATAAGTTGGTTAAAAATAATGCAGTAGTTGTTACCATTAATCTTTGTTAAAATACTCTTATGGTTAAATCACGATGCACGGTATTGCACCAATTATTGATTCTTACGTAAGAAGACACTACTCAATAATGGTTACAATAATTCTTGCTCAATTATTTTATTGAGTTAATAATTGTCTGCGTTGATATTTTATATTATTTTTGTTTCAATAATTGTCATTACACAAGATTTTTCATTATCGAAGCAATAATTCATATTATCTGAATAATATTATTAGATAACATTATTGGCAATGTCTAGAAGAAAGTTACATCTAAGGAGAGGTTTGGTCACCTAATTGCGCTACCGAAGAAGTAGAAATTCTTATTGGAAAGCCCTCTTCCTCAGGAACCTTGCTGGTTGTCAATATTGTGATTACGTAATATTATTTGTGAATAATTAATTATTGATTCATATGATGAGGAAAATATTGATTTTATGTGGATATAGATGGAGAAAATATTTAATGTGACAATTGTTGAAAATTGAAATTTTATCTTTTTCTGATAAAATAATTCATTTAAATATATTATTATATTTTAATAATATAATAATGGTGATATTTTTACAACGAATGTGGGATATATGAATATACGAGGAGGAAGATTATTTTTGTTGCAATAAATGTTTAAAACATGTTAAACATGTTGGTGGACCCCATTTATTGACTGAAATTTGATTATAGCCTGTAAAATCGCCCGTTTGTGGATTTCGGTCAATTTCTATTTGGAATTTGGAAAAACTTTCTTCTGTAAAGTTGTAGAGAATTGAATTTCCTATAAAACCTCATGAGATTCAATTTTCTGATGAAAGGGCTATTTATTATGAATTATTGAAGTTCAAGTCTCAAATAATTGATTTTTGAAAGTTTAAAATATTTAAAATTAGAAAAACGTTTTTCTTACTTTTTCTAGAATGTGGCATGTGTTTGATGGCTGAAATCAGATTCTAGGCATGCGTAGGAAATTTATATAAATATATTATTAATTTATTAAATTTTTACGCTTTTGGTGTTTCTAAAGCGATTTCTATAAATAGGGTCTTAGGTTAGAATTGAAAATCACACCGTAAATCAAGTTTTCTCTCTATATTATCGAGCGTATTCTTGTGAGTATTTTGAGTATACTTTGAGTATTGTTAGACGGTCTGAAGTTCCTTCAAGACTATATCCTAGATTCCAAATTAAAGTCTTAATCTTTCGAGGTAAGTGATGTTATTTTCTTCTCAAATGATATTATTTCTTCAATATCATTATCTTTGAAATATTGGTTGAAACTTTTTATCAAATTTGGAACTTTTTCATGTATAGGGGTTACTATTCATGAGTTCTTATTCATGACTTACTATTCACGAAGTTACTTATTCATGAGTTCTTATTCACGAGTACTATTCATGAAGCGTGAAGATGTTTTTTGAAATTTCTATCTTTTGGTGTCGAGATTCTTATTCACGATATCTGACTATTCACGATATCTGACTTTATTCAATAGAAAAATAAAATTTCTTCTTTTTGTCCAAAATATCTATTCTGGATACTAGCTTTGATTGTATCCATGTTTTGATCATTCTTGAATTTTACACCACTATGATTATTTTTGAGGTATTTTTGAACATGGATAAAACAAAGTACGAATCCTTAATCCTTAATCCTTGTCATTTTGTTTCACTAGATTCGTTTCTTTAAAAATATTTTCATCATCCTCAATCTTAAATGATGATATTATTGAATATCTTTGGCCTTGTAGTGCAAAGATGAATTATTTCTGAAGAATATCTTTGGTAGTAGTGCAAAGATGAACAGTGTTTAGATGAATATGACCAATCGATGAATATCTTTGGCTGTAGTGCAAAGATGAATATTTGATTCGGATGTATATTGATTGATGTTACGGGGATAAAAGATGAGCGGTGAACTTTTAAATTCATACATAGAAGATAGTAGTTTGCATTCTCTACTTAACTCTTCTAATGAATTATTATTTCACTGCGAATATTGATTTAAAATTTGTTGTCTATTGTATTCTATTAGATTTTTCCTGTTGAAGACTAACGGTAATTTGTTGTATATTATCTTAGTCATAATATTCTTTCTTTGGGCTAGTTGAGCTCACCCTTTTCCTTTTTGTTCAATTTTTCTTCTCGGGAGGCGAGAATATAAGCGAGTGACGAAGTCGGGATATGGAATGAAGGTTTTAGAAAGAATTTTTTCGTAGTCCTCACCATTTTTGTAAAATAATGTATCAATAAATGTGATGAGGATTTATTTGAGTATAGATATTGTCTAGAAGATAATATTTGTATTTAAACTCACAGTTTTACTGTTGTAATAATAAAGTTGTAGTTGTTTTTGTACCATGTATTGACAACTCAGAATGGGTGATGTATACCTATTTTGGGGGCGTCACAGTAGTTTGCATTCTCTACTTAACTCTTCTAATGAATTGTTGTTTCCGCTGCGAAGATTGATTTAAAACGGTTTATCTATCATTCATTAGATTTTTCCTGTTGGAGACTAACGATAATTTGTTGTATATTATCTTAGTCATAATATTCTTTACTGGGGCTAGTTTAGCTCACCCTTTTCCTTTTTGTTCCATTTTTCTTCTCAGGAGGAAAGAATGTAGCGAATACTAGTTGGGGTATGGAATGAAGGTTCTAGAGAGAGTTGTTTAGTAGTCCTCACCATTTTTGTAAAATAATGTATAAATAATTGTGATGAGGATTTATTTGGGTATGTATATTGTCTAGAAGACAATAATTGTATTTAAACTCAAAGTATATATGTTGTCGTATTTTGCACGACAAAATGTACTAACCTTTTTACCGCATTAAATTCCATTTGAGCATTTCTTAATAAAGTTGTAGTTATTTACATACCGTGTATTTGGCGACTCGAGAATGGGTTGGATGGAATGGACCTATTTTGGGGGGCGTCAACCAAACCTCTCCTTGACAGAATTTTATAGACATTGTCAATAATGCTATCTAATAATATTATTCAAATAATATGAATTATTGATTTGATAATGGAAAATACTGTACAGTGACAATTTATTGAAACAACAATAATATAAAATATCAACGCAACAATTATTGAATCAATAAAATAAAATATTGAGCAAAGAATTACCATAATAATTATTGAAGCGGTGCCTTCACGCATTTAATCAATAATTCAACAATACTGTGCAATACCGTGTGCTACTTTGCAACCACGCGTATTACTGTATTTTAACCACCAGGTATTCCAATAGTGTTAACGGTAACAATTACGTCGTTATTTATAAAACTCAAACTTTGTCATTTTCTTCATCCGATGCTTTATTCTGTTATATGGGCCCACTGATTGATCACTACGGCAGCATAAATGCGGATATTCCCGACAAAAAGAATATTCTACGACTAAATGAATATTCCCCGACAAAAAGAATATTTTATAACCACTTGCTTATTTTGTAAAATTTGCACATTTCACTCATAACCAAAGCATTATATCAAATTAACACCTTATTAATTTAGAATAATGAATAGAAGAAAATTCAATTTTATTTATAATAAGTTGGGGTCTTACAACCTCCCATCCTTATAAAATTTCGTCCTTGAAATTAACGTACGTACCTGGTATTTCGAACAAGTGAAGGTACCTCGCTTTCATTTCTGATTCCAACTCCCAGGTCATTTCTTCAATAGCATGGTTCCTCCACAAAACCTTAACTTGTGGTATAACCTTGGTGCGTAGGACATGCTCTTTCCTATCCAAGATCTTAACAGGTATCTCCTCGTACGTTAAATCTTCGGCTATCTAGTCTGGTTCTAACTCAATAATGTGGTTCGGGTTTTTCACATATTTACGAAGCATAGATATATGAAAAACATTATGAACATGAGACATGTTTGGAGGTAATGCGAGTCTATAGGCCACATTTCCTATTCGGTCAAGAATCTCAAATGGACCAACAAATCTTGGATTGAGCTTTCCTCTATTCCCAAATCTTGTAACTCCCTTCCATGGAGCAACACGTAACAATACATGATCCCCAATATTAAATTCCACGTCCTTTCGATGAAGATCCGCATAACTCTTTTGTCAATCCTGTGCCGTTTGTATACGTTGTCGAATCATTTGGATCTTTTCTGTAGTCATGCGTACCAACTCTGGTCCCAACAATGTTGCTTCTCGCACCTCATCCTAACATACTGGAGAACGACACTTTCGTCCATACAACGCCTCAAATGGAGCCATACCTATACTTGCCTGATAACTGTTGTTGTAGGAGAATTCCACCAATGGCAAGTACTTATCCCAACTTCTTTTGAAATCTAGGACACATAGTCTTAATAGATCTTCAAGAGTTTAAATGGTCCTTTCCGATTGCCCGTCCGTTTGAGGATGGTAAGCCGAACTGAATCGTAAATCCGTGCCCATAGCTTTCTGCAAGTTAACCCAAAATCGTGAAGTGAATCTTGGGTCATGATCCGAAACTATGAATACCGGCATGCCATGCAATCTCACAATCTCATTCAAGTACATACGAGCAAGACGTTCAAGGGAATAAGTCTCATGTATAGGCAAGAAATGAGTAGACTTAGTTAATCTATCAACAATAACCCAAATCGCATATATACCTTGAGAAACATTGGGAAGACCCGTAACGAAATCCATGGTAATGTGTTTCCACTTCCATTCTGAAATCTCAAGTGGTTGCAATGGACCTTTTGGCACTTGATGCTCCGCCTTTACACGTTGACAAGTTAAACACCTCAAGATAAACTCTGCGATCTCTCTCTTCATATTGTTTCACCAAAATGTATATCGAATATCATGATATATTTTGGTACTCCCAGGATGGATTGCAAACTGGGTGTTGTGTGCCTCCATCATGATTCTATGCTTCAAGTCAGAATCGTTAGGAATGCAAAGTCTAGAGTTGACTCGAAGTATTCCTTCTTCATCGATTCTTGCTTCTGGAATAACTCCTTCTTGCACTTTCTTCTTCATACGCAACAGCCCCAGGTTCGTAGCTTGAGCAGCTTTAACTTTATCGATAAAATTCGGTTCTACTCGTATATTCGCCATCATCATGTGGGTTCCTGGAGTCTTTAATTCTATCTCCATCCTTTGCAAGTCATACAAAATGGGCCTTTGCGTTGACAATATCGCACTCGTACTCGCATATGATCTTCTACTCAATGCGTCAGCTACTACGTTCGCTTTTCCATGATGATATTGAATAGTGTGATCGTAATCTTTCAACAGCTCAAGACAACATCGTTGCCGCATATTGAGTTCTTTTTGAGTGAAGAAATATTTGAGGCTTTTATGATCCGTATAGATCTCCACTTTCTCCCCATACAAGTAGTGTCTCAAATTTTCAACTCAAATACGACTTCTGCCAACTCCAGATCATGAGTAGGATAATTCCTCTCATATTCTTTGAGTTGTCGCGAGGCATAGGCTATGACTTTCCTATATTGCATGAGAACACATTCTAACCCTTTGCCTGAAGCATCGCTGTAGATAACAAATCCATCCGAACCAGATAGTATTGCCAGAACAGGTGCCGAAATGAGTCTCCTCTTGAGCTCTTGGAAACTCTTCTCGCATTCCTCGCTCCATACAAATTTTGTATCTTTCCAAGTCAGCTAAGTTAACGGAGTAGCGATTCGAGAAAATCCTTCCACGAATCTCCGATAATAACCAGCTAAGCCAAGAAAGTTGCGTATTTCGGTCACCGACTTCGGTTGCTCCCAACTTTGTATTGCTTTAATCTTCATCGGGTCAACAGATACTCCATGTTTTGACACCACGTGTCCAAGGAATGCTACTTCCTCAAGCCAGAACTCGTATTTCTTCAGCTTGGCATAAAGCTTGTTTTCACGAAGCCTTTCAAGTATCAGCTTCAAATGGTGATCATGATCTTCACGACTTTTGAAATAGATGAGGATGTCATCAATAAAGACAACAACGAACTGATCCAAATATTTCTTAAATACACGGTTCATCATATCCATGAAAGCGGCGAAAGCATTAGTCAATCCAAAAGACATGACTAAGAATTCATAATGCCGTCATCGGGAGTTACGAAGGCGCTTTGGAATATCCTCAGTTTTAATCTTCAGCTAATGATATCCAGAACGAAGGTCGATCTTTGAAAAGAATTGTGCTACATGCAACTGGTCGAATAGGTCATCAATGCGAGGTAACGGATTCCTATTCTTGATGGTGACATAGTTTAATTCTCGGTGAGTCAATACAAAGTCGCATACTCCCCGTCTTTTCTTCTTTTAATAAAACAGAACACCCCGAGGAGATGTACTAGGACGAATGAAATCGATGTCTAATAACTCCTGTAGTTGGACTTTTAACTCCTGAAGTTCAATAGGAGCCATTCGATATGGGGTTTTAGAAATGGGTTTTGTACCCGGTTCAAGGTCAATAAAGAATTCAACATCACGTTCTGGGGGTAGACCGGGAAGTTCTTCAGGAAATACATCAGGAAATTCTCTAACCACAGAAATATTATTCAAATCTGACTTGTCTTTATTCAAATTCATAACATGGGCTAAGAAAGCTTGACATCCGTTTTTTAATAAACGAATAGTTTTGTGGCTTGATATGACAGTGACTAATTTTAGTGGTTTAGTTGCTTGAATTCGCATAACAGGTTGGTTAGGAATATGAAAACTAACAACCTTACGAAAATAATCAATTTTGGCATGATGAGTGGTTAACCAATTAATTCCTAAAATCACATCAAAAGTAAGTATCTTTAAAGAGATAAGATCAACAGGTAATGTGATAGTGCCAACTTGGATCAAACAAGATTTATAAACTGTAGATGTAACGAAGGTTTCACCCAACGGAGTTTCAATAGATAAGTTAAAATCCAATTTATCTGGAGTCTAGTTTAAACGTTGAGCACAAGCAGGAAAGATAAAAGAATTAGTAGAACCGGTATCTAGTAAGGTATAAACTTCGCAAGAATTCAAGATTAGCTTACCCGTGATCACCTTGTTTGGGTTCCTCACGTTTTGGCCAGTCACGACAAACGCTTCTTCCGAGAACCGGCGATTTCGACTTATCCGGACGACTTTTGGAGTCACCATCCCATTGAATTTGGTTTTGCTACTGAGAACACTCTCGCTATATATGACCCTCCTTTCCACAGTTATAACATACCTTGGATTGTTGTGGGCGCCAATGGTGATATGTCCCTCTTTCCGCATTTGTAACACCTAACTGGCGGTCGTTCTCCTCCCCTGAATTTGTTGTTGGTCTTTGTCTCTTCTTTCTTCTTCCGTTATTGTTGAATCTCTTCTTTTTAAAATCTCCACTAGACTCACCTCTTCTATTATCATGGCCACGATTACCACCCGAGTGGTTACCGCCTTTGTCCGTATTTTTCCCTCCTCGCTGGTTATCATCGTTCTGATGACTGCTATCACCGGTATAACCCTAGTTGTGGTCCCTCGGTTAAGTATACTCATTAACTCGTTCTAATAATTGTTTATTAGAGCCCTGTTGACAACATCTGAATACAGAGAAAATTTATGAGAGATAAGGTATTGACGAATCTCAGGTTTTAGACCTCTCAGAAACATCCACGTCATACGTTCCTCATTCTCTACCAAATGAGGTGCAAACCTGGATAACTCCGTGAACTTCGCCTCGTACTGAGACACCGTCATGTTGTTTTGTTCCAGTCTAATAAACTCTACCTCCTTCATATGAAGAATACTTTCAGGAAGGTACTTGTCATTGATAGTTTCTGAAATCTTTCCCAAGACATGTTAAGTGCGGTTGGTAGAGTGCGCTTCACGATTCCCACCAGATGTCTGCCTCTCACAACTAACATAAAGGTGGCGAATGGAACCTTCAGTTCCTCCGTGCATCCCAAGACATCAAATATCTTGGTAATTTGCTTGACCCATGTTTCCGCCTTAATCGGATCGGGCTTTCCCCAGAAATCTGGTGGTCCCAACTCCTTGAACTGCTTGGCTGTGACAGACCGCACATTGCCATCATTTCCATCAGTATTTTGTACACGAGTCTCCCTCGTCTGATTTTGCATGAACTGCAAAAAGCTCCTAAACATTCTATCATTCATCGTTTGATTGTTAGTGTTGTTTACAGGAGGAATATTGCCTTCCTGTTACACGTTCTCCTGGTTTGTGACTAAAGGTTGTTCCACAGTCTCATACACTCCATTGTTAACGTTCTCAACAGCCATTCTTAAATACTGTTATAAAACAAGGGTTAATTAAACAAATTAACATATCACATAATATCCCTATATTATGACCGACCAACAAATAAGCTTAGTTAGGACACACTAGCGAAGGATTTACTCATCTCTCCCCTTCTAGTTCTATTCCCCGATCTCCGCCAGAGACCATATGCCTAAGCTTTGATACCAACTGTGATGCCCCCAAAATAGGTATACAACACCCATTCTGAGTCGCCAAATACATGGTATAGAAAGCAAACTACAACTTCAATAATACTGAATGTAGTCGTAAAAAACGACAACACATCTTTAATGAGTTTAAATACAAATATTGTCTTCAGACATAATATCCACACTCAAATAAGTCCTCATTACAATTATTCATACACTATTTTACGAAATAGTGAGGGACTGCTAAAACATCTGCTCTAGAACCATCACTCCATTACCCGCTAGATCCTCCTGCTATGTTCTCACCTCTTGAGAAGAAAAATGGAACAAAAAGGAAAAGGGTGAGCTCAACTAGCCCAGATAAAGAATATTATGACTAAGATAATATACAACAAATTATCATTAGTCTTAAGCAGGGAAAAAATCGATAGAATATAATAGACAACAAGTTTTAGATCAACAACCAGTGCTAGAAAATAACAATCCATTAGAAGAGTCACGTAGAGAATGAATTCTACTATCTTCTAAGATTTAAAAGTTCATCATCAATATTTTATCCACAAGAACAACAATCAACATACATCTTTAATCAAATATTCATATTTGCACTACTGGGCCGAGAGATATTCATTTATATCACCAAATAATCATGTTCATCTCAACACTGTTCATCTTTGCTACGGGCTACGCCATATTAATCATTCATCTTTGCTACGGGCCAAAGATATTCGATAATATCATCATTTAAGACCGAGGATGATGAAAAATATTTTAAAAAAAAGCGAATCGGTGAGATGTAAGGACAAATATTAGGGATTAGTATAGCGGTTTATCCAAGTGCAATAATACTCCATAATAACCAATTGTGAAGTAGAATTCAAAAATAAAGATCAAAACATGGATCTGATCAAAGATAGTAACCATAAAAGACATCTGGGACGAAAAAGAGAAAATTTTATTTTTCGATGAATAGTCTTAAATAGTATTCGTGAATAATAGTCTTGTATCGTGAATAAGAACCCCAACACAAAAAGTTCTCTTACATAAAAAGTTCAGATCAATACTTCGGCATAATGATATTGAAATAAATAATATCATATATGAAGAAAATAACATCCCTTACCTCAAAATAACGGTACTTTTGATTGGAATATCGGATATAAGGAAACTTATACCGAACAACAACTCTCAAAGTATCAAAATACTCATAAAAATACGCTCAATAATCTAGAGAGAAAGAAAACTTGTTTCTGGTGTGATTTTCAATTCTAACCTAAGCGCCTATTTATAGGAAAATACTAGAACGCCATAGGAGACTAAAATAATAAAATTTTATTTTTTTCTTTCCTAACTTCCTACGCCGCCCCTTTTGAACAATTAAGCAGCCTTCTTTGAACCAAAATCAGCAGCCCTCATGTGTTAAAATAAAAGTGGGTCCCACCTTATATTAATAAAAATCATTTTATTTTCTGAAACTTCAGTAATTCATAGAAAATAGCCCTTTTATCAGAAAAATATGAATTTTATGTGTCCATTCCAACGAAATCGAATTCTCTACAACTTTGTAGCTTTGAGTTTTTTCAAATTCCAAACAGAGAATATCCAAAATCCACAAACGAATGATTTTTAATACTTCTACTTCGACAAAATACTGATAAAATACCTCAGCATTAATTCCTTCATTAATTACCACATAAAATAAATAAATCAATCATTTATATCCACATGAAATAAATATTTTCTTATCAATAATTAATTATTCACAAATAATATTACAGAATCACAATTATGACAACCAGGTTGTTCCCAAGAAAGAGGGGGTTTTCCAATAAGGATTTCTCCTTACTACAAGGCATTGATTAGGTGACCAAACCTCTCCTTGACAGAACTTTCTAGACATTGCCAATAATGTTATCTAATAATATTATTCAAATAATATGAATTATTGATTTGATAATGGGAAATATTGTGCAGTGACAATTTATTGAAACAACAATAATATAAAATATTAACGCAGCAATTATTGAATCAATAAAATAAAATATTGAGCGATAATTACTTTAACAATTATTATTGAGTAGTCTTTTACTTACGTGCGAATCAATAATTCAATAATCTTGTCTTGTCTGAAATACTGCTATCGCATGCAACCACAGCGACATTCTTGTATTTTAACCACCGGGTATTCCAACGAATGTTAATTGTAATAATTACGCTAGTTATTTATAAAACTCAAACTTTGTCGTTTTCTTCATCCGACAGTTATTCCGTTATGGGGCCCATAATTGACTGCGCCGTCGTACGGATATTCCCGATAAAAAGAATATTCCATGACCAAACGAATATTCCCCGACAAAAGGAATATTTTATAACCACTTGTTTATTTTGTAAAATTTATACCAATTAATAACCAAAAGCATTATATCAAATTAACACTTTATTAATTTAGAATAATGAATAGAAGAAAATTCAATTTTATTTATAATAAGTTGGGTTCTTACGCAAAGCACCTCAGGAAATCTGATACTTGGGAGACTCACTGTGACCACCACCACCACAGCAGCGCGGACTTACAAGATCATAATTTGAAGATGATCAAATTTGAGACATTCACTGACCATCATAGCAGCAGCGGGAATAACTCGTCATTAGCATGGACGTCGTCATGGGGTTCAGGGGAACTCAAGAAAGATACATCGCTGAGTCAGGACGAGTTTAACAAGCGGGTGGAGGCATTCATTAGTAAGTTTAATGAAGATATGAGGTTGCAGAGGCAAGAGTTATTGAATCAGTTCATGGAGAACAGTGGGGCACATTAGAAACTTTTAGATATATTTAGTTTTATATATAGTAGTCAAAAATATATCAGATATTAAAACAAAGTACTATTAATTAAGAAGAAAATGTATGGAAATGGGAGTAGCATTACATTGGTATCAAACTGTTTGATTCTAAGAAGAACTCCCTCCATCTCCCAATAATATACGACGTTTTAGATGATTTTATTTTTTTAAAATTATTTGACGTTTTAGATAATCTATGAAAATTAGTCATAACTATTTTAAAATTACCCCTCATAAAAAAATGATACAAATAAGAGAGAATATGAGATAAGTATACGGTAAAAAGTATTATAGACAATTTATATTATATTTAATATAGCTCGCTCTAGCTTAGTTCATAATTAAAATAGGTCAGAAACGTAGGTGCTTTGATACCATGTAAAAAAAGGGTTAAATACAAATTAAATAAATTGAATTTTTTGATATTTGGATATTGGTACTTTCTTCCTGGGTCAACGCATGACTGGAGACCTTTTCTATTCAAAAAAATTGTAACACTTCACCTCTAATTTGGAACTTTGGTGCAATGACCAACAGAGCAACATGGGTATTGTTGTTATTATTTTGTAAAAATTTATATTTATAACTAAATAATTAAATTCCCAAATTAAAAGACAATAGAGATCCACAACAACTCCAAGTATAGCTTTTCCACAACAACTCCAACTATAGCTTTTCTCCAAATTTCAAATTACTTGCTTTGCTCCACAAAAAAAGTCACATTTAAAAATATATTTTAGGTAAATTAAAAAAAATATTTACCGGAAATTATGTAATATTTAAAAAACAAATATTGGGCTAAAATATTAAATATAATATTTAATTAATATTTTACCAAAAATATAAGTAAAATATATTTAATATTTTAATATT
Organism: Panax quinquefolius; assembly: GCA_020205615.1. Classification (NCBI taxonomy): domain Eukaryota; kingdom Viridiplantae; phylum Streptophyta; class Magnoliopsida; order Apiales; family Araliaceae; genus Panax; species Panax quinquefolius. The sequence continues at coordinate 3,629,618 of CM035161.1, forward strand.
AAATATATTTTATAGGAAATATATTTATTATTTTAATTAATGATTAATTAAAATATATTTTAGGCAAATTAAAAAATATTTACCGAAAATAGTGTAATATTTAGCTAAAATATTAAATATAATATTTAATTAATATTTTATCAAAATATAAGTAAAATATTTTTAATATTAAATATATTTTACCGGAAATATATTTATTATTTTAATTAATGATTAATTAAAATATATTTTAGGTAAATTAAAAAATATTTATCGTAAATTATGTAATATTTAGCTAAAATATTAAATATAATATTTTATCGGAAATATAAGTAAAATATATTTAATATTAAATATATTTTACCAGAAATATATTTATTATTTTAATTAATGATTAATTAAAATATATTTTAGGTAAATTAAAAAATATTTACCAAAAATTATGTAATATTTAGCTAAAATATTAAATATAATATTTAATTAATATTTTATCAGAAATATAAGTAAAATATATTTAATATTTTAATATTAAATATATTTTATAGGAAATATATTTATTATTTTAATTAATGATTAATTAAAATATATTTAGGTAAATTAAAAAATTATCGAAAATTATGTAATATTTTAGGTAATATATTTAATTAAAATATGTTTTTTCCGATAAATATATCCTTAAGGTTTGCTATGGGAATCTGCTTGGGATCTGTTGTCTTTTAATTTCGAGGTTTAATTGTTTAGTTATAAATATAAATTCTTGCAAAATAATAACAATAAAAGCAAAAAAAAATAAAGAAACAGAAATATTGAGAAGCAATGGTTTGACTTTTCATTGATTAAGATATATATATATATATATATATATATATATATATATATATATATAAGATTGAGTGTTGCCTAAATACCTAAATATGAACTATCCTAGAATTATGAGATTACAATTAATTAAGGATACTAATTGCTAGAATTATGGAATTACAATTAATTACAAAAATATTAATGGTAAGAATTATGGTATTATACAGATTACAAAAATATTACAATGTGTTGTATTTAATTCTCTAATAATATAAACCTACCGCAAAGGCCTCACTCCCCCACTTTCCCTCTCATCATCTTCATCTTCATATTTACCAGTGTATATATATATATATATATATATATACACACACATAAGTATATATCTCTGCCCAACCGGCTGCGAATATGGCTAGTTTCTTAAGCAGATTTATCTTGTCGTCATTTAAAATCGTACTAATTTCCACCGCTGTATTGTCCATGGCGGTGATGTTGAAGCCTGATTTTGCACAATACTCCCAATTTCCATGGATTAATTGGAGCCTTTTGGCTTCTTGGCTCAGGCCTCCATATCTCTACCTCCTTATTAACTTTATCATCATCACCATCGTTGTCTCCTCCAAGCTTCAGTCCAAGTTCTACTTTCCTCCGCCACTCCAGAAGGTGCTTCATGTTCAACCCGACCACATTAAAGTTCCGGTAGATGTGTCAACTGATAATTTTCCTTGGGCGTATGACGAAGGCGATGTCATCAAGAGTATGTTGGTCCAAGTGAACAACAAAGCTCCGGCGGAGCAGACATCATCTCCAACCGGGAAGCCGTTAGTTTCTTCTAAGTTTAGTCACCGAAAAATTGTCAAAGCCACTCCTGAAGGTACATCTCTCCCTCTAACTCTCTCGTCAGAAAATATTCAACAAAACAGTAATACCAGAATTAAAACAATGTACAGTTTGGGATATTCACTTTATTTCTCTATCTGGTTGACGCCGAAGCTTTTGTTGTTTGGGATATTTTCTTGTAGACGGGAAATAATGAGTTATAATTTGAAAATCTGAGGCCAATTTCTTCATCGATCAGTTTGATAGTATTAGTGTGCGTGGGTTTGAGATATGCTAATTATGAGGATTGTTTTTCAGGCGGGAAGACGTTAAGAGTTTCAAAGCGCAACGACACCTTGGAGAACACGTGGAAGATCATAACAGACGGCCGTCCTATGCCATTAACAAGGCACCTCAGGAAATCTGATACCTGGGAGACTCACTGTGACCAACACCACCACAGCAGCGCGAACCTACAAGATCATAATTTGAAAATGATCAAATCTGAGACATTCACTAACCAACTTAGCAGCAGCGGGAATAACTCGTCATTAGCATGGACGTCGTCATGGGGTTCAGGGAAACTCAAGAAAGATATATCGTTGAGTCACGACGATTTTAACAAGCGGGTGGAGGCATTCATTAGTAAGTTCAATGAAGATATGAGGTTGCAGAGGCATGAGTAATTGAATCAGTTCATGGAGAACAGTGGGGCACATTAGAAACTTTTAGATATATTTAGTTTTATATATATAGTGGTCAAAAATAGATCATATATTAAAACAAAGTACTATTAATTAAGAAGAAAATGTATGGAAATGGGAGTAGCATTACATTGGTATCAAACTGTTTGATTTTAAGAACTACTCCCTCCATCTTCCAATAATATATGACGTTTTAGATGATTTTATTTTTTTAAAAACTATTTAACGTTTTAGATAATCTATGAAAATTAGTCATAATTTTTTTAAAATTACCCCTCATGAAAAAATGATACAAATAAGAGAGAATATGAGATAAGTATAAGATAAAAAGTATTATAGACAATTAATATTATATTTAATATAGCTCGCTCTAGCTTAGTTCACAATTAAAATAGGTCAGAAACGTAGGTGCTTTGATACCATGTAAAAAAATAGAGAAAGAGAAATATTGAGAAACAATTACTTGACTTTTCATTGATTAAGAATAAATATATATATATATATATATATATATATATATATATATATATATATATATATGTACACAAGATTGAGTGTTGCCCAAGTACCTAAATAGGAACTATCCTAAAATTATGAGATTACAATTAATTAAGGATACTAATTGCTAGAATTATGGAATTACAACTAATTACAAGGATACTAATTGTAAGAATTATGGTATTACACATATTACAATCTATTTTATTTAATTCAAGATATTACAATCTATTGAATTTAATTCTCTAATAATATAATCCTACCGCAAAGGCCTCACTCCCCCCCACTTTCCCTCATCATCTCATCTTCATATTTACCAGTATATATATATATATATATATATATATATATATATATATATAAAGTATATATCTCTGCCCGACCGGATGCAAATATGGCTAGTTTCTCTAGCAGATTTATCTTGTCGTCATTTAAAATCATACTAATTTCCACCGCTGTATTGTCCATAGCGGTGATGTTGAAGCCTGATTTTGCACAATACTCCCAATTTCCGTGGATTAATTGGAGCCTTTTGGCTTCTTGGCCCAGGCCTTCATATCTCTACCTCCTTATTAACTTTATCATCATCACCATTGTTGTCTCCTCCAAGCTTCAGTCCAAGTTCTCCTTTACTCCGTCGCCGCTCCAGAAGGTGCTTCCTGTTCAGCCCGACCATATTAAAGTTCTGGTAGATGTGTCAACTGATAATTTTCCTTTTGCGTATGACGGAGGCGATGTCATCAAGAGTGTGTTTGTGATGCCCCAAAATAGGTATACATCACCCATCTTGAGTCGCCAAATACATGGTACAAAATTTAAATACAACTTAATTATACAACAAGAAATGTAAAATACTGATAAAACATAATCTAAGAGTTTGATAAGAATATTGTTATCTGACAATATCCACACTTAATAAGTCATAAATTAGCGTTTATTGTCATTACACTATTTTATAGAATAGTGATGACTACTAAAACAACCATCCTGATAGTCGATCAATCCGCATCTCGACTCGTCCCAAATTTATATTCTCATTTTCCTCAAGACAACAACGGTGAAAAAAGGTTGAAATTTCAACTAATCCAAAAAAAAATATTATGACTAAGGTAATGTAGAATAAATTATCTTTAATTTCTTCAACAAAGATAACAACCGATAGAATATAATGTATAAATGAAGTTTTAGATCAACAATTATGCAATGGAATAAGCGATCCATTGTAAGAAAGTCAGTAGAAAGATAAAATCTACTATCTTCTATGATTTAAAAAGTTTTTATCAACTTTATCGGTGAGACTAGAACAATAAATAAAATCGAATCATCCCCGATCATCACATTGGGATATTCATGTAATCATCAATGGTCATGATTATCTTACCGAATAATTCCTGGTTATAATCATACCAACAACTCGGCCCATCAATGAACTACGGTACCAACGATGATGACTTTCACCACATCATTCGTCACATTACTACCACGATTATACCGAATAATCCCCTCGTCATAATCATACCAAGTCATCTACGACGTAAGTTCAAAGATGACTTTCATCACAATATAAGCGTGAGGATGATGGCGAATGACATAATAATTCAATAAAACAAGTTCGAGGATAAATTTTAAAATTTATAATTTAATTTATCCGAAATCAATAATGTCCAAATTGTCAACACGATCTTTGCTTTTATGGAGTAAAATTCAAGAATCTTTCGTAAGAATATTTCCATGAAAAGATCTTTGGATGAAGTCACGAAATATCCAGGATATTCTACTAATTTAATGGAGTATAAATAAAAAACTTTAACCAACCGAGTATAATAGAATATATGAAACGCAAAATGAATTTTTGTCGCCAATACGCAGAATCAACGTAGATGCATCATTTCCATAATTTAATAAGGAATGGATATGAAGGATCATTCACCACGCATACGGTAGTCATTACGCATGACGAGTTATTAATGTAATAATAAATAATAGAATAACAAAAGAATTCACCAAGTATGACGATAGGCCGCATGCATGACGGTTATTCCAATGAATAATAAAGAATAAAATAACGAGAAGAATTCACCGCGCGTGCGATAGATCATACAGACGAGTTATTCCAAATGAATAATAAAAATGGAATAATGTAATAATTTACTGAGCATGCGATAGATCATCATGAGATAGAGTTATTCCAATGTAATAATAAAAATGGAATAATGTAAGAATTCACCAGTACGTGCATAAATCCGCATGATGCATGCGTTTTTAATGTAATAATAAAGAAATGTAATAACGGAAGAATTCACCAAGACGCGTGAATCCATGTGATGCATGTTATTCCAATGTAATAATAAAGAATGGAATAACGTAAGAATTCACACCGCGCATGCGATAATCGCATGCATGCGAGTTATTTCAATTGAATAATAAAGAATGGAATAACGTAAGAATTCACTGGCATGCGATAGATCAAGCATGCATGATTATTCCAACGAATAATAAAGAATGGAATAACAACAACCTTACGAGTATTGAAAAAATAACTCTCTCACGAGATAAAAGAAATAATACCCTTACAACCTGTTGAATCTAAAATAATATATTCCTACGAATATTGAATTCAAGATAATATTCCTTACGGTATTGAATCGAAAATAATATTCATATACGAATCGAAAAATAATATTCCTTCGAATATGAAATAAATAATACCCTTACCTAGAAAAAAAGCCGAATCTTTGGAATAATGGATGAGGTAGCGAAACTTCTTCTTTCTTTATATAATTTCTCGATAATAATTCTTTCTTTGTGAGACTTAGTGAATTGGTGAAAATGAAGAAAAAATGAGTTTCTATTTATAGAAAATATAGTTTCAATAATTACACATTTTGGGGCTAAATATTACAAATATAATACCTTCAACTTTTCTTTCATTTTTATTTAGTCCGCAAGTATTATCAAACTTGCACCACCTCCCCTAATAGTAAATTATGTGAATTAATAGTTCATTCATGTGGCTAATATAGTATAATCATGTGTAAAAACTAATTACAAAGATAAGATATTCAACTATACCTCCATTTTTAATTTAATATATACAAGATTATCAATCTTTAGCACTAACTCCCTTAATAAGAAATCGTGTGAATCAATAAGACACACACGTGTGAACACATAGTTATAAGCATATAAATTAATAGCAATTAATTACTCATTTATCCGTTGAATTACCCGACGGTTGATATAACCTCCAGACATTAATTATTATCGAAATAAATGTTAATTTCCACCAACACTAATAATTTCAACACAATGGAACTATCAATTTCATCTTTAATCAACACGAACTTATTCATCATTAATATTATAACTCACAATATTTAACAATCGGTCGCTCCTCGGAAAAAGAGGAGGTTTTTCAAATAAAATTTCTCCCTATTGGTAGCCAATTAGATTATCTAACCTCTCTCGATGTAACTTACAGCATTCATCGATATTGCAAATAATAATATGAATAACTTTTACGATACCAATTATTTATTTAATAATATAACATATTATACTGAGATGATCTTATGTGATAATTGAATTAATAATATGAGAGATATGATCAAAGTTAATTCTTGTGAATAATTAAATATAACCGGTCGAAACCTTTACGTAAAGCGTCAATAATCAATACCACGCTACTACTATATCAACCAGCGCCAGACACGTGATTTTACTACCTTAGCTTCACAGCGGTTTTAATTCTGTAACACTTTCACCGTTATTTTTTATAAAATGATAACTCGTCGCTGCTTTTAACTACGATATATATTTTCGTTGTGTAGATTACTAATGATTGTTAATGTCGTATGTATAATCCCCGACAAAAAAAAAGAATATTTAAACCAAACGAATATTTTATAACAATTTGCATACTTTGCAAAAAAATTTACATATCACCCTTAACTTTAACCTTTTATCAATTTAACTATTTACTAAATAAAATAATAATTATAAGAAAATTGAATACTTTCATTTCATAAAATTCTGGCCTTACAATGTTGGTCCAGGTGAACAACAAAACTCCGGCAGAGCAGACATCATCTCCAACTGGGAAGCCGCTAGTTTCTTCTAAGTTCGGTCACCGAAAAATTGTCAAAGCCACTCCTGAAGGTACATCTCTCCCTCTAACTCTTTCGTCAGAAAATATTCAACAAAACAGTAATAACAGAATTAAAACAATGTATAGTTTGGGATATTCATTTTATTTTTCTATCTGGTTGACGCCGAAGTTTTTGTTGTTTGGGATATTTTCTTGTAGTCGGGAAACAATGAGATATAATTTGAAAATTTGAGGCCAATTTCGTCATCGATCAGTTTGATAGTATTAGTGTGACATGGGTTTGGGATATGCTAATTATGAGGATTGTTTTTTAGGCGGGAAGACGTTAAGAGTTTCAAAGCCCAAGTGCAACGACACCTTAGAGAGCACGTGGAAGATCATAACAGACGGTCGTCCTATGCCATTAACAAGGCACCTCAGGAAATTTGATACCTGGGAGACTCACTGTGACCACCACCACCACAGCAGCGCGGACCTACAAGATCAAAATTTGAAGATGATCAAATCTGAGACATTCACTGACCACCTTAGCAGTAGCAGGAATAACTCGTCATTAACATGGACGTCGTCATGGGGTTCAGGGGAACTCAAGAAAGATACATCGCTGAGTCAGGACGAGTTTAACAAGCGGGTGGAGGCATTCATTAGTAAGTTCATTGAAGATATGAGGTTGCAGAGGCAGGGGTCATTGAATCAGTTCATGGAGAACAGTGAGGCACATTAGAAACTTTTAGATATATTTAGTTTTATATTTATAGTGGTCAAAAATAGATCAGATATTAAAACAAAGTACTATTAATTAAGAAAATGTATGGAAATGGGAGTAGCATTACATTGGTATCAAACTGTTTGATTTTAAGAACTACTCCCTCCATCTCCCAATAATATATGACGTTTTAGATGATTTTATTTTTTAAAAATTATTTGACGTTATAGATAATCTATGAAAATTAGTCATAATTTTTTTAAAATTATCCCTCATAAAAAAATGATACAAATAAAAGAGAATATGAGATAAGTATACGGTAAAAAGTATTATAGACAATTAATATTATATTTAATATAGCTCGCTCTAGCTTAGTTCACAATTAAAATAGGGAATTGATATGGAAATTAATATTTTCATATGTGTTTTTGATATTTTCAGTACATAATTCTCTCACACTAGAAGAAAGTGAGTCTCACCTTCATATAAGAAGGGACCATGTGAAAATATCAAAAACTCATATGAAAATAGTACTTTCCAATTGATATTTCTGCAAGACTTTTTGTTATTTTGGCACGTGGTCCCCACTTATTAACTAAATTTATATATTTATGTCCAACTGGGTGGTGTTTGATTGCATTTTAATGCATCTTAATGGTTCACCCCTTAATTCATCTTTAACTGCTCACGTGTTTGTATTAAGGGGTACTCTAAATTGTTTAAACTTATATTTATATCTTAACTATTCAAAGAATCTCTTAATAAAAATATGTGAGCTCTTAAGAGATGTATTGTGAAGATATATTAAGATACAATCAAACATTAGCCCGCCCTAATTGACACAATACCGGACTGGACTGCTCTCTCTCCCTTCTTCCGCATCTCAATTTCTCACTACTACCCTGCATCATTCTATCATCATACAAAGCTACCATTCCAATAAGTACTTTCTAAATTATTTTATGAGTTAAAATCCATTATCCGAATAATTAACATAACTTCAAACAGAGAAACAAACACTACATTCACCATTTACTCAAGCCACTGTCTTACCCGAGATAGAACCCAGATCTGTATCATTGCATCACCGAAGTTGAAACCCATATATGTGTAGGTGGATATTGGACTCAGTCGCTCATGCCACAAGAAATATATAAAAAAAACAATGTATTGTTTATCATCTTCTTCATCCAAACTTATAAGAACCGCCCAAATTCATTCATTCTTTGCCACCTATTTAGTATTCACTATCGCTTAAGAGTAATCATCCATTAATCTTTCCTGCCAATCTATAGTTGGATCTTATTGAAGACGTCCATCCCCGGTCATCTATTCTGTAAATTTTAAGCAATTTCGATGAATGAAGAACTAGATCATACATGCTTAAAACATTATTCTCTCACCCTCCCGAAATATATTATTTTGAGGAATCAGGATATAAGTGGATCCTCTTGCATATAAGTACTGCAGTTAATGGATAAATTTAGGTTCAAAGTAGGGACATAAATATCAATTCAATTCCCTTAAAATAAATGTTAATAGGGTCGCAATAAATCCTATGTCCCCTCATCCCCTCATTCCCTTTAATAATAATACTACTGATTATCCCACTTTAATAATACTCTTGGGGTAAAACACTACAAAAATAAAGGTCATTGCCTTACTACGTCACCGCCGTCGATGACGATCTTCTTTGCCGTCATGAATGAGGTCATTAGCGATGACGGCCATATCTCTGCCGCCTCCTCATCAGCCCAGAGGTCGTCGCTTCGCCTCCCGTCATTGGCCAGTCGGAAGTTAATCATTGTCCATGACAGACGTCATCATCAATGAGTCATTCTTAAAGCATAACGACGATATATTTGTCGCTACTAAGCATTATTGAGTTTTAATTTATCAATCATTGTTGACGACGGTCATTCGCCACTTATGAAAGTGTCACTCTCCGTCATTATCGACCTTTCCTTCATTGCCACGATTTTCCTCCATCACCAATGACCCCGTCACCAATGACCTGCTGAAAAAAAAATTAAAAATTGCAAAAATCCCCTGTTCATTTACATATATATAATTGTACCTGTTAAAAATTAAAGAAAAACAAATAATGACAATGCACACATATCAATAACAATCATAACTTTTACCATCAACAATCAATATAGTTAGATACAAAAGTCTAGTCTGTACAACTCAAAAGGTATATAAATACATACATAAAAGTCAAAATATAAACATAAACTAACTACAACCCAAGATCAGGAATGTTAGTGTCACCATCACCGCCATCTATCGTACGATCGTCGGTCCCATCGCCTGTCCCACCTCTGGTATAGTCTCATCAGCTCGACGGTCATCACCATCTTCGCCATGGGCATCGCCTGTGCCGCTGCCTCCACCCCTATGAGTCTCCTCAACAATACCCTACAAAAGTAAAATATTAAAAACGAAGTCAAAAACTAAGCATATTTAAATTATTTTAGTTTGTGTTCTACAAGTGTGGCAAACATTCTGATAACTCGGCATCCATATATCGGAATCGAGTCCTATAAGTTGCAACACGTGTCTAATGCCTATGCGGTGCTACGTGTGTGTTTGTGTGTCGTTCGGACGACCGAGGCGTGTTTTGGTCTCTTTTTCGGCTTTTTGCCTAACGGTTGGTTCATCGGGCAAACGGACTGATAACTCGGCATCCGAATATCGGAATCGAGTCCTGTAAGTTACAACACGTGCCTAATACCTATGCGGTGCTACGTGTGTGTTTGCGTGTCGTTCGGATGACCGAGGCGGGTTTTGGTCTCTTTTTCGGCTTTTTGCCTAACTGTTGGCGAGTTTGCAATTTGGGCGATAACTCGACATCCTTATATTGAAATCGAGTCCCGTAAGTTGCAACACGTGCCTAATACCTATGCGGTGCTACGTGTATGTTTGTGTGTCGTTCGGACGACCGAGGCAGGTTTTGGTCTCTTGTTCGGCTTTTTGCCTAACTGTTGGCGAGTTTTGCAATTTGGGCGATAACTCGATCTCCGTATGTCAGAATCGAGTCCCGTAAGTTGCAACACATGCCTAATGTCTATGTGGTACTACGTGTGTGTTTGCGTGTCATTCGGACGACCGAGGCGGGTTTTGGTCTCTTTTTCGGCTTTTTGTCTAACTGTTGGCGAGTTTTGCAATTTGGGAGATAAATCGGCATCCTTATATCGGAATTGAGTCCCGTAAGTTGCAACACGTGCCTAATGCCTATGCAGTGCTACGTGTGTATTTGCGTGTCGTTGGGACTACCGAGGCGGGTTTTGGTCTCGTTTTTGGCTTTTTGCCTAGCAAGCCACGTGTTAGTCCCCGCGGAAGCCTACGTCGATCACCTATGTAAAGAAATACATCAATATTTATATAAACGAATATAATGACAATACAATATAAAATAAAAAATAATAAAATGTATCCCAATAAAATATGTAATTATACCTGACGATCCGACCTGATCATCACACGTAGAATCGTCACGGCCCCCATGACCTGCACGCCCACCACGATCGTCGTGTGGTGTGCGCGCCATATGTATGTATACCACCAAAACTAAAAAAAAATACTATATTGATACAACTAAAAGAATGCAACATACAAAGAAAAGAGGATAACATAGAGGATAACATACGACATGATAAAAGAAGATAACATATACCGTCAAATCATATGTATGTATATATATCGTAAATACTATATTTGTGAACAATAAGAAAGAGGATAACATACAGATACAATTAAAAGAATGCAACATAAATAGTAACCTAAAAGGATACAACATAAATAGTAACTTAAAACAACTAGTTAAGCTATTATAGAAGCTAATAAACTTAATGAAGAAATATATGTAGGGCCGGGTGAGAGTAATCAAGTAGAGCTAATGATTGCTAATAAAGCTCAACCATAAATGGCCAAGCTTATGTCCTGAAAATCGCTTAAGTTTTATGTTTAATTGAGTTCTAAAAATATAATAGCAAATAATTAGATATACATAGGGGAAGGGCTCGTCTAAAAGGGACTAAAAGAATTTGGCATCAAATCTCTAAAAGTATAGCAAGGTTAAGAAAATGAGTGTTTCATATAAACCAAAAATCACGGTTTTTGAACAAAAATCTTAAGACCGATCCATATGTTTTAAAATAGATATAACAAGTACATTATGATAACCTTTGTAAGATAAGGTCATATGGTGATTTAGTGTTAAACTATGCCCAAAATGCCTTGAATGGACTGCTTTGATATTAGAAAGTTAAAACTGGTTAAATTGATAAATTGTAAGACCTTAAAGTTAAATTTTCCTATTTAGGGTTAAATTGATATATGATATTTTTTTTTTTTCAAAATACGCAAGTGGTTATAAAATATTCATTATTGTTTGAGAATATTAGTTTGGTCGTGGAATATTCTTTACGTCGGGAATATTAAATGCGGCCAGTATGCATCATTTGTGGGCCCCATAACAAAATAAGCGTCGGATGAAGAAAACGACAAATTTGAGTTTTTATAAATAACGGCGTAATTATTCTTCAATTAACACTTTGTTGGAATACCGGTTGGTAAAATAAAATAATATGCGTTGTTGTTGCACATGAAGCACACCGGTATTACATGTATTTTGAATTATTGAATCTTACGTGAAGGCACTACTCAATAATTGTTACGATAATTCTTTATTCAATATTTTATTTTATTGATTCAATAATTGCTTTGCGTTGATATTTTATATTATTGTTGTTCAATAATTATCACCGCACAATATTTCTCATTATCGGATCAATAATTCATATTATTTGAATAATATTATTAGATAGCACTATTGGCAATGTCTAGAAAGTTACATCTAAGGAGAGGTTTGGTCACCTAATTGCGCGCGATTGATGAGGAGAAATTCTTATTGGAAAGCCCTCTTCTGGAGAGCTGCTGCACGTTTGTCATTATTGTGATTACGTAATATTATTTGTGAATAATTAGTTATTGAATTATATGATAAGAAAATATTTATTTGATGTGGATATAAATGATGGATTTATTTATGTATTTATAAGTAAAGGAATTAATGATGAGGTGTTTTATCAGTATTTGTCGAAATGGAGAACAAAATATGGGATTTTCAGAAAAATTAGTTTATTACTTGATTTTGTAAAATCCATAACTCTTTGTGTATAATGAGTTAAGAGATGAGCCATATATCAAAAAAAAGCCCTAGAAGTAAGCTAATCAGTAGAAATTTGAATCACCCAAAAATTCTTTGTAGATATTTCGTGGTGAAATTTTGAATGAAATCGTCCAAGGACTAATAGTCCGAAAAATCAGTGTTCTTCAGCTATATTGCGTGAGTTATAAATTTTGATCCGACCGTTGGATTGTTGTAATTTTTGGATATGTTATACATATATAAGTTGAGTATATGTCCACAAATTTTGAACCGTTAAAAATGAACGTATGATTTGTTATGAATTTTAAGAGGTAACTGATTCGAAAATTAGGTTTTGGTGGAAAATTCTAGAATTGAGTGGGCCCCACTCTTGGTTGTTGGGGAAGATGGCTGATTTTTGGTGGGTGGAATAGTAGCAGGTAAAGCCATCAGGTAGCAGGTCAAGTCTTCTTCGGCGTGCTAATATTTTCCTATAAATAGAGGGCTAAGTTAGAATTGAAAATCACACCAGAAACAAAGTTTTCTCTCTTTCTCTCTCTAGATTATTGAGTGTAATTTGTGAGTATTTAGATACTTGGTGAGTTGATATTCATCGGTCTGCAAGTTTCCTTCAAACATATATCCGATATCCCAATCGGAAGTCTTGTCTTTTTGAGGTAAGGGATAGTAAGGGATATTATTTTTTTCGTAATGATATTATTTCTTCATATCATTATCTTTGAAATATTGATTGGAACTTTTATCAAATTTGGAACTTTTTCATGTCGGGTACTATTCATGAGTTCTATTCACGAGTTACTATTCATGAGTTACTATTCACGAGTTATTATTCACGAGTACTATTCATGAAGCGTGAAGATGTTTTTTTGTGGAATTTCTATCTTTTGAGTCGGGTTACTATTCACGTATATCGGACTATTCATGTATATTTACACTATTCATGTATATAATACTATTTACGTATATGACATTATTTACGTATACTATTACGAATACGATATTATTCACATTATATTCACGAGTTACTATTCATGAGTTACTATTCACGAGTTACTATTCACGAGTTACTATTCACGAGTTACTTATTCACGAGTTACTATTCACGAGTTACTATTCATGAGTTACTATTCACGAAGTTACTATTCATGGGTTACTATTCACGAGTTACTATTCATGATAAAATTGGTTTCTTTTTTAACTAAATTATCGTTGATTTATGAATCTTACTCTTGAAATTAAAACCATGTTTTGATTATATTGTTTTTATATAACATTCTTATAACCCTAATGATGATATTTCTCTTTGACTTGAGTGTAAAGATGGGTAGATTATTGGTATGATCGTGACCATAGGTTCTCTTTGGCGATGGTGCAAAAGTTGAATTGTTGGTTGGTATGATCATGACCATTGAATTTACAATTGAATATTTTTAGCTTAAGTGCAAAAGGTGAATTGATCAACATGGTTATAATTATTGTTATATAACTTCAAATGATTATGTATTTCTTTGATATATGAATATCTTTGGCTCGTAATGCAAAGATGACTGTTGTTGAATATCTTTTGCTTTTGTAGTGCAAAGATGAATTATTGATGAATATCTTTGGCTCGTAATGCAAAGATGACTGTTGTTGAATATCTTTAGCTTTGTAGTGCAAAGATGAATTATTGATGAATATCTTTGGCTCGTAATGCAAAGATGACTGTTGTTGAATATCTTTGCTTTGTAGTGCAAAGATGAATTATTGATGAATATCTTTGGCTCGTAATGCAAAAGATGACTGTTGTTGAATATCTTTGCTTTGTAGTGTAAAGATGAATCTGTTGATGAATATCTTTGGCCCTTGTGTGCAAAGATGAATTTATTAGTATGATTATGAATAGAACTGTGATTTGGTATAACCATGATATTTGATGTTTCGGTAAAGACAATGATGAAAATTATCTTACGTCTGGATGAGAAGAGAATTTAGAATCACAATTATGATTATGAGTTATTCATATGATTGTGGAAAGGAACTGTTGATTGATGTTACGAGGATAAAATATTGTTGGTGGACTTTTAACGTGGAGAAGACAATAGACTTTATAGTCTATTTGACTCTTTTAATGGATTGCTTCGTTCATTTGCAACTATGGTTGAAAAGTTTTATCATCTACCATATGTTCTAAATCTACGATTCATTCTTGATGAAGACTATTGATAATTTATTTATCTTTAGTCATAATATTCTTCTTGAGCTAGTTGTGCTCACCCTTTTGTTTCACAATTCCTTTCGAATTAATAAAAGTGTAAATTTGGGTTGGCCCGGGGATAACAAGGGAATAGAATCGGTGGTCTATAGTTGTTGAGGTTCTCCACTAAAGAGTATAAAAATAATTTTATTGAGGGCTTTAGTGTGTTGTATTTTTATACATCATTTAATAGTTATTTTGGTGAATTAAATAGGGTGAAAGGCGAACCCAACTTTGGAAGGGTGTTTTCATCACTATCATACAAGATGTCTAATGACATACAAACTCGTGTTATCATAAGACATGGTTGTGCTCATCCACTTCTTTGAGTATATTTACAAGCACTACTTATATAATCTTGGTGTTTGTTTGGAGTATAATACCCAATTAGAGACGGTGGAGATAATGATATGTCAAGAGAAGACTCACCATTGGGAAGAATATGATAGTAATCTTCTTGTTTTTCTTTGGGGTCTATTAGGTCAACCAAGGATAATTACGTGGCCATATGATATCTACCATAACCTAAAAGCATGGCCTCCCATGTATCGAAGGTTCTCTGAGCACTTCCCAAAGATTCTAATTTCTAAAAGCAGCTTTTGACTATACCTTTATGTAAGGTGTCATTGTGACGTCTTCTGATTTGGTATATATTTGTATCCAAACTCACAAAGCATATGTGTTGTTGTATTTTGCGACAATTGTTGTAATAAAGTTGTAGTTGTTTTTTAATACCATATATTTGGCGACTTCGAGAATGGGTTGGATGGAATGGACCTATTTTGGGGTTGTTACATTTGGTATCGAGCTTAGGGATATGATCTCTGGCGGAGATCGGGATTAGAACTAGGAGGGAGAGATGAGTAAATCCTTCGCTAGTGTGTCCTACCTAAGCTTATTTGTTGGTCGATCATAATATCGGGATATTAGGTGATATGTTAATTTGTTAAATTAACCCTTGTTTTGAAAAGTCGTATTCTAGAATGATATCCGAAATACGGAGATGATGAGCAATGGAGAAATCATGATGACGGGGAAGATGGAATATGAAATGAAAGCAAGGTATTCTCAACTCTTTGAAATACCAGTGCATGCGTAAATTTCGGGGACGAAATTTCATAAGGAGGGAGATTGTAAGACCCCGAATTTTATGAAATAAAAGTATTCAATTTTCTCTATTTACTATTCAAGTAATGGTTAAATTGATAAAAGGTTAAAGTTAAGGGTGATATATGAATTTTTTTCAAAAATACGCAGTGGTGGTTATAAAATATTCATTATTGTTTGGAGAATATTCGTTTGGTCGTGGAATATTCTTTTACGTGTGGGAATATTAAATGCGATGACGTAGCGATCATTTATGGGCCCCATAACAAAAATAAGCTGTCGGATGAAGAAAACGACAAAATTTGAGTTTTTATAAATAACGGCGTAATTATTCTCAATTAACAACTTGTTGGAATACTTGGTTGGTAAAATACGAAGTGTACGCGTTGTTGCGATGCGATACTTGCGGTATTACACGGTATTTTGAATTATTGAATCTTACGTGAAGGCACTACTCAATAATTGTTACAGTAATTCTTGCTTCAATATTTTATTTTATTGATTCAATAATTGCTTTGCGTTGATATTTTATATTATTGTTGTTCAATAATTATCAACGCATGATATTTCTCATTATCGGATCAATAATTCATATTATTTGAATAATATTATTAGATAGCACTATTGGCAATGTCTAGAAAGTTACATCTAAGGAGAGGTTTGGTCACCTAATTGCGCGCCAATGAGGAGAAATTCTTATTGAAAGCCCCTCTTTCACAGGAGCTGCTGGTTGTCATTATTGTGATTACGTAATATTATTTGTGAATAATTAGTTATTGATTTATATGATAAGAAAATATTTATTTGATGTGGATATAAATGATGGATTTATTTATGTATTTATAAGTGAAGGAATTAATGATGAGGTGTTTTATCGGTATTTGTCGAAATGGAGAACAAAATATGGGATTTTCGGAAAAATTAGTTTATTACTTGATTTTGTAAAATCCATAACTCTTTAATGTATAATGAGTTAAGAGATGAGCCATATATCAAAAGAAAGCCCTAGAAGTAAGCTAACTGTAGAAATTTGAATCACCCAAAAATTCTTTGTAGATATTTAAATGGTGAAATTTTGAATGAAATCTGGTCAGGACTAATAGTCCAAAAAATCGGTGTTCTTCACTATATTAAGTGAGTTATAAATTTTGATCCGACCGTTGGATTGTTGTAATTTTTGGATATGTTATACATATATAAGTTGAGTATATGTCCACAAATTTTGAACCGTTAAAATGAACGTATGATTTGTTATGAATTTTAAGAGGTAACCGATTCGGAAATTAGGTTTTGGTGGAAAATTCTAGAATTGAGTGGGCCCCACTCTTGGTTGTTGGGAAGATGGCTGATTTTTGGTGGGTGGAATAGTAGCGAGTAAAGCCATCGGTAGCGGTCAAGTCTTCTTGAAGTCTTAACATTTTCCTATAAATAGAGGGCTAAGTTAGAATTGAAAATCACACCGAAACAAAGTTTTCTCTCTTTCTCTCTAGATTATTGAGTGTAATTTGTGAGTATTTAGATACTTGGTGAGTTGATATTCATCGATTGCAAGTTTCCTTCAAATATATATCCGATATCCCGTCGTAAGTAGTCATCTTTTTTTTGAGGTAAGGGATAGTAAGGGATATTATTTTTTTCGTAATGATATTATTTCTTGATATCATTATCTTTGAAATATTAGTTGGAACTTTTATCAAATTTGGAACTTTTTCATGTATGGGGTTACTATTCACGAGTTACTATTCATTCTATTCATGAGTTACTATTCACGAAGTTACTTTTATTCACGAAGCGTGAAGATGTTTTTTGTGGAATTTCTATCTTTTTGAGTCGGGTTACTATTCACGATATCGGACTATTCATGTATATCGACACTATTCATGTATATAATACTATTTACGTATATATGACATTATTTACGTGTACTACGGTACTATGTATATGCGAATCTTATTCACGAGTTACTATTCACGAGTTACTATTCACGAGTTACTATTCACGAGTTACTATTCACGAGTTACTATTCACGAGTTACTATTCATGAGTTACTTATTCATGAGTTACTATTCATGAGTTACTATTCATGAGTTACTATTCACGGTTACTATTCACGAGTTACTATTCACGCAATTGGTTTCTTTTTCGACTAAATTATCGTTGATTTATGAATCTTACTCTTGAAATTAAAACCATGTTTTGATTATATTGTTTTTATATAACATTCTTATAACCCTAATGATGATATTTCTCTTTGACTTGAGTGTAAAGATGGGTAGATTATTGGTATGATCGTGACCATAGGTTCTCTTTGGCCAAGATGGTGCAAAAGTTGAATTGTTGGTACCGTATGATCATGACCATTGAATTTACAATTGAATATTTTTAGCTTAAGTGCAAAGGTGAATTGATCAACATGGTTATAATTATTGTTATATAACTTCGAAATGATTATGTATTTCTTTGATATATGAATATCTTTGGCTCGTAATGCAAAGATGACACATTGTTGTTGAATCTTTTTGCTTTGTGTAGTGCAAAGATGAATTATTGATGAATATCTTTGGCTCGTAATGCAAAGATGACTGTTGTTGAATATCTTTAAACAGTGCAAAGATGCAAAGATGAATTATTGATGAATATCTTTGGCTCGTGTATGATGAAATTGATGACTGTTGTTGAAAGATCTTTGAATATCTTTGCTTTGTAGTGCAAAGATGAATTATTGATGAATATCTTTGGCTCGTAATGCAAAGATGACTTTGTTGTTGAATATCTTTAGCTTTGTGTAGTGTAAAGATGAATCTGTTGATGAATATCTTTGGCCCGTGGTGCAAAGATGAATTTATTAAATATGATTATGAGCAGAACTGTGATTTGGTATAACCATGATATTTGATGTTTCGTAAAGACAATGATGAAAATTATCTTCGTCTGGATGAGAAGAGGAATTTAGAATCACAATTATGATTATGAGTTATTCATATGATTGTGGAAAGGAACTGTTGATTGATGTTACTGAGGATAAAATATTGTTGGTGGACTTTTAACGTGGAGAAGACAATAGACTTTATAGTCTATTTGACTCTTTTAATGGATTGCTTCGTTCATTTGCAACTATGGTTGAAAAGTTTTATCATCTACCATATGTTCTAAATCTACGATTCATTCTTGATGAAGACTATTGATAATTTATTTATCTTTAGTCATAATATTCTTTATTGAGCTAGTTGTGCTCACCCTTTTTGTTTCACAATTCCTTTCGTAATAAAAGTGTAGGCATTTGGGTTGGCCGGGGATAACAAGGAATAGAATCGGTGGTCTATATAGTTGTTGAGGTTCTCCTAAAGAGTATGAAAATAATTTTATTGAGGGCTTTAGTGTGTTGTATTTTATACATCATTTAATAGTTATTTTTGGTGAATTAAATAGGGTTAAAGCGAACCCAACTTTGGAAGGGTGTTTTGTCACTATCATACAAGATGTCTAATGACATACAAACTCGTGTTATCATAAGACATGGTTGTGCTCATCCACTTCTTTGAGTATATTTACAAGCACTACTTATATAATCTTGGTGTTTGTTTGGAGTATAATACCCAATTAGAGGCAGTGGAGATAATGATATGTCAAGAGAAGACTCACCATTGGGAAGAATATGATAGTAATCTTCTTGTTTTTCTTTGGGGTCTATTAGATTGACCAAGGATAATTACGTGGCCATATGATATCTACCATAACCTAAAAGCATGGCCTCCCATGTACGAAGGTTTCCTTGAGCACTTCCCAAAGATTCTAATTTCTAAAATGCTTTTTGACTATACCTTTATGTAAGGTGTCATTGTGACGTCTTCTGATTGGTATATATTTGTATCCAAACTCACAAAGATATGTGTTGTTGTATTTTGTACCACGACAATTGTTGTAATAAAGTTGTAGTTGTTTTTCGTACCATATATATATTTGGCGACTCGAGAATGGGTTGGATGGAATGGACCTATTTTGGGGTTGTTACATTTGGTATCGAGCTTAGGATATGATCTCTGGCGGAGATCGGGATTAGAACTAGGAGGAGGAGATGAGTAAATCCTTCGCTAGTGTGTCTACCTAAGCTTATTTGTTGGTCGACCATAATATCGGGATATTAGGTGATATGTTAATTTGTTAAATTAACCCTTGTTTTGAAGTCATATTCTAGAATGATATCCAAATACGGAGATGAAAGCAATGGAGAAATCATGATGACGGGGAAGATGGAATATGAAATGAAAGCAAGGTATTCTCAACTCTTTGAAATACCGTGTACGTAAATTTCGGGGACGAAATTTCATAAGGAGGGAGATTGTAAGACCCCGAATTTTATGAAATAAAAGTATTCAATTTTCTTATTTACTATTCAAAATGGTTAAATTGATAAAAGGTTAAAGTTAAGGGTGATATATGAATTTTTTTTTCAAAATACGCAAGTGGTTATAAAATATTCATTATTGTTTGGGAATATTCGTTTGGTCGTGGAATATTTTTTACGTAGGGGAATATTAAATGCGACCAAGCAGATCATTTAGGGGCCCCATAACAAAATAAGCTGTCGGAATGAAGAAAACGACAAAATTGAGTTTTTATAAATAACGGCGTAATTATTCTCAATAAACATTTGTTGGAATACCCGGTTGGTAAAATAAAAGTCTACGCGTTGTTGCATGACAAGAAGCACTGCGGTATTACCGCAGATTTTGAATTATTGAATCTTACGTGAAGGCACTACTCAATAATTGTTACAAGTAATTCTTTGTTCAATATTTTATTTTATTGATTCAATAATTGCTGCGTTGATATTTTATATTATTGTTGTTCAATAATTATCAACGCATGATATTTCTCATTATCGGATCAATAATTCATATTATTTGAATAATATTATTAGATAGCACTATTGGCAATGTCTAGAAAGTTACGTCTAAGGAGAGGTTTGGTCACCTAATTGCGGCGCAAAGAAGGAGAAATTCTTATTGAAAGCCCCTCTTTCTGAGGAACGCTTTGGTTGTCATTATTGTGATTACGTAATATTATTTGTGAATAATTAGTTATTGATTTATATGATGATAAAAAATATTTATTTGATGTGGATATAAATGATGGATTTATTTATGTATTTATAAGTGAAGGAATTAATGATGAGGTGTTTTATCAAGATTTGTCGAAATGGAGAACAAAATATGGGATTTTCGGAAAAATTAGTTTATTACTTGATTTTGTAAAATCCATAACTCTTTAATGTATAATGAGTTAAGAGATGAGCCATATATCAAAAAGAAAGCCCTAGAAGTAAGCTAATCAGAGAAATTTGAATCACCCAAAATTCTTTGTAGATATTTCGTGGTGAAATTTTGAATGAAATCGGTCCAAGGACTAATAGTCCGAAAAATCGATGTTCTTCACTATATTGCGTGAGTTATAAATTTTGATCCGACCGTTGGATTGTTTGTAATTTTTGGATATGTTATACATATATAAGTTGAGTATATGTCCACAAATTTTGAACCGTTAAAAATGAACGTATGATTTGTTATGAATTTTAAGAGGTAACCGATTCGGAAATTAGGTTTTGGTGGAAAATTCTAGAATTGAGTGGGCCCCACTCTTGGTTGTTGGGGAAGATGGCTGATTTTTGGTGGGTGGAATAGTAGCGAGTAAAAGCCATCGGTGGCAGTCAAGTCTTCTTCTGCGTCTAACATTTTCCTATAAATAGAGGGCTAAGTTAGAATTGAAAATCACACCGAAAACAAAGTTTTCTCTCTCTCTCTCTCTAGATTATTGAGTGTAATTTGTGAGTATTTAGATACTTGGTGAGTTGATATTCATCGATGCAAGTTTCCTTCAAATATTATATCCGATATCCCGTCCGAAGTGTCTTTTCTTTTGAGGTAAGGTAAGGGATAGTAAGGGATATTTTTTTTTTCGTAATGATATTATTTCTTCAATATCATTATCTTTGAAATATTGGTTGGAACTTTTATCAAATTTGGAACTTTTTCATGTCGGGTTACTATTCATTCACTATTCATGAGTTACTATTCATGAGTTACTATTCACGAGTTCTTATTCACGAGTACTATTCATGAGCGTGAAGATGTTTTTTGTGGAATTTCTATCTTTTTGAGTCGGGGTTACTATTCACGATATCTGACTATTCATGTATATCGACACTTATTCATGTATATAATACTATTTACGATATGATGATTTATTATTTACGTGATATGTACGATACTTTGTATATTCACGATTCTTCACGAGTACTATTCACGAGTTTACTATTCATGAGTTACTATTCACGAGTTACTATTCATGAGTTACTATTCACGAGTTACTATTCATGAGTTACTATTCACGAGTTACTATTCATGAGTTACTATTCACGAAGTTACTATTCATGGGTTACTATTCACGAGTTACTATTCATTGCACAAAATTGGTTTCTTTTTTCTAACTAAATTATCGTTGATTTATGAATCTTACTCTTGAAATTAAAACCATGTTTTGATTATATTATTTTTATATAACATTCTTATAACCCTAATGATGATATTTCTCTTTGACTTGAGTGTAAAGATGGGTAGATTATTGGTATGATCGTGACCATAGGTTCTCTTTGCCGATGGTGCAAAAGTTGAATTGTTGGTTGGTATGATCATGACCATTGAATTTACAATTGAATATTTTTAGCTTAAGTGCAAAGGTGAATTGATCAACATGGTTATAATTATTGTTATATAACTTCGAAATGATTATGTATTTCTTTGATATATGAATATCTTTGGCTCGTAATGCAAAGATGACTTTGTTGTTGAATATCTTTAGCTTTGTGCAAAGATGAATTATTGATGAATATCTTTGGCTCGTAATGCAAAGATGACACATGTTGAATATCTTTAGCTTTGTAGTGCAAAGATGAATTATTGATGAATATCTTTGGCTCTGTAATGCAAAGATGACTGTTGTTGAATATCTTTAGCTTTGTAGTGCAAAGATGAATTATTGATGAATATCTTTGGCTCGTAATGCAAAGATGACTGTTGTTGAATATCTTTAGCTTTGTAGTGTAAAGATGAATCTGTTGATGAATATCTTTGGCCCGTGGTGCAAAAAGATGAATTTATTAAATATGATTATGAATAGGAACTGTGATTTGGTATAACCATGATATTTGATGTTTCGTGTAAAAGGCAATGATGAAAATTATCTTAATCTGGATGAGAAGAGAATTTAGAATCACAATTATGATTATGAGTTATTCATATGATTGTGGAAAGGAACTGTTGATTGATGTTACGGGATAAAATATTGTTGGTGGACTTTTAACGTGGAGAAGACAATAGACTTTTATAGTCTATTTGACTCTTTTAATGGATTGCTTCGTTCACCGCAACAACTATGGTTGAAAAGTTTTATCATCTACCATATGTTCTAAATCTACGATTCATTACTTGATGAAGACTATTGATAATTTATTTATCTTTAGTCATAATATTCTTTTTATTGAGCTAGTTGTGCTCACCCTTTTTGTTTCACAATTCCTTTCGGGTAATAAAAGTGTAGGTGGGTTGAGCGGGGATAACAAGGAATAGAATCGGTGGTCTATAGTTGTTGAGGTTCTCCTAAAGAGTATGAAAATAATTTTATTGAGGGCTTTAGTGTGTTGTATTTTATACATCATTTAATAGTTATTTTTGGTGAATTAAATAGGGTGAAAGCGAACCCAACTTTGGAAGGGTGTTTTGTCACTATCATACAAGATGTCTAATGACATACAAACTCGTGTTATCATAAGACATGGTTGTGCTCATCCACTTGCTTGAGTATATTTACAAGCACTATTTATATAATCTTGGTGTTTGTTTGGAGTATAATACCCAATTAGAGAGGCAAGTGGAGATAATGATATGTCGAGAAGACTCACCATTGGGAAGAATATGATAGTAATCTTCTTGTTTTTCTTTGGGGTCTATTAGGTCAACCAAGGATAATTACGTGGCCATATGATATCTACCATAACCTAAAAGCATGGCCTCCCATATACGAAGGTTTCCTTGAGCACTTCCCAAAGATTCTAATTTCTAAAAGCAGTTTTTGACTATACCTTTATGTAAGGTGTCATTGTGACGTCTACTACTGTTGGTATATATTTGTATCCAAACTCACAAAGATATGTGTTGTTGTATTTTGCGACAATTGTTGTAATAAAGTTGTAGTTGTTTTTTTACGTACCATATATTTGGCGACTCGAGAATGGGTTGGATGGAATGGACCTATTTTGGGGTTGTTACATTTGGTATCGAGCTTAGGGATATGATCTCTGGCGGAGATCGGGATTAGAACTAGGAGGGAGAGATGAGTAAATCCTTCAGCTAGTGTGTCTACCTAAGCTTATTTGTTGTTGGTCGATCATAATATCGGGATATTAGGTGATATGTTAATTTGTTAAATTAACCCTTGTTTTGAAGTCAGTATTCTAGAATGATATCCTCAAATACGGAGATGAGCAATGGAGAAATCATGATGACGGGGAAGATGGAATATGAAATGAAAGCAAGGTATTCTCAACTCTTTGAAATACCAGTGCACGTAAATTTTGGAGACGAAATTTCATAAGGAGGGAGATTGTAAGACCCCAATTTTATGAAATAAAAGTATTCAATTTTCTTATATTTAGAGAAATGGTTAAATTGATAAAAGGTTAAAGTTAAGGGTGATATATGAATTTTTTTTTTTTTCAAAATACGCAAGTGGTTATAAAATATTCATTATTGTTAGAGAATATTCGTTTGGTCGTGGAATATTCTTTTCCGTCGGGAATATTAAATGCACGGTAGCGATCATTTATGGGCCCATAACAAAATAAGCTGTGCGAATGAAGAAAACGCACAAAATTAGTTTTTATAAATAACGGCGTAATTATTACTGAATTAACAATTGTTGGAATACCGGTTGGTAAAATAAAAAGTAATACGCGTGTTGCGCGATGACAGCAGACACCAGACAGATGATATTTTTGAATTATTGATTCTTTACGTAAGAAGGCCTTTACTCAATAATTGTTACAGTAATTCTTGCTCAATATTTTATTTTATTGATTCAATAATTGCGCGTTGATATTTTATATTATTGTTGTTCAATAATTATCAACGCACAATATTTCTCATTATCGGATCAATAATTCATATTATTTGAATAATATTATTAGATAGCACTATTGGCAATGTCTAGAAAGTTACATCTAAGGAGAGGTTTGGTCACCTAATTGCGGCTACCAAGAAGGAGAAATTCTTATTGAAAGCCCCTCTCTCTGGGCACCGCCTGGTTGTCATTATTGTGATTACGTAATATTATTTGTGAATAATTAGTTATTGATTTATATGATAAGAAAATATTTATTTGATGTGGATATAAATGATGGATTTATTTATGTATTTATAAGTGAAGGAATTAATGATGAGGTGTTTTATCGGTTATTTGTCGAAATGGAGAACAAAATATGGGATTTTCGGAAAAATTAGTTTATTACTTGATTTTGTAAAATCCATAACTCTTTAATATATAATGAGTTAAGAGATGAGCCATATATCAAAATAAAGCCCTAGAAGTAAGCTAATCAGAAAATTTGAATCACCCAAAAATTCTTTGTAGATATTTCGTGGTGAAATTTTGAATGAAATCGGTCCAGAAGGACTAATAGTCCAAAAAAATCGTTGTTCTTCACTATATTATGTGAGTTATAAATTTTGATCCGACCGTTGGATCGTTGTAATTTTTGGATATGTTATACATATATAAGTTGAGTATATGTCCACAAATTTTGAACCGTTAAAAATGAACGTATGATTTGTTATGAATTTTAAGAGGTAAATCGATTCGAAAAATTAGGTTTTGGTGGAAAATTCTAGAATTGAGTGGGCCCCACTCTTGGTTGTTGGGGAAGATGGCTGATTTTTGGTGGGTGGAATAGTAGCGGTAAAGCCATCGTGTGCGGCAGTCAAGTCTTCTTGACGTGCTAACATTTTCCTATAAATAGAGGGCTAAGTTAGAATTGAAAATCACACCAGAAACAAAGTTTTCTCTCTTTCTCTCTCTAGATTATTGAGTGTAATTTGTGAGTATTTAGATACTTGGTGAGTTGATATTCATCAGTGCAAGTTTCCTTCAGCGTCATATCCGATATCCTGTCAGAAGTGCTGCTCTTTTGAGGTAAGGGATAGTAAGGGATAGTAAGGGATATTATTTTTTTCGTAATGATATTATTTCTTCAATATCATTATCTTTGAAATATTGGTTGGAACTTTTATCAAATTTGGAACTTTTTCATGTCGGGTTACTATTCATGAGTTACTTCATTCACGAGTTACTATTCACGAGTTACTATTCACGATTCTATTCACGAGTACTATTCATGAAGCGTGAAGATGTTTTTTTTGGAATTTCTATCTTTTTGAGTCGGGTTACTATTCACGTATACTGCACTATTCATGTATACGACACTTATTCATGTATATAATACTATTTACGATATGACATTATTTACGATACTATATGTACATACGAGTACTATTCACGAGTTACTATTCATGAGTTACTATTCACGAGTTACTATTCACGAGTTACTATTCACGAGTTACTATTCACGAGTTACTATTCACGAAGTTACTATTCATGAGTTACTATTCACGAAGTTACTATTCATGGGTATTCATATTCACGAAGTTACTATTCATGACAAAATTGGTTTCTTTTTTAACTAAATTATCGTTGATTTATGAATCTTACTCTTGAAATTAAAACCATGTTTTGATTATATTGTTTTTATATAACATTCTTATAACCCTAATGATGATATTTCTCTTTGACTTGAGTGTAAAGATGGGTAGATTATTGGTATGATCGTGACCATAGGTTCTCTTTGGCCAATGGTGCAAAAGTTGAATTGTTGACCGTATGATCGCGACCATTGAATTTACAATTGAATATTTTTAGCTTAAGTGCAAAGGTGAATTGATCAACATGGTTATAATTATTGTTATATAACTTCACGAAATGATTATGTATTTCTTTGATATATGAATATCTTTGGCTCGTAATGCAAAGATGACTGTTGTTGAATATCTTTAAACCTTAGTGCAAAAGATGAATTATTGATGAATATCTTTGGCTCGTAATGCAAAGATGACTGTTGTTGAATATCTTTAGCTTTGAAGTGCAAAGATGAATTATTGATGAATATCTTTGGCTCGTAATGCAAAGATGACTGTTGTTGAATATCTTTACCTTTGTAGTGCAAAGATGAATTATTGATGAATATCTTTGGCTCAGTAATGCAAAGATGACTCTTTGTTGATATCTTTAGCTTTGTAAGATGACTTTGTAAAGATGAATAGTGTAAAGATGATGAATATCTTTGACCCTTGGTGCAAAAGATGAATTTATTAGTATGATTATGAATAGAACCGTGATTTGGTATAACCATGATATTTGATGTTTCGGTAAAGACAGGTGATGAAAATTATCTTCGTCCGGATGAGAAGAGGAATTTAGAATCACAATTATGATTATGAGTTATTCATATGATTGTGGAAAGGAACTGCTGATTGATGTTACGAGGATAAAATATTGTTGGTGGACTTTTAACGTGGAGAAGACAATAGACTTTATAGTCTATTTGACTCTTTTAATGGATTGCTTCGCTTCATTGCAACTATGGTTGAAAAGTTTTATCATCTACCATATGTTCTAAATCTCTGATTCATTACTGATGAAGACTATTGATAATTTATTTATCTTTAGTCATAATATTCTTTACTGAGCTAGTTGTGCTCACCCTTTTGTTTCACAATTCCTTTCAGGTAATAAAAGTGTAGTATTTGGTTGGCCCGGGATAACAAGGAATAGAATCGGTGGTCTATATAGTTGTTGAGGTTCTCCCTAAAGAGTATGAAAATAATTTTATTGAGGGCTTTAGTGTGTTGTATTTTATACATCATTTAATAGTTATTTTTGGTGAATTAAATAGGGTGAGGCGAACCCAACTTTGGAAGGGTGTTTTGTCACTATCATACAAGATGTCTAATGACATACAAACTCGTGTTATCATAAGACATGGTTGTGCTCATCCACTTGCTGAGTATATTTACAAGCACTATTTATATAATCTTGGTGTTTATTTGGAGTATAATACCCAATTAGAGACAGTGGAGATAATGATATGTCAAGAGAAGACTCACCATTGGGAAGAATGCGATAGTAATCTTCTTGTTTTTCTTTGGGGTCTATTGGGTCAACCAAGGATAATTACAGCCCATATGATATCTACCATAACCTAAAAGCATGGCCTCCCATGTATGCGGTTGGTTTCTTGAGCACTTCCCAAAGATTCTAATTTCTAAAACAGCTTTTGACTATACCTTTATGTAAGGTGTCATTGTGACGTCTTCTGGTTGGTATATATTTGTATCCAAACTCACAACATATGTGTTGTTGTATTTTGCACACAACAATTGTTGTAATAAAGTTGTAGTTGTTTTTTTCGTACCATATATTTGGCGACTCGAGAATGGGTTGGATGGAATGGACCTATTTTGGGGTTATTACAATAATGTTATGTTATAATCATGTTTTAAGATTTGTTTTCACGTGTCTAAAGGTTTCTTTTAACTACATGTGAATTTGTTTAGGAAGTTATAGCTAAAACTATGCCTAAATATGAACTATTTTAGCAATTTTTTTGCAAATTGATGTATTTAGACAAGAGAGAGTCATATATGTGACGCCCCAAAAATAGGTCCATTCCATCCAACCCATTCTCGAGTCGCCAAATACATGGTACGTAAATAACTACAACTTTATTAATACATTTGTCGCATGCAAAATACGCACAACATATATATAATGAGTTTAAATACAATTATTGTTTCTGTGATAAATATACATACCCAAATAAATCCTCATCACAATTATTTATACATTATTTTACAAAATGGTGAGGACTACTAAACAACTCTCTATAACCATCATTCCATACCCCACTCGCACTCACTACATTCTCGCCTCCCGAGAAGAAAAATGGAACAAAAGGAAAAGGGTGAGCTCAACTAGCCCAAAAGAATATTATTACGACTAAGATAATGTACAACAAATTATCGTTAGTCTCCAATAGAAAAAATCTAATAGAATACAATAGACAACCAGGTTTTAAATCAATATTACACGCTGAAATAATAATTCATTAGAAGAGTTAAGTAGAGAATGCAAACTACTATCTTCTATATATGAATTTAAAAGTCCATCGTCGATATTTTATCCCCGTAACATCAATCAATATATATCTCGAATTAAATATTCATCTTTGCACTACTGCCCAAAGATATTCATCACCGTCATGTTCATCTAAACACCGCCCATCTTTTGCACTACGGCCAAAGATATTAATCAAGAAGTCATGTTCATCTCAACACTGCTCATCTTCAGACTACGTGCCAAAGATATTCATCAAGAAATCATTCATCTTTGCACTACAGGCCAAAGATATTCAGTAATATCATCATTTAGGACTGAGGATGATGAAAAATATTTTAAAGGAAACGAATCAAGTGAAACAAAAGAACAATTATTAAGGATTTGTATTTTAAACAATCCAAGTTCAAAAATACTTCATAAGTAATCAGAGTGGAGTAAAATTCAAGAATGATCAAAACATGGATACAATCAAAGCTAGTATCCAGAATAGATATTTTGGATAAAAAGAAGAAATTTCATTTTTCGGTGAATAGTGCCGTATTCGTGAATAGTGTCATATACGTGAATAGTGCCGTATACGTGAATAAGTAACTCAACACCAAAAAGATAGAAATTTCACAAAAAACATCTTCACGCTTCGTGAATAAGAATCTCATGAATAAGAACTCGTGAATAAGAACTCATGAATAAGAACTCCCGAGATACTGAAAAGGTTCCAAATTTGATAAAAAGTTCCAACCAATATTTCAAAGATGATGATATTGAAGAAATAATATCATTTGAGAAGAAAATAACATCCCTTACCTCGAAAGACAAGATTTCTAAATAAAACACCTGATATAAAGCATGACTAACTTCAGACCAGATAAAGCAATACTCAAAGTATACTCAAAATACTCACAAGAATACGCTTCGATAATATAGAGAGAAAAAACTTCAGCTTTAGTGTGATTTTCAATTCTAACCTAAGCACCCTATTTATAGGAAAATACTTAGAACACCAAAGTAGAAAATTTAATAAATTAATATTATAATTTTTTCACAACTTCCTACGCATCCATGAATCTAAACTCAGCCATCCTAACACATGTTAAATGAGTCCCAAAAATGTAAAAAACGTTTTTGTAATTAAAAATATTTTAAACTTTCAAAAATTAATTATTTCGGAGCTTCAGAACTTCAATAATTCATAATAAATAGCCCTTTTATCAGAAAAATTCAAAACTCGCGACTTTCCATAGGAAATTCCATTATCTACAACTTTGCAGAAGGAAGTTTTTCCAAATTCCAAACATAAATTGATCGAAATCCATAAATGGGCGATTTTACAGGCTATAATCAAATTTCAGTCAATAATTGTGTCCACCAACACACAAAATATGTGTTAAACATTTAATGCCACAAAAATACTCTTCCTCCTCATATACTCATATATCCCACATTCATTATAAAAATATCACCGTTAATATATTATTAAAATAATATATTTAAATGAATTATTTTATCAGAAAAAGATAAAATATTAATTTTCAACAATTGTCACATTAAAAATTTTCTCCATCTATATCCACATAAAATCAATATTTTCCTCATCATATAAATCAATAATTAATTATTCACAAATAATATTACAGAATCACAAGATCGCAACCGTGCCGCTCCTCAGTGAAAGAGGGGCTTCCAATAAGGATCTCTCCTTACTCGCGCCAAGTGATTAGGTGACCAAACCTCTCCTGTAGCGTAACTTTCTAGACATCGCCAATAATGTTATCCAATAATATTATTTAGATAATGTGAATTATTGTCTCAGATAATGAAAAATACCGTAGAATGACAATTTATCAAACAACAAAGAATATAAAATATCAACGCATCAATTATTAAATCAATAAAATACTCGAATAAAGAATTATCAGTAACCATTATTGAGTAGTGCCTTAATACGTAAGAATCAATAATTGGTGCAATACCGCGCGCCATCGTGTGTTTTAACCGCCGAGTATTTTTTAATAAAGATTAATTGTAATAACTACGCCAAGTTATTTTTAAACAACTTATATTTGTCGCTTTCTTCATCCAATCACTTTCCACATGGGGCCCACAAAAGATCGCGTCGTCAGTGCATTTAATATTCCCCGACAAGATTTAATATTCCACGACCAAACGAATATTCCCCAAGCGATAATGAATATTTTATAACCACTTGCTTATTCAAATATTTGCGTATTTTACCCATAACTATCCACATTAATCAAATCAACCTTACTATTTCAAAATAATAAATAGAGAAAAGTAAATTTCATTTATTAATAATTTGGGGTCTTACACTATATATCCTCCAAAAATTGCAATACCGTGTATTTACAAATTGCGTAACCATTTTACACAAAGACAAATTACAAATTGCTAACACATAATTAATTCTACACTAGTATATATTGTAAGCTAACATATAATAGAGATGGATAATGCTCAAAAAAAGGTAGAATATATACTACTTAGCAGCAAAGACAATAATAGAAGCCTGATAACATAAGAAAATTGAAGACCCAATTAAACCCTAACATATATAAATAAATTGGAACTTACAAATTAAAGCATAAGAAAAAAAAATTAACTTACTAATTGTTCTCTGAGAAATGGAGAACCAGCCGAACCAAGAGGGACTCAGTAGAGGCAGCAGGTCACAGGCCAAAGAAAGGGGAGCAAGAAAGGGGAAGCCTAGTCGATGGGAGCAAGAAATGGAGAGGTGGATTTAAGCACGTTGATGGCCCATGACCCATGACCATGAGTAGGGATGGTGCAAAGGCGACGGCAGAGGTGCAGAGGCGACGACGAGGTGCAGAGGAGTCAAGCGGAAGAAAGAGAGAAAGAGAACAGAAAGGAAAATAAATTTTAGGGATTAAATATAGCATCATTCTCGACGGCAATCAGATGTGACTCAATAGCGACGGCAAGGCCGTCGCCTATAACCTTTTCCCACACGCGCGAAAAAATTCTCACCAAATTTGGACCCGGAAAGGGTCATTATCGACGGGCTACATTGGCGACAGCTAGGCCGTCGCTAATGAGGTCATTCTCGACGGGGATACTGCCGTCGCTAATGAGCCCGTCGCCAATGACCTATTTTTTTATAGTGAAACAATTATATTATTTTAACAAAAAAGATTATTTTTTCCAACTTAGACCTCTAATTGGATAATTAGAAAAAACTATATTTTTCAAAACCTGTCCCTCATTAAGTACTATTCACAATATTTAAAATCAAGAGCACGTGTATTAAAACGGTTATCCGCTGCAAACCTTCTCATCATCTTCTTTGGTTTTGGCTGAAAGTTCCAGAATGATATTTTAGGATTAACAAGAAAGACGTTAGTAGCTCCTAGTATAGAACCAACCTTGCTAGTTACACGGTAAGTACTAGATTCAGTTTAGGCATTAATTTTAGAGTTCATTCCTCTTGTTAAGGGGCTATTTGATTAACACTTAATGGCTGATCAATTCAATTATTAAGTGCGTTTGTTTCGGAAAAAAAATCGTTTTAATGGCTAAATCGGTCAGCCATTCAGACGATTTGTGCTGAATGACTAAATCCTATTATTTTTGGCTGAATGGACTGAATGACGGCTGAATGAATTTTTTTAAAATTTTTTACAATATTAACTATTATATTATATTAAGTAATATTAAATAAATTTATAATAATTTTGAATTTTTTTCAGAGAGATAAAATAATAAAAATCTGTTATTTAGATGTTTCAGATATGTCAATTATCAAACTATTTATTTTTATTCAATTTTTATCAAACACCCCTAAATGTTGTTAACTTTCCCACCTAGTAATTGCAGAAAATGAAAATGGGTTCAGAGTGCAAGAAGTGGTGTATACAAGGTTTTGTGTAAATAAAATGAAACTTTTTATGTTGCACGGGGTGTGAATTTATTTCTACATATTAAGCTTTGCAAAATATAATTATAGGTTAATTTTGGTTTACAAAATTTGATTATAATTTTATTTAAAAATTAAAATCATATTAATTATTTTTAATATAAATTACGTGAGCATATAATTACGGGTCAAATATAAATTTGGGCGAATGCTAAGATCCATCTACTCCTAAACTAAGTTTTGCCAGGAAATTTATTTCAGGGAAGCATTGATATGTGGACTAGCTAGGTTGCGTTTGAATACACACGCCTACCTTATGCATAATGCAATTTTTTTTAAACATTTATATTTATTTAACTTCTTCTTTTCTTTGCATTTTGCAAGTTTCAAACATAATCTTAGTTAAACAATTTCCAAAATTTTAACTCAAAAATAAAAATAATGGTTCATTTTAAACAATGATGATATTTTGGGTACTAGAACTCTTATTTTGATAATAATTCTACTTTTATTCAAAAAACTTTTAAAATTTTAATGTGTTTATCCGTGAAATTATGACGTATAAACATCTATATCTGTACTAATCATAATATTATTGTTCTGTATCTATACTAGTTCAAACATTATATATAAACAATAAAATGATGACAATGTATATTAGAAAGAGAGATGACAATTCAA
Source organism: Panax quinquefolius (assembly GCA_020205615.1). Classification (NCBI taxonomy): domain Eukaryota; kingdom Viridiplantae; phylum Streptophyta; class Magnoliopsida; order Apiales; family Araliaceae; genus Panax; species Panax quinquefolius. The sequence goes on from CM035161.1 coordinate 3,663,603, forward strand.
AAATTAAATATATTGTTCTATATCTATACTAGTTCAAAATTAAATATTATTTAAAGGTAAGAGGTTATTATTTAATCAAATTCAAAAATTAAATATATTACTCGAAAATACTTTGAAGTGTTTTACTTTAATTAGGTACAACATTTTAAATATTTTCTTGTAATTCACATTGTTCACATAGAACTACTTTTTTATTGTTATAATGTCATTATTACTCAACAACTTTCTATTTTAAGAATAAATATGGAAGAAAAATACATTTTTATTACTTGTAAAATTTATAACTATAACTCTTTTGGTGGAAAGAAATTATTAAATAAACAATGACATGCCACATAAAAGGAATTGAAAAAATGATTTTTTTTAAAAAACTTAAAAATTGTACTTATGATGAGTATGTGAGGTTTTCCTCCGTCTAGCCATTCCCATACCCTACAGGACAAAAATACGTGGCTAATTAACTTCCAATTTGCAACGGTCGAGAAAGGGCGACTACTTTATAGAAGGCCTTTGACCCGAATGGATATTATGACGTATGACCTGACTCATGTTAACTCTCATATTAACTATAAGATTGGGAATTCAATCCTTAGTAGTGTCCAAGGAAGGAAGGTGTGTCAAATTAACAAAAAAAAAATAAAAAAATAAAAAAAAAGAGCAACTACTTGAGCAATTAAAACCAACGTCCATGAAATATATTTTGATTTAGAATGAAAAATATGGGCGATTTGGACCTATATTATATTTCTTTTTAGAAATATAGGTCCAAACTTTACCCAACTTAAATAAATAAAAATATTTAACAAACTATTAATATGAGATCACTCAACAATTAACTAACTATATTATAAGGTCTACTCAAACTATTAATATGGAACAGTTAACTAACTAAATTGTCAGGTCTACTCCAAGTAATGTTTTACAACAACTAAATTGACAAAGCTGTAACTTGGAACATTTAAGTCTCTCTAATGTTTGAAGATATTCGAAGGCAACAATCCAAAACAAAATAGATACGCTTTGTAAACATTGAAAAAGCTTATAAATAAAGACAAGAAGTTCTGACTGAGAAATAGAGCAAGTCTTCTGTGAACTGATATGTTTCTTGGGAATAGCCAACAGGATGTGCACAAAACTTTCAAGACCATCCCTGAGAAGTCCAACTTTTTGAATGCCATTTTGGTGGGTTACCAGCTGCTTTCAACCTATCCGAATGACTTCTGAACAGGCGCACACCACTATGCATAGACACAAAAGTAAGTTCATGAAAATCAAACTGAAAGTTTAATGTTTAATACAACTCAGCCCAGAAAACTGGATCGTCAAAAAACTATTATTGTACACTTAACTGTAGAGTCGGTCATCCCCACACAGGAATGAGTCCAAGATGGTCCAGTCACGGGAATAAACATAACAGACACTTCCTAGAATAATATAGGCAATGCCTAGGTGTATAAGTAAATCAAGACTAAACCAGACAAACATGTAATCAAAACGACCCTCCAGCGTATTAAGACAAAAAGATAATATATCATGCGGAGTATTTAGACCACCAAAAAACAGATTTTCCCCTCTTTGTTGAGTCAGCGTATATAGTGTTTCCAGGCAACTTGGTCAGTGCACCACAAATCATAGGCCTTGCTCCTCATTGAGCAAGTATATACATTATATGGTGTAATCGCTATTTAGTTCATTGTAGAGTACAGGTTGTCCATCTTTCTCCATCTCCAGCACACACCTAGAAGCTCTAGTTGAAGTTTCTGGTCATCAAATCATTAATCTCATAACTATTTCACTACTGCTTATGTTAGGAGCTAGGCTTATGATGTGCAATAAAAAAAAAAGGATGTAACTAACAAACCGAGTCATGAAGCCACAATAAGCCTATGAGGATTAAAAAAATCTAGTTAGAAGCCATTACAGGATTCATACTGCATTCCACAATTACATTTGATAAACAAAGTATCAGTGAAATATGTTTTGTATGCCATCATACCTCATGATGAAGTGGCCCAACAGAAGTCTTTCTCAATCCCATCACCAACTTCCCCTCTGGTTCCATCCGATAAAATGTCACTGAAGAAATACACTACTCTTAGTTGTAGTTAAGGGTAAACCATCATGTGCATATAATTACATGCCTAGAAAAGTTTTAAGTAACAATCAAGTCCAGACAACACACATATTCCCTGTTTAACATAATAAAGTTCCCATCATGGTTGTATAAATTAAGGTTCATGAAGAAGGAACCTGAGGAGGCATTTGCCTTGGTGAAAGTAATCTGCATTTGATGAACCTTTACAGCATAGCAATAGAATGCTACTGGTGTAGTGAAATGCTAAAACTCAATTTACCACTATGGCAATGACTTCATTGCAGGCTAGACCTACTTAACTAAATGATGAAGAGTGCCTAATTAGCAACCATCCAAATAAAGACAAGTATGACAACCAAGGTCCCCAAACTTCATTGAAATTTAAAATGCAAAAAAGTTACCTACATCACCCGCTTGCCATTTCATTCCAATCATATAATCCCTGAGGCCTTCTAATACATACATCTTGCTGCCGGAATTGGGCCAGTAGCGGAAGTGAAACTCCCATTCTTTGCCTTCAGTATCTTGGATTTTGAGGGGGAAACCATGTGGTTCAGAAACCACTGGGAAAAAGGCCTGTTTACTTGTAAACAATTACTGATAAAATAGATCTCAAATCCAAACCATACATAAATTATAAACGTTAAAACATATAGTATATTAGTACTATTCAATGCACTTGCGTCGAATTAAAATTTTCAAATTTTAGATTACTTGTAGAACTAAATAGTTTCCTGGACTCACCTCCGCACATTTTTTTGGTATCACAAGACGTGCTAGCTTGAGATCAGTATCACTAGCAGATAACAACTTTTCAAACAAAGGAGTGACAACAGATTTGGGTCTACTACAGAGTCAAGGAATTAATGAATAACTCTAGATCTAATATCTCAAGAAGACAATAAATATAAAGTTGAGGATACTTTCTTGAGATCTGTTGTAGCTCTATACCGGTCACTTGAGGCCAGTAATGAGGTTCTATTTGGGTCTGCATACGAGAATCCCCTTGAGCTTCTCCATTGCTTAATTGAGATTCCAATGATAAGCAGCGGTTTCTAGCCTGTAATATATAAGAGTCAAACTTGACAGTAAGTTTCATTTTTAAAACTCGAGGGGCAGTGAGCTTATCAGTTCATACAATTCAGCCATCCAGATATTATCAGGGTTAACTTTATAGCTGTAGCTGTAAACAAATGAGGAGTCTTGACATGGCAGAATTTCAGATAGATATATCTAGATTTTATTATTTACCACTATATAGTATGTATACAGTATTTCAAGAACACCCCATGTAGTTTGGTGATATCCTTGCATAGCAGTAGTCAGTTATATAAAAGGTTATAAAAAATCTTGAAAAAGTAAGATACAGACACAACCGGGAAGGAAAAAAACTGTCGGTAGAAAAAATATTCGCATAATGGACATCAAAACTCGGAGCAGAATTCACTCCATTGTAGTTATTATTTTGACAGTTTCTTTAAAAATATTTGCAGCAATAAGGATATTATAAATCATAAATCTCCAGAATTGCCAAATAGGGGCAATGAGAAGAAGTAAGAGCCCTGCAATTTAGCTGCCTCGTAATTAGTAGTCAGGTTTAAAAAAAATGATTTAGAACTTGAACCCAGGTATGGATTGAAACCATAATCAGTTGAACTGATTTGACTGCTGTTTAATATTTTACATACACCTTCAGGAAAGATAGTAACAAAGTATTTCTTCAGAAACAATAAGAGTGTAATAGAAGCAAATAGAGATCTATGAGTAAGAAAGATTGAAGAGAGCAACAGTTGCAAAGCCAAAATTTAATTATCTGATCAAGTATAAGCTCAATTTTTTTAGCCTTTGAACTGCAAATATTTGAATGAAAATGAAATTACACCACATAATATTTGAAATTATGTCCAATTCCCCCTTGCACCTTTCCCCTATCCATCTTGTATCCACATTATTATTATTATTATCACTATTATTAATGTCTGTATACTTGTCTGATGCGAATTCCAGGTGTCTTTATATCGTACACATATCCACTGCAAATCTTGTGGCCCTTTGAAGTAATCCCTCTCATAGGTTAAATATTACATCTGCTGGTGTTAGATAGAGAATATCAGGGTTAATTATTAAATCAATTTTATTGATTTTTGGTGTATATACGTACTACAGGCTTCATGAAATATTATAAATCAAAATTTCCGTGTTGTACATCAAGGACATTAAAAAGTACCAGGATGATAGCAATAAAAAATTCAACTTCATGTGCATAAAGGCAGGAAAAGTAGAAGTCCTACCAGAATGAAGTTGAGCTTTGAGCATTCCATGCAGATAACCCCACCAAAGTCCAATAGAAAGTATGCATTAAATGACACAATACATCCACAATGAACCAACTGCAAAGGAAGATTAGAAATTGTTACACATGAGTAAGAATGAATATTAAAGTAGTAGTAATTGCCACCACCTCCCCCCTCCCCGCCTCTTCACAAAAAAAATTACGATTGAACGGCATTACTTGCACACCTTCCCACAAGATTCACAATCCCTCCAACCTTCATCATTCGAATGGAAAGTTTCGCAGAATCTTCCATCCTCGTACACAGAACTATATGCATACAGGTACTAGGTCAGGCAAAGAAAAGTACATATATATACCAGAAGCTCAACAATTTTATTGTGTCTAAACACGGTAATGAATTTTTTATTTGAGATATTAACGAAACAATAGAGCCTATAAACCTACTAAAGTGTATTCCAGGTCACACCAACAGTTGCTTCTTTTGCTTCCATCCAGCATACTAAATTCTAAAGTCATCACGGGAAACCAAGTTAGGGCAACTGTTCTAAATTTTTTCACTTAAAGGACAAATGATAATAATAAACAAAGTAATGTACCATTCAATGTCCGGGATCTATCTAAGCTGGACTCTTATACCCGAGTATGTGTCACTCTCAAAACATAGGTATGGATAATGGATATCAGTACAACTTGTTCCATTCCGGGATCTATCTAAGCTGGACTCTTATACCCCGAGTATTTGTGTCACTCTCAAAACATAGGTATGGAGAATGGCTATCAATACAATTTGTTCCATTGCATATGCAGTACCTCAGGTATAATACAATATGAACATACTACCCAACACCTAATAAGTATTTAGAAATATGTACATCTACACAGACCAATATACTCAAAAAATAACATCAGAAAGCAGGCCAGGTGCACCAGCAGAGACAGCTTCAGGTTATTCCACTCCTGTGGCAACCCCCCCAAAAAAAAAAAAAAAAAATCACATGGGTTCACCCCAGACAGCAATTTCCCCAAACTATCTATGAGCTGATTTAGAACAGCGTCTGTTTTTCGACCAAGAATGTGTCCTGAATTTTACTATATATATACATATATGTGTGTGTGTTTACATTTTATATGCACACAGCAACATTCATCGGCATTCCAAAATTATGTTTCAATTATCTTTTGAATATCACAAAATCCTTACCAAAAACATGGGAAAGAGGGAGTAGTAATTCAACAAATCCCACAAGAGATGGTATCAGGCCAAGCAAATTACACACAACACACATAAAACCATACGAACACACAAAGACGGGAGTTACCATATTTATAAGTTTATATAAGAAGCAAGAAACATAGCAACCGATTATGCACATAAATCAACATAAATCAGTATAAGCAAAGTAATCATCATTGCACATTGTAAAATCTTTACAACAGATTCACAAACATGGAACAAGCAACACTAACAAGGTTAATGTTAATTAAATTGTATACGTATGAGTACAATGTACATAGTTTGTGTGAGAGAAGAGGGGAAACTCTTACGCGCATCGATGGCAGAGTTGAGTGAATTCGCCACTTCGAAGCCGCCAACCGTTCTTGAAGTGATCTGAGCTAGAGTCCTTGCAATGAAAGCATGACTTTCTCGATGATGAAGAAGAAGCCATTTGATTTTAAGCTCAGAAAACCCCTAAGAGATGGAGTGATGGCAAAATGCAAATCTTCGGTGTTTGGGATATAGACAAGAAAAAAGATGGTATTTCTCTAAGGAGTGTGATTATGACAGGAGAAGGAGACTGTTCACCTCACATGCAAAGCATGAGAATGAATTACATATAGATATATTCAATAATATTCCACTTTATAGGAAGATAGTTGGAATCTGATTAGCCAGACTGACTCCCGTAAGCCACACTGGAATTTCGGTGACTGGTATACCACAACAAATTTTAAAATGACGTTTGGTATGTAAAATTGAGATCTTATTGTCCGTGATTTCATTTTGTGTAAAAAGATTCTCAATATATATTTATTCAGTACCTGTACTGAGATTATGGGTAATAAATTCTCGAATATATTTTCTCATTATTCGGAATGAGATCATGAAGAGTTTTTTAATATATTTTCATTCGAGTGTTTTAAGATATGCCAGAAATATTATATTTATAAAATCTTAGTATTAAACTAAATGGACTCATAATTTATGTGTTTTTTTATTTATTAATTTTGACTCTAGAAATATTGATTACCACCTCCCACATAAAGAATGAGATTCCACTCTTAAATGATAAATTTATAATCCAATTCATAAATAAATAAGATTTTGTCAAATAAGATTTTGTCAAAAACAATTATAGTATTAACTATCAAAATAAATAAATAAAGGAATTAGATTGACAATTCATTCTAGACTCTTGCTTACAAATGGGGCATAGTGGTTAATCTAACTAGCAAAAGTTACAAAGGAAAACTTTGAAATAGCTATAGCAAGTGTTACTCCTGTCCTGTGTCCCTAGTGTCGGCGTGAAAATATACAAAGCCAATAATAACCAAAAGAACTATAATAATCATACCCCAACGAAGAAAGAATAGACTACTCAAAATAACTCAAACAAGGTTCTCTTGTCCCATAAAAATGAATAAGCTTCTCCTTTACTTCTTCTTATAATATTCAGTTATATAAGTGAAGGCAAACAGAATTTTTGGTATGTGAAAAAACACTTTACTTTGTCTAAATATTTTAAAGCCTGCTGTTTAAAATCGCTTTCTTAACTTCCCATCTTTCATATACTAAGAATGAAAACATCAATTGCTCTTTACTCTAAAATTATGAATAAGGAATTTTGTAGTAGAGCATCACCAATATACAAGGGAATGCATTTATCACCTTTCATAATAAAAATGTTTTACAGATAGGATCTCCTTTATCAACATAATTGTTCGATGTAAGTAATACAGAAACATAGAAAACCATTTTGAAATAATAAAAACTTTGTTTTCAAAATAGTTATGAATATTCTAACGACCTAAAGTAACTACACATCTCTTTGTTTTAGAAATATAAAATTGTAGTGCTTGGCAGGAAATCAAGATCTCTGTTACATATGGTTGTTAAATCACAAGTATGGCATGAAAATTAAAGCATATGACTTGGGCCTTCTGTGCAATGAATATTTTAAATATGTTTGAGTCAAGCATCATATATCTTCTCACTACAAACTCATGACAACAAGTTAATATGAATCATCTAATCGTCAAATAAAGATTAAACTAATAAGTTCATCAGCATTGCTCCAATAAACAAAATCCCCAATCTTTTTGTCATATTGGTCATGCAAAACTTCGATATATAAATTGTAGTAATTCAACAAATCCAGCTAAAGACTAGATCAACCTAATCAAATTCAACACAACACACTCAATAAGCCTAACAAACATACAAGAGAGCCTCAAGTTACTACATCATTTATAAGATTACTTGAGAAGCAAGAAAATAGCAATCAATTATGCACATAAATCAGAGATATAACAGAGTAATCATTATTTCTCACGGTGATAGATTCTTTACAGCAAATTCACAAACACGAAACATGCAACACCAAAAAGGTTAATATTAATCAAATTGTACTCGAGTCAGTACAATGTACAGAGTTTGTGAGGTAGAGAGTGAGAAGGCTTACGCGCATCGGTGGCAGAGCTGAGCGAGCTCACCGCAGCGAAGCCGCCAACCGTTGTTGAAGCGGTCAGAGGTGGAGTCCTGGCACTGAAAGCATGACTTTCTGGATGAAGAAGAAGAAGAAGAAGAAGAAAAAACCATTTGATTTGAAGCTCAGAAGAGAAACCCTAAGAGAGAGAGATTGATGGTGAAATGCAAATCTTTCTTTCAGGTGCTTGGGGGATTTTCAAAGAGAGACGGGTCAGTGAAGAGGAATTAACAATTATGCAGGAGGAGTCGGAGAGTCTTCGTGCTTACTTTAGGAAGATCGTGAGAATCTAATTAGCCTTCACCGACTTTAATTTGGACAGGAGAGAGAAGAACGGAAGGCAGATGTATTTTTGATATTTTTACGTTTCTTATACATAAAGACGAGACCTATGTAGGTTTATGGGAGACAATCTTGTGTAAATAGTAGTATTTTGAATCCGTTCTCAAACTTAATTTAGAATAAAAAATATTTTTAAAAATTTACTATTTAAATTTAGAGTTATTATTTCTGTAAGAAAAAAAATAATATTTTTACAAGATATTAGTCAAATAAAAATGGGATCCACTCAAATGTAAGTATTAATTTTTTTTATGGAAATATCAAATTTTTAAATTTAAACTATTAATTTTTTTATGAAATCTTTTTGTGCAAGTAAATAGAGGATAATATATAAATTATAAAAAGTTAAAATAAGTGGCTTTGTAAAGCTTAAAAGACAATAAAATAAAATAATAACAATAAAGGCAAATTTTCAAATAATTTTTTTTCTTTTAAATAAATTTTAAACCCACAGACACAGTTTAATAAGGCCTGTTTGTTGAGGAGAAATGGATATTCTTCACTATCTCTGACTATATCGTGGAAGATGAATTTTTCAATATATTTTCACATTATTCGGAATGAGAGAATGAGTATATACATTCTTATTATATATTTTCATCTAGTTTTTGGAATATGCCTTCATATTCTTTAAATGTCTTAGTATTACGGTACTAAACTCGGTTCAATTTTACAACCTCCCGAGTAAAGAACGGGATACCTCAATCACCAAAAAAAAAATGAGATTTTTAACAGTAATTAAATAACAAAATTTACAGATTGAGATCTCACTATTACAGTTGGTTAACAAATAATGCATATAAAGATAATTCAATAGACTTAAAATAGTTTGTTCAAGTTCACTTAGGCATGAAATTTTATATACACATAAAAATATACCACTTGTGTGCTGTAAAGACCGTCTTAGTTTGATTTTTTTTTTTATCAAATTGACCAATTTTATATTTAATAATTAAGCAAATTTATTTATATTTTGAACTACTAAAAATTGGATGATGTAGTAAATTAAATATAATTTCTTATGATTATAATCTTTTCACTTATATATAAAAGAAAATTAGATAAATTTTAATTTTAAATTTGGTCAATTTGACTTTAAATTTCAAATTAATCCCGTCTTTGCATAATAGAAGAGTATTATTATATACTAGACCAAAAAAAAAGGTAGAATATGACTAACTACCCAGGCTGTACGTTGCTTCTTTTTGAACTTCTAGTTACACAAGTGAAGTAACAAAAAGAATGTCAATTAATGCAAAAGACACTAGTATTTCTACAAAATACATTACTCCTTCAGTTTAAGATTTTCCATCAATTGCTCTTTATTTTTTAACAAATCCTAACTTAAATGAAAACATGGTGCTCAGTAGCTCAAGAAAATGGTTCTTTGACACTTAAAATTACAAATTTCACAGTACGTCCAGGCATCCAGCTTTACAAAGAGAATTCCATTCAAAATCCTACTTATCATGAATACTGATAAATTGATCAGTCAAACCTCCACAGCTCTACATTAGAACCTATTACTAAACTCTATCTTTACTGAAAATCAAAACAAAATTGAGCATCGTAGTACTGGGCCTACTGGCAAAGGCATTTTCCCTTGCTTTATAGTTACTGTAATAATAGTACTATTAAAGGTCAATGTACTGACCTGGATGCAGGAATCAACCATAACACTGCTTAAAATGACAAAATTAAAGCTAGCCTAAGGGTATAAAACTACAAAAGATATAAATATGATTTTATCACCTTATGTCTCTAAACCATTAAACCTACTGAATATAAGAAAGGTTTTGTAAAGGAGGCTAGAAAACCCCATCAGTCAGTCACTCGTATAGCTTTTTGGCAGACTGAGTTCTCAATGTCTTGCTTTTATTCTTCATAATTTTTGTAACCGACTTCTCCGTCTGAGATACAGCTTTTGCGATGGCTTTCATCTTTCGTACATTCTTCCTTCTCTTCATTTGTACCCCCTTCTTCACTGTCCTGTATTGGAAAAGTTGGAAGATGAGAGGATTAAGTATAAAACGAAAGAGATTATCTAAACCACAACAAGATATCAAAAGGTAGAAAGAGTTGAACAAAAATGGAATCAATCTACAGACTTAAGTAGCACACAAAGATGGAATGTACCACTTAAAATGTGCAACGTATCTTCATTGTCAATTGTCATTAGTTTCTGTATTTCTCTTTTTCCTCCCTTTAACTGATAAGTGGAAGATTATGTGGATTAAAAGTAACATATCAAAATTTAATGGCCTGTATAACTATCTTTTCATTGATTTTTCTCACTTTCCTAACGATTGCTTCATTACCAAGAAAATAGTCACAAAAGGATATCGCGTACAGTATCTATAAAAGTGCTTGCATGACATTTTACACTTTAGCCCTTGTCAGGAGAGGCAAGGCAAGAGCCTTGTCAGTTAGACAAAATTAGTAAGAAAGAAAATAGTAAGAGCTTCTTGCTTAATTCCTTAAAACTTCGACATAAGCCAAAAAATTCATCCAAACATCCACTTGGCAGTTTAACCATATAAAATAAAGCCAACACTTTAACCAAGAATCAGCACATTGTACTCTTCCAACAACGCAGGAATCGGATCTTACTCTGCTGCCTTCTTTTCAACTTGAGAGCACCTTTCCCAAGCTCATCATATATGTAATAAGCCTCACCTCCTTCAGGTTAAAAGATGATAATACTCCCCTCACCCTCCCCCCAATTCCCAAAGAAAACAAAGAATATAAAAAAACTACAGTGACACAATACAATTCATAATTTCTAACATTGCATTTTGATGAATGTGAATATTATACCATCTAAACATTATTGTAAATGATGTGTGGTGCCAAAGTACTACAGATGGAGGAATGTCACGAATTTACAATTTGAAAATATATGAGAAAATTTACTAATTATCACTCGATGAAGATTCATATACGGTAATTCAACTTCCTAAAAAAGATTAGTAAATAGTTACAAACTGTAGCTAACATCACGGAATTATACTACTATAGTAGTCCCTCCTTTTACAAATGAGAGTTCTTTAAAGGAGGGGGGTGAAACATTTTCTTTGTTGACATTCTTTTTTCCAAACATTAAGGTTGTATATGACAAAGGCAGACAAAATTTGTTTCAACAATGATTTTGCTAGTAATATGAATTTAATGTTAGGAAAAAAATTCCCAAAAATTATCTCTAGTGTCCTGCAAAGTACTTATTTTCTTTTCTGACTTGCTAAGTTAACCAGGTAATTGCTGTTACAATCACGGCTCAACATATTTTATAATTCTATACCTATTACATATACACACAACACATTCCATATTCCATTTACTTATAGTCAATGAGATTTTTGATAGTATAAAATGATACAATGTTCTCGGGGTGACCATCACAAGTTCATCATCATGCCATCACTAATTTGCTTAATAAATTCAATGAATTCTTTTTGTAAAACATAGGTAATAGTCATACATATAGATTCATGTTACTGAAAGAAATAGAGCCTTAAACTGAGGTGACCTGATGGAAGTTGTGAGAGGTTGACTGGGAACTAAAACCTCGGACGTGTCCATAGCTGCAAAAACAATGAATATTTCGAGGACAAATTACTTTTGCAAAAAATTATAAATAAAATTTTAAAATTAAATCAGTGAAATTAGAAACTTTTTGAAGAGGTATTACACAAGGCAAAAGTAAAATCACATAGAGAAACTACAAATCAGTAGTACCTTGAGGTACATCTATTGTCGCCTTATCAGAGATGATATCCATTGATGTCAAATTACTTTTCCTCTTCTTGTTCCTGTTCTTAGCCATAGCTCTCGCGCGGAGAGAAAAAACGGAAAGAGAGGGGAGAACGGATGAACAGGAGTAGGTTTTATGGCTTTATTGCAACAAAGCCCTAACTGTCCAGACCCGAAAACCTCGAGTTTTATGAGGCCCAGGCCCAGGCGCCCAGCCGTGGAAACACTAAAATGAGTCATATTTATTTGCTTATTTTTATTATTTAATATATAGATATATTATTTTTTTAATAAATTTCCTATAAATAATTATTTTCTTAAAAAATGAATATTAAATCTCAATGCATAATATTAAAAAAAAAATCATCAGAAAAATTATATGAAAGTGTATTCAAATAAATGTCAACTAAAATAATATATTTAAACAATATCAAAAACTTATATATAAAACTGGGAAAGAGTGGAAAAGGGATTACATGTATATTACATGAACACCTAAATTTATAAATTAATCTCTTTTTATCTTTATAATTAAGCACATACCTTATAATGAGGAAGCATGCAAAAAATAGTTACACTATCTTTTAGTTAAAACACATAATAGTTATAAGACGTTAATTTTTGTTGAGAAATAAATTTGAATTTATAATCCTACATATTAAAAAAAAATATCAATAATTAAACTATAAACTTTAGCCTTATATATTTTATGTAATTTATAGTCCATTAAATCAATCTTATTTAATTTGCTTGCTTGTTCTATACTAATAGACTATAGAATGTTATGATGTTTAAATTTGTTGGTTGTTATACCGAAATATGACATATGACTTGTTGTTAAATTGACATGGGATGGGAGGTTAGATGAGAAATGACAAATTGGCTTTCAAAATGAGATACTCATCTCGGGAGGAAGATATATAAATAAATTATTTATAATCTTGAATACGTAGAGGAGAAGAGATCGAAAAAACTTGAATGATTTGTAAAGCTATAAAAAAAGTAGGAATGGAAGACGTGGCTACTGTAAGTCCGTAACAATTGCCATTAATGCCTCACTCCCACGATCTTAATACCTTTTCACGGAGTACGTTGATGATGTTCAATTTGCTATAAAGATAAATAAAATGCCGGCTCATGCCCACAAATATACTCTTCAATCTCATAATGAGTGTCCAACATTAAATAAATAAAAGTGACCCCCACCACCCCCACCACAAAAAAAGAGTAAAGAAATCAAGAACTTTGCTTGTAAATTGTATCTACATGCTCATTATTTACTTGTATATCATAAATTCGCTACATACTCATTATTTACCTAAAACATTAAATTGACAACTCCAATATCTACATGCCCATTATGTACTTGTTCCATCAAAATTCTCTACATGCTCATTATTCACCTAAAACATTAAATTGACAGCACCTGCTATGAATATAGTCTCCTGTCGCCACCACTATTGAAAAAATTTAGCTCAAATCTAAACATACCCTATGAGAAAACAAACCACCAAAAGCATGAAAACAACAATCAGTTATAAAGTGCAGTAACCTTTTGTCCAGGATAACAGAACCATGTACCATATAAACCTGCATAACTTTTATCAGAAAGAGAAATTGTACATTCTAGAAAGTGCATTAATCATGTACCCAAAAAAGCTCTGAATGCCTAATCAACCATAACAAACAACATCCAAATGTTACTACTTTTAATTATCTACAATCTATTTTTACAACATCCAAATGCCTGAATTTACAACAATCTATTTTTCAATTATCTACCAAAAAATATTACCACTTTTAATAAACTATGTTCTTAAAAATACATATAACAACATTTTTCTTGTAGATCTGTCAAGCTCTACCATGTCTTCAATACATAAACCTTTGAAAAGAAAGACAAAAATGTTAGTACTATCGCAAGAAAGAAACAATTGACTAACGCAAGAAAGAAACAATTGACACGTGATTACTTTAATACGATTTATGAATTATAAAATACACATAATCGTGTTAACTTTTCTCCATCCTCGACTTGTTGTTGAATGAACACGTTTTCATTCAATAGCTTTATCATCCCAAGACTGCACAAATTAAAATGAATCGATTAGTTATATCAACAGATCAAATCTACAACTTGGAAATTGACAACAAAATGTATTGAAAAGGATATATGTACAAATTGTTTGAGTCATGTGCAAGTAAAACTGAAACATAAGTTATATATCCAATAAGAATTCTACGTAAATGGAGAAATAGATAAGAAGCATATTATAACTCGTATGTCACCACGCATTTACCATGTCTGAAGGGCTTCTGGTAGTAATTGATGTTTCCGACATAGAGGCTTCTACCATTCAGAACTTCTCTTAGCTTCCTTGATAACATCATCTATTCTAACAAATGTGTCATCGTCACACTTCATAATATACTTGGCGTACCACTATCCGAACTCAGAATCAACCCTGTGCATGAAATATGATCGTGGGCAAATTACATGAAAAGTTATCAAATGTGAAACTTATATATCACCACTCACCCCATAATCGGGCAGATTGCAAATCCTTCAAAATCACAAGGTCATAATTCTCCATGTATAGTACTATAACAATATCACCAAAAAATCAGCTTTTTTATAAGTTCCACATTTACTTCCTTTCTTCTCAGGTCGCAAAACATCAAGAAAAGTTAGCACATCAAACCTATGATTTCTTCCGAGAACAAATTCTAATAAAGCTAACAATTAACAAATGCCAACCGATTTTTACCAAGCTAAATAAAATAAGCAACAACACTCAAAGATTTGATTGTTTGATGTCAAGATCCACGACTTCCTCACACCCATCCTCTCAAAGAAAATGATTGCTTCACGAAAGTATTCCAATAAAAATTCAACCGGTGCATCACGAAGAGGTGGAGCTTGCCACTTAAGCAACATCTCAAGATGCCTCTGTGGAGCAAAACTTGGATGTGTTGTGGGTAAAAAAACAGCAAATATGGAATGCACACCAACATCCCCTCTTACAGATAGACCTGTGGCATCCTCAAGAGAAAACCCCTGTCAATTGATCAAGCGCTGTTTCCAACACCAACACTTGGTATCATGAATTATAATCACCATATTATCAATTCAAAACTCTTAGAAACAACTCTACTTCAATTCTTAACATACATATGTTAGGTATCTTCTAATTTCCAAAGGTTTAGATAGTAAACTTCTTTCAAACATTATATCACATATTTGGTGAGCAAAAATTTATAAGTTTAGTTTTATAGAGCTTCTAATATACTATAATCCCAAATTTCATAATCATTTTCTGAGCATCTAACAACCAATTCAATCAAAACAAAACTAATACAGAGAATTTTTCAATCAATCGCACCATCTAATACTCATAGCCATATACCCCTTTCATGTATAACCTTTATCTAATAAAATCATGAGCAGATGTATTCCTCACCTCTTGATTTAGGATGATTCCGAATTCCTTTAACTTCCAACGTATATTCCTCAACAACTCAAAGGTTAAATGAAGGAAATTGAAAGTGCAGTGTATCAAGACTTAGGCTAAATAAAGGAAATTGAGACTGAAAGTTTGGTTTATATAAGATTGCCATATCTTGCTCCTTACATTATAGCTCTGTTGAATCCTTGGGGTCATAATAATATGCCAGCTCTTGCTAGGTGTGCTTGAAGAATTCTCAGCATCCCAGCTCATGCTTATTATATTTACCACTCAGTTCGTTTAGTTTGGCCATATATAATCTCAATTCAGCCAATATTAATAAGTTATGTAGTGCAAAGAGAAAGCTATAATTCCTTTCACATGCAACTCTTAACTCCTATATTTTTATTGCCATCAATATATGCTAAGAATATAATTCCAGAACATTATATACGTGTATGCAGAACTTACAAAATTTTCGAATTTGTCAAGTTTGCAAGCTGTGCAGGAATTCCTCCCGTAAGATAATTATTATTTAGATACCGCATTTCGAGAGTTGAAGGCGAACCACAAATAACTATATGGGCAAAGTGAATATCATTTGAAGTAGTTCAAATTTCATCGACTTACAAAGTTCATGAAGAACTGAAAGCACCCTCAATACGAATGAGTTCCCTTATAAATAGTTGAACCAACACCTAATAAATTCAAGAATAAGCTACATATTATAAAGATGATAGAGCAAGTGCATAAAACTAAAGACTATCAAAAGATAAACAGGAAACCAAAATCAGTAAACAGGATAAAATATAAGCATCCACAAAAGCCACAAAGGGAACCAAAATTACATGAAATGCAATGATTTTATGTTGATAAGTGTGGGCATATATAATTAGACTGATTGGAAAAAGAAAATAATAAATTATCCTTACAAACAACAAACTGAGGAATCTCTTTGAAAAAATCCACAATACTTTGAAACCAAGAAAATACACCCAAAATTAGAACAACAAATTATCAGAAAGTAACAGAAAAATAAAAATTCGGTAGTTAGAACAATACTTTAGCTTTACAATTCTCATTATCTAGCATAAGGTGTAAGACCCCAAATTATTAATAAATGAAATTTATTTTCCTCTATTTATTATTTTGAAATAGTAAGGGTTGATTTGATTAATGTGGATAGTTATGGGTAAAATACGCAAATATTTCGAATAAGCAAGTGGTTATAAAATATTCATTATTGTTTTAGAATATTCGTTTGGTCGTGGAATATTCGTGATCGTCGGGAATATTAAATGCGACGGCCGCTTGATCTTTTGTGGGCCCCATAACTAAAAGCGATTGGATGAAGAAAACGACAAATATAAGTTGTTTATAAATAATCTGGCGTGAAGTTATTACAAGATAATCTTGTTGGAATACCCTATGGTTAAAACACACTAATACGCTGCGTTGTTGAACAAGAAGACACTTGTAGTATTGCACCAATTATTGATTCTTACGTAAGAAAGGCACTACTCAATAATTGTTATAGTAAATAATTTATTCAAAGATTTTATTTTATCGATTCAATAATTCACGCATTGATATTTTATATTACCGTTGTTTCAATAAATTATCATTACACAAGATTTTTCATTATCTAGCAATAATTCATATTATCTGAATAATATTATTGGATAACATTATTGGCAATGTCTAGAAAGTTCTGGCTCTCTAAGGAGAGGTTTGGTCACCTAATCAAGGCTTGAAGAAGAGAGATCCTTATCGAAAGCCCCCTCTTCTCTGAACTACCGTCATTCTTAAGACAATGATTCTCATAATATTATTTGTGAATAATTAATTATTGATTTATATGATGAGAAAAATATTGATTTTATATGGATATAGATGGAGAAAATTTTTAATGTGACAATTGTTGAAAATTAATATTTTATCTTTTTCTGATAAAATAATTCATTTAAATATATTATTTTAATAATATATTAACGGTGATATTTTTATAATGAATGTGGGATATATGAGTATATGAGGAGGAAGAGTATTTTTGTGGCATTAAATATTTAACACATATTTTGTGTGTTGGTGGACACAATTATTGACCGAAATTTGATTATAGCCTATAAAATCGTTCGTTTATGGATTTCGGTCAATTTCTGTTTGGAATTTGGAAAAACTTTCTTCTGAAAAGTTGTAGAGAATTGAATTTCCTATAAAAAGTCGCGAGATTCGAATTTTCTCATAAAAGGGCTATTTATTATGAATTATTGAAGTTCCGAAGCTCCGAAATAATTGATTTTTGGAAGTTTAAAATAATTTAAATAAGAAAAACGTTTTTTTATTACTTTTTCTAGAAGGTTGGCATGTGGGAAATGTTAGGAGCTGATTTCCAAAGAGGCGTAGAAAAATTTATTATTAATAATATATTATATTAAATTTTCTCGCTTTTGGTGTTCTAAGCAATTTTCTATAAATAGGGTCTTAAGTTAGAATTGAAAATCACACCGTAAATCAAGTTTTCTCTCTATATTATCGAGCGTATTCTTGTGAGTATTTTGAGTATACTTTGAGTGTTGCTATATCTGCAAGTTCAAGTCATAGCTTTATATCCTGTTTTCAACTGTAAGTCTTCGCTTTTCGAGGTAAGGGATGTTATTTTATTCGAAAATGATATTATTTCTTCAATATCATTATGCCAAATATTGGTTGGAAATTTTATCAAATTTGGAACTTTTTCATGTCGGGGGTTACTATTCATGAGTTACTATTCACGAAGTTACTATTCATGAGTTACTATTTACGTCTACTATTCACGGCGTGAAGATGTTTTTTTAGTGAAATTTTTATCTTTTGGTGTTCTGAGTTACTATTCACGTGATACTGGCCTTATTCACGATATCTGACCTTTATTCACGAATACGGCACTATTCAATTTAAAAATGAAATTTCTTCTTTTCGTCCAAAATATCTATTCCGGATACTAAATTTGATTGTATCCATGTTTTGATCATTCTTGAATTTTACACCACTATGATTATTTTTGAGGTATTGTTGGACATGGATAAAACAAAGTACGAATCCTTAATCCTTAATCCTTGTCATTTTGTTTCAATTTGGATTCGCTTTTTTAAAAATATTTTCATCATCCTCGGTCTTAAATGATGATATTATTGAATATCTTTGGCCCAGTAGGCAAAGATGAATGATTTCGATGAATATCTTTGGCCCGTAGGTGCAAAGATGAACAGTGTTTAGATGAACATACTGACCAATCGATGAATATCTTTGGCACAGTGTAAAAGATGAATATTTGATTCCGATATATATTGATTGATGTTACGAGGATAAAATATCGACTATGAACTTTTAAATTCATATATAGAAGATAGTAGTTTGCATTCTCTACTTAACTCTTCTAATGAATTGTTGTTTCCATTGCTGCAGTTGTTGATTTAAAACCGGTTTGTTCATTGTATTCTATTAGATTTTTCCTCGTTGAAGACTAACGATAATTTGTTGTATATTATCTTAGTCATAATATTCTTTATCGGCTAGTTGAGCTCACCCTTTTCCTTGTTGTTCCATTTTTCTTCTCAAGAGGCGAGAATGTAATGAGTACTACTTCGGGGTATGGAATGAAGGTTCTAGAGAGAGTTGTTTAGTAGTCCTCACCATTTTGTAAAATAATGTATAAATAATTGTGATGAGGATTTATTTGGTATGTATATTGCCTGAAGACAATAATTGTATTTAAACTCATGAAGATATATGTTGTCGTATTTTGCACGACAAATGTATTAATAAAGTTGTAGTTATTTCTGTACCATGTATTTGGCGACTCAGAATGAGTTGGATGGAATGGACCTATTTTGGGGGCGTCATATAAGGTAAACCCATTTGTATATCAAAAAATTCACTACATGCTCAGTATTTACCTAAAACATTAAATTGACAGCACCAAGCAAAATATAGTCTCATGTCGCCACCACTATTGACAAAATTTAGCTGAAATCTAAACCTACCCTATGAGAAAACAAACCACCAGAAGCATGAAAACAACATGTTTATACAAAACATGCCCTCACATCTCAACTGAAAATCGAATTCAAAACTAAGAAAAGTTTTGGTCCAAATTCAATTCCAAAGCATGAATACATGCTCCCAGAAGCAACCCAATTAGATATAAAAGAAGAAATCACAACACAGCTAGACATATCAAAGCTCTGATTTACTTTCAATAATTTAACCAAGGAAAAAAATTGAAAACACCTAATACAATTACTTTAGCAAACCCATAAACAACAAAGTTAGCAAATTAGTTTATGGAAAATAAGATATTTACTGCTCCATACAAACTTGTAAACCATTTATCAAAAAGAGAACTTGGACATTCTAGAAATTGCATTAATCATGTCAAATAAACAAACAAAGCTCTGAATGCCCACCATAATAAACATCATCCAAATGTACCCAAAAAATTGATTTTACAACAACCTATTTTCCAATCATCTATCAAAAAATATTACCACTTTTAATAAACTATGTTCTTAAAAATACATATAATAACAGTTACCTTGTAGATCTGTCAAGCACTTCCATGTCTTCGGTACATAAACCTTTGAAAAGAAAGGCTATCCATCGGCAACGTCCACGGCTAACAAATATTATTTGTAACAAAAATCTATTATTTATAGGAGAAAGCAAAATGTTAGTAGTATCGCAAGAAAGAAACAATTGTTACGTGATTAATTGAATATGATTTAAGAATTATGAAATACACATAACCGTGTTAACTTTTCTCCACCCTCGACTTCTTGTTGAATGAACATGTTTCCATTCAATAGCAATATCATCCCAAGACTGCAAAAATTGAAATGAATCGTTTAGTTATATGTCTTTTAAAAAATAAATATCAAGACTTTTATCGTAAAAAGATCAATAATGCACGGAGATAAAGAAATGGTACCTCAAACATATCAAATTATAACAAAACTTCAGGATAGACAATATTTGTTGTGACTCACGCTTAATTCACGAAGAAGTATGCATAAGCGGAAGAACTTGTGCATCTTGACAGAGCTACATATAGTCGATCAGTGACTAAATCATCGGCGTCGATATCTACCCCAACAAAATCGATGACCGCCCTGTGATTTATTCATTGTCATTGCATACGCTTAACCTCACCGGGAATTGTCTTCGACATTTTAATACTTAACTCGCATTTAAGGAGTCAAAGAAATTCTTGAATGAATACCAAGTCGCCATGCTTATCACCAGTTAAAATCTGTGCTTAAGTACTAAAGCACCACACTTGACTATGATAAGTCTAGTACCATTACAAAGGCCATCTTTCAGTGTAATGTTCCGTAGAAGCATTATTGGACAACCCTCTTTTAAATCTAATTTGAACGGTGGTAGTCCAGGGGGATTTAGTGTGTTTAAATACTCATTCGGGTACCGATGCATAATAGTCTGATCCACGTCGTCATCTTCAACCATTTTGTCTACAGCAAAGTATGTATGTAGTTCTCTCGAAAAAACCGCCAACGCAGCTAGGTTGATATCATTGACATCATCATTTCTAGCAGATAGAATTGTGCGCTCTTTTAAGAATTCGGGAGTGACCTTACTTGGCACTTCTAGCTCTGGGTAGATGGTCGAGATAAGATTATCTACACTTTGAGTCATTTTTATTGAATCTGGAAGTTGTATAGATTCTTGAGGGTTAGACCCAATCTACACATTAATGAAGTATTAGTAAATTATCAAATATTCTCGTTGATATATAGATGTCAATATGAATAAAGATACAAATACTCAAACCTCATTAAGAAAAGCTAAGAAATCTAATAATACAGATTGGTCATCGTGTAAGCGCATGTTAACTTGTAAAGTTCATGTATATCTTTCAAAAGCAAAGAACGTCGTAGTGATGCTGCCACTATATGCTCGCAAAGACCTTTAGGTATAACAGGAAGAATCTGCCTAAAATCTCCCCCAAGAACAACAGTAATACCTCCAAATGGTTGTGAGTTATCACGAATGTCTTGTAAGGTCCGATTAACTGCTTCAACACAATGACGATGCTGCATTGGAACCTCGTCGCATATAATTAAATATTTAATTAAGAAAAGTGAAGGTAACTTCTACTAAAGCAAATGATGTCATAATTTTTTCATCATTGCACCATACCTAGACGAACCTCAATAAATACACCAAAGCTTTATGAAACAGCACGTGTATAGTAGGACTCTTCCTTTACTTTTTTATCCTTTTGAATATAGTAGGAATAACTGATGTTGTTCGTTCCAGAATAGTTATTACCTTCCTATTCGACAAACTAAACATTTAATTAAAAAAAATGAAGGTAACTTCTACTAAAGAAAATGATGTCATAATTGTTTCACATCTTTCTTATATATACTTTAGCAAAATTTATTCTACTTTTTTTTTTGGTAAAGAGGGCTTATTTAATGAAACTGACTTGAAGTATCTTCGTGGGTTTATTTAATTCGAAATATTGAATAATTAATTTCATTTAAGTTTCATAATTGATTGGATCTATTTAAAAGTTTACTCTTTTGTGTTAGCAGAAGGACACCAAGAATTATACCAAGAATCAAAATTCAAAAGTTCATTATATTAGCAATCTCAGTATGTTATAACCCCAAATTTCATAGCAATCAATCCTAAAAAATTGAACATTCAGGTATTCACATATCTTTCATTCAAGTTTACAGATATCAATTAACACAATTTCTTCACATAGCCCTAATTTATCTTAGAACATAAAGAGATAATAATACTTCCTGATTGCTGATTTTGGATGATAATCTCGTTGTGGTATACTACTTCAAACTTAGCTAAAATCCTTCTTCAATCTACCATTCGCATAATTCATGACCTTGCTAGAGAGTAGGAAGAATTTTGTTATAATTGAGAGTTGGTTTTCTGAGCAAGTGAGTTTGAAGATATGAAATTAGCTTTATAAAGGAGTTTTTTTCTTGGTTTATACGTGTGATAGCTTTGATGTATATTCTATATACTTACTTAACTAAGAGTTGGGCATTAAATTATTATTTTTTTACCGTAGCAGCTCTTTGTTGCCATTTGAAACAATTGCCGCTGCCAATGGGCAGTAACCCCTTATTTTGCTCGCCTCATTTGAAGCTCCTAAACTAAACTTATGACATGATTTCCCCTTTATTATATTTACTACACTTATCTTTTTAGGAGTTCAGAATTTAAGCTTTATGGGTAACCCTCAATTTATAACCCAACGCCAAGCGTGGCTCATCATGGCTGCTACATCAGCTGATCGTGGCTATTCACTACTACCTATAAAAGCAAACCTTTTTTTCCCGCCTTACTTTTTAAGTAATTTTAATTCTCACATCTTTGATCCATGTGTTGTTAAATTTTGAATATTGAATAAAGGACACATTCACCTACTGTAGAAAAGCATTAGCTAACTTATTTGGGACGCTTTTAACCTTCCGATCGAGAGCTCAAAAGAGCCCCCCTCATTCATCCCAATCGCTATTGCTTTAATCATTAGTTGTGCGTACGTGCGTGTATGCTAAACACAACAAAGCAAACGTACTCAAATATTCCCTAAATTTGCATGAGAATCCAATATATTGCTCACTAAATGTGTTTTAAACCAGATTCTAAGCAATAGGATCTAATTAGAATTTGTGAAGTTGATAGTCTAACTTTAAAAATTCACCGCCACCGCCAAAAGTCCATAGAGATGTTTAACTAAGACATAATGTATATGTATGGTAGGGAAAGACTAATAAATTGGATTAAAGATCTGATTAAGGATCTTACACATATGGTGATAGAAAAGATCGGGTGATGAAACGCTTTGGGAAAGAAAGTGTGCTCTCGATGTTTATAGAATGTTAACAAAGAATGGTATAGAAAAAAAAATGCAAAGATTACTTTTCCGGATGATGACAACAAAAGATGATGTGGTATCACAGCTATAAAAAAAGCCCTATTAGTAAGTCTTGAATGGCCAAGTAGTATGTTATTCTTCATGGACGCCCCCAAAATAGGTCCATTCCATCCAACCCATTCTCGAGTCGCCAAATACATGGTATGTAAATAACTACAACTTTATTATTACAACATATAAATCTGTGAGTTTAAATACGAGATATTGTCATCTGTATAATATCCACACGCAAATAAATCCCCATCATAATTATTGATACATTATTTTACAAAATGGTGAGGACTACTAAACAACTCTCTCTAGAACCTTCATTCCATACCCCGACTAAGTACTGCTACATTCTCGCCTCCCGAGAAGAAAAATGGAACAAAAAGGGAAAAGGGTGAGCTCAACTAGCCTAAGAAGAATATTACGACTAAGATAATTTACAACAAATTATCATTAGTCTTCAACAGGGAAAAAAAACTAATAGAATACAATAGACAACAAGTTTTTAAACCAATATTCGCAAAGAAAAATAATAATTCATTAGAAGAGTTAAGAGAGAATGCAACTACTATCTTCTATGTATGAATTTAAAAGTTCATCGCTCATCTTTTATCCCCGTAACATTAATCAACATACATCCGAATCAAATATTCATCTTTGCACTACAAAAGCCAAAGATATTCATCACCGGGTCATGTTCATCTAAACACTGCTCATCTTCACTACTACGCCAAAGATATTCTTCAAATCATTCATCTTTGCACTACAAAGCAAAGATATTCCATAATATCATCATTTAAGATCAAGATGATGAAAAATATTTTTAAAGAAACGAATCCAAAGGAAACAAAATGACAAGGATTAAGGATTAAGGATTCGTATTTTGTTTTATCCACGCCCAAAAATACCTCAAAAATAATCATAGTGGTGTAAAATTCAAGAATGATCAAAACACGGATACAATCAAAGCTAGTATCCATATAGATATTTTGGACAAAAAGAAGAAATTTCATTTTTCTATGAATAGTGCCGATTCGTGAATAAAGTGTCAGATACGTGAATAAAGTCGATACGTGAATAAGAATCTACACCAAAAGATAAAATTTCACAAAAAACATCTTCACGCTTCGTGAATAAGACTTACTAAGAATAAGAATCATGAATAAGAACTCGTGAATAAGAACTCGTGAATAAGAATCATGAATAGTAACTCCATACATGAAAAAGTTCCAAATTTGATAAAAAGTTCTAACTAATATTTCAAAGATAATGATATTGAAGAAATAATATCATTTGAGAAGAAAATAACATCCCTTACCTCGAAAAGACAAGATTTAGTAAATAAACACCTGATATAAAGCATGACTTGAACTTTTACCGATAAAGCAATACTCAAAGTATACTCAAAATACTCACAAGAATACGCCGATAATATAGAGAGAGAAAACTTCAGCTTCGTGTGATTTTCAATTCTAACTTAAGACCCTATTTATAGAAAATTGCTTGTAACACCAAAGTTAAAAAATTAAATATAATAATATTATATATAAACAAAATTCATACGCCCACATCTTGAATCTGAATTCAGCCACCATGCACATGTTAAATATGCCCACAACATATAAAAAACGTTTTTATTAATAAAAATAAATAAAACTTCCAAAAATCAATTATTTTAACTTCGTAACTTCAATAATTCATAATAAATAGCCATTTTATCGTAAAATTTGAATCTCATGACTTTTTATAGGAAATTCAATTTCTACAACTTTGCAAAAGAAAGTTTTTCCAAATTCCAAATGAAATTGACCAAAATCCACAAACGGGAATTTTATAAAGCTATAATCAAATTTCACCAATAAATGGGGTCCACCGACATGTTTAACATGTTTTAAATATTTATTGCAACAAAAAATACTCTTCCTCCTCAGATACTCATATATCCCACATTCGTTGTAAAAATATCACCATTATTATATTATTAAAATATAATAATATTTTAAATGAATTATCTTATCGTAAAAAGATAAAATTTCAATTTTCAACAATTGTCACATTAAAATTTTTCTCCATCTATATCCACATAAAATCAATATTTTCTCATCATATGAATCAATAATTAATTATTCACAAATAATATTACAGTAATCACAATATCGACAAACCAGCAGCCTTCCTGAGCAGGGGGCTTCCAATAAGAATTTCTCCTTACTCACACCAAGAATTAGGTGACCAAACCTCTCCTTAGATGTAACTTTCTAGACATTGCCAATAATGTTATCTAATAATATTATTCAGATAATATGAATTATTGCTTCGATAATGAAAAATATCGTAATGACAATTATCAAACAACAAAGAATATAAAATATCAACGCAAAGAATTATTGAATTAATAAAATAAAATATCAATAAAATTTCATCGTAACCATTATCGAGTAAGGCCTTTCACGTAAGAATCAATAATTGGTGCAATACCGCAGCCATCGTTCAACAACGCCAGACAAGTGTTTTAACCAATTTGTATTTTAACAAAGATAATTCTGTGAATAACTACGCCTGTTATTTTTAAACAACTTATATTTGTCGCTTTCTTCATCCAATCGCTTTCCGCATGGGGCCCATAAAAGATCATACTGGTCAGCATTTAATATTCCCCGACAAAGATTTAATATTCCACGACCAAACGAATATTCCCCGACAATAATGAATATTTTATAACCACTGCTTATTCAAATATTTATGATTTTTTACCCCATAACTATCCACATTAATCAAATCGACCCTTTACTATTTCAAAATAATAAATAGAGGAAAATAAATTTCATTTATTAATAATTTGGGGTCTTACAACCTCCTCCTCCTATGAAATTTCGTCCTCGAAATCGACGTGACGCACTCTGTGTTTCAAAAGATGAGAATACCTCGCTTTCATTTCCGCTTTCCAACTCCCGTGTCATTTCCTCAATAAAGATGGTTTCTCCACAAAACTTTAACTTGTGGTATGACCTTCAGACGTAGGACATGCTCCTTCCTATCCAAAATCTTGACAGTACCTCTTCATACGTTAAGTCTTTCTACTATCTCGTCCGGGCTCTAACTCAATGACGTGGTTCGGTCGTCCACATATTTACGTAACATCGATACGTGAAAAACGCTATGAACACGCCATTATACTTGGCAGAAATCGAGTCTATAGGCCACGCCCTATTCGATCGAGAATTTTAAATGGATTAATAAATCAAGGTTCGAGCTTTCTCACCTCACCGATTCTCTCGCTTTTGAAATAACAACTTCGCACCTCCTTCTTCAAATTCATCACCCCAAAGTAGCTCAATAAATTTTAACTTTATCGATTAAAGTCGATTATACTCAGATATCATCACGCGGGTAACTAGAGTTTTCATCTCCATCTCTATTATTTGTAAATTATTCAAATGAGTCTTTGATAATATCGTACTCAGATTTGTATACGATCTTCTACTCAACACGCCGCCTACCACGCTCGCTTTTCCAGATGGCACGGTCGTAATACGTATTTAAATGAGTCTCCTCTTGAGTTCTTCAAGCTCTTCCCACATTCCTCGCTCCATTCGAATTTTGTATCTCTACGAGTCACCAAGCGTTAATGGAATAGCGATTCGAGAATATCCTTCAACGAATCTCCGATAATAACCAACTAAGCCTGTAAAGCTACGATTTTGATTACCGACTTTAGTTTGTTCTCAATCGCGACTCATATCCCAACCTTGGATAAAGACGTTACAATGACACCTATCGCTTTACTATCGCATCGAATATGGTGTCCCCTACGGAGAGTCCGCTTCTGCATTCCACAAAGGAAGTCACCAGATAAAGGCTCAGTACCAAATTTATAGTTGAATTTTAACTCCTCAAGTTCAATAGAGTCATTCGATATGAGATTTTAGAAATGAGTTTTGTACCGGGTTCAAATTCGATACAAAATTTAATATCGTGGATTTGGGAGTAAGCCAAGAAATTCTTCAGAAATACGTCAGAAAAATAAATAACAACAGAATATTATTCAAATCGACGTATCTTTATTCAAATCCATAAAATGGACTAAGAAAACTTAACATCCGTAATAAACGAATGACTTCATGGCTTGATATGAAAATGTTTGACTACAATGGTTTGATTGCTTGAATTCAATAACAAAGTTGTTTTGGAATATGAAAACTAACAACCTTACGAAAAGTAATCAATTTCGGCATGATGAGTAGTTTAACCTTAAAATAACATCAAAAGCAAATATCTCTATAGAAATAAGGTTAACAGTGTAATGTGATAAAGCCAACCTCGAATCAAGCAAGATTTTTAAACAACTGATGTAATGAAAGTTTCTCCCAATGGAGTCTCCACAAATAAAGTCAAAGTTTAATTTCTCCGTAGTCAAGTTCAAACGCTGAGCGCAAGCAAGAGAGAGATAAAAGAATGGGTAGAACCCCAGATCTAGTAAGGTATAAACTTCGCAAGAATTTATAATTAACTAACCCATGCTAACTTCGCTCGTTTCCTCGATTTTGACCGGCCACGACAAACGCCTTCCAGAACCGCTGACTTTGACTTTTCTCGAGACATCCTTTTGAGTCACCATTCCCACTGGATCTGGTTTCGATATCGCATAATCTCGAGCGATATGTCCTTCTTTTTTCCATAATTATAGCATACCTTTAAACGCTAGGGTAGTTTGGGCAAATATGTCCCTCTTTTCGCATTTGTTACATACGACCGGTGGTCTTTCTCCTCCTCGAACTAGTTGCATCGGGCGCCGACGCCTTCAAATGGTCGTTGTTGAATCTCATCTTTTTAAAATCTCCTCCCGACTCGCTTTTCTATTTTCACGGCCACGATTACCACCGTAGTGGTTACCGCTTTTGTCTCAGATTCTTCTTTCTCCGCCGGTTATCGTATTCCGATGATCGCTATCTTCTTGTGATGATCCTAGTTATGGTCCCCAATGAACGTACTCGTTATCTCGCCTAACAATCGAGCCCTCATAACAACATCCTAATAGAGAGAAAATTTATGAGAAATGAGATATCGACGACGCCGTTTTTCAAACCTCTAAGAAACATCCGCATCATACGCTCCTCATTCTCCACCAAATGAGGTGCAAACTCGATAACTCCGCAAACTTTGCCTCGTATTGAGACACCGCCATGTTGTTCGCCCAAATTAATAAACTCCACTTCCTTCATATGACGAAACACTTTCGTGAAAGTATTTGTCATTAAATAGTTTCAAACGTCTCCCAAGATACGCCGAAAAGTACATGATGGATGGTACGCTTACGTATTCCCACCAAGAATCATTTCGCCACGGAACATAAAGGTGGCGAATGGAACCTTCGTTCTCCGCATCCCAAGACATCGAATATCTTGTAATTTGTTTGACCCATGTTTCCGCCATGATCGGATCCGCTTTCCCTTAAATTCGTGGTCCCAACTTCTTTGAACTGCTTGGTCGCGACAACCCGTGAATTGCTATCATTTCTCCTCAGATTTTGAACACGAAGTCTCCTCGTCTCGATTTTGCATGAATCGCAAAAAGCTTCTAAACATCCCCTCGCTCATCATCTTCTCAAGGTGTTGTTTACAGGAGGAACATTGCCACCGCACAGACGCTCTCCTCGCTGGTAAAGACATGCATCTCCACTTGGGCCTCATTTACTCCATCATAATATTCTCATTCGACATTCTCAAATACCGCTATAAAACAAGGGTTAATTAAGGAAATCAATATATCACATAATATCCCTATATAATCGACTAACTAACAAATAAGCTTAGTAGACACACTAGCAAAGGATTTACTCTGCCTCTCCCTCCTAGTTCTATTCCCCGATCTCCGCCAGAGATCATATCCCTAAGCTCGATACTAACCGTGACGCCCCAAAATAGGTCCATTCCATCCAACCCATTCTCGAGTCGCCAAATACATGGCATGTAAATAACTACAACTTTATTATTACAACATATAAACTCAGTGAGTTTAAATACGTATATTGTCATCTGCATAATATCCACACGCAAATAAATCCCCATCATAATTATTGATATATTATTTTACAAAATGGTGAGGACTACTAAACAACTCTCTCTAAACCTTCATTCCATACCCCACTAAGACTTCGCTACATTCTCGCCTCCCGAAGAAAAATGGAACAAAAAGGAAAAGGGTGAGCTCAACTAGCCTAAGAAAAGAATATTATGACTAAGATAATATACAACAAATTATCATTAGTCTTCAACCGGAAAAAAAACTAATAGAATACAATAGACAACAAGTTTTAAACCAATATTCGCAGTGAAAATAATAATTCATTAGAAGAGTTAAGTAGAGAATGCAACTACTATCTTCTATGTATGAATTTAAAAGTTCATCGCTCATCTTTTATCCCCGTAACATCAATCAACATACATCCGAATCAAATATTCATCTTTGCACTACAGCCAAAGATATTCATCACCGGTCATGTTCATCTAAACACTGCTCATCTTTGCACTACTACGGCCAAAGATATTCTTCAGAAATCATTCATCTTCAGCACTACAGCCAAAGATATTCCATAATATCATCATTTAAGACCAAGATGATGAAAATATTTTTAAAGAAACGAATCCAAAGGAAACAAAATGACAAGGATTAAGGATTAAGGATTCGTATTTTGTTTTATCCACGCCCAAAAATACCTCAAAAATAATCATAGTGGTGTAAAATTCAAGAATGATCAAAACATGGATACAATCAAAGCTAGTATCCATAATAGATATTTTGACAAAAGAAGAAATTTCATTTTTCTATGAATAAAGTCAGATTCGTGAATAAGTGTCAGATACGTGAATAAGGTATACGTGAATAGTAACTCGACACCAAAAGATAGAAATTTCACAAAAAACATCTTCACGCTTCATTTAATAGTACTCGTGAATAAGAATCTCGAATAAGAATCATAGAACTCGTGAATAAGAATCGTGAATAAGAACTCATGAATAAGAACCCCGACATGAAAAAGTTCCAAATTTGATAAAAAGTTCCAACCAATATTTTAGCATAATGATATTGAAGAAATAATATCATTTGAGAAGAAAATAACATCCCTTACCTCGAAAGACAAGATTTCTAAATAAACACCTGATATAAAGCATGACTAACTTGCACCGATAGTAGCAATACTCAAAGTATAATCAAAATACTCACAAGAATACGCCGATAATATAGAGAGAAAAACTTCAGCTTCGTGTGTGATTTTCAATTCTAACCCAAAGACCCTATTTATAGAAATCGCTAACACCAAAGCAGTAAAATCAATATAATAATATTATATATAAACAAAATTCATACCACACATCTTGAATCTGAATTCAGCCACCATGCACATGTTAAATATGCCCACAACATATAAAAAATGTTTTTATTAATAAAAATAAATAAAACTTCCAAAATTAATTATTTCTAACTTCGTAACTTCAATAATTCATAATAAATAGCCATTTTATTAGAAAATTCGAATCTCGCATTTTTTTATAGGAAATTCAATTCTCTACAACTTTGCGTAAGAAAGTTTTTCCAAATTCCAAATGTAAATTGACCAAATCAACAAACGGGGATTTTACAGTGCTATAATCAAATTTCACCAATAAATGGGGTCCACCGACATGTTTAATATGTTTTAAACATTTATTGCAACAAAAATACTCTTCCTCCTCAGATACTCATATATCCCACATTCGTTGTAAAATATCACCATTATTATATTATTAAAATATAATAATACATTTAAATGAATTATCTTATCGTAAAAAGATAAAATTTCAATTTTCAACAATTGTCATTTTAAAATTTTTCTCCATCTATATCCACATAAAATCAATATTTTCCTCATCATATGAATCAATAATTAATTATTCACAAATAATATTACAGTAATCACAATATCGACAACCAGCAGCCTCAGTGAAAGAGGGGGTTTCAATAAGAATTTCTCCTTACTAACAACGCAATTAGGTGACCAAACCTCTCCTTAGATGTAACTTTCTAGACATTGCCAATAATGTTATCTAATAATATTATTCAGATAATATGAATTATTGCTTCGATAATGAAAAATATCGTAATGACAATTATCAAACAACAAAGAATATAAAATATCAACGCAAAGAATTATCAATCAATAAAATAAAATATCGAACATTAATTACTATAACCATTATTGAGTAGTGCCTTCTTACGTAAGAATCAATAATTGGTGCAATGCAATACCGCTCAACAACGCAGATGTTTTTAACCACCGAGTATTTTAACAAGATAATCTCAGAATAACTACGCCAAGTATTTTTAAACCAACTTATATTTGTCGCTTTTTTCATCCAATCGCTTTCAGTTATGGGGCCCATATAAGATCAAGGCCATTGCATTTAATATTCCCCGACAAATTTAATATTCCACGACCAAACGAATATTCCCCGACAATAATGAATATTTTATAACCACTTGCTTATTCAACTATTTCATGATTTTACCCATAACTATCCACATTAATCAAATCGACCCTTACTATTTCAAAATAATAAATAGAGAAAAATAAATTTCATTTATTAATAATTTGGGGTCTTACATCTACCCTCAACGAATTCTGTTTGGTATACAAAGGTTTAGAAAAGATTTGAAAATCAGGAGGAACTTTGTTCAATCTAGAAACACACACATATACTCAACATCCCTTACCTATTACCTAATGCAACACGCAATGGAGGATAAAATTTAAATTGAAGGTTGTGTCCCATACCTACCAATCAGAGTTTTTTTAATACAAATTTAAGCAACAAAACGCTCCCATTAACAATAAAATTTTCATTGTTGTCAAAGAAAATACTCCTTCTGTTCCACGAAAATCCCATTTCACTTTCATCCTAGCTAATTTATGAAATCCTAAATTTAAATCTAGAATGTAAATAATTTTAGAAATTAGTTTTGAATTTTAAGATTTCCCAAATTAAAAGAAACTTTTATAACATAAGAACTAAAGCAGCAAAATATTCTCTCAGATTTGGGTAAAATGGGGGCATAAAGCCACACATTTGGTGTTTCAGGTAAATTATTGATACATATATATGTGTTTGTATTAAGGTACTTTAGTGGGACTTCTTATTTTTGACATAAATGGCCATATTTATATGTTCATATGAAGCCATATAACCGAAAACCGAAAATGCCAAAAAAAAATGCAAACACAAAGAGATACCTTTATCAGAGAATTGCATAAAGGGATCAACTTTGGAAGCAGGAGACGAACTGTTGAAATGGGTTATTTTGCTTCCGTCCCTAAAAATCTCCTCAATTTCCTTGTAATAAGACATCTTGGGATCACTGCTAGGCTGCTGCTTAGACTTTTTGAACTCCTTCAACAAATTCCTCCACTTGTCGATTACACATAGTCATGAAACGATCGAACCCTTTTTCCTCATTTTGGTCAAATCTGGTCCCACAAAAGCTTGTTGGATTTCAAGTGTTGAAGAGAGTCAATTTCCGGCGGAGGTGATGATGAGTTTGGGTCTCTTCGACGCATGTTTCCGCCTGCTTTTCTTGGGACCTTGGGGTTTTTCATTGTCATTGCTTTGTCGAGAATCATCTACCGGTGGTGGCTTTCTGCGGTGGCAAAGGGTCATTGCCGAGGTTCTTCTTCTTTGTAGAAATCGACGGGTTGAGGTTTATCTGATAACGCATACAGATGGGTCGATGGGTTAAGGTTTATTAAAATAGATTGATTAGTCAGCTCCTGAAACTAAACCTTATTACTGAAAATGGTTTTGAATTCCGTCTGGGTTTGAACAGGTAAAACTGTAGAAGAGGAAGAAAAACCTTAGACTTTGAGTGGTAGAAGAGGTAGAAGGGTTTTTCCCTCCGTGTTTTGTTACCCTTGTAAATACAATTAGTATTCAAGGATTAGATTTATCCCAATATTTCGATGGTCCAGATCTCTTAATAAACTTTGAGTGGGATTTTTTTTTTCAAAAGCACTCCTATTTTGTATATATATATATATATATATATATATATATAATTTAAAAGTTGAACTATACTCCCATTATGAACGAGGTACCTAGCCTAGCTATGATGGGACACATTGTAAATAATAATGCATCAAAAAGAAAAACAACAAATATTAAGTTCCAATCCAACACCAATAGCCAAGGGGAATGGAATTAGGTAAATGTTTTTTTTTTTTTTTTTTGCCATTTGCATTTGGAAGTTGGTTTCAATTTGCAATTGATTTGACCCATCAACTAACCGACGCCTTTTCTCCTTGATTAGCGGGGCCACGGTGCCGGTATCATGAAGCCCCTGCTTAAATTATTAACCTACAAAATATAATAATAATAATAATAATAATAATAAAGTTTAAATATTTGAACACTGTGTTCTTTACCTAATTGTTGAAAATACTTCATCTCTTTTCAAAGTCAATTCTGCATGTTGTGGAAACAACTAAAATTTTGTAATTAGCGGGACTTACGAGATAATTTACAACATTAATATGTAGTATCAATTAAGGTTAAATAAATAAAGGTTTCCGAAAGCCCAATTAATTTTGATATTTTTTTTTCTTCCAAAAATACTCCTGACTTTATAAAACTTAGTTCATTTCCGTCCCATCCGTTAACAGATCTGCTACCTAAATAAACGGGGGGCAACTGCAGTTCACTGATGGACAACCACATAGAGCAACTTTGTGTGGTATGGCATGACTAGCATTAAAGATTATTCAATACAAACACAACAAAACCCTCCAAAACATAGAAGTAAAGATATCAAACAGTACAAATAAGAAATGAATTACTACAACTACTATTATATAAATAACTAGCTATTTCGTGCATGAAGGCATTGTATAGATTATAAATTATTAATTTATGAAAATAAATTTCATACATATTAGTAATACTTTAAAACAGATTATAATAATTATCATTAATTAAAATTAAATGAATATAGGTTAATTATGAATTTAAAGATGTCCCAACTAACTTTAAAAAATTAATATTAATATTATATGTTAAAAGGGAGTATTAGTTTAAGAAGAAATTATAAATGAAATAATTAAAATAAGAACCCAATGTCATTTAATAATAAAATATATACTCCCAATGTCACTTAAAAATAAACCAAATGATAATGATTAATTATTTTATAATTTTTAATAATTCTTATCAGTTTTGAGTTTAAAATGTCTCATATTCTATTTAAAAAAATAAAATCAATTTCTAAGATTACTAATCCTAAAAGACAAAAAGGATAAATACTCTATTGTAGTTGTCGCATTTTCATCATTAATTTAACCATTAAACTTTAAAAATATGCTAATTAGTCATTTTGTTAAATTAATTAGATGTCCGTTTATTTATTGTCTACTTAGCATTTCTATAAAAAATAATAAATCTTTAACAAATGATATAAAAAAAATAGTAAGCTACGTGAGATATTAAGTTGAATCTTGTGAGATACTTTATATAAATGCCACTTTTTTATCTTTTCTTTATCTCTCTATTGTCACTTTATCTTCTTTATCTTTCATCTTCCTAATGTATTAGTTCGTCAGATCTCTTCAATCATCATCACCATTGTTTTTTAAATATTCATCGCAAACATCTCTTCCCTAGCCACTGTCTAAAATGAAGATTTGAATTTTGATGGTGGAAGGTGGTAAGATGAAGATCACCTGCAGTAGACCCAGATGCAAGGAGATGGTAAATAGAGAGAAAGAATAGGTAAAGGGAAAAAAATGAAAAAAAATGTTGTTGAAGAGAGCAAAAAAAAGAAAAAAAAAAGAAATTAAAGTTCATTTTGTGAAAAAACAAATCTTGTGTATGTGGGTGAGGAGGGAGAACCGAGAGTGAGAGAGTGAGATTATGGATGTAGGTTTGAAGTTTTGAGAGATAAATTAATGGTCATTTGGATGTTGAGTTCTCAAACGATTTTAGATCGTTTGGATGTCAGTTCAAAATTGATTTGAGGCATCATTTGAATATTGAAACATTGGGATTTGTGCCGCTCTATTTTATATTATAGAATAAGATACAAGTAAATTTGATACTTATATAAGTTCTCCTCTCATATGAGATGAATTTCACCTACTATTTATGTGAGGGTAAGCTTGTGAACTTGTCAAATTTACTTGTGAAAATATCATTTCTCATAAATAAATGACTATCAAATTTAGATCTAAAACCAAAAACCAAACCAAATCAAAAATCTATAGGTATTTGGAGGAGAGAGTTATAATCAACAAGGTGAAGGTGAGAAATAGAGTTTGGGGTTGAAACCCACTATTCTCATATCATTTTTATCTCTCTAAACTTATATCCATTTTTCCTCTGTAAACTCATTATTCTCATCATTCATTTTATCTTTCTAAACCCATTCTTCTCATATGTCATATCCATCCAAGACTCAAATGGCACATTCTGCAACCTGTCTCCAATTTCCCCAAATGCACCTTAACTTCATTTTCCACATATCAACCGAACAATCCGGTTCAGCCACAAATAAAACTCTTCTAGAATCCAAAACTTTCTCAATTTTTGGATCAAAATTGTTGTTATCATTTGACCCATCAGTTGTTGAATAGAACTGAGAATAACAAGAACATGGCCAACAAATAAAATCAGAACAAAAACAGAGACCCATCGACTTTGGAAAAAATAAAATAAACAGTAGTTGAAAATCCACCAACAATGAAATTTTTATATATTTATGAAAATTTCAAGAATTTAATTGGGTGAGTAATGGATTAGGTGACCCTTTCAACTAACTATTTTCATTAATCAAAGAAAAAAACAGAGAGAGATGCAAGATACAATCTTTATGTACATGTATAATGTAGAAAGAAAGAGAGATAAAATTTATAATAATAGTTTATTTACAAAGTATTTGTGAAATAAAATATAATTTTAATATTCACAAATATTATAAATATTTTTTATATGTATATAAAATGAATAAAAGAGTAATAAATTGGTATATAATGAAGACGTAAAAATAGTGTTCTTCTGAATATAATTACAATCTTTTTAAAATTATCCCTCATGAAAAATTTGTTTACGATGAGAAAGAATATGAGATAAATATGATAATAAATGAGATTTTAAAGGTATTATAGTCAATTAATATTATATTTAATATTTTCCAACCATTTCCTTAATTATTGTACATAACTCTAAAATGTCATATATTATGATTTATGATTTATGAGACGATGAGGGAGTATTACCATTTGTATAGTTTATGAAATAATGTTACTATCACATAATGATGTCTGACATAATTTTCACATGCATATATGCATATTTGTGGGCCCCACATGTAACGCGACCCACAATATGCAAGTGTGTGTAAGTGAATATTATGTGAATTTTTTTTATTTGATAGTAACATTGTTGTAGTTTATGTGTGTATTAGCGATAACCCGTGCCTGAAGGCACTGTATAATTCAAAAATAAAATAAAAATAAATTATAAACACAAAAAATGAAGCACTGAATATCGACACACACTAAACTAAAAGCCTAAATTAATTCTTAACACAGCTGCACTTCCCATACATACTCCACAAAATATTTAAATGAAAATTCTTATGAAAACAAATTTCAATGAATAAATAAAGAATATCCAACTTTAATAGTCAAATTCTCATAAATTTAAACTAAGTTTAATTAAATTTTAAGATTTATTTTTTTATTATTTATAAGTTTTTTTGATTGATTGTAACTTTTTAAATAGTAACTTGAAAATTAAATTTTTTTTGGGGTGAGAGAGTGAGACTATGCATGTGAGTTTGAATTTTTGAGAGATAAATTATTGGCCGTCGTCGGATGTTGAATTCCCAAATGATTGGCCGTCGAATTTTTGAGAGATAAATTATTGACCGTCAGATCGTTGGATGTTGAGATCTAAATTGATTTGAGACTATTGAATGTTGAAGTTTTGAAATTTGAACCGCTCTGTTTTATGATAATATTATAAATGTCAGTATGTGGAAGTTGTTGATACTACAACTTGATATTTCTCATTAAATATGAAAAGTGTGTAGGATATTAATTGAATGCGTGAGTAAGGAACAATTTTATTAACAGAATATATTAAATGTAATGAAAATCTTATTTTACGGAATATATTTAAAATCCATAATTGCCATGAGAACTACTAACAGAACAATATATAGAATGAGGAACAAAATGGTAAAAGAGAATTCACATAATTGCAAGTTTGGAACTCGAAACTTTGAGCTGATATATAGAATTCACATAATTGTAAGTTTAAACTCAAAATCTTTTATATATATTTTGGCTATATGAGCTGGAAAATGATAACTCTAAATAAAGATAAAAAATGAGGTGTTTAGACTCGTAATTTGATTCGGCTATCGGCCTATTTCGGGACATTCCTTTTGGTTCAGTTCTAGGTTCTGGTCACGACATTTTCAGGTCTTTCATCTTATTTTTTCCATGTAATATATTTTGCCCATTTATCAGATCTTAAACGCTTCTCATAAGGTGTGTATGCCCTTCTGCCCAAACAGTGAAATTCAAATTTTCTTAAAGCAACAACAAATACTACTATAATTAGACAAATAATCTCCTATTTATCTTCTCAGCTTTCAGTAGGCTAAAACCCAACGCGTCTTCTTCTTGATTTAGCAAAAAGCAATTCTTGAAATTGTTTTCAGAAACGTTTTCCCAACGCATAAAAATCAGTTTTAGCTTTCCCAACTTACTTATCAGACTTTCAAGATTAGAATTTTTGACAGCTCAAACTTTACCTAGGTCTTCATATTGTCTGTTCCCATAATAGATTTCTTGCGCTAAATTTAAACTCCTCCTGCATTTGAATATCTGAAAAATTAGGGGTTTGTTCAACAAGTTCTGCGGTGAAGGAGTACAGTAATCTGGAGATTGGTACGCCGTTTTCCTGATTTGTGATCTGAATTAGGGTTTTAAGATTGAGTTTTCGACAATGTCACATTAGACATTGTTGGAATCCAAAGAAAGAAACCAGTATTTCTGTTAATTTGAAGCAAATTTAGGGGGTTTTAGAGATGTTGTCTGTTTCGGCACCTACGCTAGTTCGTAGTTCTCTGGAGGAAATGTTGGATTCCCTCCGGCGAAGGGACGAGGATGAGAAGCCAAAGGACTTGCCACCGGCACTTCCGGCACGACCGACTTCCAAGGCTCGTCGGCCGTCTGCTAAGCGGCCCTTGCCTAATAAATCAGACAACACCGTTGAGCAGTCGACGAATGTAAGCACTACAAAAAAGGAAGAGGTTAAAAGATCTAGAAGTGGTAGTTTTGGTTGCAGAAAGTGGAATGTGGCTGACCCAGATGAATCGCCGTATGTTTCTATGGCTTTGGAAGAGAGAGAATTTGAACAAAGGGTGGACGAAAATGGTGGGGCGAATCTTGCTTCTGCTGCCCCGCCTTCTTCATTGCCAAGGTTTCGGGAGTCCGAGTTGAATGACAATATTGGTTATTTCATTAAAAAGGTAAAAGTAAAAACTAATTGAATTTTTCCCTTATTCCATTTCTTTCAGCTGTATCTAGCCATGTTCCTCAGGCCTTTGATTAACTGGTTTGTTATATTTAATTGGTTTAGACTTAACTGTTAATATCAGTATCTAATAGCCATAATGAATTGAGACTTTTTTAGCTGTTGATTGAGTAGGTTCAAGTAGTGGTATTGGGTATACATTTTGAAAGTTTTATGTAGTTGTATGTTATGGAGATGCGAATTACCCAAAAAAATTGTTATGGAAATGCGAGGTTATGATGCTGGTACAGTAACATACTGTGTAGTACACATCTAGTGGTTATGTTTTGGGTTTTAATTTGTATTTTATTCAATTGTTTTCATAAATCTATTATCTAAAAAGTTGCCAGTTTATACTTCATTTATGGATTTGTTCTTTGTTTTGCTCATAAATTAGAGGAAAACTGTTTGTTCTCTAACTTCTCTTTCTTATGTTTCAGCCTAGTAAGCCATGCAACTAAGAAATTCATACTTCTTTTTTACTTGGCTTAATTATGCTTCTGATACTGTTGTTGAGATATTCATGCAATCTAATTTTGGTTCTTTGGCTTGTGATGTATTTTCTACTAGTATTTATGTGAAATTTCCCGTGTTTCAGAAACTTCGAGTTTGGTGTCAGCTTCAAAATGGGTATTGGGAATCAGGACAGATACAGTCGACTTCAGCAGAAACAGTTTCTGTTTTGCTAGAGAATGGAAATGTGAGTTTATTTCCGCCAAGTTCTTAGAGCTTGTATTTTACCTGAACCAAATGTGTGTGCGTTTATACTCTCTGTCTGTGTAGGTGGTGACAGTGTCTACAGGAGATCTGTTACCTGCAAATCCGGATATACTTGAGGGCGTGGATGATCTTATGGAGCTTAGTTATTTGAACGAGCCATCAGTCCTTCATAACCTTCAGTATAGATATGCTCGTGATACAATTTATGTATGTATGATTAGGGCATCTTATTTACATGCTTGCAAAATTTCTTTCCGTCTCTACTCCTGTGTCTGATGCATGTGTTTTTGCTTCCTATAGAGCAAGTCTGGGCCTGTTTTAATAGCAATCAATCCCTTCAAAAAGGTCGAACTTTACGGAAACGATTATGTTACAGCTTACAGACAAAAACTTTTGGACATCCCTCATGTTTATGATGTAGCAGACACTGCCTATAGTGAGATGATGAGAGGTGAGCTCAAACAGATTTCAGTGAACTTGGAGTATGGATTTATTGTTTGTTTATTCATGCTAGAACGTGTACTCACTTTTTCTTCTGTTACGGTGGTTCTTGCAGATGAAGTAAATCAATCCATAATAATAAGGTTAGTTGAAGTGGTTCTGTTTTAGTCTCCATGATTGGAAGCTCCTCTTTTGATGCCCCACTTATGTTCCTTTGGTTGATATTCTATGCTGAGCTTTAGAATTTCTATTTATGTATGAAGTTATATCCATTCCATACTAGTGTGTCAATGAGGAAAATATATATTTCTTTATCTTATAGTGGGGAAAGTGGAGCTGGAAAAACTGAAACAGCAAAAATTGCAATGCAATACTTGGGTGCTTTTCGTGGTGGTAGTGGTGGAATAGAGCTTGAAATCCTTCAGACAAGCCGTATACTGGAAGCATTTGGGAATGCAAAAACATCTAGGAATGACAACTCCAGTCGATTTGTGAGTTTTCTTTATGAAGAAGATTTATAACTGTTTTTTTTAATATTTTAAATTACACATTTTAATATACTTATTTTCTGAAATGCTGTAGGGAAAGCTGATTGAAATTCATTTTAGTGCTATGGGGAAAATATGTGGTGCTAAAATCCAGACCTGTAAGCTTGATTTTTCAAAGTTGCCATCACAATATAATTTGATCATCATTTACTACTATTAACTGACTTGTCTCGTTGGTACTATGTCAAATGTCAATGCCTATGTTAATTGGGGATAGTTCTTCTTGAAAAGGTAACTTATTTCCATGTCTGGAATTTATTTGAATTTTCCCACTTCCTATTTGATATATGCCTGTAACAAAAATAAAAAAGTCCAAGTATCTTTTGTGCAGTCAAGATTGGTTCAGCTGGCCCATGGGGAGAGAACATATCATATCTTTTACCAGCTTTGTGCGGGGGCTCCATCTGTTCTCAGAGGTTGTTTAAAAGCTATTATTCTATTTATGATGATCATATACTTGATTTAGCTTAACTTTTCTTCATTTGTCCTGTATTTCTTGGTATATATATTTTGGATGTAATACACAACATTGATTTAATTGGGCTCTTATTATTTATTCCAGACAATATGTTTAATAAAATGATACTGTTAATTGTGTTTGGTTGGTGATTTTTAAGGTGGTGGAAAGGCCGACTTTGTTAGGATTTTCCGTTGTAGCAGGGAAAATTAGTATCTAGTTTCATGGGCCAGTCAGCATCTATTCTTCTTGCAGTTCCTTGCTGTATATGGGCGTTGTTAGCAACTAGAGTAGAGACCTTCCTCTGCATGCTCTATGTTGTATCAGAGATATCTGTATCTCTGATTTTCTTTTTCTGGTCAAAATGTTGAAACTGACCAAACTATTTCTTAATGGATGATTTATTCATCATTCTATTTATTAAAGATTAGTACCTCTGTTTTTTTTGGATAGGTAAATGAGTTCTAAAGACTTATAACCTTTTATA
The DNA here is from genome assembly GCA_020205615.1 of Panax quinquefolius. Lineage (NCBI taxonomy): Eukaryota > Viridiplantae > Streptophyta > Magnoliopsida > Apiales > Araliaceae > Panax > Panax quinquefolius. The sequence continues at coordinate 3,705,451 of CM035161.1, forward strand.
TAACATGATCTTTATTTGTTTCTTAACAGAGAGGCTCAACTTAAAAGCAGCAAGCGAATACAAGTATCTCAATCAGAGTGATTGTCTTGCAATTGCTAATGTTGATGAGTCTAAAAAGTTTCAAGAACTCTTGGTAATTAATAATTTAGAATCATTTTACAACAATTTATGCCTTGGCATCCTGAGATGCTACTTTTAGTTTGTTCATCTCTTACTGTATAAATAGATTTCTATATTTTTTTGTTAATTATTATGTTTCAATTGGACCAGGAAGCCCTAAATACGATAAGTATGTCCAAAGAAGATCAAGAACAAGCCTTTGAAATGCTTGCTGCTGTGTTGTGGCTGGGAAACATATCATTTCAAGTAATTGACAATGAAAATCATGTGGAGGTTGTGGCTGATGAAGGTTGTGGCCATACAATATTATTGATGAAGGATATGTCATATGTATAGCCAATTAAGTCAGTGGGGTCAAATTTATACATTTGTTATTGTTCCATACAATATTATTGTTCAAGCAATAAATCAAATTAATTAATCTCAGTGTTGTTTACCACCGGTCCACACTTCAACTTCACCACAATTTCTTTTTTCCTTTCTTCTATTTCTTATCATTCTTCACACTATGTTTATATAAATAAAAGCACTTTTTCCCAAATCTGCTTTCATTGGCTTAAACATATTTTTCAAATCAGTTTTGGTTTATATCTGTCAAATGATTTCTGTTTTCTTTCTCTACTGTTTTTAGTTTGTTGGCTTGAGTAAGTGGAATTTAAGGATAAAGAAAGAGAGGAGAAAACTAGGATGCAGTTTGGAACTACTTTTGTTGGTTTCCGTCTTTCCAATAGAGGTTGTATCTGTTGGCTTTATATGCAATAGAAATAGTTTAAATATTGACACCCGAGTTATTGATTGTCGTTAGTTGTTTACTGAGTATATATTTAATTTCTTATATACCCGCTTCTTAGGATATTTGGGGTTTTAGTGTTGTGCACTAACTCAATCTGAGGCACAAGCTCAGTGGGTAAAAATTATAAAGAAAGAAGTGCAGAAGAGATCGCTACTAGTTGAAGAGCTTGCGAACAGTATAAGTTCTGTTTCTGATATTTGTTTTTTCTTTTCTAGATATTCAAATTCATCTTTGCGTAGAAAATGTAGTGACACCCCCTTGAGCTTTTTATATTTAGCTCCAAACTTGTAACAGGGATTAGTTTATATTACTCCAAATAAAACCATGAATAGAGTCTATATTTGATCTTATACTTAAAATCAAGCCTAACATGTGGTCAATAATGTTGGTGTTTTTTTCCCGCCAAGCAAAAAGTTTTATTACTAAAAAGTTGTTACTTGATGAGCCAAAAATTCTTGGCTAACATTAACACACTCCACTCCTCATACTAAGCAATACTGTTATTATTGCCTGAATAAATGACTGGTTACCCAACCGTGGCAAAATTGATCATATTTCAAGGCACTGAACATCTAAACTCTAAAGAGATTATGTTTTCTTGCAATCAAGAGTCCTATTCTCAAAGGTATGATGTTGAGTTCCTCGTGTGTTTTTTCTGGGGTGTTGATTCTGTTCTATCAGATTTTCTGATTATTTGAGTTAGAGAAGGGTTTGAAATTTGAACTTCTTGTTTAGTTTAGTATTTTGTGAAGAGGGGTGCACATGCAGTCATGCACTGAACCTCCTTGGAGCTTTCTAACAAATACGAAAAGGAAATAATGTTTGGGGTTCTCACTTGGTTTATCTTGGTGAATGCTTGCTTTGTGTTCTTGCTTAACTTAGTAATATAGCCTTTGCCTTTTCATGCAGCATCCACAACGGTTGCTAGCTTGATAGGTTGCAGTGACCAGGACCTCATTTTAGCTTTATCTACCCAAAGAATCCAAGCTGGGAAGGATAATGTTGCTAAACAATTAACATTGCAGCAGGTACATGAAGTTCTACCATAAGCTTTTTGTCTCTATCTATGTGCTAGTGCATACCCTACACTATCAATCCCACTCGCTGTTAAGTGCATTTGCAGACATACCTATAAACAGAAATGTGCATATGCAGACATATATCGGTACCTTATCATGGACATACATAATAACATAGGCGTATATCTTGTCTAGGCAATTGGTACAAGAGATGCATTGGCGAAATTTGTATATGCAAGCTTGTTTGCTTGGCTTGTAGAAGAAATCAATAGATCGCTTGAAAAGGGTAAATTGCAAACTGGGAGATCTATAAGTATTCTAGATATTTATGGATTTGAGTCATTTCAGGTATATACTTTATCTAGTTGTTGATGTTTTATTGAATACAATTGTGTCATATATGACAATCTCATATTTCCTCATTTCAGAAAAATAGCTTTGAACAACTTTGTATAAATTATGCAAATGAGAGACTGCAGCAGCATTTTAACCGCCATCTTTTTAAACTTCAGCAAGAGGTGAGCTTCCAAATTATTACGTTGGTTGATTCTGTTTAAATGATCTAATAAGGGTTTCTATTCTTATCCTTATTCACTTACTCTTTTTTTCTAAAAAGCAGTAAATGAAATAAAGCAATAAAAACTGGCTCCGATTAGTTTTCATGCGCTGAACCACACACACACACACACACATATATATATATATATATATATATATATATATATATATATATATATATATATATATATATAGATTTTTTTGTGTGTGAATGTATTTGTTGTCAATTTAGAAATGCACTGTGAACATTTTATACAACTTCCAAGATATTTGTGCTTTTCCTGCTCAAAGTCGATCTCTGCATGCCTAATTAAAACCATATTGTCTACTTGACATATTAGATTCTTAACCTACTGTTGACTGTCTGTTTCAAAAGATAGACTTCCTTTTAACAGCTTTCTTTGAACAGTGGTTATTATTATTGAATATGCTTTATCTTCAACATATTTTTTAATTTTAAAACTTCAAAATATCTTTAGAGAAACTGTATTGTTTAAAATGTTAACATCGCAACGTCCCTATTTTGCTTTAGGACTATGAGTTGGATGGAATTGATTGGACAAAAGTGGAATTTGAAGACAACCAAGAGTGTTTGGATTTATTTGAGAAGGTAATTTAACTATTTAAGCTCTTCTATATCATTAATCCTATACTCAAGTACACTTCAGTTTTCCATCGACTTTGTAGAGCTCATGTCATAGTGGAAGTGTGGAACCTTCACAACCTTTTCATTTGTTTGTTTGTTCAGTGTTTTTTTGGTTATATAAATATAAATAACAACACAACACATACAAAAAAATAAATTATGAAAATATATTTGCTGCTTTAAAAGTGAATCACTGATTTGAACCTAGTATCCGTTCTATAGTGGCCTCAAGGGTAGCACACTGGTTGTTATCAAGACACTTTTGGCAAATGTTTGTTGTGCATCACTAGATTTATTTATTTATTTATTAAATTATCATTTCCTATAACAGACTTTTTAGAAAGTGAAAAAGTAATGGAATATGAATAAGAGAATGAATGATGGTTCCCAATTAAATGTTTAGTGATATACTGGATTCTCATCTCTTCAGGTAATTTATTTTCAGTGTGAAAACATATAATATGCTTTGGCATTGGAAGTCCCTTTGGGTCATTATCCTATATATTAAATCCTGAATATATGGTTTAACTTCTTGCATTTGCAGAAACCTATTGGATTAATATCCTTATTGGATGAGGAATCAAATTTTCCCAAGGCCAGTGATCTGACCTTTGCCAGTAAGCTTAAGCAGCATTTGAATAGTAATCCTTGCTTTAAAGGAGAAAGCGGAGGGGTTTTCAGTATTCACCACTATGCTGGTGAGGTTAGTTGACATACTTGTATTCCACATACTTTTATGCTGCTCAAACATGGTGACTCTTCTTTTCTACTGGGGTCTCTTTCTCAGGAATATAATGGTGACAATTAGTGAATTAACAGCTATGAAGTCATTATTATTCATGATATTAAAAACACCAGAGGGTGAACCGTATACAATCTGTATACGGAAATTCTTAAAAACAGCCTAAAAACTCTTAAAAGACAAGGGGCACCACCAACATTCACTATACAGACTGTTAGCACTAAGAAAACTATTGAAGTGTGAATTCCTTTAGAAACTCCACAAACGAAGTATATTGATCTGGCCTAGACTCGAGGGCCAAAAAGATCAAAAGCAGAGCATCAAGCAACCGACTTTACAAAAGAGTACTTAGACCCTTTGAAAAGTATGGGGATTTTGCTCCCTCTCCTCCTTAAGCTTTTGCTCACCATAAGACCCTCCAACACAACAACTTCGTCTATGTATATGTTTTGAAAGAGGTTGATAGTTAATTTACCGCAAGAGTCAGCATTCAATAACGAAATGCTAACATACAAAATTTCAACATTTTAGAAGTGCTTTTCAGTTGTGTGTCTACTAAAATTGGTTAAGACTGAGATCCTTCAAAGCTTAATTTAATTGGCGGTTGGCTAACAGTTGAAATCCTGTAGGTTCTATATAACACTAGTGGTTTCTTGGAAAAGAACAGAGATCCATTGTACTCTGATACTGTCCGACTACTCTCATCATGCAGCGGCAAACTGCCTCAATTGTTTGCCTTCAGCATTCTAAACCAACTTCAGAACCCAGCAAGTCCTTTAAGCCAGTTGGGTGCATCCGAGTTCCATAAACGAAGTGTTGGTACAAAGTTCAAAGTAAGACGTGTTCTTCATTTTCTGTCTACTGGATACATAGCTCTACTATATGTTGCTACTAACAGTGAAATGCATGAACATGGCAACCAACTCTACCTTGAGAGTTATATTCTTTCAAGGCGTGCGACTTAATTTGATATTAAGTAAATTTCTTTTTGCACAGAAACCTTATACGTGAATTTCTCAAGAATCAAGTAAAAGTATTTGTTAAAAAGAAAAGAAGACAATCAAGTTAGAGATGATTAAATATTCAAACACGTTGGTGCTCTGGAGCATCTGTCTTGTAGAAACTGTGTAATGCAAAATCTTTAATTACATTTTGTATGCTTGTAGGGCCAGTTGTTCAAATTAATGCAACAGTTGGAGAACTCCACACCACACTTTATTCGCTGCATTAAACCAAATTCTAAACAGCTGCCTGGCATGTATGAAAAGGATCTTGTTTTAGAGCAGCTACGGTGCTGTGGAGTTCTGGAGGTAGTCAGGATCTCAAAATCAGGATATCCTACTCGAATGACGCATCAAGAATTTGCACAGAGGTGAAATACAGTCCTTAAAATTTTTCAATCTTATAATTGTTGAGGAATTCCTCTTAATATACTTGCATGATTTTTAGGTATGGCTTCCTTCTTTCGGAGTTCGGTGTCTCTCAGGATCCATTAAGTATATCAGTCTCTGTTCTGCAGCAGTTTGGTGTCCAACCTGAAATGTATCAAGTTGGTTATACAAAGTTATATTTTCGAGCAGGACAAGTGAGTTCTATATATCTCTGAGATGTTTTTGATGTTTTTTATATGCTTATACCATGCGAGTTAGTGACTTGATTGTTTCATCATTAAGAAACTCTGTCTTGCTCTTAACTATCCAATATTAATTTCAACTCAGAAATATTGATATCCAACTATACCAGGATATTTTTCCAACCAGATTAATTGTTATTCCAATCATCCAGTAACCACGGGTTGATCCACAAGAAAGGTAGCAGGATTCATTAGAAATTCACAATACTTGGAACTTTGGACTAAGTTTAATTTGATCTGTTGAGTATATGCTAGATACTCTTACTATGTCTCTGGTACTTGTAAACAAATTTATTATTTGCAAGTGCAATTATCAGACTTATATCTGTACTTTTGAGATAATTTTGGATGCCGCCAAACACTCTTAGGAGTTTGGACATAGAGATGCAATTCTTATTTTATGAAACTAAATATATGCATGACAAATCATGAGAGTTTTTCTTGGACCATTTTTATTAACGAAGGTAAATCGCGTTGAATTCTTGTTCATATTATTCCCATGCAGCATATTTCCAGTTTGTTCATATAAATTTCTACTATTATAGACATGCATGGATTTTTGGAAGTATTTATTATTTGGTACCTTATTTTAAGTAGTAGTTTTAGGCGATGTGTTTATAGATCACGTCCGGCGGTCCGGGTACCTGTTTCATAGGTTTTGACTTTTGAGCACTGAAATTTTGTTCCTATCATTAGAACTAAATGCATCCTTAATCTTTTTTTCTCTAATGTTGTGCTTTCTGGCATAATAGATTGGTGCATTAGAGGAAACAAGAAAACAAGTTTTGCAAGGTACACTTGAGGTGCAGAAATGCTTTAAATCGCCATCAAGCTCGTCATTACTTCCATGAACTGAAGAGAGGGGTGATAGCACTGCAATCATGTAAGGAAAATATATTTTCTTGTTTTGATTGGTTTAGTTGAATGGATATATATTGCTTCTATGGTTGGTATAATACAACACAATCTGCAAACTTTTGCTCCATATTGGGCAATGGGATAACTACTGTTGCTTCAGAACTAAAGATTGTCTTAAACTAGTTTTTGGGCGATATCTTATTTCTATTTATGTAAAACTTCCCATCCCTATTCAATTACACAACAAAAAAGAAATTTGAAAAATTGATGAAAATAACAATTTCCTGCAGTTGTTCGCGCTGAAAATGCTAGAAGGGAGTATGATGTTTTGATAAATTTAAGGCATCAGGTTGCTCGCAAAATACATGATGAGCAGCTGAGGGCTGTTATAAAATTACAATCGGGTAAATTTATCTTATTAATACATGTTTGCGGTAGTTTAATTCAACATGATATTCTTATTCTAAAAATTTTCTGTGCTGCAGTAACACGTGGCTGGTTGGACCGAAAGCATTTTAATCACTTGCGGAATTTGAAAAAAATAAATCACGATGATTCAAGTTCTAGACACAAACAAGGCAAGAGGATTTCTGAAGTGAAGGTACACTGATGGATATCATTTTTTCATATGATAAACTTTATTTCTATATATATTTTTGTTTACTTGTAATCGGTCAGCAGTGGAGACTTTAGTATCCACTGGCCACTGCCAGAATTTTGTGTGCTATATTTTATATATTTCCTGCAAAGTTCATTTAATTTCCATTTCTATTACCTTCCTGATATCAGTATGTTGATGCAATATCTAGAACTCTAGAAGTCTAGATAAGTTTTACTGACCGAGGTTATCTTCAAGATTAAGAGATTTGTTGATCTCAAAAATTTTGGTGCATTAATTAGTCGATGCATTTTCTGTATAACCTTTGTTATAAAGATGTATATTACTAGTATTTCCTAGTAATTTCAATTTAATCCTATTGTAATTTCTGTAGAGAAATGGTAACAACGCAAAAGGCAAATGGGAAAGTAGAGGACGATCTTCGAGTATTCTAATTAGTGCTTGATAATACTGATTGTGTTATTTTTTATGTGGGAACTAGTTTATGCGTTGAGTTTATAAGCTTCAAAAGTTCTGTATGTACTGCATGGTTATGTAATAGCTACGAATATTAACAAAAGGTTAGGAATATATTGCCTTTCGAATATTTTCTAACATAGCTGTGCATGGAAACTCAATCACTTGATGTGGACACTGAAGTTTTCCTAACAAATAATTGACTTCTTTTCTGAGCAGGACATGTCAGAACAGCATAACCAAGTTCTTCCTTCACTTGTGGAAGAGCTACAAAGACGGGTTTTGCAGGCAGAAGCAACCCTTGGGAAAAAGGAACAGGAAAATGCAGCTCTGCGGGATCAATTACAACAGTTTGAGTCCCGGTGGTTGGAATTTGAAGCCAAGATGAAATCAGTGGAGGAAATGTGGCAGAAACAGACGGCATCTTTGCAAGTGAGTTTGCATGCTCTAATATAATGCATCATTATGCTTGGCCTGATAGAAAATGGTTATCGCTAGAAATGGGATGATTAGAAACTCCTGCATCTGAACAAATATACTATCATTTGGTGTACCAAAAGTGAATCATATACTTGTTAGCTTTGATCACTTCATGATTTTGTTTCACCATGGGTAGTCAATGAACACAAAATCCTTTGTCATTTCCAAGAGCCAAAACTAAGTGCGTCAAGTATACTGGAACCGACTAATTTACTGGTACCCACTCTCCCCCTGGTAGACGTGTTTAGCGTTAATTAGCATTAGAACTTCTTTTATCGACTTAGGCCAATTTTTCTCATTGTCAATTGGTTTTGAGTTAGAGAGCTTGATGTCTTTATATACTACACTTTGAGCCCATTTTATTAATTTAACATGGTATTAGAGCGAGCTATTTTTGAGCCTAATTAAACACTCTTTTTAACTTTCGTTCTTATCCACTTGTAGTCCATTTCTTAAGGGTCAAAGCTACCAATTTCTTAAATAGTATCACTTATCAATTGGGCCAATAGTTGCCAGTGATTTACTAGATTTCTTCTGGACTTGTCTTGTGACTAGCTTTTTCTGGGCTTGCTTATATTGTGTGGATCTTTATATTTATCAGGTCCACGTGCAACTCTCAATACACTGGGTTACACGTGGGTTACACGTGAGAGGGAGTGTTAGAGTAATTGAATACCTTGAGAAAATATGTCTAGTATATAATGACTTAGGCCAACTCTTCTCATTGCCAATTGGTTTTGAGTTAGAGAGCTTGATGTCTTTATATACTAGATTTTGGACCTATTTTATAAATCTAACATTGGCTATCAACCAACAAAGGACCTTACTACCAAAAATTTCCAAAGGTCTCGAATCTCGATAACAAAAGTAGACTTGACTTCCCTTGGAATTTACTTTCTGTTTCAGCCCGGGGTTTTCGGTGACGGAATTTAATCATTTATGAACCAGTAGTTGTCTTGTGACCCTGTGATAGAAACTGTAGTCCAATAGTTGGAGTTGGTTATGTCACTTTGTTGTCTTCGTTCATTAGAGATGCTCTCAACCCTTTTTCTTTATTGGCATGATACCATGTTGGTTGCTTATAAACTTTATTCGTATGTTCTATACTAGATAGTTAACTTCTGACATGCCTAAGGATATGACACATATGGCAAATGCAGATGGGCCTGGCTGCAGTGAAAAAAAGTCTTGTTTCTGACAATACTTCAGGTCAACCTGGAAGGCAAGATGGTTCACCATCACCACTCTATTACGATTCAGACGATAGAAATTCCATGGGAACTGAAACTCCTGGTGGAAGCACTCCCATCAGATTTGCTAACTCTGTTTCAGAATTTGGAGGACGACAGTCTAATGGTAACCTGAATGTAGTTAATCACCTGGCAAAAGAGTTTGAGCAACGGAAACAGAATTTTGATGAGGAGGCCAAAGCCATTATCCCAGTCAATTCAGGGCAAGCTCCTCATGCAAATCCCAATGAAGAACTTCGAAGCCTGAAACACAAGTTTGAGACTTGGAAGAAAGACTACAAGGCTCGGTTGCGGGAGACAAGGGCAAAGGTTCAGAAACTTGGTTTATCAGAAGCTGAAAAGCATCACCGCAAATGGTGGGGAGGGAAAAGTAAAAAATTCTAGTATTGGATTGTGTGTAATCTAAGTTTGTGCGCAGACAGAGAGAAGTAGCTGGAGTCATCTTAGAAAGAGTTACTGGTCAAACTGTACAGCTTTGTCCCCTCCCAGGAGCGGTCTGGTTGGTCACGCCAACATTTATCTGCGTGTTATAGTAGCATGAATTTAGTGGGATGGCTTATATCTACAAATTCAGAAAGCTATTTATAGCCAAAAAGGAACAAGCAGATACATATCCTTCTGCTTTGTTCTCTTCCCCCAGCAGTTCCAGGTGTGTTTGTGAATATGTTTGTTCTTATTGATGTAATAGTGCAAAATCTGTTGTATTTAGTAGTTAGTGCTGAGATATGGAAGATAAATGTTCATATCGCTGCTCCTTTTGTATGAAACTTGTGTCCATATAATTGAATTAAAGAAGCATCAGTACTTTTTAGTTTGTTTTGCCTGCTTTGATGTTCATATTCCGAAGAAAGAATTACTACTTGTGTGAATTTATGATAGAGTGACGTATTATGAGGAAATTTGAACTTGTTACAACAAGTTCCACTGAGCTATTTATTTCTTCAGTTCTATAATCTGTTTTATTTGTTCAGGCTTTCATTTGATTTCTCTATTATTTGTGGACTTGGTCTTGACCAACCACAAAAATTACTACTTCCATTTTTTGTTGCTGGTGGTCTTCTTTAGTTTAAAGTCCATAACCATCAACACTTGAACTAAATTCTTTTGACTGTATTTGAGGAAATGTTTGAAATTTGGAACTATACAATTGATACAGGCTATCAGATCTATCTTGTAAATTTAAATAGGTTTTCTCCTTTAATCTGTGGACTTGTTCAGGTTTCTATATATATATATATATATATATATATATTATATATATATATATATATATATATGTCAGTCAAATTAAGAAACACATCAATTATAATTATATTACTATAATTAATTACAAAACGTTTCACCTCCATCACACAGATTGAATATAATTGGGGAATTATTAAGTCATGATCCGGGAACAAACTTGGTGGCATAGACCCATGCATTGTTAGCAACAGGGTTGTCGAGGTGGTCCAAGAGGTTCTCAAGAGGCCCTTTGCCGGTGACAATCGCTTGGACGAAGAAACCAAACATAGAGAACATGGCCAGTCTTCCATTCTTGATTTCTTTCACCTTGAGCTCAGCAAAGGTAACTGGATCATCAGCAAGGCCCAGTGGGTCGAAATATTGGCCTCCTGGGTAGAGGTCGTTGCCCTCTCCGACCCCGGGAAGGCCGTTGATGCGAAAGCCCTCAACAAGCCCCATTAGAACCACTTGGAAGCCCAGTACTGCCAAAATGCTCTGAGCATGGACAAGATTGGGGTTGCCCAAATAGTCTAGGCCGCCTTCTGTGAAGATTTGGGCTCCGGCTTTGAACCAAACTGGCTCCTTGAAGTCCACTTTTACCCATTTCTCCAGGACTTCTGGGGTGATGGAGCCCAGTGCTCCAAGCATTGCCCATCGCCCATGGATCACCTGATCATATGTGTATATATGTACCAATTAATGTCAGTTTGCACTAGTGTTATCTTATACTAAACTGAAATACTATAGTTATCAATAGGTAGTAAGTTTCATTTGCATGAAAGATATACATATGGTAGTATCATATTCTAAAACAAAATAGCTTTGCGCATAAAAATAATCACCTCGAGAGCTCTGTTCTTGGCAAAGGCTTCAGGGTCAGCAGATAAACCAGCAGTATCCCAACCATAATCACCGGGAAATTCTCCATTCAAGTAGGATGGAGTCTGGGCTGAAAATGGTCCCAAGTACTTGACACGGTCTGGTCCGTACCATAAATCATTTCCCTGTTTTATTCACGATGCGTATTATATATAATATATACCCACCGCAGTTTTAGACTATTATTTTAACACTAAAAAATATGACCAACACATATATACATAGGAAAAAAGAGTTACCATGGTAAATTTGCCGGTGCCCATTGAGACAACATCTCGAAGAGGGTTGGCATTTGAGGCTTTGGTTTGTCCCAAAAATGGGGTTGCCCTAACAACAGTACTGGAGCTTGCAGTTGCTGCCATTGCCATGTTTTTAGAAGTTTTAGCTAGTATTTCTCTCTTTGAGATCTGGTTTTGGAAAGAGTGACTACAAGTGCAGTATGGAATCCATTGACTCTCTATGTATGTAGGCAATTGGGAACCAATTTTTTGTGGTTGGAGTTTTACGTAGAAATTGTGGTTGCTGATAGTTACCATGTTTCCGCTTCGACCAATCACAACACTTGAAAAGATTTTCAGCATCCACAAAATTATCTACTAAAGTTTTTTCTTGATTTGAGCCCAACCCAAGGTCAATTCAAAACTAACGTGGGCTGAGTCAGTAATTTTGAAACCCCTTGCCTTCGGCCATATTAAACATTCACTAGGACATTTGGGGGATCTTGACCAAGTTGCAAGCATTTTGATTTCCTCGACTTGACGACCGAAAATGAAGGCAAAACAGTTGTAGGACTGGACGATGACAAAAAATGCTACCATTAGATCTTCCTCTCCTCTCCCAACTGAGCTATCCCCGCGGTTCTCTCTATTATTACATAAATTACAGCCAAGACAGGAAGCAGTTTCTCTTTCCTTTTCTAGACATTCCAAACTTGTATCTTTAGCTAATAAAATAGAGTTACGAAAGTAAACAGAAAACGTGGCAAAATTCAACATCAGGGATAAATACAAAAAAATGATCTTCAACTTTCACCACCATATAGGTATCAGTTTGGAAAATGTAACTATTATTGTACACTCTGATAGCAAGTATTTTAATATTTTTTTCAGTAGATTCTCCACAAGGAAGGAGTATAATAATAGCAAGCAAGCACGGCAAGCAATGAGAGCCTCCTTATATGGGGTATCCATCTGCATCTCTTCTGTATCTCTTATCATCGTCTTTTTCATTGTTTATCTAAAAAATGGCAATGTTTAAGGAAAATATGCTCAAAGAATATTCTCTTAGCCCCTTTCTATTTATAAAATTCCTCAATGCAATCGTGACATTTTGAGAATGAAAGGGCCAAGTCAACATAGCAATTAAGTAGCAAAGTCTAAAAGAGAACTTCAAAAACTGAATCCTCAATCTCAAGGACATTCCACTCGTACGTCTTTTTGACTAAATATCAAGAAAAAAAAAAATTAAAGAGGAAAAAAGGGAAGAACAGAGCTGGGAAAAGAAAAAAAAAATCCAACAGTTTTTCCCCAGAGCAAAACAATAACGATGCCTAGTCCCCAGCTTTTGCAGATAAAGAACAAGCTTAAATCTGAATTATACATGCTTCTCATCATCACATGGAAAATGCAACCAGGAGGAGGAGCTCAGTATGCAAACAAAAAACCTCCATACAAATTGACCCCTTGTGCTTTCTTTTGGTGAGTAAACACAACTATGGACCTTTTCTTTCCTATGCTAAAGCATGGATTTCATTATACAACCCTACCATGATCCTACATATCAAGTGATTTATTACGAACTGGCATGATTTTAAAAACACAAGGTTGGCCAGCATCTGAACAAGGGATGAGGCAATGACCTTTCACCTTCTTAATGCACCATAGTTCCTTGTCACCTACAAACATGGTATTTGTCAGGTCCAATTCCAGCCATTTTACTAGAGTTAATTTGTTCCAACTATGTAAATAGAGCACACAAGAAACGGAAACTTATAATACAGATATGCACAATGTTATATACACAATATTCCAACTTTATTAAAATGTGTGTAAAAATTAAAGGATGCAACTAAAGTGGGACAGAAAGAGTACCTTTCTTAATATATATAAACATCTTGAAAACTTAAAAACATTTTAGAAAGATTGTGTAAATCTTTTTTGGAACATTGCAAGATCAGTGCCAACACCTAAAAAGGAAAAGACCAGATAAAATAGGATGGAGGGAGAACTATATTTTTATTAAATTTGTCTACGAGAAAATCTACGCACACCTTTTACATATGAAAATATCATTATATTCTATTAATGTATAGCGATTACTTTAATGCAGCTAAAGATGAAATAAGTGTATTCTAAAATAATAATAATAAATATTTTAATTCATTTTCTTCATAATTTTTTCTTTTCCTTCTCTTTTCCTTTCTTTTAATTATTATTTTTATTTTAAAAATTAATACTAATATTAATACAATGAAATCATTAAATTTAGGCTTAAACATAAAAGAAACATACATAACTAAGCATAAAAACAAAACAAAATAAAAAAGACCAAATCAAAATCAAAAAGTGACCAGTCGTGTGCTTCTTCTTCCTCTTAAAATTCCCAAATCAAAAATCCCAGATGCATATTCAAATCCAGAGCAATTTCCACTACCCTTCACTTGATTCAAACTCCTACATCCCCACAGACGAATTCAAACCCCTAAACGAATTCTCTGCATAAGGAACATCACCTAACACCGAATTATGATCTGCCGCCGGCACTGGAGTAGCATAAACCACTTCCGAATGAGCAATAGCAAAAACAGAGGAAAAATCACTGTCTGCCTCATTCATTTCCTGCTTTAATTGCATCACTCACGTCGGAATCAAATCCCAAAAACATAATTTTCGATTCTCGATTCATGTATGTCATCACCATCACCAACAAGACTGTCATTTAGTAGACTAGCGAAGAAAGAGCTCGGAGCCGATCAATATCTCGGCAAATTAGAGCTCAACAGTGATTGTTGTTGCGCGGCTGCTCATAATTATAGAGATCTGAATGCATCAACTTGAAATTAGAAAAAACCAAAAGACCATCCATATCTCTCGCTATGGCTTCCGAGCCACCAACACCATACATAATTAAACTTAATTATTAATATATTTTAATATTTTTAATAGTATACTTTTTTTATGTTTAAGCCTAAATTTAATGATTTCATTGTATTGATATTAGTATTAATTTTCAAAATAAAATAATAAGGAAAAGAAATGAAAAGAGATAAGGAAAAGAAAAAATTATAAAGAAAATGAATTAAAATATTTATTTTAATTTTATTATTATTTTAATTATTTTTTTGCCACATAATTAATGATTTTATTTTTTTGTGTTGCCACATAAGAAAATAATAATTTTTTTTCCCATTTCTTTATAAGCTTTCTCCTGCCCAGAAAATACAAGTATTTTATTTATTTTTTTCAAAAAGCCACGTAGGAAAACACAGCTGATTTTTTAACGTCTGTGACGAAAATTGGACGGAATGGCTTGAATTTTACTTTTTAAAAATCACAAGGGGCCAATTGAATATTTTAAAAGTTCAGTGGCCAAATGCTTACAAGTTGACAATCACATGGGGGTAAAGGTGCTTTTTGCCAATTAACTTTGTACCAATATTGTGAAAAAGGAAAAAAAAAAAGAAAAAAAAAATTTAGGGCATAACCAAGTCTCTTTGGAGAGAAACTTTGACTAAAACTTTGCTTTACAGTATTACTTACCCGAGCTTGAGGCTTATTTGTTTTCTTTGCCACATCATCATCATCGTCGTCATCATCTTTGTTCATAAGCATTTGATGAATAGATGAGGAAGAGTTATCTGCTCTCCTTCCCCTCTTGGAGGAAGATACAGAACCTTTACCTCTTCCTCTTGGAGCAGCTCTTTTGCGGCTGTTGCCTTGAAGGCTTTCATCATCATCCTTGAATTGGAAAAAAAATCCAACTCAATAGTAAATAAACTGTAACACATTGCAACAATGAGTAGCGTCCAACAAAAGTTAAATGTGTTAATGTGGCTATTTAAAAGCAAAGTATTATTTGACGAGGCATCAGAGTTAAAGCATCCTTACAGTCTTTATCAGCTGAATAATAAATTAAGGCAATTTTATCCTGTTTTCTATATTTTCTGTCCTGGGTATAAATTCAAAGAGATTTGTCCTTTATTAAGCTTTTCTTTCCTTGTCCGATAAATCTTCTGTTTTGTAAATAAATTTGAAGTGCAGAGATAAACATGGATAATTAAGGAAGCAAACTTGACTAGAGCTACCTAACACTGACAAACTAAAGTAGAAAATGAATGTTAGACGTATTTATGCACAAACTTGTTCGTTGATGTTCCTTTGTGGTATTTTAGTCAGTAGATAGAGAAGAAAAGAACAGAGCTAGATCGTGATCCATACCGCACTGTCATCAACCTCATTTATCTTAAATTGCACATCTTCATCACTTGAAGCAGAATCAATGTTTTCCTCATCAGCAGCAATACTTCTTACTGAAGCTGTTGCAGCAACTGATGCAGATCTGCAATAATGAAGTTATCTATTAACTTTTCAAGCAAGCTCACATATTTCAACGTAACACATGCAAATGTATATTCAGATGTACAGCAGCAGTGCTTTGTAAAACAACCCTGACATAGAATATCAGGCATAGGGACAATTGGCCATAAGAGCATACCTCTCTGAATGGCGGAAACCCATAGCTGCATCAAGGGTTGTCTGCTTCAAGTTAGTAGTACCTCTGCCCCTTCCCCTACCCCTGCCCCTTCTTCTAGAAGAAGTCTTATTAACTTCAGAAGCATCATGGGACGACCTAAAAGATTGTGATGACCCTTTCCTGCCTCTAGTGGCAGACTTTGAACCGGAGATTTGAGTGGTGTCCTCATCATCACTAAAAGATACTGCACTTTCGACTCCTCTAGCATTTTTACTTCTGATATCCTTTGTAAAATTCAATACAGAGTAATAACTACGGCGGACACGTATGAAACTAAAAGAATGGACTTCCACAGAGATAAGAATCAGAAACGAAAAATTTTCACAGCAGCAGGCTAAAGTTGGAAAAAACTACCTCTAAGGACTGTGCATTAGATGTGAATTGTGTGGTGTCTTTAGAGTGCAACCTTTCCTTCACTCGTTCCTGCACATGCTATATATCAGCATCATAATGTAATGTATCTACTATCTAGGCTGCAAATCTTTCCTATGTGCCATAAGACACCAGGGAAGAAGAAGAATGTTCACCAAGTTATAAGTTTAGACATAAATCACATAGTAATAATGCATGAAAAATCCAAACAAAAATAGGCTTATATTGAAGGGAGATGTACGGAAGATAGAGGGTGAGATGACTGTCTCACCCAACGAAATCATAATCATACCTTCCATTTTACAAAGAAACCTTAACCTTCATATTCTCTTTTATTTGAAAAAATGAAAGCATTGCCTCTCACATCACATATGTTTCATCCAATTACACAGCAGAACTTGAAAAGATAATGAATAGAAAGAGTGAAGAATTAGCTAAGGGTCCGAAGGCTCTTTTAACCCCCAAAACTCACAACAGTCATTCATGTGCATCTGCAACACACATTTAGATGCTTTGCAGCCAACGTAATTCAAGGCCATGATGCAAACACTATTTTTGCAGGCCATGGAGGTCAAACAAAGTCCTTGTTCCTTCAATCATAAGAAACATTACCCAACCTAAGATGCCATACTAAATATTAATAAGAATTTCAGCTACTTGCCTCTAAGCACTGTCCAACTTTGAGAATTAGATCTTCCTCTTCAAACTTCAAAGTATCAGAACCCCGAGCAATTTTATTCTGATATTGAGAAAAAGGTTATCTACTTATTCACAAAATATTATGGAATATGTGAATGCAAAAACAACTGCAACAACAATACACATAGAAAACCATCAGTAAGTTTCTTTAAGAAATGGGAGAACAGAAGATTAAATACATACACGAGTTTCTTGCAGGTTATACTGCAGACAAGAGTAGAAAGCCATCTTGTCATCCTTGTTGACAAAATTATGTAATGCAACATCCAAATCATTGACTGGAAGGATCTCCATTTTCTGTAAGATCAGTAATTGGGTAGAGGGGCTCAGAATGGGTATATATAGTACACATAATAGCATAAAGTAACTTTCTACTGTGAATTCATTTGATACATAGTAAATTCAACTGGATCTAGAATGTAAGAAAGAAATTCAATAAAGAAAAACTCATAAGGCAAAAGCTTCTAGTATGAATCATATGAGGCAATCTGATAGTTTCCTATTATAAAAATACAACCTTGTCTACCAGAGGAAAATATTGTTCCAACTTTATGTAATTACAAAAAAAAAAACAGTAAGGAAGTACCTTTTAAGAATCCTAGAAGTCTAAATTTCTAAAGACATTTATCATGTAACATGATTTACCAGACTCCTTCTTTCGTGATCTAATTGCTTACCAGATTATTTTCGGCAACCAAAGCCTCAATATTTTGCTGATTCAGTTCTTCTGGTCGAAGCCGCTCAGAATCATCAATTTTTGCTGAAGTAAACAGAAACAGTAATTCCATTATCATAACCAGTAAAACCAGGTATCATCAGATAGGATGTCAAAAAGGAAAGAAGGAGAAGGTGCTGGTGTAAAACACTGTTAAGGTCATGCTTGTGTCAAATAACAAGAAAGGTAGTTACAGGGAGATATCACATAAAATGAATGATTTTCTATGTTCAAATGTTCTCAAACCTCAATGGCCACAATTTAAGAGGTTCAAAAATCTACTGAGAAGAAAAACACTGCAATTGTTATAAAATGCGAGCTGCTACTTAAGCAACAAGCTACTTGAAATGGATAAGCCATAAGGGTTCAAGTTTTGTAGTAGTAATTGAATGGATGTCACAGTACCACCAGAAGGGCTTATGGTATGGAGAAGCAGTGTGAAATCATGGCAATGATTTCCACACTCCACTTGGGGTGGAAATAAACTCCACCTAGGGTGAGAATGCTAGGGTATCATAGTTATGGGGAGTAGAGGAATCACCTGTAATGACCGTGAAATTTTAAACTCCTTATTAATTAAATATGTAATTTAATTGTAATGAGTTAGTTTTGTGAGTTTATTAAAACCTTATGTGGTTATGAGAATTTATAAAATGATTAAAGGGAGTCACTAATAGTTGATTTAAATTAGTGGACTAACCCTAAGAGTTTGATATCAAAGAATTGTTAGGATTCTTAATGATTAAATATTCAATCTATTTGAATATAGTGGCAAGATTTGTACATATTAATTTATGTCAAGTATGGGTATATCACCATTGAAGAAGTTAAATCATCTCATATAGGACTTATGTGGTGATAGAAATTTGAACTGGCTTGAAGCTAACCCATTTTGGAACTGTCAGGGACCGGCGCAGCTGCGCTCTCCCAGTACAAAATGGCGCAACTGCGTTATTTTATTGCGTGTATTTAATGTACATGGGTTATATGATGTGGGTACATAAATAATTCCCAAATTTCCTTTGTGTAGTAGCAGTAACACATTTATATTACATTATGGGACTTACATTTATATTCCTTTGGTATGCCATGATGTGTTTAGGAAGTAGACTTACATGTTTGAACTCTTAAATGATGCTCTGCAGAACAGAGCAGGTCACTACCTCTGGTGCAGGCATGGCGCAGTTGCGCCCTATTTGTACTAGGGTGAAGCGCAGCTGCGCCGTAGCTCAAAATCAGTTTATGATTTCTGTTGGTTATATGTGTTACTAACTTGATGTTATGACCTAGATACATACCTATAGAGGAGTATAACATGATATGTAAAGCTTTCGTATGTGGTATGAAGTAATCAACTTGGATTAGTAAGGAAGTTGTAGCAAAACTTAAAGTTTTCAAAACTAACTTTGCGGAAAACTTGTGTTCACGAGTTCTGAACTTATGAGACCATATACACGACTAATTTGGAACCTAAATGATCATGATATGTGATCCATAGATGTTGTATCCATGACCAACTTGACAAGCTTTGTGCTAGAACTTGGTTTGAAAAGAAAAGTTTAGTTAAGGCTAATGAACATGAACGCTAAGAGATTTAGATTCTGATCTTGAAAGGAGGTTAACATGACTTAACTCCTTATGATAAGAGTTTTGAAGTTGTCTTATATGTGCTATCTTACATCATTCATGCTAAAATGATTTCAAAGACAACCTTGGACATGTTTTCAAACATAAGTTGCATATTATGTGAGTACTTAGATACTAAAGTAGTAAGATGTCATGTTGTATCTATTATATACCTAAACATGATTCATATGTATTAAGCATGATAACTCAACTGAACATGGGTTTAGAGCATGATTTGAGGTATTAAATGATGTTAATTGTGAATAAACAATATGAACATCACGAACATGTGTAATAACTGATTTTGAAATCTCTATACGGATATATAGTCAAGTTATAAACCATGATAACTACATAATCTTGTTATGCTAGTTGTTAGTTAAAACTTGTGGAAGTAAACTCAAGTATGATCATGTGTTATATGTGAAACTCTAACATGTATGTATGTTAATATGTATGTATAGGTGTATGTTAGAGTTGAATCAAGTCGAGAGAGCGTTAGCTCAACCTTGGTTTGGCCAGGGATAAGTAGCAAGGCTTGCCCCTAAGCTAACTTTAAACCAGCGCAATGCCAGCTTTTGCCATATTTTGTTTTTGGTTTGAAGTTTCAAGGCATGCTTATATGATTACTTTACCTTGCAATGTATGACCAATGTGCCATATAATGTGTTGAAAAGCATGCTATGTGATGACTTGATTCTTTTAAGTGTAGACTCGTATTAGTTTACACATACTAATTGAAATGATCGACTTGATAATGTTAGGTCGTTTCAACGCAAGTTAATTAAAGTTAGTATTATACTGTAGCTGAGCAAACAGGCAAGTTTCCTAACTTAAACAAACTTTGGATTTTGTGCAAGTTCTTGAATTTCATACGATTCATATGTTGAATGCAAGTTTTCTGAATTCTTACTCTTTTACTTGAGCAAGTTTCCCTAACCTTACTCAAATTTAAATTGAGCAAGTATCCGAACACTATATTATTGTGTTGCAATGTTTCCTAGCTTACACAACTTTGTTTGTTGTGAAAGTTTCTTATCCTTCTCATATTGTATTGAGAAGGTTATTGTTGAATTGAAAGTTATTCATTTAAGCTTGAATCTTATTTCCAAGCATGCTATTAAGTGGTTTAATTACTTTACAATTATTCCACATCGATATTATTGATATTCGCACTTAGTGCACTTGAGTTCGTACAGTCTTGGACTTGTACATCATTTAAAGTTCAATAATTCTTGAATCGTTTGAGATAGAAGTCCGAACCTTTGTTCTATTGAATGTTGTATGAAGTTTTATAAAAGCTATCCAAACCAATTGATGGTAAGAATTCTTAGACTGAAAGAACACCCCTTCTATGATAGGGGAGTACCCTAGGTATCTGATATAAGATACAAAGAGCAGATTTAAATATTATGCATATACGATTATACGTGAGACCGATCCCTCATGTACTTATTCTCAGAGTCGAGAACCAAAGGGTCAATTAGCTATTGATTCCATTGGAGTGTTATAGTTCAAAGTCTACTTGACTAGCAGTTATTCTAAAAACAAATCATTATCTTTGCTTATAATTTTCATATTGTTGAATCCTTCAGATATTCATATTGTTGAATCCATTGCTAGATATTTTTCCATTCATCATGATATATCCTTATTGTTGTATTTAAACTTGTTGAGCAAACTTGTTGCTCATAATTATATTGCAGCTAAGCCCGAGACCTCAGGGAAGGACAAGGGTAAAGGAAGGATGTAGAATAGTGGCAAAGAGCAGACTTTACCTTATGCCTAGTTTTAAATTACTATTATGTAATATGAACCCTAATGTTTACTTTAGGATATGTTTGTAAGATGATATTAAGGTTATCGTATCTTGGGACTAGTAACACCTTTTGAAATGAACGACGTACGTTTATTATATTCCGCATTTTAGTCATCGTATATTGTTTAGAGGTGGATGTTTGTATTTTATCGTGATGATCGAACCAGGGTCAGAGGACCCGGACTCGGGGACGTCACAGATTGGTATCAGAGCTGTAGGTTATAAACGTTAGGAATGCGGAACCTAGGTTATAACCTTATTAGAAAACTCAAGTAGAGTATGTAAGGATGGGTTGAAAAAATTCATCGAGTTTTATTGTGATACTGAAGTTGTTTATTTAAATCAAGAATGATTAATAGATGTCTTAAACTTCTTAATGCTAACATGAATAGCATATCACATAAAGCCTAATAGTTTTCTTCCTTTCCTCAGATCATGCCGCTAGGAGAATTCAAATGAATCGGAGGAGGAAGGATCCGTTAACAATGGTGGAGGGGCAAATGTTGATCCAATGCAGAACTTCGTTAACCTATTAACTGAGGCAATGCAAAACAGACCCCCGCCAGCAGCAGGGCAGTCAGGACAACACTTGGCTAGCTTTAAGGACTTTAAATCGGTAGGACCACCAGAATTCCGGGGAACCCTGGACCCAATAGAAGCCCAGACTTGGATAGAAGAGATGGAGAAAGTGTTCGAGGTCGCACTTGTGGCCGAAGCACAAAAGACATGTTTGCCACTTTCATGATGAAAGGCGAAGCTAACTATTGGTGGAAAGCCAATAGGGGCCGAGCAGACGGAGTTATTCCTTGGGTTAGATTTAAGGAACTATTCCTCGAGAATTACTTCTCGGAGAATACACAACAGGATATAAAAGTTAAGTTTCTGGAACTGAAACAAGGTAATATGTCTGTCACAGAGTACGCGGCGAGATTTAACGAGTTAGCCCGATTCGCTCCACATCGTCGTTGACGGAGGCCGTGAAGGCGAGGAGGTTCAATTAGGACCGAAACCATGGGTACGTGAAGCGGTGGTCAGATTAAAGATTAAGACTTACTCGATCTTTTGGAAAGGGCTATCATCATTCTTAGGAGGCAAAATGGCCATCGCTCGATTCAAACAAGAAAAGAAGACAGTCGAAGAAGCGCGAAAGGGGAAGCAAATGAGGCAAAGAACTCCAAACAAGCGTAAATGGACGGAGAGCCAATCCTCTGGAGGCAATAAGTCCGGAAAAGAGGCTAAGAGAAGTATGAAGTGTAACAACTGTGGGAGGAATCACTTGGGGGAGTGCATGAAAGGAAAGAGTGTTTGTTATCGTTGTGCACAACCAAGGCACATGGCTCCTCAGTGTCCGAATAAGCAGAAGGGAGGATGTTTCTCGTGTGGAGCCACGGACCATCAAATTAAGGACTGCCCGGAGAAAAAGGTCGATGCAGCTAGCGGCAACCGCAACAACAACAACAACAATGGGCTGAGCATTGGAAGGCCAGCCAGTCAAGCCAACAAACCAACGTCACGAACGTTAAACATGACCGTACAGGATGCGGTGGAGTCTAAGGACGTGGTGTCAGGTATCATTCCGATCAATGATATAGATTCATACATGTTATTTGATTCGGGTGCTACCTGCTCTTTTGTTTCCGAAGAATTTGCTAAACAGTTAGACTTACCCCGTTAGAACACCCTATGAACGTAGAAGTAGCGAACAAGGAAATTATCCCCGTAGAATACATTCATAGGAATTGTTATACCGAATTGCGAAGATTTAAGCTCAAAATGGATTTGATACCGATTCGTTTGGGGGAGTTCGATGTAATCCTTGGAATGGATTGGTTATCGGTTCACGGAGCAGTTATAGACCGTGAGAAGAAATGTGTACACCTTAAGACTCCAAGTCAAAGGTGGTATTTTATGGTAGTAAATCGCCGAGACAATCTCATTGTCTGACGATGGTGCAAGCGCAGAGATTGCTTAGGAAGGGTTGTATAGGTTATTTGGCTCACGTGGTTGATACTCGACGAGTCGAGAGTGAACTGAGTCAGATACCTATTGTAAAGGATTTCGTTGATGTCTTCCCAGACGAGATTCCTGGATTGCCACCGGATAGAGAGATTGTGTTAGTCATTGATTTGGCACCAGGGACAATACCGATATACAAAGCCCCGTATCGTATGGCACCGGTAGAGATGAAAGAACTGATGGCTCAATTACAAGAGTTGTTAGATAAGGGATACATTCGACCGAGCGTCTCACCGTGGGGAGCACCAGTCTTATTCATAAAGAAGAAA
The DNA here is from genome assembly GCA_020205615.1 of Panax quinquefolius. Lineage (NCBI taxonomy): Eukaryota > Viridiplantae > Streptophyta > Magnoliopsida > Apiales > Araliaceae > Panax > Panax quinquefolius. The sequence goes on from CM035161.1 coordinate 3,728,996, forward strand.
GATGGGTCGCTAAGACTTTGTATCGACTACCGAGAGTTGAACAAGGTCACCATTAAGAATAAGTACCCGTTGCCCGTGATAGATGATTTGTTTGATCGCTTAAAGGGGCAAAAGTACTTTTCAAAGATCGACTTGAGGACCTAAGTTATCACCAACCGAAAGTGAGGCCTAAGATATTCCAAAGACGATTTCAAACTTCAAGATGGACACTTTGAGTTTCTGGGAATGTCATTTGGATTAACGAACGCGCCAGCAGCATTTATGGACTTGATGAACAGAGTGTTCAAACAGTATTTGGATAAGTTTGTTGTCGTATTCATCGATGACATTCTAGTGTATTCAGAAACGGAAGAACACGCCGAGCATCATCGGATAGTGTTGGAGACATTAAGAAGAGAAAAGTTGTATGCAAAATTCTCCAAGTGTGAGTTTTGGTTGCAAAAAGTGCAGTTTTTGGGGCACGTTATTGACAAGAATGGCGTTTCGGTGGATCCAGCGAAGGTAGAAGCAGTTATCAATTAGGAGCAGCCGAAGACGCCGACTGGAATCAGGAGTTAACAGGCAAGTTTCCTAACTTACACAAACTTTGGATTTTGTGCAAGTTCTTGAATTTCATACGATTCGTATGTTGAATGCTAGTTTCCTGAATTCTTACTCTTTTACTTGAGCAAGTTTCCCTAACCTTACTCAAATTTATATTGAGCAAGTATCTGAACACTATATTATTGTGTTGCAATGTTTCCTAGCTTACACAACTTTGTTTGTTGTGAAAGTTTGTTGTGAAAGTTTTTTATCCTTCTCATATTGTATTGAGAAGGTTATTGTTGAATTGAAAATTATTCATTTAAGCTTGAATCTTATTTCCAAGCATGCTATTAAGTGGTTTAATTACTTTACAATTATTCCACATCGATATTATTGATATTCGCACTTAGTGCACTTGAGTTCGTACAGAATTGGACTTGTACATCATTTAAAGTTCAATAATTCTTGAAATGTGTGAGATAGTCTGAACCTTTGTTCAGTCAGACAAGCGTATGAAGTTTTATAAAAGCTATCCAAACCAATTGATGGTAAGAATTCTTAGACTGAAAGAACACCCCTTCTATGATAGGGGAGTACCCCAGGTATCTGATATAAGATACAAAGAGCAGAGTTAAATATTATGCATATACAGTGTACGTGAGACTGATCCCCTCATGTACTTATTCTGTAGTCAGTAACCAAAGGGTCAATTAGCTATTGATTCCATTGGAGTGTTATAGTTCAAAGACTACTTGACTATCAGTTATTCTAAAAGCAAATCATTATCTTTGCTTATAATATTTATATTGTTGAATCCATTGCCAAATATTTTTTCATTCATCATGATATATTCTTATTGTTGTATTTAAAATTGTTGAGCAAACTTGTTGCTCATCCTTAGTATATCATGAATTATATTGCAACTAAGCCCGAGACCTCAAGGAAGGATAAGGGTAAAGGAAGGATGTAGAATAGTGACAAGGAGCAGACTTTACCTTATGCCTAGTTTTAAATTACTATTATGTAATATGAACCCTAATGTTTACTTTAGGGTATGTTTGTAAGATGATATTAAGGTTATCGTATCTTGGGACTAGTAACACCTTTTGAAATGAACAACGTACGTTTATTATATTCCGCATTTTAGTCATCGTATGTTGTTTATAGTTGGATGTTTGTATTTTATCGTGATGACAGAACTGGGGTCAAAGGACCCGGACTCGGGGGCGTTACATCACCTGTCTCTAATTTAAAATCCATAATTCAAAGTCTTTCGCATCCAACAGTTAAACATCTGAGAGTTCATCAATTGGTATTTCGGGGCACAGAATTAAGATACCAATCTTCCAAAGAACTGAATGGGGAAACAAACAAAAGGTATATTTATCTAAAAAATCAATGTGTTTTACAAGTTTTAAACTCTTGAGCTCTATTTTAAAACAAATTAAAGACCAAGATAATACACCAACACCTAACCAGAATCCAAGCAATAATAAATCAAGATAAATCACATACAAAAGTTTGACACATTGTCAGCTACTATGATAATCTCCAAAAGCAGATCAAGCTTTTAACTAAGAACAAAAAAATCTTAGGAAGAGAGATCAACACAACACTAAGCTATCTGTCACACAAGTGGTTGATAAGAATTAGGGGGAACATTTAGAGGTATCGTGCAATCTACTAAATCTTGATAAGGGAGTTATAGAAAGAAAAACTGAGAGCACCATGGGGTTGAACTTACATATACTGTGACCTTTTTTCGAAGCCTTTGAGAATATGAGAATGTCCTGGGGATTCGCAACCTAAAGATCTTAAACTAGTCATTTACCTTTAAAGAGAGAGAAAGGAGATTTTTTTGTGTGTGGGGGGGGGTTAAAGCGTTATCCTCCACATTAAGATTAGTGAAAGATAGGAGAAATTGAGAAAGTACCTTTCCCACATACTTTTGCCCAAACCTTTGAGGATTTATTGTTATGAATCCAGAGTAATCTACCTGTCAAACCAAACAGGTATAGAAATTAGGGAATGCAAACAAAAGCTAGTGAAGAACCTAACAGGAGGAAAATAGATATGTAAGTGTGCAATAGACTTTAAAGTTAGTATCAATCTAAATGGGAATATAATACCTTTACTCGTACTAATGGAAGCTTGAGCTCTGATTTATTAACAGCCTTTTGGCTAGACTTGTCTATTAGATTTCTAACCTGCAGCAATCAAAAGTTAGAAAATTCCTTTTATAACATTTTAAAATATAAGTTATACAATGTCTCCAAAACATGTGAATTATACATAAATTATGACAATGGTTCGTCAATGTGAAAAAAGAAGAAGAAATTTTACCACTTTGTCCAAATGTTCAAGAATTGAATTTTGGTCATTGGGATCAATGTCAGGTTCATCCTTCAATACTACCTGTATCATGAACATTTGAGTAGTTTAATTTTTAACTCGAATTACAATACTCTCTCTGTCCCAATTTATAAGGCAAAATTTCCTTTTTCGGATGTCCCAAATGATGACAAAGTTGCACAATAGATAGTTAGTGCAAAGTGAAAAATACCAAATAACCTCTTATTAAATCAGTGTTCTAAAAATCCCCGCCTAGGTCCACCTAGGCCCCCCTTGGCGCTAGGCCCCCCTGACGCCTCACCTAGGCCCAAGGCAACAAAAAAATCAGAAGATTAGGCAGAGCCTAGACGGAGAGTTTTTTTTTTTTAATAACTACTCAAACCAGATCTTGATATATTTATTTTTCTAATGATTTACCATATTCATAATACATGTTGTAGTATATCAAATCACAACAAGAAGTGAACAATATCAAGTCAAAATGAATAATTTTATTATAGTTGTAATTTTTTGAATTTGTGCCAACTTTAAATTATATAAATGATGATACATTTGTAATATTTAGTTTAATTTAATTTAATTCTTAAATTTATGTTTAGTTTCTTAAGTTTTAATATTGAATTAAATTCTTGAAATTTTAAATTTTATTATTTAATAGCAATCTTGTTTATGAATAAAACTAATACGTTAAAAATATATTTGAACTTTGAACAATTGCATATTTGTGTTTGACCTTTGACATTAGCAATATGGATATGTGTTTGAACTTTAAGCAAAGATCTTTATCATCTTTATTATAGATTGTTTTGCTTTATATTATTGTTTTGTTTGGATAAATATGAGATAAAATATTAAAATTAGCTTAAAATAAAAAATCCCGCCTAGCGCCCAGGCCCCGCCTAGGCCCCCCTTAGCCGCCCGCCTAGCGCCTTTTAGAACATTGTATTAAATGCACATAACCTGAAAATTATAATGGGTCCCTCACTTTGCTTTTCAAGAAATATGATTTAAGATATTCATATTTCATTTGACTTGCACCATATCCCAATACAAACACTCCATTCCCAAGCTAAATTTGAAGTACTCTAAATTTAACAAGTATAAAGTTGGAAAGTTAAAATCTTAATACATAAGTGTCATTTTATTAAACTTTGTGCTACTCAAAATTTTGCCTTTAAAATGGGACATAGGTAGTATATATTTACATAAACAGACATAAGCATACCTCAGTATATTCAAATGGTCTCACTGAGTTTAAAGGTATCTTCGTTGGTCGATATTGATTCCCCTATATAAAATTGATCATTTATTAGACACGCCTGATTAATGAAGCAAATCTATATGAAAAACTAAAGCAAACTTGATTCAAAAAGAAGATTGTGGCAGAAAGAGTGAATCAAGTACGAATTTCCAAAACAACCTTAATCTCTATAAGCAGTACATGTTTAGCCTTTGATTCTCCATCAATTAATGATGTTGCAACAGAAGAACCTGGTTGAGTAATGTGGAAACCCATACCTGGAACTTCCTACTAAGATGCAATTTTTATTTTAGTTAGAATACATAAAAAGATCAGCCAGTTAAAAAAAGAACCTCCAATCTGATGGTACCTGAGGGTCAACAAGACATTCATGTTCATGTCCCCAAACTATGAAGTCTAGGAACCGCGGTAGAAAATGCTCATTTATGGCGTTCTTAGGATTCGTTTTCACTCTGTAAAGTCGAGGAAAAAAAGATTGCTACATAAATGTGTAGATCACTAGAAATACATCACTAAGATTGCTACATAAATGTGTAGATCACTAGAAAATGCTCATTTATGGCGTTCTTAGAATTCGTTTTCTTATAACGCTTGACTAATACATCACTAGAAATAAGTGAAACCTGTTTTGATGAAGCACCAGAATATTGAACCAGTCCACCACTTGACACTCTTCTTGAGCTTCAGGTCGCATCCATTGTACAGCATGTGGTGTCTATGGAAACACAAAAGTAAACCCAACTAAGACGAGAGAACTGTGAAAAAAATAGTAATCAAAAGTTATTATAGAAAACAGGTTCAAACAATTACCTGAAACATTCTGTTCAAGCGCTCATCTCTAATGTTTCCAAGGCCGTAGAGAGCTACTGACGTTGAACCCTGAAATTTTTAGACTATTTAAGCATTCTGCAAAGAAATCTATGAATATCTTTATGCTTTATAGCCTCTAATTTAAGATATCTGCTAACGGACCTTCCTAATAAGAATGGGATAGAGTGTGATTTGTCCAACACCAGAACCTCCGAGAATCATTTTCCCGAAATAGTTCACTAGATTGCATGCTGAAAGGATATCCACTGCAGAAAGGTTATCCTATCACAACAGAAGATAAATAAAGGCTTAAATAAGCAGAGTCCAAGAGAAAAGTATCATCAAGTTTTAAGAATATATAAGTATTATTTTTTACTTATGACATAATTAACACCCTCCATCCCTCTGTAATTGATCCTAACAAGTTGGCACATAGTTTAGAAATGTTTCTTCTAGATAATGCTTCAAGTTTGAACCCGAAAGCAAAGAACATAAACAGGAATAAGAAACTACGTAATACGTATACCCATAGAAACACTGTATTCTATGGTACACTAGAAACAAAATTAATCTTTAATTAGAGAAATAAAACTCTATAAATCCAAATTTAGATATTCCAAATTTGATCATAAGTTCTTCATTTGAGACCTAGAAAAGGTTACAACATAAACTATGATTCAACATGATATAGAAACTTCCAACAAAAATTAACTGCAAAACAAGCATCAGTATCCAATGTGTCAAATTTTTGGATTTAATATTTATGATGTAGAAAAAGTCAATAGGCTTCACCATAGAAATAGGTAAAAAGTGAAGGATCCAAAAAAATTAATATGGATAAGAGTACATATAAAAGAAAGATACAAATTAGAGTTAATTAGGGCTTGGTATGGTATAATTTGGGTTGAAATTATCCTTGTTCTTGGTCTATGGCAGTAAAAAATATAAGTGAAAAAAAAAGATGAAAAGTAAAAAAACCCTAAGAATTTAGTAACCCACCAAGTACAATTAAGCAGCCCGGCAAGATTAAGCCACACCAATCAAACATATACAACTACATCTTACCAAAAAGCTACAACTGTAGCACCCATATCTAGCAAATCTGAAACTTCTTTACTTGCGTACGTCCTGAACTCAAAGTCAATATAACACCATGTTTCCTGAAGATCACTATACATTGTTGGGGTCATTCTCTAAAAGCTTAAACTATTAAAATAATCAGTTAGTGAAGTTAGTATCAGACCTCTAGGTTTAGTATTGTGTAACCCACCAAGTACAATTAAGCATGCATTTGATTCTCCCATTAGGTTTAGTATTGTGTGCATTATGGTGCACCTTAGTTTGTCCCTGTACTTGCAAAGGGAAATCTCAATTAAAAGCATGATGTACATTGTTAGGCCCTTTCTCTAGTAGGCTAATAGCCTAAGCTTTTAGAGCAGTTGGTAATTAACAAAAATGAAGATAAATTATGACTCAATTCAACCCAACACACATAGTTTGAATCTCCAAGGCATGTGCTTATTCTAATCTTCAATTCTCCTTATATTTTCTGCATGTCCTTCATCAATAGGCATGTTCAGCATAAATGAAACCAAGATTCTCTTAATTGAAGATATCCTTTAAACCGCATTACAATGATTCAAAGGCTGTGGTCTGTGCTGAAAACATAAACAAACTAGATATTCCAACTTACGAGCCACACTATATGGTAGCTAGTTTGACTCTTGCGCAAATGATGCCCGTGTGCATAAAGAAAACACAAATTAGAATATTAAGTTGATTGCAATTATAAGTCTATTAGTTAATTTTTTTATAAAAAAAATTTGCAAGCAATAACATGTTAATTGTTGATCAACTATTAGTCAAATAAAACATTCAACAGAGAAGCAGAAACACAACCTTTGAAGAACTTGTATGAACAATGTACAATTAGAAAATAAATACAGAACTATATTGTACAAGCTGTACCACTCCAGCAGGGTCATCATGATTTCCATGAATACTGAAAACTGGCAAGCCTACGTTGAAATGAGGATCTTCGTAATTCACATGACCAAATCTGTTAAGATTAAGAAAAATTCTGTTACAAAGAAAGATACCATATGAAATTGATGACTAAAATAGAAATAACTTATATGATAGTACTCCTCTGTCTGTCTCAATTTGAGTATTATGTCTCAAAATCATGTCTGGCATGGATTTTAAGACCAGCCACACATTTAAGTACATTTTTTTCCAAAATTTCTTCTTTTAATTTGCACTTTAGATTAAATTATAATTTCATAAAAATGATATAACATATTACCTTTATATGTATCGTTTTAACGCCATAAAATCTATGCAAAATTACACCTAACTTAGTTTCATAAAAATGATATAACATATTACCTTTATATGTATCGTTTTAACGCCATAAAATCTATGCAAAATTACAGCTAACTTAGTTATGAGGGAGTACAGGTTTATCATTTTTCTAATTAGTTCTTTGATAATTAATTAGAGAACAGAGGATACATTAAAACAAGGAAGATAATAGAATAAGTCCACCGATACAAGACAAAAATGACACATATCCCTTTAAACTATACACAGATCGGTAGGGAGCAATAAAAGTAGTTTTACCCCAGTACAATTAAAAGACAACTAGCTACCTCTAACTATCTAGCATTAAACTCGCTCCAAAAGTCCCCATAAAACTAAGAAGAAGCAGACTTCTACAGTATAAATTTAACATATACACATTTGTAGATATTATAACCAAAAGAACTGTTGCAAACATGATTCTGCTACCCATTTTATGCTTTTGCTTTCTTTATTTTTTTGGGATGGGGTAGGGTGGGGGGTGGGGAGAGAGGGTGGGGGGTGTAATAACACAACAATGTAATATATAATAGAGAAAACCTTTGAGAGCTGGATAAGCCTTTGAGAGCTGCAGACAGAGTCATATATAACCACTGGAAATTACCTTGGAAAATCGAATTTCCCTCTTTCTTTTTCTTTTTCATTTTAATTTTTTATTTCCCTTCTCATATTTTAGTACATGTCCTGTTGTTACACGATGTGTTTTTCAGTTTTGTAGCTTAGGGTTGAGTTGCAGAGGCTATTTGTCTGTTGGCTTCGGACTCCTTTCCTTTATTTTTGACTATTTCTACTAAAGTCTAAACTTACCAAAATATAACGATGAAAATATTTTCAATGCATGCAGAACAGAGAGCACAGAAGTAAGTCATTAGACTCATTACATATTTGCAAAGTTGACGGTCTGATCGCTGACAACTTGGAATTGTACTGGTTGATCATTGAGACAGTATCGACGGAGAATCTCTATTGCCTTCACTAATGTTGACCTTGATGGCTTGTTCTCATGAAAAAGATCGCCACCTAGAAGTACAAAATCCACCTGATGCCACACTGAAGTCAATGAGAACCATTACACCCATATTATAAGCGGATAAATGGTCAAGTTAAATATACCGTAATTCATAATTGTAAGACAATTGAACAACAGAAATCCAGAGACTTTAATTTGAGTGCTTTAGAGAAACAAACAAAAAGAAGAGCAACACTGGCACACAATAAGCTAGGAGCAAAAAGAGAAGCAAATAATAAGCAGACTCATCCCCAAAAGAAAAATGCTAACAATTATCCAAAATAGAGAATGAAGTAGATGCAGATGCATGCACAAGCAAGAGCAGGCCAATTTGGAACAACAAACATAAACATCGAAATAACATTGTCTATGTATTGTGTAACATGAGAGATGTTGAAATGAGAATGTTAAAGTGGATGTGTGGCCATACAAATTGGATCAAATAGAAAATGAGGATCTTCAAAAGAAGGTTGGGGGTACCACCAACTACAGATAAGATGAGGGAACATCAGTTAGATGGTTTAGTCATACTCAACCTCGGCCTATTCATGCACCATTGAGAAGAGAAGTCTTATATCTATAGTGATGAAGAAAATTAAGTTAAGTTATTAACCGAGTTCATGGCATGTGATAGGAGCAAGTGGAGGAATGTACATATGTTTATATCTTTTTGTTTTGTTTTATATTTCTTTATATTCCCTCCTTGTTTTCCTTCTAAATTTATATATATATATATATATATTGTGGGTGATTTTTCATACATTTTATTTTATTCTCTTTATTTATGTTTCCTTTTCATTTTTCATATGTTTTATCCTTTATTCTCATTGTCGTTCTATTATTACGTTTTCATATAGATTCATTTTATGCTTACCCCAACTACTAACGTTCAGTTGAGTTGAGTTGCCTATGCATTGAGGGGATAAAGAGACATGAAAAGAGAAAACAATGTTATGAACAAATAAATTATAAAACTATCACCTTCTTTTGCTCTGCAATTGAACATATCTCTTCAAATGCCTGAAAGGAATCATGTCGTCGTATTTCATCCTTTTCCATATAGCCTAGATGACAATCTGTGGCTACAAGTATTCGAAGTGTATTGCTAACATCCTCCCTGAAACTTTCCTTTGTTATACAAAATAAAAGCACCTCTGATAAGATATTAAAAAAAAAAGAACTTTACTTATCCAAAATAATAATAAAAAACTTTACTTCATAAATCCCCCCTCAGGAAGCAGATTGAGCACTGAATAAGAAAACTTAAATATTTCGCATAATTATTCGTTCACAGTATGCAACTAAGCAGGAAAAAAAAAGATAAGTGTTGATGATAACATTAAGCTGATTCACAATAATAGTTGCCCGAAGGGAGGATCATTTATATAGCAGAATAAACACAGAAGAAACGAGTTAGAGAACAATATTCATAGATCCGGTCAGGAGATTCATAAATCATAATATTAGTGGAAACTACAGTCAAGCCAGTGTTGATGGACTAGCAAATGAATGACTTTTCTCTCTTCACCATTGATTAGAATAGTACTACAAGCAGAGGACAAGAGGGGGTAGTCTTACCTTGACAAATCACCCATTTAAACAAAAGTTCACCTCTTAAAACCTGCAAAAAAAAAAAAACTTTACATGTTCGAAAACCTATCATTCTGGCATTCTGCACAAGGCCACAGACTTGAATCAAAATTCATTTTTCATTACTATATGGTCCTATGCTAATGATCTTGGATTCAGAATATTTAGAAGTATGAAAAAGAGAGACTTAGAAACCTAATATTATGAAAAATAATACTCCCTCCTTTGCAAAATAGCAAAATGATTTTGTTTAGTTACAAAATATATTAGCAAAATGACTTATGGAAGTATAAAATACAAGTGAATGCCTCCTTTTATGAAGATAAAGCTCTTTTCCTTACTTTTTATATTTTTTACTATGTTGCTCTTATATTTTGGTAAGGCCAGAGTAGTAGTATATTAATACATACATATCGAATTTCTGAAGAAAAAAAATACTCCGTCCATCCCATATCCTTTGGCCAAATTAAAATTTTAATGATCAATAAATAAAAATATTATGATCAATAAATATAGGCTTATAAAAATGGACAACTAAAACTGTAAAATAGGAAGGAGGGATATCAAATGGTAAGCCTTCTTATTTTTATTGTGCACAAGCTCGAGTCCATCCCAACAAAGTCAGCAAATGCTACACAATAAAGTGTTGTATTTTATGTTAAATAAAATATTACAAAGTTAAATAAAATATACATATTAACTTATGGAGATTCGTGGGAGTCTGTTATGAAAGTGATATCACATAACTGATTGTCAAAAAGTGGTAACTAAATTTTTTTCCTAAAAAAATTCATTATCAGCATTACATAGTCTCCAGTTATTATTATATCCTTTACCATACAACAAAAATGAGAAGAGGAGAGGAACGATTTGAGCATAATGTTACGAATTATTGCTATGCAAGGCACAGAGTTTCCCAAATCTCAGTGAATACTTCAATAATAACAACCAAGAAATTATTAAAGAAGAAATTCCCAAATAACTAACACATAATCTTAGGTTAGTTATGCACAGTTCCTCAAATTTTATATAAGAACTTTTGAAAGGTAATGTTCAAACGAGGGCAGACCTGCTATGCGATTTGAGCTGGACTGCGAGGGCGGAGAGAAGGGCCGAATAGGATTCTAGGGCTTCGCTTTCTCTTCTCTCTAGCTTCGAATGTGCAGCAATCGCGTTTCTGGAGGGGCTTGGCTTTCTCTCTCTTCGATTTTTGCAGCTGCGTTGTTGGAGGGGACGAAGAGCTTCGCTTTCTCTCTCACCGATTTTGCAGCAATCGATTTCAAGGGAATCGATTTTAGCAGCGAGGGTTTTCTTGCGAGAGCGTATTTTTTCAATTTCCAACTAAGCGAGGAGAGAGAATGAAAAAACGAGGGCTTTAAATAGGAATGAGAGACGTAATGTTTCGGCACATCTTATGTTTTCATAGTAGTAGTATATAGTATCAATCAATTGTGAGTTTTATGAGTGTTACGCTGTTCTTTATAAAAGTATCAACTCTCTTACTTAATTAATCTTTTAAGTACTAGCGAGCTCATATTGTGAACCTTAATTTATTAACCTAGCTAGATATAAGATTGTGTTAACAATAGGTAGTTGATTTTTTAAAGTAAATTTTACATGTTCATTGCCAATGATGTAATACATATTTGATTAATGTACATTAAAAGTTGTCTATTAGACTGAAAATTATAATGTTTCACCGTATATCATTTCTTCTTTCATTTATTTAATTATTTTTATTTTTGTGCATGGAGGTCAAAAAAAATCCAAGCTACAAACAATATATGGTAGTAGTGAAGGTCTCTATTTTTATTCTGTCCATATAACTGTTACCCCTCCGTTTCTAAAAGAAGAACAAAATACAATTTGCACACATATTAAAAAAATAAAAATAAAATAAATAGAATAAAAAAATTCAAATTTATTCTTAGTATCATAACATTGATGAGTACTTTTAGTTGTTTATACGCTTCACTTTATGTACTTTTATCTTCTTCTTTTCTTAGAACAAAAAAATTTGTATCTTTAGTTATAATTTTGAGAACGGAAAAAGAATTTTTAAGAAAGGTATTAAAGTTTTTTACTACACAATAATATTCTTTGTAATTAATTATATTATTCTATAAAACTAATTGGAAAAAAATATTATTCAAGTGTCTTGTGCAAACCTTATTATTAATTTTTTTTAACTCATAAAAGTTGAATTGGAGGATCGGATGACATATAGAAGTACTCGTAAAAAAGGTTATCGGCTGAAATCAGTTTATCATTGTTTTATAAAATTGAATAAAAAAATTTAAATTTATAAAAGAATTTGAATGAGTTGAAATTGAATAAAAAGTTTTAAATTTATAAGAGAATTTGAACGAAATTTGAATGAAGTAGAACTGTAGAAATTCTAAATATAGAATGAATTGATGTGTTTAATAACTGTATGCCTAAAAAAGCATTCGAAAGACGTGTATTTTCTTATTTTAACCTTTTGTATTTATTATGAACAAATTTATTATGTAATTATAAATAAACAATGCTATCTAAGAAAAATTAAACATAAACTTGTGGACAATCTTTGATGGAGTATATTATTACTAAAATAATTTTAGAATAAACACTAATTTTTTTAATAACAATCTATTAGTCTATAAAACCAAAACAAAAGACTACAACAACATTCATTAAATTGATTATTGACCAATTTGTTAAAAAAAAACTAAATAAATTGTAAACAATAAAATTTGTTTACAATAGTAAAAAAATTGAATATTACATGTAATTTTTAATTGTCTATAGGTAAAAATACTATTCAACAGTACTACTTCTTATCCATCCAACCACAATTTTTTAAATAAATATTTCCACCAACTTAACTAAAACTTTGGTATCGCAACAGCTTCTTCTCTCTTATGTGTTAAATTTTAAAACTGCCAAAATCATCCGGCCAAATTATTGCCTTCATGACTATCAAAAGGATTTCTGTATATTAGCATGACGATAAACAAGGGATGGCCACCTTTTCTGCTATATCTTATCATCAAGCTTGGCTACCTAGCTTGCTAGCCACAAGAATCTTGTTTATTAATTGTTACCTCCAAAGACAATGGCCAGATCGAAAAGTATACAAGAACAAGGGCCAAGCACCCAATATATATATATATATATATATATATATATATATATATAGATACTAATCAAACCAAGAATTCTCTAATATTGATATTCAACATAGTAAATAAAATAAGCTGGTTTTAATTATAGTGTAATAGTCTCTCTCTCTCTCTCTCTCTCTCTCTCTATTTAGAATATATATATATATAATATATATATATATTTAATTTCAATTTTCAACACTTTTTTTTTTTTTTTCATTTACAAAAAATCGCCAATATACAGGATTTTAATACTTTTTTATATAAAATATATATATATAAATATAACATAGTTTTAATAAAAGTTAATTATTTAAAGTTATAAGTGGTTATTTAAGAGAATCATTTCTTGATCTTTAAAAATATATATATATATATATATATATATATATATATATATATATATATATATATATGAACACAATTTAATGATCCATAATAACTATTTGTATGAAGTAGTATTTTTATATGTATTTTTAATATTTTCATATGAATTTTTATATACTTATGTAAAAAATAATCATATAAATGCATGTATGATGTGATCGTTTTAGACTTTTTTTGTTATTTCTAATTATTTGTCGTTTTATATGTATTTTTAATATTTTATATATGATTTTTTTAATATTTTTATATAAAACATTAAAATATATATAAAAATACTAGGACGGACGTGAGACTAGTCAGTTTTTTTAATCACACCCGTATGGGTAAATACTCCAAACCCACACTTATGGAATAAAGTTTTTTGGGCATTAATTAGCTAGGTTCCATTGGTCATATGTAATTGCAATCATTTCCAACCACGTAAGTTTACCCTTATCATTAATTACCCTCCCATACATCCTCCGTCCGATACATGGTATTTTTGGTCATATAGAACACTATTTTTTATTGGTACGGGGTTCCAATTATCCATATTTTATCATTTAGGTCATTTGTTAATTTTATACTATGTCTCACAATTGCATAACATTAAACTAAAATTTCAACAATTATTGTATTCCCAATAAAATAGCAAAAATATATATTTGATATGCATTCTTATACAATTATATATCCCAAATATTATACAAAATTGTTTACTTATGCCTCCACAATGCATGCATTATTATACAAATATAAATCTATGTTATTGTATATATTATATTTTATAACAATAAAAATGATAACAATTAAACAACATATACTCAATAATTTTCACAAATATTCATTATGATAATTTTCTAACATAAAATTCTTATGCACCTAATATAAAACATGTTTTACATAAAATTAAAAATTAATCGGTAAAATTTTTCTTACTTGGTATTTTACTTCTTTTGCTGGTTGAAAATTTGATTTTGACTACACTAGGAATGAATATTAGCTTCTTGGCTCGCAACGATGGTTAGGCAAATAGATCTGCATCTTTTGGATCTATAATATGATTGCCGCTAAAAAGACTAGCTGCAGCGAAAGGTAAAGAATCTATGGTAACCCTCTTTTTATCCTTCCAAAAATTAACGGTGACAGAAGAGCATTAATATTAAAATTTTATCCCTGTCGCTACTCCTACTAATTAAGAATATTGAGTCACTACTAAGAATATCTATGTCGTTACTCCTATTGGTGGCATACTGTGTATCTTGACTAATCGGGGCCATTGAATCACTATATGAACGGCTAGAGATAGTTTTGTCCGAATAGTGTCCATAACAAATGGTTGTTATATATAAAACAGACAGAATGTTATGATTTTATATACTCTATAAAATTATAGCATCAAGCACAATGTTAAGTAATTTATTTTATTGAGTTTTCTTTTAATTCCCTTCTAATTTTTCAAATTTATTTATTTTTCTCTCTTTTCTTTTTAACTGTTTTCGAGTTTTAAACACAAACTATACAAAAATTAATTAAAAGAGTAAAAGAGAAATACAGTCAGTAATAAGGTAATGTTAAATATAACAGGTCTGAATTAAGGAGTGACATTAATTGAATTTTGACTCAATAATAAAATAATTAGAAGTCACTGTACATATATTTAAAAAGAAGAGGAATCATAGTCCCAATATATTAAATGATTAGTCAACTTTTGAAATCATATAAATGTATTTATGAGAATACTATTTTTATATGTATTTTAAATTTTTTATATATTTTTTTTTTTACATAAAAGTGAGACTCATTTATAATTATGTGAGAGAGTCAATATGCTCGGTGTATAATTATTTTTTTTCCAACTCACACAACAGACAATACTCTTATTAATTACACAACAGACAATACTCTTATTAATTACACATATGAATGAAATTAATTTGTATGAAAATGTTATTTAGACAAAACTAACATTCCTACGTGCCCACAAGGATATGTACCTGGGAGGAGACGCGTGTAATATAAATGCATCACAGGTATCATGAAATTGATTAAGAAAAGAACAAAAGTTGGGAAGCTGCGCAGAACCTGTGTTGCTCAAACTTATTAGAATTATTGTTATATCTATGATATACCCTGCTCTGCTATTTATCTGGCTATTATCTCCCCCTTCCACTACCTCCCCTGCTCAATTCCTTTGTACCCATTTGGTGTATTTCTTCAAGTTTCAAACATTATATATTATAATCCCCATATACCCTTAATAATTGTGTACTCCACCATATTATAAACCCTTTATGCATGCATATGTAACTTCTGAAAAACACTTTCTTTAAATCTATGTATTGTATATACACCACTAATATACAAAAAATTGTACATAAAAAATAAGATTCATATTAAGGAGTACTAAACAAAATGTGTAAAACATCTTATGGTGAGTCGCATCTTATTTTTTCTCTTTTTTATACTATTATTTGTGCACAATTTTCTGCTTGTGTATAATTTGTGCTCATAAAATTACTCAGTATACTCGAGCAAAAAAAAATTAAAAAAGACCTTTAAAAAGACAATATCAAACTAATGATATATATACTCTCTATTTATTACTCTCTCCATCCCTTAAGATTATATTAAGTTGTTTTAGAAAATATTTTTTGTCTCTTAATATTTGTCGTTTGAGAATTTCAAGTAAGCATTGATTCTTAAATTTTCAATATTATTTTAAGTATTAAATATAACTTTAATTTTATCACTATTTTATGTCCAATAAATAACATTTTTTTTAATATAAGAAGAATAATATAGGCAATTAATATTATATTTAATGTTATATAATCAATTTTTTTTCTTAATACTTATACACAATTCTAAAAAATTTATATTAAGGGATGGAGGAAGTGTCTTTCATATTAATTATATATACGTAATTTAATAAAGAAAATTTAAAAGGATAATAAGGTATATTCACACCGCATTTGTTTGTTAATGACAAGTAGTTTTATCGGTATCTCTTCCAATCTCCACCCCTAACAATTATTTTTTCTGTCTTCTTCTAGACATCCTTCCAATCTAACCTCGAAAAATCTGTGCATATATTCCATCTTCAGGCCTAACCCAACCCACTTCTCTTTCCTTACCTTGCCCCCACCCTTTCTCTCTCCTCTCTCTCTCTCTCTCACACAAAACACACACACACATTGAGCTAGTTAGCTTAGTGCAAATGGCCAGTCATCATGAGCATGAAATTTCACATTTGTACGATGACACGACTACCGATGAAGATGAATATGAAGATGATGATGATGATGAAGAAGAAGAAGAAGACGAAATGTCTGCAGGAGACCGGAGAAGGGCAGGGCGCAGCACGTGCCGTCCTCGTGGCAAATTATGGTTCCTAGGGAAAGTATTGGACCCTAGGGCCTCATGGATTCAAGAATGGAACCGGGTGTTCCTTTTGGTATGCGCGACGGGCCTGTTTGTGGATCCACTCTTCTTCTATGCACTCTCCATAAGCGAGTCCTGCATGTGCCTGTTCGTGGACGGCTGGTTTGCCATCACCGTCACGGTTCTCCGCTCCATGACGGATGCCTTACACGTATGGAACATGTGGCTGCAGTTTAAGATAAACAAGCGGCCTCATGCCGTCAATGCTGACGAAAGAAGCCGCCTACACGACACCAGCTCCCGCACGGTGGCACTACGCTACTTGAAGGCCAAGAAGGGTTTCTTTTTTGATCTCTTCGTAATCCTCCCTATTCCCCAGGTATACATGATCAGATTCATTAGTTCTTGTTAATTACTAAATTTTTGAACTGTTAATTTAATTAACATTTTTAATTGTATATAATTTAAACTTATGCGTGGAATATTTATTACTACTACATATACTTGGTGATATGATGGTTACGGTTTTTTGTACAGTAGTAAGCCGTTGAAGAGATGACAAAATTCATGCATGTCATCCGTTGTTTTATGCATGCAGTACTGATCATACCAGTAAATACCCTTACGTAGTACGACAGTGCGACCATGTGATGCAACAATATGTATATCTTCCAAGGGGTAAAATGGGGATTCACAGAATGAAATTGATTTTTCAATATTTATGTGAGTAAGTTGGGATGAAATTGATTTTTCAATTTTCACGTGAGTAAGTTGTATTACAAGACTAGAGGATCCACATGGAATATAACTCATCCAATATTTATATATATATATATATATATATATATATATATATATATATATATAGAAAAAATGTATATATAAATTAGATAAACACTGTGATTTATGGCGATGACAGTTTTTTTGTCTTTATGGCGATTTCATTTCATCCGTCGTTATAGTTATTTTGGGATACGCCAATTGTCATGCCATGTACAAAAAAAATCATATAATATAAATCTATATATATATATATATATATATATATATATATATATATATATAATATCTAATCACCCATTTATTCCATTTATATATACCTAGTTTATATTCGATCCGGGGACCTTTTATTAATTGTATACTATTATTTACTCCACTTGTACACTGTACAACTTAGGTCAGAAATTAGTAATTTTTGGTACTATTTTCGTTGTTTCAAGCTTATCAAAATTAAATGTAGCCAGATTAAAACTTGACACCAACACAATATAATTAACAAGATCCGACTATGAAATTATATATTATACTCAAATTTATTTTTAAACTCTTCAGAATTCTTTCAAGTAAATTGATTAAAATTTTGATATTCGTAATATTTTTTTAATAATATGAATATCATAATTCTTAATATTCTGAATTTGGTTTCACTTCGGACAATGGAAAACTGGTATGTATTTAATTCATGTCTTTAACCACCTCATAATTTTCCACCCAAAATACAGTTAAGAAATTGGCACTTTTATAATCTACCTAGTTTTTCCTTTTGTACATTCCCAAGATCAGAGGGCTGGAGAGAAAGCTAGAACTATATATACTTATATATGTATCGATATTAATTAGTGATAAATGAACTCTTCTGTTCATCAAGAAGACATCTTAATTACAGATTATTAGGCTTTGGATCGATCGATCGATCTCATGACATTGAACTGGATTTTGGAAAATATTAAATGATCATATATACTATATAGAATAACATATACAATTAATATCCTTCATTTGTCCAGGTTGTGTTGTGGATAGCAATCCCAGCTTTGATGGAGAAAGGTTCAAGCACTGCTGTGATGACACTATTCCTAATCATGTTTATCTTCCAATATCTCCCAAAGATCTATCACTCTGTGTGCCTCTTGCGCCGTATGCAAAATCTCTCCGGATACATTTTTGGAACTGTTTGGTGGGGGATCGCTCTTAATATGATTGCATATTTTGTCGCCTCACATGTAAGTTCACCAATACTCATTACAGTATATATAATCTCAAAGAATACAAGTATATTGTGTATATATAAATGTCTGTCGTGCATTTTTATACGTAAATCCTAATTAATTTGGTTAACATACATATACTTGTTTAGATACTTTTGGGATTAATTAACATCTCTATATATTTTTGAAACCTTTTAAAATAAGGTATTCAATCCCGGCCTAGCTAATTTTATATATTGGTAATTACAAAACTTGAATTCTTTTTTGCAGTTTATAATATACCTAAAATTTTAGGAAGCTAAAATTTTTAGTTTTGAGTTTCCATCTTTTGATAGATTTTTGCCACTTTTGTTTAATTACAAATTAATTTTCAGCATTAATTTCACTGCATTAAATGAGTAAATATATTAAAAGAATTGCATAATAGGAGTATTTTGAATAAAAAATACGCATGTACGCGTATTTTGAACAAAGTAAAATCTCAAACTTCAACTACATTTACGCGTAATTAGTGACGATTCTTCTGTATTAAATCAATCTAAATGATGTTTCTTGTTGTGAATTAATTGGTGCGACGTTGTAATGGCTATTTTGACGAAATTATCGTTTGTCTATAATAAAGGCTCGTGGTGTCAAGTCATTTAAGTCTAGTCACCTCAAAAATTTATGTCGATTTATAATTAAGAAATTTATTAATATATGATGATAATATAAATATTACATATTTTTTCAAAAAAATCATAATACTCACACTTTGTTCCTTTCAATATTAATAATATATTTTTAAAATTTCCTTTTAAATTACTTATTAATTGAAGTACTTCTCCACTTTTCTATGAAGTAGTATTACTTTAATTAGTTCTCTAGATTATTCTTTTATTATTCACACATCCCCAATAAGTTTAGAATAATAATATTCAAAATTAAATAAATATAATATAATATATATATATATATATATATATTCAAAATATAAGTGGAAAAATAGGATATATATATAAATAGCTAGGACATTTATTGTTGATCCTAAAAAAGAAATTATACAGGACAGGGGGACGGAGGAGCAATAAACAGTGAATATTAACATTAATAATATATATCATTATTTTTCATAGAAAAATGAATATGCATCTTTCAACCAAAAGAAGGGGGCCGAGTGGAAGGGGGTCTCGGTTTCAAATCCTTGTGAATGTAGCAATCAGAATTAATTCTGAACAAATTTAAAGTGAGCCTGAGTATGCATGTCCTGAAAAATCAAAAAAAAAAAATCAAAAGAAAAACAACACGAATTCAATATTTCATCAATGTTTTATTGTTAACATCAAAGTAGATTTATATTATAAAGCCTATGAAGGCTTCCTTCACATATTTTTTTTCTTTTTATTTTTTACTCTTTCGTCTTACAACTTTAGATATTTTATTTTTTTTTTAATGTTCATTTTTTATATATTTTTATTTTCTTTTTTAAATTTTTTATTTTATGTCACATAACTATAAGTTATAACGTATGTAAGTAGTTACTAGTATATATAAATGTTATACTTTACAAAATTAGTTGCCATGCATGATTTCTCGATCATGTCTAAATATATTATTATAATATGGAACCAAAATAATGAGTACGTACTGTAGGCGGTGGGAGCGTGTTGGTACTTGCTAGGAATCCAGAGGGCTACAAAATGCTTGACAGAGCAATGCATGAAAACACAGGGTGGTTGTGGCCTCAAAACGCTGGCCTGTGAAAACTCCATCTTTTATGGAACAACGCACCTGGTGAAAGACAGGGCGCGACTGCTTTGGGGAGAGAACAAAGAAGCTAGGTCTATTTGTGTAATTGGTGACGATAAGTTTGATTATGGAGCTTACAAATGGACTGTTCAACTTGTTACCAATGAAAGCCGTTTGGAGAAAATACTCTTTCCTATCTTTTGGGGCCTCATGACTCTCAGGTAATAACTTAACTTAATTTTTTTCATCACTATATATATATATATATATATATATATATATATATATTGCAATAAGATAATTAATGAAAACTCTTTTTTATATACTATGCGAGAAAGAATCTTATTTATCTCAATAAAACTCAATTTATTTTGCTGATATTATAAAATGACGTAATTTTCATTATGAGGTTATCATTTATTAAGGTAATATTTAGAGTAAACATGGAATATAATTTAATACATCCTCATATATAATTAAGCTTGTAAATGAGACTATTTTTATGGGAAAGGTAGTAGTATTTTCATATAATTAATAATATAAAATGAACAATATTTAGGAAATGCATGATGGTGTTTTAATTAAATGGAACGTACGTACAGTACCTTTGGGAACTTGGAGAGCACAACAGATTGTTTAGAAGTAGTGTTTATCATCATCGTTCTTACTACCGGCCTCCTTCTCGTAACCATGTTGATCGGTAATATCAAGGTAAATGCTTAGTCGCTCAAATTTTCGTTCTAGCTAGTGTTTTCTGGCGATAAAACCTGTGGACATTTAGATTAATTAATTTGCATGGTATGTATAATTATATACAGGTGTTCTTGCATGCAACTACATCAAAGAAACAGGCAATGCAATTAAAGATGAGGAACGTGGAGTGGTGGATGAGGAGAAGGCACTTGCCACTAGAGTTCCGCCAGAGAGTACGCAACTACGAGCGGCAGCGTTGGGCTGCAATGCGTGGCGTTGACGAATGTGACATGATTCGAAACCTCCCCGAGGGACTTAGGAGGGACATCAAGTACCATCTGTGCTTAGACTTGGTTAGGCAGGTATATATATACATATAAACAACATATCAACTTGACCTTATAAACTATACAATTTTATAGTAGCAAGCATGATCAATCCACATTTAATTAATTACATGATCATTGCATATGTTGTTATAATTTGCTGTTTTGGTTGTGACATATATACTCCTAATTTGTTAACACAAAATATATACTTCATGTTAAAAATCAAGTTTGGGAGTATTAATTATAAATCGATCATATATGTCTGCTAGCTAAATTAAGAAGTTCCAATATATATATATATATATATAAATTGATCTTGTAAATGTTTCAGGTACCTTTGTTTCAACATATGGACAGTTTAGTCCTAGAGAACATATGCGATCGTGTAAAATCCCTCATATTCACTAAAGGAGAAACAGTGAGTTCTTAATTCTTCCAATTAATTATTCTAGACATGATAGAAGAATTTTTTTTAATTAGAGTATATATATTTTAACAAACGTAGGTACGTATAAGAGAAAGAAAAAGGGTAGAGCTAGCTAGCTAGCTGCATGTGTAGCTAGTATCAATTAATTAATTAAATAAATAATTTGAATAATTTCATGTAGATAACCAGAGAGGGTGATCCAGTTCAGAGAATGCTATTTATAGTAAGAGGTCATCTCCAAAGCAGCCAAGTACTTAGGGATGGTGTAAAAAGTTGCTGCATGTTAGGCCCCGGAAACTTCAGCGGCGACGAGCTCTTATCGTGGTGCCTGAGAAGACCTTTCGTAGAAAGACTCCCACCATCTTCATCGACACTAGTGACTCTTGAAACCACAGAGGCTTTTGGACTAGAAGCCGAAGATGTCAAGTATGTGACCCAACACTTTCGATACACATTTGTGAACGAGAAAGTTAAGAGGAGCGCCAGATATTACTCCCCTGGATGGAGAACATGGGCAGCTGTTGCTATTCAGCTGGCATGGCGGAGGTATAGGCACCGCTTGACCCTCACCTCTTTATCATTCATTAGGCCGAGAAGACCCTTGTCGCGGTGTTCCTCGCTTGGGGAGGACAGGCTAAGGCTTTATACTGCTTTGTTAACTTCGCCTAAGCCCAATCAAGATGATTTCGATTACTGAATAATTACTTTATTATTATTATTTTTATATATAATAATAGTTAATGGTCGTGTACTCTTTAATTAATTCCTTCCTTTTTTTCATTTTCCTAGCTATTTAATTTCTTGAAAGATCATCAGTAGACTTATTGACAATATTGTAATTTATATATATTGTATTCTGACGTATGTTTTAATATATTTGTTAAGTTACGTTAGGTACATACCAATAATAAATAAATGTTTGTTTCAAACAGATTACTATATATTAAACGTAAATAAATAATTTTTCATAAAATTATAATCAGAAGCTTTAAAACACCTAAACAGGTTACCTCTTTCCTATTAATAAAACGATCACATATTAATAAATAATTCGAGGTTTTTATGAAAAAGAATCAATTTTAATTCTTGGTGAATTTCTGGGAATCTATTAACTACTCTGTTTTAAAATTAGACTCAAACGATCACATATTAAATTATGATATTAATTTGAGGTTGGTTAGTAGTAATTTACTTTTAATTTTACTGTGTTACTTGTTAGTTAATGGAAAAATCTGGATGCACGTATATATATGCTTTTTTAATATAGTCAGAATATATATCATGTTGATGACCTAACTGACCAAATGTTTCAAATTTTAATAACTACTTAATTGTCTAGGGTTGATTCAGACTATAGTCTTCTATCATTTAAACTTCTTTTATATTTTATATATAAAACAACAAAACACAAGCAATGGTAATTTATATAAGGGCTTGTTAACAAGATTTAATTACGAGATTGTTCATTACTTATAGATTTCCTTATTTTCTCCAAAACAAACGAGAGAGAGAGAGAGCCGATAAATTTGACTCTGTCTCTCATTTGATTATTGCCAACATTAGATCTCCAGACAATACATTTTAACGCAATTTTTCCCAGCAGAGCTGAGGGGGAAAATGCCTTAAAATGACCGGTAACAAAATTAGAACGGTATTCAGTAAGGATGAACCAATAATATACTCCAGTGACTTGTGAGTTAGATTTTTATATGTAAAGATGTTTCTTAACAGAAAATTTTCTTTTGTGAATTGCAAAAATAAATAAAAAATAAAAATTCCAGTGGAATACGGCACCTATTTAGCTGCCTGCGTTTGACAACATATTGGGCATTAACAAATTCCTAGGATCTTCAACTGCTCTCAATTTTACAAGAATTGAATTCAGAAAATTGAAGAAAAAGGATTTGGCTTTGTAGCTTAAACCATACCCCAAATAAGTTTTTTGAGAATTGAATTCCCTTCTTCTTTCTACGCTACGCTAGTGAAGCAGAGTCTTGAAGTACAATGAACTTGACGAAAATTTTTATGCTTTCACAGTCTCTGTTAACGCCAAGATCTTTCGTCACGTCCCAATCACCTAAAACGTCCTGATCCTGCAACGTAAACACAATAAACACCACAAGCTGACGGCGGTTCGTCGTGAGGATAAACTCGAGCGTGAGAATCGATATGTGAATTCACGAGGTTTATCGAAAGCGGAATTTATATCGCTTAAAGATTGATATCAAGAGATAATAATAAATCTCTGTGAATATCGATTCTAAATGAAGAAGTGTATGAACGTCATACTTGGTGGAGACTTCCTTTATAAGTTATACCTTCTTGCTCAATTACCATAAGCACCCACTACTTCCGACATTCCCTTTACTACCGATGGGTTCTGCCGATCGCATGTAGTTTTTTCTTCTTTTGATCAAGTTATTACTTCTGCCGATCGAGGAATGGTTTTGGAGGATGGTTCTGTTTCTGGTATGGGTTCGGGAGGAGTTACTAGAGGGACTGACCTGGGTTTTCTGGTAGCTCTCCTCTTTTGTCGAGGGTGAAGGGTCTCTTCTGGCATGAGAACCTCTTCGGCCTCTGTTTCTTCTGGTTGAAATTCATCCGTATGAATTTCTAGCGTGGGATCTACTTCAGGAGTCGCTTCGGTTGGCGTGGCCTCAATTGCTTCCGAAGACTTCCCAGACAAGAAATCTTCGAGTTCCTTTATTTCTGCAGAGCTCGGTCTGATCAAAGATACTGCACAAATCAAACAATTCCATGTTATAATTATATATTATGAAAATATTTTCAAAAAATATAAATATATGAAATAAATCGGTACTTCTACTTTATGGTCATATAACCATGCTTGCTTGAGAGAAGTCCATATTTCCACTCTTCCTTCTAAGTTGTCAAATAACTCCATCATCTCCACTTCGCTCTTCTTGAGAGACATCTCCAAGTCAAGAGATATTTTTTCGTCGATTGCCCGGGTTCGGAAGAGAAGAGATCTACCGGGCCTTTGACGAAGAACCATTTTTCGTGCCATCCCTATTGCTCAAGGGTGTTCACCAATGAACGTCTGTCAAATTTCTCTCCGGACTTGGAGAATGTTCTTTGAGGGCTTTGAACCCCTTCTCCTGGATTATCTTATCTTATAGGCCGTGAAGAAAGAAGTCCAGGGAGGCTCTCGGCGCCCCATTCATGGCGGAAGGCCACGAAGCGCTGAATATGGATGTAGGAGTTCTAAGACCAACAGTGAAAATCCTACACCCAAAAACCCCAAGTAGGGTCACTATAAAGACGCGTGAAGAGGAAACGAACCCCTTCTCCAAGAAAGTCACCGAAATACGGT
This sequence comes from Panax quinquefolius, assembly GCA_020205615.1. Taxonomy (NCBI): domain Eukaryota; kingdom Viridiplantae; phylum Streptophyta; class Magnoliopsida; order Apiales; family Araliaceae; genus Panax; species Panax quinquefolius. Next base: position 3,754,299 of record CM035161.1, read on the forward strand.
AAATCCATCCTTGGTAGTTGATCATCTTCTCTCCAGAGCGAGGGTACCGACAAAGACGTGGGTATCCTAATGTGGAACCGAGTTCAACCTCTTGATTCACCTCGCCATGATAGAAGGAGTGTTGGCATGCGAAAATCGCTCCGTACTCCTGTAGTATTCGGAGGGGGTTTTCTGGGTTTTCTGTTTGGGATTCGTACCTGAAGTCCCCTCATGAAGGTTAGGGTTTGGTGGAACCACGGTGATGGGTGTTACAAGTATGGGAGAACTTTGTTCAGGGTTTTGAGAAGCCATTTGTGATGATTTGCAGAGAGAAAGAGATCAGAAATTTTAGAAGGCGCTCGAATTTCAAATGAACAGGTAAAACTGTCAAATTTGGTAAAGTTATCCTTTTATCTTGATTTCTGCGGTGTTCAAAAGGTGCATTAAATCTTAGTAATAATTTGGAATTTGAATGGGAAGCGTCCGGGTTTGTCCCGTACTTAATGGATAGAGTCTTTTCCGAATTGGGCCTTAATTTCCTTTCATTTCATTTCATGGACAATAAATGGGTACATTTTAATTACACCTTGTCATTTATTGATTCTCAAGAAAATATCATGGATTATTTATAGTTTTCATTAAACATTCTGCTCAACAAAAAACTGAGAAAGAATGTTGTTGGGTGCGATATTTTATCTCTTTAGGTAGAATATATTGAAACTTATTCTTTTTATTCTATTGGGCTTTATTATTGAATTATGAAAATCATTAAGCCCAATCATCATATTATTTTCATTTCAAACTTATAAGGCCAAGATTGGTCAATGGATCAATCATTTAGACATTTTAAATATCTATAATCTTTGACCAGTAATGATGAAAAAGCGTGTCGGTTGACTAAAGAACCTACCCGCCATGCATTAATGTGGATGGGATTATAATCGGTCGGCCAGTAAGAATGATGATCAAAGAAGAAAAAACTACATGCGATTAAGCAGAACCCATCGGGTAAAGGGAATGTGTCGTAGTAGTGGGTGGCGGCGGTAATTGAGCAAGAAGGGGTATAACTTGGCGAGGAAGTCTCCACCAAGAGTGCGTTCTCATACACTTCTTCATTTAGAATCGATATTCACGAGAGATTTATTATTATCTCTTGATATCAATACACTGCGCGATATAGCTCCGCTTTCGATAAACCTTGTGAATTCATATACTGATTCTCACGCCGAAATTTATCTATCACGTGAAACCGGCCACGTAGTCGAAACGTGTGTGTTTATTGTGTTTACGTTGCGAGGATCGGGACGTTTTAGGTGATTGGACGCGTGACGAAAGATCTTGGCGTTAACAGTCTCCAAGGCTTCAAATTGATCATCTTCAGCCTCGGGGCCTGCTGAACCCCTGAATAGCAAAATTGCAAGGCTACCAATGTGGAAATGGATGAAACTGCCATAGCAGTGAGTCACAAATGAACCAAAATCTGTCCCTACGATGCATTGCCAACCAGGTCCGTATGTTCTGTCAAACTCCTGCATTTACATAATCCACATAATCAATATACAAAAAAGGTTTTTGACAATCCATGGAACCTAATGAGCTAGTGAACACAAAACCAATTCATCTGTTATGGAATCTGGGACAAGGCATTGATCAAAATTTCACCTGAAAAGTTCTTGTGCTCACTTGTTCGTAACAAACTAAGAGGTTGTTCTACATATGTAGTAGCAGTCAAAATTGAGCACAAACTCGGACAGACATTAATATACCTTTTTTATGAAACGGGCTATCTCTGTGGCATCAGTGACATCAAAAATATCAAGAGCTTTTGCAGCTAGATTAAGCGCATCTTGTTGAGTGGCTGGAAGCATATCTGTCTCACCGATCACTGCTTTGCCTTCCAACATAGTGAATATACAAGAAAGTTCAGTGCAATGATAATGATAATTGTTGAGGGGCGGGGATAGAAAGTAAAAAAGAAGAGAGCAGGCATAGATTATAGACCAAGTATTGGATATGATTGTGGAGGTAGTCAAGGGGACTATATATGAGTTGTAAATATAGGGGCTGGTGCTAGTGGATCAGCCACGTTTATACAGATCCCTATGTTGTGGCCTCCATAATTTTCACCAAGTTGCTGCGGTATCAGATAATAAAAACAACCAAAGTGGGCTCAAGCTTTGTTGCATCTATGATAGAGCAACACATGGAAACGTAGAGTAGAATGCTATGGGAAATCATAGAATGAATACAAGAAATTCCAGGACCAGCTTTATCTTAGCAATTAGATTTTGCCATGTGTTGGAAGGTAGGGTATCATATTTTGTCAATTTCTACTACTGAGTTTTATATTCTTCGGGAATCCAGAAGGTGTGGAATGAAAGCGAGTGATTAAAGAAATTCAACAATCAGTACATTGTTATTAACCACAATAATTCTAGCTTCCCCTACCACGCATATGATAGCGTACACCAACAAGACAGCTTTCACGAGTTTCCGAGAAGAAACCGGAGGCTACACAACATGTCCTCGCCCTTTTTACAAGGAGAATTCCTTTTGCACATGTATACTACCACCTGCAATTCAATAGCACATTGACATCTAATTAGACTAGAAAGAGCAAAATCTGAAATGTATCTAACCTGTAGGTCACCGTACTTGAGAAAGTGGACAGCAAGCACAACGACTCACACGACTCATGGAGTCAATTTACATAGTTTGAGATTACATAACAATGAAAACCATCAATAACTAGAACTCTGAATACACGATATTTTTGGAAATATTCATTATTTTCACCAAATTGTTCAAATAATTAGAATCATCAGAGTAGGCTACTTGAGATGACTTAACAACAAAAATTTAAAAAAAATAAAATAAAGCTCTTTTACTCTGTGATTTAATGACTGAGACTTGAGAGATGGAACAAATGACTAAACACCGACTGGCAAATGCAAGGGAAAAAAATTAATTCATAAATGGAGATGAGATAGTATGATACTTAACTAACAAACTGAGATTATAGACTGAAATTACTTATTGGTAACTCACAAGTCACAAGAACATAGTAAGATGACTATTTTTTCCACTTGAGCATTGTCCACTTGTCCTCCTTGCTCCTTCTTGATAGATAAAAGTGGGAAAAGGCATGATGAACCTTTGACATAATTCAACCTAGCTTCAATTTTTTTAGAAAAGGCATTGTTGCATATATCTTTTGTGACACCCCCAAAATAGGTCTAATCCATTCAACCTATTCTCGGTCGTCCAAATCGTGAGATGTAAAAAACAACTACACTTTATTATTACTACAATTGTCGCAAAAAATACAACAACACATATATCGTGAATTTTAATACCCACCGTGACTCATGTCTCAACTATGGACAACACCTCACCAGCGTTGATACCTTACATAAAGGTACAATCTAGAACCTGCTTTTAGAAATTAAAATCTATGGGAAATGCTTTCAAGAAACCTTCAGACATTCCATGAATCTAAGTTATGATAGATATCATATATATGTAGAATTATCCTTGGTTAATCCAATAGACCCAAAGAAAAACGAAAAGATTACTATCATGTTCCTTCCAATCATGAGTCTTCTCGACATATAACTATCTCCACCATCTCTGCGATTGAATATTATGTTTCAACCCAACTCCAAGATCATATAGGTAGTGCTTTCGTAGATATACTCGTGAAGTGAATGTGCACAACCCTTTCTTATGATAACACGAGATTGTATGTCGTTAGACATCTTGTATGATAGTGGCAAAACACCCTTCCAAAGTCAGTTCACCTCACCCTATTGTTGTTCACCAAAATCAATTATTAAGTGACGTATAATATACGACACACACATCTTAGGTCCTCAATACAATTATATATTGTATGTCATGCCGTTTTATAATGTGATGAGAAACTTTGACAGTCTCGGACCACCAAACTATTCCCCTGTTATCCCCGCTCGACCCAGCTACACTCTTATTACCTGAAAGGAATTGTGAAACAAAAGGGTGAACACAACTAGCTCAGTAAAGAATATCATGACTAAAGATAATTAAATTATCAATAGCCTTCATCAGTAATAAATTAGAGATTTAGAACATATGGTAGATGATAAAACTTTTCAACCATAGTTGCAGCGGAATGAGCATTCCATTAGAAGAGTCAAATAGACCATAAAGTCTATTATCTTCTCCATGTTAAAAGTCCACCAACAATGCTTTAACCCTGTAACATTAATCAAGAGATCCTATTCACAGTCATGTGAATAACTCATAATTATAATTGTAGTTCTAACTTTCTCTTCTCATTCAATACGAAGATATTTTTCATCACATGTCTTTAACTGAAACATCAAAGATCATGGTTATACCAAATCACAGTTCCTGTTCATAATTTTACTAATAAGTTCATCTTTGCACTACGGGCCAAAGATATTCATTAACGGTTCATCTTTGCACTACATGCCAAAGATATTTAACAACAGGTCATTTTTGTAATACGGGCCAAAGATATTCAACAACATGTCATTTTTGCACCACAGGCCAAAGATATTCAACAACTGGTCATCTTTGCACTACGGGCCAAAGATATTAATATCTCAAAGAAATATATAATCATTTCGAATTTATATAAACAATAATTATAACCATATTGATCAATTCACCTTTGCCCTTCTTAAGCTAAAAGATATTCAATTATAAATTCAATGGTCAAATGATCATACTCACCAACCATTCATCTTTGCACTACTGGCCAAAGAGAACCCATAGTCACGATCATACCAATAATCTACCCATCTTTACACTTAAGTCAAAGAGAAGTTTCATCAACAAGATTATAAAAATGTTATAAGAACAATATAATCAAAACATGGATTTAATCTCAAGAGTAGGATTCATAAATCAACGATTTCATAACTCCTTAATCCAAATGTTATAAATCACTTAATAATCTCATAATATAATATTATTAATATTACTACAATATCTTAATCATTTCTTAAACTGATAAATAATTTATTTTAATTATTTACACTTTACTAATTAATGCATTTAATCATACTAAAATGTCGAACTTGTGACGCCCCCCAAATTAGGTATACATCACCCATCTTGGGTCGCCACTTACATGGTATGTAATTTAAATACAACTTACTAACATAAGCTGCTGTAGGTAATACTGTCGACATAAATCGTGAGTTTAAATACAAATATCGCCTACTAGATATTATACAAACTCAAAAAGGAGTCCTCATTACAATTATTATCACACTATTTCACGTAATAGTGAGGACTACTAATGCTATCTTCGGGACCATCACTCGCTTCCCACTCGTCCCAACTATATTCTCATTTCACGAGAGAACGGTGAAAGAAAGGGGTGAGCTCAACTAGCCCAAGAAGAAATATTATGACTAAGATAATGCGTAATAAATTATCAATAGTCTTCAACAATGTTAAACCGATAAAATACAATAGACAACCGGTTTAATCTGCAATGAATATCTAATCCATTAAAAGAGTCAAGTAGAAAATAAGGTCTACTATCTTTTAGGTTTTAAAAGGTTTTTCATCATTTGTATAAATTTGAGACTCATAATAATAAATATTTCACATCATCGAATCACCCCGCACTACTACTGGCCAGGATATTCTTTTAAGATCACGACCACAATTATTCATGCACTACGGGCGAAGAATATTTGTGTATTCATTAATGGTCATGATCATGCCAACAACTCGTCCCATCAATGCACTACTACCATCGAGGATTTTTATCACATCATTTGTAACATTACGGTCATGATTACAATCAATAGTCTCTCGGTCATAATCATACCAAGTCCATCTACATGCACTACAGTGCCACGTATGACTTTTAACATAATATAAACATGAGGATGATGACAATGATATAAGAATTCAATAAAACAAGTTCAAGAATTATTTTATCCAGAATTATTAACGTCCAAATTATCAACACGATCTTTTTTTGTAGAGTAAAATTCAAGAATCTTCGAGAAGAATATTTCCATAAAAGGATCTTTGGATGAAGCCATTGAAATATCGAGGATATTCCACTAATTTCATGGAGTATAGAAGTCAAAGTTTTAACCAACCGGGTATAATAAAGAATGGAATAACAAAAGAAATCACCACGCATGCGATAGAATCGCATGCATGACGGAGTTATTCCAATGAATAATAAAGAACGGAACCAGTCGGTGAAATTCACAATCACGGGATGTTCCAACGAATAATAAAGATGGAACTGCATCCTGTAAAACACACGATATAGGATATTCCAATGAATAATAAAGACGGAACCAGTCCGTGTAAAACACATGAATAGGATGTTCCAACAGAATAATAAAGATGGAACCGGATCCGGTAAAACACACGATAGGATATTCCAACAGAAATAATAAAGACGGAACCAGTCCGTGTAAAACACACACGTATACGATGATGTTCCAACAGAATAATAAAGATTTTAACCAGTCCCGTAAAAACACACACGATGTGATGTTCCAAATGTAATAATAATAAAAGCGAACTGTCCTGTAAAAACACATGCGTATGATGTTCCAACGAGAATAATAGAAGAATGTCACCAAGTATAGGGTAAACCACTTATACAAAGTTTATTCCAACAAAATAATAAGTAATGGAATAACAACAGCTTCTCTTCATGAATAAGAAAGAATAACACACCTTACATTTGGTAGGAAATTGAATATCGGCGGTAGTAGTAAGAATAAAATACTCTTCTTCTTTCTCTCTATTCTCTCTATACTTTCTCTCTCATAAACTTGAATGAATTCGTGAAAAATAATGAAGCCCTGAGCCTCTATTTATAGAAGATTTCTAGCTTAGCACTGCCAGGTGTGAAAAGGCAAGTGGCTTGACGACTAATGATGTGAAAAGAAAAGTGGTTTGGCACGCAGAATGTGAAACGACAAGTGGTTTGATGCCCAGTAATGTGAAACGACAAGTGGTTCGACGCCTTTGAATGTGAAACGACAAGTGGTTCGACGTCTGGTAAAGGTAATTACTATTAACGAAGGTAAATACTATCGACGAAGGTAAATACTATTCACAAGGGTAATTACTATCGACGAAGGTAATTACTATCGACGAAGGTAAATACTATTCACAAGGGTAATTACTATCGACGAAGGTAATTACTATCGACGAAGAGACTCTTAGATGATGACATATATGAGCCCCCATAAAATAATCAAACTTACCACAAATCATTTTTTTTCATCAACACATATTTAATCTTTCAACAATTATTAATCATTTATAACTCATCGCCTCAATTATTGATTTAATACTATAACATATTATACGTATGATCTTGTGTGATAATAATTGAATCAATAATATAAGAGATATGATCGGAAGAATTATTCAGTAGCAATAATTGAGCATAATGAGTGACTTCTCACGTAAGATCAATAATCAATACCGCTGTTACTTACGCAACTACTGGCCAGATTCTTATACTTTTACCACGGGTAGTTCAACAGCTTTTAACGGTAACACCTCCGTAGTTATTTTTATAAAATATTTGTCGTTTTCTCGATCCGACAATAATTACATTGTAAGGTCCACCAATGATTGATTGAGCCGTTTATGCGAATATTCCCTAACAAAAGAATATTCCCGACCAAACGAATATTTTATAACAACTTGCATACTTTGCAAAATTTATAAATATTACCCACAACTATAACATTATATCAAATTTATTCCATAATATTCAAAAATAATATTTATAGAAAAAATTCATCTTTATTTATAAAAGCTGGGGTCTTACAAAACTCATAAGATTTCATCACCAATAACCAACAACCTCATCAAAAATCTGCATATACCATATATAGGATTCCCAAGCCATAAAATCCTATTTTTCAATTTTGTTACTTCACATAATATATTTAATTTATTTAATCATAACTAGTCTATTTTCATGAAAAATACCAAATCAGTTCAAAAAATATTTCTTTTCTGGGATTTAGCATAATATAGTCCTATATTGAACATATATTTTTCTCGGAATTTTTAAAATTCATTTACTATTTTTCACATGGCCAAAACTGTCGAATATTTAGACATTTATCATAAATTGTACTTTTGTCTAAAAATTTCGAAATTTACAGAATATACTAATGTTATATAGATGTACTCCCAATAAAAATTTCACCAATTTTGGAGTTAACGACAAGGAGTTATAAGGGTTTACTTTTAAAATAGTCTTTTCTCATAAAATCCATAACTCCTAATCTATACATCCAAAAATTATCATTTTTGGACACAATCAAGGAAACTCATCAAATTATCATTTCAAATTTTTCCAGAATTTTTGAAGGTCAGAAAAAAATACGAAACTGAAAAACCCTTAAAAATCCCTTACAATCCTTTACCTCGAATGAACAGTATTTCTGACCGGAATGTAAAGCCGAAGGAACCTTGCACTGAATAGAAACTCTCAAAGTATCTAAATACTCACAAAATACGTTTGATAATAGAGAGAGAGAAAGAGAGAAAGCTTATGTTTCTGGTGTGATTTTCAATTCTAATTTAGCCCTCTATTTATAGGAAAATGTTGGCCCGTCGAATCAGACTTGACCTGTAACCTGATGGCTTTACCTGCTACTATTGTCACCCACCACATTTGAAATACCATTTCAGCACATTTCTTCACCAACCAAAGGTGGGGCCCACGCATTCTAGAATTTTTCACCAAAATGATTAATTCTGAAACTTCAACAATTTATGAACCAGTCACCTCTTAAAATTCATAACAAATCATACGTTCATTTTTAACGGTTCAAAATTTTTGGACATATACTCAACTTATATATGTATAACATATCCAAAAATCACAACGATCCAACGGTCGGATTAAAAATTATAACTCACATAATATATCATAAAAATACTGATTTGATTATTTTAATACCTCCACTCCGACAAAGATACTGATAAAATACCTCAACATTAAATCTGTAAGACCCCGAAATTTTTAAATAAAAAGGAATTTCCTTTATTTATTATTTTGAAATAGTAAGGGTTGATTTGATTAATGTGGATAGTTAAGGGTTAAATACGCAAATATTTCAAAATAAGCAAGTGGTTATAAAATATTCATTGTTGTTTGGGAATATTCGTTTGGTCGTGGAATATTCGATGCTTGGGAATATTCGCATTTACCTGCAAACATGTGTGGGCCCCATAACTAAAGCGATTGGATGAAGAAAACGACAAATATAAGTTGTTTTTAAATAACTGGCGTAGTTATTACCAATTATCTTTGTTGGAATACCCGGTGGTTAAAATACACTAATACGCCGTTGTTGAAGAAGACAGCACCAGATTGCACCAATTATTGATTCTTACGTAAGAAGGCACTACTCAATAATGGTTACGTAATTCTTCGCTCAAGATTTTATTGAAGTTAATAATTGCTGCGTTGATATTTTATATTCTTTGTTGTTTCAATAATTGTCATTACACAAGATTTTTCATTATCGAAGCAATAATTTATATTATCCTAATAATATTATTAGATAACATTATTGCAATGTCTAGAAAGTTCTCGCTCTAAGAGAGAGTTTGGTCACCTAATTGCGCCGCCAGAAGAAGAAATTCTTATCGAAAGCCCCTCTTCCTGGGGAATCGCACAGTTGTCAATATTGTGATTACGTAATATTATTTGTGAATAATTAATTATTGATTTATATGATGAGGAAAATATTAATTTTATGTGGATATAGATGGAGAAAATTTTTAAAATGACAATTGTTGAAAATTAATATTTTATCTTTTTCTCGATAAAATAATTCATTTAAATATATTATTTTAATAATATATTAACTACTGATATTTTTACAACGAATGTGGGATATATGAGTATACGAGGAGGAAGAGTATTTTTGTTGCAATAAATGTTTAAAACATGTTAAACATGTCTGGTGGACCCCATTTATTGAATCGAAATTTGATTATAAACGTAAAATCGCCTCGTTTGTGGATTTCTTCCAATTTCTGCTTGGAATTTGGGAAAACTTTCTTCGCAAAGTTGTAGAGAATTGAATTTCCTATAAAAACTTAAGTAGATTCGAATTTTCTGATGAAAGGATATTTATTATGAATTATTGAAGTTCAAGCTTCAAATAATTGATTTTTGTAAGTTTTAATTATTTATTTTATGAAAACGTTTTTTATCATTTCTTTCTAGAAGGTTGGCATGTGGGAAATGTTGGGATCTGATTTCCAAAGAGGCGTAGGAAATTTATTAATAATAATATATTTTATTAAATTTTCTGCTTTTGGTGTTCTAAAGCGTTTTCCTATAAATAGGTCTTAGGTTAGAATTGAAAATCACACCGTAAACTCAAGTTTTCTCTCTATATTATCGAGTATTTCTTGTGAGTATTTTGAGTATACTTTGAGTATTGCTATACTATGCAAAGTCCAAGTCATAGCCTTTATATCCTGGTGTTTAAATTGTAAGACTTGATCTTTCGAGGTAAGGGATGTTATTTTCTTCTCAAATGATATTATTTCTTCAATATCATTATAATCGAAATGTTGATCTGAAGTTTTATCAAATTTGGAACTTTTTCATGCTTCGAGTTACTATTCATGAGTTACTATTCACGATTACTATTCACGAGTTATTATTCACGTTACTACTCACGAAAGTACTATTCATTTGAAGCGTGAAGATGTTTTTGTGGGAATTTCTATCTTTTGGTGCTCTGAGTTACTATTCACGATACCAAGGCCTTATTCACGATACTCTGATTATTCAATTTAAAAAATAAAATTTCTTCTTTTCGTCTAAAACATCTATTCGGATACTAACTCGATTGTATCCATGTTTTGATCATTCTCGAATTTTACACCACTATGATTATTTTTGAGGTATTTTTGACGTGGATAAAACCAAGTACGAATCCTTAATCCTTAATCCTTGTCATTTTGTTTCACCGGATTCGCTTTTTAAAAAAAATATTTTCATCATCCTCGCCTTAAATGATGATATTATGGAATATCTTTGGCCAGTAGTGCAAAGATGAATGATTTCTTAAGAATATCTTTGGCTGTAGTGCAAAGATGAATGATTTCTCAAGAATATCTTTGGCCCGTAGTGCAAAGATGAACAGTGTTTAAATGAACACTGACTAATCGATGAATATCTTTGGCTGTAGTGCAAAGATGAATATTTGATTCCAGATGTATATCGATTGATGTTACAGGGGATAAAAGATGAGACGATGAACTTTTAAATTCATACATAGAAGATAGTAGTTTGCATTCTCTACTTAACTCTTCTAATGAATTATTATTTCATTGCGAATATTGATTTAAAATTTGTTGTCTATCAGTATTCTATTAGATTTTTCCTCAAGAAGACTAACGATAATTTGTTATATATTATCTTAGTCATAATATTCTTTATCGAAAGCTAGTTGAGCTCACCCTTTTCCTTTTTGTTCCATTTTTCTCGGGAGGCGAGAATATAGCGAGCAGCCTGGGGTTATGGAATGAAGGTTTTAGAAAGGATTGTTTAGTAGTCCTCACCATTTTTGTAAAATAATGTATCAATAAATGTGATGAGGATTTATTTGAGTATAGATATTGTGCAGAAGATAATATTTGTATTCAAACTCACAGCTTTACCGTTGTAATAATAAAGTTGTAGTTGTTTCGCATACACGATGTATTGACAACTCGTAATGGTGATGTATACCTATTTTTGGGGGCGCCATAGTTGGTATCGTAGCTTAGGGATATGATCTCCGCGGAGATCGGGGAATAGAACTAGGAGGGAGAGACGAGTAAATCCTTCGCTAGTGTGTCCTACCTAAGCTTATTTATTAGTTGGTCAAGATATAGGATATTATGTGATATATTGATTTCCTTAATTAACCCTTGTTTTATGATAGTATTTGAGAATGTCGATCGAGAATATTAACAATGGAAATGAGACCGTGGAGATGCTGTAGACTCACCAACGAGGAGAACGTGCAACAGTGGGCAATGTTCCTCCCGCGAACAACACCATCGAAAGCAGATGATGAACAAGGGAATGTTTAGAAGTTTTTTGCGAGCTCATGCAAAATCGAGACGAGGAGACTTCGTGTTCAAAATACAGAGGAAATGATAGCAATTCACGGGTTGTCACGACCAAGCGCTTCAAAGAGTCGGGACCACCGAATTTAAGGAAAGCCAGATCCGATCATGGCGGAAACATGGGTCAAGCAAATTACCAAGATATTCGATGTCTTGGGGTGCACGGAGAACAGAAGGTTCCATTCGCCACCTTTATGTTCCGTGGCGAAAGCAGATCATCGGTGGGAGTCTGCGTAAGCGTACTCCATCCAAATTAGCACTCAAAGCATGTCTTGGGAGACGTTTCAGAAGCTATTTAATGACAAATACTTTCCGAAAGTGTTCGTCTATATGAAGGAAGTGGAGTTCATCGATTGGAACAAAACAACATGACGGTGTCTCAATATGAGGCAAAGTTTGTAGAGTTATCCAGTTTGCACCTCATTTGGTGGAGAATGAGAAGCGATGACGCGGATGTTTCTTAGAGGTTTGAAACCCGTACGTCCAAGATCTCATTTCTCATAAATTTTCTCTTTATTCGATGTTGTAAATGTGGCTCAATTATTAGAGCGAGATAACGAGTACGGCCAACCGAGGGACCACAACCAGATCGTATCGAGATAAAGCGATCAACGAATAAATGATAACTCAAGCGTGAAAAGAAACAGATGGATGAAATGGTAACCACTCTGGTGGTAATCATGGCCATGAAAATAGAAGAAGCGAAGTCAGAGGAGATTTTAAAAAGAGGAGATTTAACAAATGACCATATGAAGATGACAAAGGCTTAAAAAAGAATCGTTCTAAGGAGGAGAACGACCACCCATCATATGCTACAAATGCGAAAAGAGGGACATATCGATCAAACCGCCCACAACAGCTTCAAGGTATGCTATAATTGTGGAAAGGAAGGACATATCGCTCGAGATTAGACGAAGAATGAAACCTAGTTCAATGGGGACGGTGACTCAAAAGATCGTCCCGAAAAAGTCAAAGTCAACGATTCCGGAAGAAGCGTTTATCATGATCGGTCATAATGCGAGAACCCAAACGAGGTGATCACGGGTAAGCTATTTATAAATTCTTGCGAAGTTTATACCTTACTTGATACCGGTCTTACCCATTCATTTATCTCTCCCGCATGTGCTCAACGCTTAAACTTGACTCGGAGAAATTAGACTTTGACCTATCTCGTGGAAACTCCGTTAGAGAAACTTTCATCACATCCAATCGCTTATAAATCTTGTTTGATTCAAGTTGGCACCATTACCTTACCTTGTTGACCTTATCTCTTTAAAGATACTTGCTTTTGATGTGATTTTAGGGATTGATTGGTTAACTACTCATCATGCCAAAATTGATTGTTTTCGTAAGGTTGTTTGTTTTCATATTCCTAACCAACCCGTTGCATTTAATTCAAGCAACTAAACCATTAAAATCGATCACTGTCATATCTAATCATAAAGCTATTCGTTTATTAAAAAACGGATGTCAAGCTTTCCTAGCCCATGTTATGGATTTGAATAAAGACACGTCAAATTTGAATAATATTCCTGTTGTTATTGACTTTCCGACGATTTCAAGAACTTTCCTGGCTACCCCGTAACGTGAAGTTGAATTCTTTATTGATCTTGAACTGCGGTACAAAGCCCATTTCTAAAACCCCATATCGAATGGCTCCTATTGAACTTCGAGTTAAAGGTCCAACTACGAGAATTGCCGGACATCGGTTTCATTCGTCCCAAGACATCTCCTCGGGGTGCTCCTGCTTTATTTGTAAAAAGAAGAAAGACGGGAGTATGCGACTTTGTATTGACTATCGGGAATTGAACCATGTCACCATCAAGAATAGGTATCCTCACCGATCGATTGATGACTTGTTTGACCAGTTGCAAGGGGCACAATTCTTTTCAAAATCGATCTTCGCTCGGATATCATCACCAAGATTAACCGAGGATATTCCAAAGACCGCCTTGAACTCCTGGATGGGCATTATGAATTCTTAGTCATGTCTTTCGAACTAACTAATGCTCCCGTGGCTTTCATGGATATGATGAACCGAGTATTCAAGGAATATTTGGATCAATTCGTTGTTGTCTTTATCGACGACATCCTCATATATTCCAAAAGCCGTGAAGATCATGAGCACCATTTGAAGTCGGGTACTCCAAAGGCTTCGTGAAAACCAACTATATGCCAAATTGAAGAAATGCGAGTTCGCTCGAGGAAGTAGCATTCCTTGGGCACGCAGGTGTCGAAACATGGAGTATCTGTTGATCCGGCCAAGATTGAAGCAATACAAAGTTAGAGCAACCGAAGTCGGTGATCAAAGACGTAACTTTTTGGGCTTAAATTGGTTATTATCGGAGATTCAGTGGAAGGGTTTTCTCGAATCGCTACTCCATTAACTCAAATTAACTCTAAAGGATACAAAATTCGCTTAATTTGGAGCGAAGAATGCGAGAAAAGTTTCCAAGAGCTTAAGAGGAGACTTATTTCGCAGACTGCTCTAACAATACCATCCGGTTCTTGGATGGATTTGTTATCTCACATGATGCTTCGTGCAAAGGGTTAGGATGTGTTCTCATGCAACGTGGGAAAGTCATAGCCTATGCCTCATGACAACTTAAAGAGTATGAGAGAGAATTATCCTACTCATGATCTAGAGTTAGCGTGCATGTTTCGTTTTCGGCTAAAAATACGGAGGCACTATCTATATGGGGAGAAAGTGGAGATATATTCTGCACCATAAAAGCCTTAAATATTTCTTCACTAAAAAGAACTCAACATGCTTGCAATGATGTTGGCTCGAGCTATCGAAAGACTACGACCACACTTATTCAATACCATCCCGGTAAAGCAAACGTGGTAGGCGGACGCATTGAGTAGAAGATCATATGCGGAACGAAAAGCGATGATGTCAAGTATACGATAGAACCAACTTTAATAGAAAAAGTTAAGGTTGCTTGCCAGCCACCGACCCGGAAATGATGTGTATGAAGAAGAAAGTACAAGAAGGAGCTATTCCGTAAGCGAGAATTGATGAAGAATGAATACTTGAGTCCACTCTAGACTTTGTGTTCCTAACGACTCTAATTTGAAGTACAAGATTATGATGGAGGCACACAATCGCCATTTTGCAATCCATCCTGGAAGTACTAAAATGTATCGTGATCTTCTACATACATTTTGGTGGAACAATATGAAGAGAGATTGTAAAGTTTATCTCGATGTGTTTAACTTGCCAAAGATGTAAAGGCGAGCATCTTGTACCTAAGGGTCCGCTGCAAACCACTTGAGATTCGTGGAATGGAAGTGGGAACACATTACTATGGATTTCAATTACGGGTCTTCCTATGGTTTCTCAAGGCATCAATGCTATTTGGGTTATTGTTGATAGATTAACCAAGTCTGCTTTCATTTCTTGCCGATCGGAGACTTATTCCTCGAACGCCTTCTAGTAGTATACGTGAATGAGATTGTGAGGTTCGTATGGCATGCTGTATCCATAGTTTCGGATCGTGACCCAAGATTCACTTCAAGATTTTGGGTTAGCTTGCAAAAAGCTATGGGCACGGATTTGCGATTTAGTTCGTAAGCATACCATCCCCAAACCAGGACGGACAATCGTAGAGGACTATTCAAACTCTTGAAGATCTATTAAGACTCGTGTCCTGTACTTCAAGGGTAGTTGGGATAAGTATTTACCATCGGTGGAATTCTCCTACAACAACAAAGCTTATCGTGCAAGTATAGGTGTGGCTCCATTTGAAGCATTATATGGACGAAAATGTCGCTCTCCAATATGTTGGGATGAGGTGGGTGAAGCAACATTGTTGGGACCCGAAGTAAGACGTATGACTATCGAAAAGATCCAAATGATTCGACAACGTATACAAATGGCACAAGATCGACAAAAAGCGTTATGCGGATCTTCATCGAAAAGACGTGGAATTTAATGTAGGGGATCATGTATTGTTTGCATGAGTTGCTCCATGGAAGGGAGTTACAAGATTTGGGAAGAGAGGAAAGCTCAATCCACGATTTATCGGTCCATTTCAAATTCTTGACCGAGTAGGAAATGTAGCCTATAGACTCACGTTACCTCAAAGTATGTCTCGTGTTCATAATGTGTTTCATATATCTCGTATTTCAGAATATGTGAAAGACCCGAACCACGCTATTGAAGTTAGAACCGACGAGATAAATGAAGACTTAACGATGAGGAGGTACTGCCAAGATCTTGGATAGGAAGGAGCATGTCCTACGCGTAAGAAAGGTCATACCACAAGTTAAAGTTTTGTGGAGGAATCATGCTATAGAGGAAATGACACAGGAATTGGAAACGGAAATGAAAGCGAGGTATCCTCACCTTTTCAAACACTGTGTACGTCACGTCAATTTCGAGGAGACGAAATTTCATAAGGAGGGAGGTTGTAAGACCAAAAATTTTAAATAAAAGGAATTTTCTTTATTTATTATTTTGAAATAGTAAGGGTTGATTTGATTAATGTGGATAGTTAAGGGTTAAATACGCAAATATTTCAAAATAAGCAAGTGGTTATAAAATATTCATTGTTGTCGGAATATTCGTTTGGTCGTGGAATATTCGCATCGCTTGGGAATATTCGCATGCGACCAAGCAGCGACCATGTGTGGGCCCCATAACTAAAAGCGATTGGATGAAGAAAAACGACAAATATAAGTTGTTTTTAAATAACTACAGAAGTTATTGTTACCAGCTATCATTGTTGGAATACCCGTGGTTAAAAACACACTAATACGCGTTGTTGAACAAGAAGACACCAGTATTGCACCAATTATTGATTCTTACGTAAGAAGGCACTACTCAATAATGGTTACGTAATTACTGCTCAAATATTTTATCGAGTTAATAATTGTCTGCGTTGATATTTTATATTCATTGTTGTTTGAATAATTGTCATTACACGATTTTTTTCATTATCGACAAATAATTCATATTATCTCGAATAATATTATTAGATAACATTATTGGCAATGTCTAGAAAGTTCTGTCTAAGGAGAGGTTTGGTCACCTAATTGCAGGCCAAGAAGAAGAAATTCTTATTGAAAGCCCCTCTTCCTGTGAACTCGCCTCAAGTTGTCAATATCAGGATTCTGTAATATTATTTGTGAATAATTAATTATTGATTTATATGATGAGGAAAATATTGATTTTATGTGGATATAGATGGAGAAAATTTTAAAATGACAATTGTTGAAAATTAATATTTTATCTTTTTCGATAAAATAATTCATTTAAATATATTATTTTAATAATATATTAATTATGTGATATTTTTACAACGAATGTGGGATATATGAGTATACTGAGGAGGAAGAGTATTTTTGTTGCAATAAATGTTTAAAACATGTTAAACATGTCGGTGGACCCCATTTATCGATCGAAATTTGATTATAAATTTGTAAAATCGCCTGGTTTGTGATTTCGGTCAATTTTGTTTGGAATTTGGGAAAACTTTCTTCTGCAAAGTTGTAGAGAATTGAATTTCCTATAAAAACTCATGAGATTCGAATTTTCTAATGAAAAGGATATTTATTATGAATTATTGAAGTTCAAGTCCAAAATAATTGATTTTTATAAGTTTTAATTATTTATTTTATGAAAAACGTTTTTATCATTTCTTTTCTAGAAGGTTGGCATGTAGGAAATGTTGGGATCTGATTTCCAAAGAGGCGTAGGAAATTTATTAATAATAATATATTTTATTAAATTTTCTAACTTTTGAATTTCTAAAGATTTTCCTATAAATAGGTGCTTAGGTTAGAATTGAAAATCACACCGTAAATCAAGTTTTCTCTCTATATTATCGAAATGATTCTTGTGAGTATTTTGAGTATACTTTGAGTATTGCTATACTATGGTCCAAAGTCATAGCCTATATCCTGTTTTAAATTTAAGACTTGATCTTTCGAGGTGAGGATGTTATTTTCTTCTCAAATGATATTATTTCTTCAATATCATTATCTTTGAAATGTTGATCTGAAGTTTTATTAAATTTGGAACTTTTTCACGTATCGGGTTACTATTCATGAGTTCTATTCACGAAGTTACTATTCATGAAGTTATTATTCACGATTACTACTCACGAGTCTTATTCAATGAAGCGTGAAGATGTTTTTGTGGAATTTCTATCTTTTGGTGTGAAAGTTACTATTCACGATATCTGTACTATTCACGATACTCAAGACTATTCACGATATCGTGTCTTATTCAATCGAAAAATAAAATTTCTTCTTTTCATCCAAAACATCTATTCGGATACTAACTCGATCAGATCCATGTTTTGATCATTCTTGAATTTTACACCACTACGATTATTTTTGAGGTATTTTTGGACGCGGATAAAACCAAGTACTTAATCCTTAATCCTTAATCCTTGTCATTTTGTTTCACCGGATTCGCTTTTTTAAAAAAATATTTTTTTCATCATCCTCGATCTTAAATGATGATATTATGGAATATCTTTGGCGCCAGAGTGCAGCATGAATGATTTCTTAAGAATATCTTTGGCCTCAGTAGGTGCAAAGATGAATGATTTCTGAAGAATATCTTTGGCCAGTAGTCAGATTTGAACAGTGTTTAAATGAATACTTACCAATCGATGAATATCTTTTTGGCTGTAGTGCAGATGAATATTTGATTCCAGATGTATATCGATTGATGTTACAGGATAAAAGATGAGACGATGAACTTTTAAATTCATACATAGATAATAGTAGTTTGCATTCTCTACTTAACTCTTCTAATGAATTATTATTTCCATTGCGAATATTGATTTAAAATTTGTTGTCTATCAGATTCTATTAGATTTTTCCTCACAAGACTAACGATAATTTGTTGTATATTATCTTAGTCATAATATTCTTTACTTGAAATAGTTGAGCTTTCACCCTTTTCCTTTTTGTTCCATTTTTCTCGAGGCGGTAAATATAGCGAGACGAAAGTGGGGATGGAATGAAGGTTTTAGAAAGGATTGTTTAGTAGTCCTCACCATTTTGTAAAATAATGTATCAATAAATGTGATGGGGATTTATTTGAGTATAGATATTGCCAGTAAGATAATATTTGTATTCAAACTCACGCTTTACCGTTGTAATAATAAAGTTGTAGTTGTTTCGCATCTGTATTACAACTCGTAATAGGTGATGATACCTATTTTTGGGGCGCCACAAAATCCTTTAATTATAACCACATAAATTAAATAAATTCATCATTTATATCCACATCAAATAAATATTTCTTTATCATATAAATCAATAATTAATTATTCACAAATAATATTACGTAATCACAATTATGACAACCGTGCCATTCCCGGAAAAGAAAACTTCTAATAAGAATTTCTCCTTACTTGGCCAAGATTAGATGATCAAGCCTCTCCTCGATGTAACTTTCTGAGACATCGCCAATAATGCTTTGTCTAATAATATTATCCAAATAATATAAATTATTGATCCGATAATGGGAATATCAGCAGAATGACAATTATCAAACAACAATAATATAAAATATCAACGCAAAGAATTATCGAACCAATAAAATAAAATATTGAACACTAATTACTATAACAATTATCGAGTAGTGCTTCTTTCTTACGTAGCGATCAATAATTCAAAAATACTATGCAATCTTTGTGTCTATCAAGTAAACCACGCCAGACATCAGATTTTAACACCGTGTATTCCAACAAATGTTTACTGATAACTACTACTACCAGTTATTTATAAAAACTCAAACTTGTATTTTCTTCATCCCATGCTTATTCTCATTATGGGCCATAAATGATCATGGCCGTCGTATTTAATATTCCCCAACAACAAGAATATTTCACGTAAAAAACTAATATTCCCAACAAAGAATAAATATTTTATAAATACTGCTTATTTTGAAAAATTTTCATATATCTTCCTTAACTTTAATTTTTTATCAATTTAACCATTTATTAAATAGAAAAATTGAATAATTTTATTTTATAAAAATTCGGGGTCTTACATCTTTGGCCACTCCTCAACCACTGAGCTGTATTATTCTTAGCTGCTACTGAGTAGTGATTTGATGTGGTAGCCTTAATTAGCCCAAATTGTATACTCTTACCCATATTTGTAAATGAACTCGGGAGCTTCTACAAATAATATAGACAATACTTAAATGACAATATTTTTATAAAAAACGTTATTATATTTTTTTTTATAACGCTTTTTAACAAAACATTATAAATACATCTAAAAAAAACTTTATGAATTTAAGGTTATAAAGTGTTTTTTAAACAAAACGTTATCTTTTAGAAACACACGGAGTTATGTGCTAGGAGTCGGGTAAGAAAAAAAAAACACGGAGGTTTTATTTGTTCCTTCTCCTTTTCGAAGTCCTCAAACTCTCCCAGTCTACTCTGGTAAATCTCGTACCCAGACATATCTAACTCCCTAAATCTCATTGCCAACCATATCTCTCTCCTTAAATGTCTCATATCCACCCTTAATATCTTATAGAAGAGCCTAAATCTCTCATACCGAGTCAAGCCCTAATCGCACATAGGAACTGCATCTGATGGGAGTCGAAATCAGTCGAAATCAGTCGGTGGAGGATTTTAGGACCGGAATCAGCCTAAATCTCTCATACCAAGTCAAGCCCTAATTTTGATGACAGAGGGTTTAGATCTGCATCTGATGTAAGGCGGAATCATTCGGTGGGGGATTTTAGGAGCGGTGGAGGGGGCGAATCGTTCAGACTCACGACGAACTTGGAATTGTCAGGTACGTTTTCTTTTGTCTTTGATCTGTGTTTTAGGCTTAGTATTAACTATTGTTTGTTTGTTTGTTTTTGTTTCTTTTTCTTCTTTTTGATTGTGATAATTTCAGATAGTGTGAATCTCTGTCAATGATTCGATAATTAGGTAACTTTTTTTCTATGTTATATTTGTTCGAGCGCCATTCCATTTTTTTTTTCTTTAAAAAAAATTTATTTGCTGGTAATTTGACTATGAGTTTGATTTTATGAGTGGAGTCGAACTTTTTGCAGGAGATGATGATATCTTTGTGAGTTTTCCAGATTGCTTCTAATGTGGGATGTTGTGAATGTTTTGCACTACTTAGGTATGTAATTGGAATCTCTCTGTTCATAAGTTCTAGGAATGGGTGATACAGTAGATGGCAACCTCTTTTTTGTTTCAGTGGTTGCATCATTGTCGAATGGTAATGCAAATACTTTAGTGTAGTGACTGACCGTATTGTATGCTCTAGCTATGTATATCGAATGTTTTGTTTTGACTACATGAATTTCTATCTTGTGGAAGTAGATCACAATACTTATTCCACTCTCTTTCCTTTCTGTTTTTGGTTGAGGACATTCAAATTATTGTGCTGTTTGTTTAGCCTTACTAGTCATCTTGGTTAAATTGTGGAAATTCTTTGGCTATTTTAACATGTGTTCTGGTTAATTTATTGATTAAAATATTGAAGCAGTCCTCTGATTTTGCTAACAATTTAATTTCTATAGGTTCTCATGTAGGTCTATTTATATTTTGTCATTTAGAAGAATGGATGGCAGTTTACTGAGTGCCAAAGGTCTACAGTTTTGGATGCCCAAGGCCAGAATCAGAATTTGAAGGTGAATGGTTCCCATTCTTTCCTCCTCATACCCCCCCCCCCCCCAAGGATCAGGTTGACTTTCCCCTTTTCAGTTTTAATTGTGGATGGCAAAATCCAAATCGTCGAGGTGAATGTCCCCGGTGCCCACCCCTTCCTTCACTAGTAGAAGAATGTTACTCTGATGTAATCTAGATTTTGTAATGAGGTGTCTTCTAAATTCTTATATGGAACTTCCTACACTAGTAGAAGAATGTTACTTTGATCTATTCTAGATTTTGTAATGAGGTGTCTTCTAAATTCTTATATGAATTTAAAGAATTGTTTTTTTTAATACTATGGAAAGTAGCTGCTTTGTTATATATATATTTTTATATTGTTATATATATATTTTGTTTTTGGCTGTCCATATGTTTGTAGTGCGATCTAAATGAATGATTTCGAATTTTATTTTGATTTCCAAAAATATGACATGTTAATGTCAGTAATATAAACAAAAAAAAGTATTAAGATAGAGTAGTTTTTTCTTGTAATGAAAGCATTTATCTTATGCTGAGAAAACTGAAAAAGAGGTCATAAAGCTGGAATGTGCAAGAATTTGCCATCTTTTCTTTTAGAGTTGCAGACAGATTATTTGCATAAAGATTATTATACTGTTTAGACATATTTTACATTATGCAGGCATGATATTCTGTATTTATTTGTGTCAGGACTCAGGATAGAAGATATTGAGCATTAGAAGAGGAATTCTACTTGATTGAGGATGTTCAGGAATCCGTGAGCATTATCCGATGCCAGATAACACTTGCTTCCCATATTTTGAAATATTTTCAATTTTTAAGTTGAAGTAGTTGATATATTTGTTGCCAAATCTAATCCATATCTTCTTCATTAAGTAGCACCTAACTGCAGTCAATTTTTAGTTAAGTCCCACTTGATGCACTATACGACTACTGTTGAATGCCTTTGTGAACCATTTCATTGTTGCTTGCCAGGAGTTCCTGATGTGTGGAACGAAATTCTTTTTTCATATCTGCTTTCACAGAATTGATCTGAGCTCCCAATATTTGAACACACTTTGGTATGCAAATTTCTACTGCGTTCCCACATTTACCGCTTGCTTTTTTGTTCATTCTGACTTTGATTTATGTCAGACATTCAGGAT
This sequence comes from Panax quinquefolius, assembly GCA_020205615.1. Taxonomy (NCBI): domain Eukaryota; kingdom Viridiplantae; phylum Streptophyta; class Magnoliopsida; order Apiales; family Araliaceae; genus Panax; species Panax quinquefolius. The sequence goes on from CM035161.1 coordinate 3,777,211, forward strand.
TAGACTGTTCTTCATTTCTACTTTCCATTTCCTCCTTGCACAGGTCTGTTCCAGAAGACTGAGTTAAAGGTTTCAGCTCATTGCTGTGACGGTTGCAAGAAGAACGTTAAGAAGGCTTTACGAAGTATAGAAGGTATGGAACAATGGTTCGAAGATTTGTTTGGATTATTACACTCATCTAATCATTTAGGAGTATAATTTATTGATGACTTACTAAATTCATTTCATTGCATTTCTTACCATTCGATAGTTCTATATTGAATTGCATATTAGAGCTCCCTTGAGGTTATCTGTATCTTGTGATTGCCATAAACATCAATTTTATGTTGCCTGTTATCATTTGTTTATTGCAAATTCTTGTTGAGCCACTTTCTGGGAAATGGTTTTATTTTATTTATTTATTTTATTTAAGGTTTTGAGAAGCCCTCTGCAATACAGCAACGGGGCATTGTTCCATTCTGAAAGGGACTTGATGTTATTCAACAGGCACAATCTGGTACTGGTAAAACAGCAACGTTCTGCTCTGGAGTTCTGCAGCAACTTGATTACAGCTGTGTTCAGCAATACTGAATTCAGACTGTTTTCCACTTTAAAGTGGATTCATGTTTTCTAACGTTCAACTTATTCTTGTTAGATCTATATGATATATTTCAGTTGCTACCACCCAAAATTCAGGTTGGGGTTTTCTCCTGAGGCTCTTGAAATCACAAGGAAATTCATGAATAAGCCTGTGATCTATATGAGACTTTAGCCATTACCCAGAGTGTTCTATTTGTTAACACCAGGCGCAAGGTTGACTGACTCACTGACAAAATCTGCAATCTGCTTTTGTTATAACCATACAGGCCAATGTTTTCAAATCGAAGTCAGGAGCTTGTGCTGCATTCCTTGGGGAGGTACTTTTTTAACCTTCTTCTTCCTTCAAATGGTTATGTTTCTATCCCGATAGGCAGTCTTGTTTTCACTAGCCATGTATGTATTACCAGTTACATGCGGAATATGTACCTTTCCATATATATACTACTAGTTTTCACTAGCCATATGGCCCATATATGTATTTTCAGTAATTGATTTGTTGATGAGCAGGTTGATGACAAGTACCAATACATGTGTGAGAACAAAGATAACAAGGTCCATGGGTGGATATGCCTCGACCCTCCCGTGGGTTTCTGGCAAATTACACCCTCTAATGAGTTCAGGACGGGTGGACCTCTCAAACACGACCAATTTGCATAGAGCTCTTTGTCAGAAAGTGCAATGGCCAAACGCGAGCTGTCTAGCACATTAAAGAACTTAAAGGTACAACAGTGGCCACCTTTGACTGCTAGCTTTTGTGGAGCAATTATTTTTTGTGATGAAAGGTCTTTAGTACCAAAATCTTTTCCTGAAACTTTCACAAACGGCTGGTTGTTAAGTTGGTAGCAAACATTACAATATTTGCTTCTTCAGTGTAATTTATATTGAAAAGTGAATTTGAGATGTATATATGGATAGTTTGGTATATATTTTGTGGATGTAGTAATTTAAAACTGTAAACAAATGGTATTATTGGGATGTATTTTGAATGGTTGATATATTTTGGCTTTAAATTTAAATGAGAATTTAGACTTTTTAGCTATATATCACAAGATTTAGATATCATATGCAGTGCGTTAGAATGTAGGTGAACCACAAATTTTAATTTATTTTTTTAATCTACAACATTTTAAAAACGTTGTGTAAATGTGCTTAAACGTTGTCTGATATATTAAACAACATTTTTATTCAGAAAATGTTGTGGAATCATACCTTCTACAACGTTTTTAAGCATCTGCTAATTTTTGGATAACAAATCTATAACGTTTTTTTCTTAAAAACGTTGTGTAATGTGTTTAACTACAACGTTTTAAAAACGTTGTGTAAGGGTGTCAAATAGATAACACCCTTAACCACGACGTTTTTCTGACTGAAATCACAACGTTTTTTCTGCGTTGTCTATTTACTGTTTTGTAGTAGTGAGCCCACTCTCCCTTCACCAAATTGATTAATGAGATCCCCATCAGCAGATGTTGAAAAGGATAGGTCCAATGCTTTTAATCTTTCAGCTGATGCAACCTGTGACCCAAATTTTGGTAAGTTCATAATCCTCGGTTCCAATTCAAACAAAAGTTAAGAGCAACACTTGATTCGCCACAAAGCCAGCCAAATCTGTGCTCCTCACTATCATGGATTCCCTCCCAAATCAAGGCCCTTAAAACATATGTTACCCAGAATTAGATCGCAACATATCATTCCTTTACAAAGGTCATTAGCAAATATGATGATAAGTCTCTTTTATCAGAAAGGAGTTATAGATTATGTATGCATCTATTAGTGGCAGCGATTGATCAAAGTATCAAACCTACACCTAAATAACTATACACAACAACCACAAATCTATAGTTATGGAATAAGGTACATTTTTTAGTGGCAGCGATTGATCAAAGTATTTTTGTACTTATCTCTTACTCTTGCATAAGGGAAAGATCGAAGTAAGCAAGAATATGACAAGATTGGCCCAGATATTGTACTCGATTCAATAATCCACTTCATTTAAATTTAAAATAATTAACTTGTTTTAATTTAAACTATTCAAAGAGTTGCGTGTGCAATTAATGTAACGATATAATAAGAGTTTTATCAAACTTTTAAGAAATTAAAAAAAAAAAAAAAAAAAAAAGGACGAAAATTTTAATCTATTACACCTTCCTACAAAATGGTACTCCAACTAAGATAACTATTGACTATTCTGTTGGCTGGTTGTAAATTTTTGTTACTCCATTTCTTAATTTGATATGGACAGACAAAACATGGAGTTAATTAGTCCGGACTCCAGAATACCGTACGTTAACGAGACCTGCAGATCTGTAACCATGCTGATTCTCTTAAATTAATTTTTTTAAAAATAAATATTGCTTTTTGAACTGAACGGAACGGAACGGAGAAGAATAAAAGTACTTAAATTGGTATGAAAATGTAGGTAGGTAGGTAGTATATATTTATTCCGTGCATGTGAAGTTATCCATTAATTAATTCCCACCTTGAAGATTGTGATGGCAATTAGATTCATAAATCTAACAGGTCACCTAACAAACAATACATATATATATACAACGTGTCACCAACCTATAATTATGCTGGAGGTAATTAGACTATATACTTACTTATAATAAAAATATACAAGATCATAATAACATTAACAGGAAACAGGATTTTTAATTATGCGTGCGTGCGTATGTACGTACGTACCAATAGTTTAATTTTGTACGTATCAATAGAGAAAGCTAGATAATTAATTTATATATATAAATGAGTTTAATTTATAGATCGTAGAGTACTGATATGTTTTTCTTTTTCATTCGTTAATTAGTAAGTACGCATAAGATTATTTTTTAAATCAAATCGTGTATATTATGGACAACGCACAGTCATGTATTTTTATAATTTTATTCACATATTTACTTAAAATTAATTTTGAGACAGAATTTTTGTACATACATATATAAGAGTTATAGAGTAAGAAACAATTGTTGTTAGCATTTCCTACGCCAACTTTCTCTCTCCACCTCTCTCTCATCCCTCACCTTATACTCTCCTTTCTTCCTCCTCCTCCTCCTCCTCCTCCATTCTTTGTTTCAACCAAAAGAGAGTAACGTAAAACTAACACCCGCGCGCTGCCTGTAATTTTCTATCCTTTTCACCGGTAGGGACGACGCGTCGTAATGGGGCGTGGTCTCTTTTCCTGCTTCGGCAAACGCTCCTCCCACGACAACTCCTACGAGAACGCCACCGCAGACATCTCGTCGGAGGAGCAGAGGAGGGGAGGAGCCGTGGTGGTGGAGCTCTTCTCGTCTCAGGGCTGCGCCACCTCGCCGGAGGCGGAGCTGCTATTCTCTAGGGTGGGGAGGGGCGACTTCAACCTGGAGGTGCCGGTGATCTTGTTGGCCTACCATGTGGACTATTGGGATTACATGGGCTGGAAAGACCCGTTTGGGAGCAGCCAGTGGACGGTCAGACAAAAGGCCTATGTGGAGGCCCTAAATCTAGATACCATGTTCACGCCTCAAGTTGTGGTCCAAGGTCAAGCCCAATGCGTTGCCAATGAACAGGATGCTTTGTTATCCTGCATCGCATCCGCACCTAGATACGCTGCTCCAACGTTTCAGGTTAGTACCTAACTACCTATGGCTATACTCCTACCCTACTAAATGTTTAAATCCGTTAATTCTGTATTTGGGACAGTATCGTTTAAATATTTGATTGGATCCGTTTCGACATAATAATCTTCATGATTAATTTGCTATATTAATAACATAAGAAAATTAGGTCATCCAACAAATTAAATATTCCCCATTGTGATCAACTAAACAAATTAATTAATCTTTACTAATAATTTTGTCTTGGAAAAATAAGATTCTATAAAATAGTTGGAGCCAGCATGTGGTGTTGTAACAAAGTCAAGCAATATTTGTATTGTTTTAAAAGAGAGAGAGAGAGAGATAGAGACACAATTTGTATATTTCTGAATGTATGCGACCAACCACAACACGTACTTAATTTTCAATAATGTTTTTATATTATTATGAAAATTATAATATAAATTATACTATAATAAACTTGTATTTACTTCCAAATTTAATAGGCTCGTTTAGTTTTGCATAGACCCAATAAATAACAAAAAATAATTGTATTCTTATATATGGATTCCATCCATAATTTTACATGTATAAGAAAATGGACATGATATGTGAGTGTGATATTATAGGCAACATTCGAAAGGCCATCTCCAGATTCTCTGCAGGTCTCTCTAACAGGAGCTCTGAGGAATAAGGTGGATAATCATGGTGGGGATATAATGGTTGCACTTTATGAGAGCGGCTTGGTGACCGACTGCCCAAATGGAGCCAACAAAGGGCGCGTCCTGGCAAACGACTTCGTGGTTAGGAGGCTCCAAAAGCTCAGCACCGTCAAAGACATCTCTGCCAAGAAGACAATCTCAGGAACCCTCAACTTCCCCCTGTGGGAAAGTTTTGATAGCACCAAATGTGGTGTTGCAGTCTTTGTTGAGAATGCCTCTCATCGTATATTTGGTTCACACAACATTCAGTTGCCCGATAATCTATAAATTTTTTATTTTTTTATTTTTAATAACCACCTTTGTTTGCTTTTATTGTTTTTAAACTTGGAGATTGGAAAGCTTTGTCTGTTTAATTAATTCATCGATCAAATTCTGGACCATCATCATTTGGTCCTTATTATATGTACAAGCTAATTACACTTCTGTTACATAAAGTACTATTAAATTCATAATTCAATTTAACCCCCAATTTCAGAATTCAACCAAAATTGACCGGAATACCATACCCCCACAAGAATCCGATTAGATTTTGTGTGTTTAATAACAGTTGACCGTATAAATACATAGTTTGACTTAATTTAAAAAATGGCTATTTATAGTTTCGTCACATTAAGTACCACCATATTCATGATTTGACCCTAAAGGAAAAAAATTAAAATTATAAATATAATAATTTTTAGCCCTTTAAAAAAAGTAACTAATAACGTAAAAATACGGTATAAAATTATAAAAACAATTTAAAATTATAAATATTTATAAATACAATTTGTAAAATTTAAGTTGTGATATAATTTTTTAAAAATTTAAGACGTAAAATTTATAATTTATGATATAATTTATAATTTGCAAGATTTAAGTTGTAAAATTTATACATACAATTTGTAAAATTATAGATACAATTTTAAAATTAATTTTTTGTATAAATACAATATATGTATTAACTACTCGTTTGTTTGAAGAATAAAATGAAAAACGGGCTGAAAAAAAGTGTTGTTAAATAAACTAATTAACTACTATTTGTTTGAAGAATCTTTTAACTAAATAAAACAACTCACTTTTCAAATTAAAGCGCTAAAATTTTCAAATTTGAAGGAACAAAACAATTTGAATTGCCAAAGAATCTGGCTTTCATGTGGGCGGGAGAGTGGGGAATTAAATCCAATTTCAAAGTTGAGAATAAAATTAAATTAAGGGTTTTCATTGAATGAGAGCAGAGATACAGAAGTTGCAAAACATATACATACATAACAGCTGCTTACCCCAAGAACTCAAAAAGGCATCCATCCTCAACTCAAGGATTCCTCTTTATTAACCCTCCCTATGTTTCTCCAAACTCGTTTCATAAACATTCACAGACGTGGTGTCAAATGTACTCGGAAACAAATTAAGGCTGTCGTCTAGCCTTTTAACTTTTCCCTTCGACATTACATGTTGTCATTACATGTCGTCTTCCCTCTCTCTCTCTCTCTGATCAATGGTACCATACTGCCACCATGCTGTCCTATCTTTGCCCTTGCTTTCATGTCACTTTCTATATCATCCGCAACTGTCACGAAATTAGTAAGGCTATGCTTGGAACTTTTGGAGAAAGGGAAGAAGGAAAACAAAATGGAGTATCTTCTTAAAAACCAAAATCCCACCTCCTAATGAACACACTTTTAGTAAGGCTATATAGCACTGTATGGTTTGACTTCCATTTATTAAAAATTGTAAGAAATAAATATTCTCACAAGTAAAGCAATTATTTTCACAACATCTCCTCCTGCCATGAATAATTCATAAGTTGATTTTTTAACTTTTCTATTTCATTCATTTTTTATTTTATTTTTTTCGAGAGAGCTTTTGAATATCAATATTTTCTTGTGAGGATAACAATACCAAAATATAAACAGAGCAGCACGGCAAATATCCAAATTAAGAGGAGACATACGTTTTGAGTAGCCTTAATTATGGGCTATGGCCGCGAAGACAATAATCTTGTTATCCTGAAATTTGCAAAACACGCATTTGTAGCAGTACATCTGTCACAAGGACATATTACTATTGTTTATCACTTGCTACTAACTTCCTGAGGATGTTACAAGTGATAGAAGTAGTCTTGTTTACAATAATCTTTGCCCTACGACGACAATTTCATTTCAGGTAACATAATTTTGAGTTGGACATGAACCATTTTCTCGGTAGACGAAATCTGATAGATAAAAGAATAAATTTTGAAAGCCAGAATGCAGATTTTATTTGCAAAAGTCATTACACGAATAACCAAACAGACCAAGCCAAACACTTTGTCATGCCAAGAGCTAATCTTACAAAGAATATATATATATATATATATATATATATATATATATATATATATATATATATCTTCAGGAATCAAGAATGATTGTATCTACTTTAACCATAATAGCACAAAATACCCAACCCCTCCCCCTCTTTTTCCTCTCCAACACACTACTACAGGATTTCAATGCATTTCTGCCTGTGAGCCATGCACATTGATTTAGCTGATGTTTACAACGCTACACATTATTTTCATTTATAAACAAACTCAAATATCTACAAGGGTTCCAAAAACTAGCCTATTTGTCAACATCTGCTTATCTCACAAATAGTGACAAAAGATTACATTACTGTTCTCCACAATGACCTCCCCTTTCTCCACCCCACAGAAGGAACACAAGTATATAGTGGCCGGATGTGAACCAAGATTTCTACTCTGGCAAAAGAAGCACTTAACAACAGAAGAAAAATGTTCTTTACACTGAATCTACTGCCTCAACCTGTTGCCGAGCAAGATATTTCTCCCTTCTTTCTTTCTGAATAGAAAAATAAAATAAGTAATAATTAGAGGACGGTTATTGGAGGATATTCCAAAGATCAACCATTTCAAATACTCGCTTTTATCTCAAACTAGATAGGGTAGGCTGAAAATGAATCTAAAACAGAGTTCACTACGACTTGGTACATATATTCTGCTGACACGGCAATAATTCATTCAGATATCCCAAGCTGTTCTGCTTTTTTCCGTCAAAACTGGCAGATAGTAACTTCTAAAAAAATTTGATGCAGGCCTTCAATATTGTCTTCATAACATAAAGTACAAAAGATATGGCTCTATAACAAACATGAGAATACCATGACATCCTTCTAGTATATAATTACTCCCTCCGTTCCTTAATACAAGTCGTTTTAGAGAAATATTTTTGTTCCTTAATATAAGTCGTTTGAGAATTTCAAGTAAGCATTAATTGCTTAGTTTCCAATATTACCCCAAGTATTAAATGTAACTTTGGTTCTCTCACTATTTTTTGTCCAATAAATAATAAACGGGAGAAGGTTCAAAAATGCCCCTGACTTTTACCGCGATGACTACCGAGCACCCTATACTGTCCAAAAATACCCCTAACGTTACATTTTTGGGTCGCCCGTGCCTCTGGCGTTAACAGAAGACAAACGGGGTTAAATTTTCGCTGACGTGGCTGACACATGGAGGCTTAAAAAGAAAAGGTTCAAAAATGCTCTTGACATATGTAAATGTCATTTAATCAAAACAAAAAAAAATACTAAAATTCAAAATAAAAAAAACATAACATATTTACATCATTTAATCAAAATACTAAAATTCAAATTATTTTGTTAACTAATCAAAAAAACTAATTAAATAAAATAAGTTGTATAACATATTTACATCATTTAATTAAAATACTAAAATTCAAAACATAACATATTTACATCAAATACTAATTAAAAAAAAAATACTAAAATACTAATTAAGAAAATACTAAAATACTAAAAAAATCAAATTAAAAAATACTAAAATACTAAAATTCAAATTATTTTGCTATTATTACTTATTAGGCCTCTTGTTATGCAAGAAGTCCTACATTTAAAAATATTGTTACACGAGCACATTAATTAGTTGCACATCTATATTATAAAGCGTTCAAATTTTTTTTTAATTATTTTTGGTGTAACTGAATCGCACCTTATATCTTATTATTTTTATTATTAATTTCTTATCCTACATGGATTCAATGTACTAGAGTTTGAATCATCACAACAATCTGTTCTCTTTTTGTTTCCCTATTTTTTTTCCATTTGTAATTTATTTGTCACATAATTTTATTTTATGTTTGTTTTTCTTCTGCATTTTTTTTTCTCACGTGCGTGGAGACTAGTTATTAATTAAGAGATAAAAATAATAATCGTCTTTTAGAAAATGTGTCAGTATTTTTTATTTTTATATTTTATTCTTTTATTTCTATTTTTACTCTTCCGCTCTCATAATTTCTTTTCCTTTAACTCTTCTTTATTTTATATTTTTTAAACACATTTAGTGTGTGTGTCAAATCAAATTAAAAAAATATTAATGATGTAATTTGAATTTTGTTGTTTTGATTAATTAACAAAATAATTTGAATTTTAGTATTTTAGTATTTTTTAATTTGATTTTTTAGTATTTTCTAATTAGTATTTTAGTTTTTTTAATTTGATTTTTTTTGGTATTTTTTTAATTAGTATTTTAGTATTTTTTTAATTAATATTTGATGTAAATATGTTATGTTTTGAATTTTAGTAATTTAATTAAATAATGTAAATATGTTATACAACTTATTTTATTTAATTAGTAGTTTTGATTAGTTAACAAAATAATTTGAATTTTAGTATTTTGATTAAATGATGTAAATATGTTATGCTTTTTTTATTTTGAATTTTAATATTTTTTTTGTTTTGATTAAATGACATATTTACATATGTCAGGGGCATTTTTGAACCTTTTCTTTTTAAGCCTCCATGTGTCAGCCACGTCAGCGAAATTTTAACCCCGTTTGTCTTCTGTTAACGGCAGGGGCACGGACGATTCAAAAAATGTAACGTTAGGGGTACTTTTGAACAAAAAAAAAGTATAGGGTGCTCGGTAAACATCGCGATAAAAGTTAAGGGCATTTTTGAACCTTCTCCCAATAATAAACTCTTCTTCCAATACAAGGGCAATATAGACAATTGATATTATAGTTAATGCTATACAATCATTACCTTAATACTTGTGCACAACCCTAAAACGACCTATATTAAGGAACGGAGGGAGTATAATATAAGAACACTTACCCATTCGTCTATGACAAGACCTTCCCCAACAACTCGCGGGCCAGTATCGGCTGGAGGTTTCTTGTGTGTTTCCAGAGCAGCCTCAGCTTCGGCCAAATGGCGTTTTAGTTTTTCTAGTGCCTGAACGTTGTCCATTGCAAACATAGTACCTTAACATTAAATATCATGGAAAATAAAAACAACAAGCTTCTGACTTACAGGATTAGAGCGCTCTGCATCCAAGAAAACAACACGCAAAACCCGCTCAACAACTACCTGATCCTTTTGTTCATCAAACTGAGTGAAAAAATTAAAGAAATAATTACGTCTGCACTTATCAACCACCCTGACTACCATTAGATACAACTATACTATTCACAAGCAATTAACCAAAGGCAAATAAAAAGATTTCCATATTATATAATTTTTAAACAATAAATTCAGAAATATTGCAACAGACAAATCCAAATACACGGTGGCACAAAGAGAGCATATGTAACTAATAACTTCATTCATAACACATGGAAGCACGTGTTCTTAGTGTTGAGAGCAGTGATACAAATAAGATTGATGAATAAACATTTCCCCTCAGAAAGCTCCTGATTTGGCCCTTAAGTGCCATAAAAGCTTCAACAAGCTTATGAAGCAAAGTATGACCAGAGATATTAACTACATTGGGCAGTAGAAAAATAGCAATAGGATGAGTTTGTAAACCTCACAAACTTGTAGTTGTACTTTTGAATTGACATCACATGAACTTATGGTAACTTAAAACTTTTCTTCCCACACGCGCTTTAGATAACTCATTCTATCCTTCTATCGGTACCAAAATGGACGGCAATGCAATAACTTGTATCATTATTCTTCTGTAACACTTCTATTTTAAGGATGTCCACATTACTTCAGTACACAAGTTCTTTGTCAGGGGGCTTTCAATAAAGAGAATGACCATGCGTCATCCTGCTCGTTAAACTTCAACCGTGTTATCCTAACCTCATACGTGGTATTAATAGAAGATTTAGGAAGCAAAAGGAAGCAAATCCCATTGAAACAACATATGATATCTAACTAGAAAACTTAGAGAAAGAAACTAAGTGTGATTGTAATCATACATATCATATAGCTACCAAAATAATGTATACAGAAGTAGAGGACAGCCAATAATTTCATATTAACTTTTAGCCATGATCACCGTCTTATAGAAAACATAAAAACCAAAAAACTCACCAACTCAGGTACATAATCCACTCCTGTTTTCACCTTCAGACTCATGATCTTGAACTTCACCTTGCTCTTCTGATCTGACTGCTTTTCATTATTTTCTGGCAGCTCCACAAACTTGAACACTGCAGAGCACATTCAATTGAATGGGACTAGGATAAGAAAGAAACAAAAGGCGGCATAACCTAGATAATTAATAACCTCAACATGCTTCCAACTATATTATGTACAAAATACAAAACTTGATGACACAAATATGTAAGCAATTAAGTACGTGATATTTACCTGTAGCAATGAGGCTTTCACCAGGTGCAAGAATTCCTCCTGGAGGTCGCATGTAACAGCTCTTTGGTGCTGTAGTTTGAAACTACAGCACACAATAAACGATGTTTTAGTGAAGAAATTTCGCAATCATTTGATGATAAAAGGATTTTGATTAGTTCTATGGTCAACAGTCAACTAAAATGTGATTCACTTAACACTGTATACATATTTATCAACAAATATTGTTAATATCAAGGATTACAATAGAAAGAAAAAAATGTAGCAAAAACTCTTGCACTTCATTTGGAGATGAATTGACGGTAAATAAAATAAATAAATGTAAAGAATTAGAACTTTTACCGACAGTTCATAATCACTTAGTTTAGCATCATAGAGGATATAAAAGCTTTGGCAAAATATGTATAATTGGAGTGTGTTCATCAACATGAGGTTTGAATACTCCCTCTGTTCCTAAATAACTGATGCTTAAGCACACAAATTAGGAAAGTATTTAATATTTTAAAACATTCCTAATATACCCTTAATTAATACCCTATTAAATTATTTATCTCCACCATTACTCCACAACTTTATAATTTCTTCAAATGTTACTCCATTAAAAATTATTTCCCACCAAAAAAAATTTCCTGTGTAATATATGCTTTCCGCCCAAAAAAAACAAAACTAAAATTTCCCACCAAAATTTTGATACATTAAACAAGTTCTGTAATCTTATTCAAGTTAAAACAACATTAACATGGCTCCAAAGAAAAGTCGAATCCCCTTGGTTGAAATAGATCTAAATGTTGACTTAACACCTTCTGAAATTGACAATGGAGATGAACAGCAAGAGGAAGCAGAAATTCATTTTTCAGATCTTAATGTTGATGCAGAAGATTTGGGCTTTAAAACAAATTTCTTGAAGTAATGTTAAATGGAGTATAGTTCAAAAAATATGAAACATCAACCTTGGAAAAGAGAAAGAGTGAAAAATAATTAAGGTGAGTATTAATGAAGCTAATAATGACAAGGGTAAAATTGGAAAAAAGGTAATAAAAACATATTGGTTTCTTAAAACATCAAATATTTTGGAACAAAACCAATCTTCTAAAACATCAGTTATTTAGGAACAGTGGGAGTAACAAAAAAAAACTGATATTTTCACAACATTTTTTGATATTTCCACCATAAAAATGTCGCTATAGATATATAACGACGGTAAAAAACATCGCTATAGATCCTGATCTATAGCGACGGTTTTACTGTGGAAATATCATTTTCTGTTGTGGATTTATCAGTTTCCTAACAAATATAGTGTTGGGAATAAAAATAAATAAATAAAGGTGGGGGAGAAGAAGACAAAATTCTTACCAAAGGCCCTTTATATTTTATACCACCAATATTGGCGGCTTTTTTTTTTTTTTTTACTTTAAAAGATCTGGGTTTGTTTTCACTAAGAAGACTTACAACTTTCTTTGCCTTTCACTATCCTTTCCTTGATCCACATTATATTTCTGCTTCCCATTTATGTTTAATTTTATGCCCAATATATATGGTCAAATTATAATAGATATTATGATTTATTATCTCAAATTTACCCCGTGTATAAAGAGTGTGTATGCATACTATCCACAGATTGCTGCATCAGTCAAAAGTACACACATAATTAGCAAAAGGGATAGAAATGGATTAAAATAGTGAATACCTTAAAAGCAACATGAGACCTGCTCGCGTTCTTAATCCTAACAGCACTTCTCGCCTGTTTACCTGGTTCATCTTCAACACCCAACGCACAACACAAGCAAATAAACAAACAAACAGTCAGCTTAAATTAGGGAGAAGAGAGAAACTTGAACTGAATTATATTCATCTTTAATTAACCAACAAATTATTGATTGCAAGCCGGTAGAGAAGATGGTGTAATAAAATGAAGTCAACTAAAAAGTACGCACAGGGGAAGTAGAGAGTATTAGCAGGATCAAACCGGAGCCTACGCCTGGCCGGAAGGAGCGACCTCGCTACTGAAGATACTTTATTACCGGAACGGCGAGGGTTCAATTCGACGCTGCTGTGCTGGCTAGGAGTGAGGTTATGCGTAGAGGAAGAGGAGGAAGAAACATTTCCAGACTGCCAGAAAGTACAAAGATTCCAGAGTTTTCCTTCGGAGTGAGAACGGTGGTCGTTGGGTATTGCCATGAATATGGCGGTTTCCCCGGAATTAAACACACAAAACCCTTTTTAGAGAAGTTTGATTTGACGTCCGTAACCCTTTTTTATGTTTACTAGCTGTTTGTTATAAAATTATACACCGGATGTGTAAATACATTCTTACTCATATACTTATATTCTTACTTTTATCAGAATTAATTTTAAAAGTTTTGTAATTATTTTTATTTGAAATTCTATTGGGCCTTTATTATTTTTGTACTATAGTAGCATTATAAAGAGGAATTAGAGTATATACAATTAAGCCCGCTTTCTTCTTTAATCATCATATTATTATTTTTTATAATATGTTATCATTTCTCTAATATTTCTATAGTTTCATCTTTTCAAAACTCAAAGATCCAATTTTCGGATGCTTCACTGAAAAATATAAAGAAAAGTTATGTATATCTCCATATGGGAAGTTCATCGATCCTTTAGACATTTTAATATCTACATCTTTGACTTGTAATGATGAAAAAGCATGTCGATTGACTAAATAACTTTATTATTCGAATATGAAAGTCATTAATTAATGTGGATGGGATCATATAAGGCCTGAGATTGAATTCAAATGGATCGGTATCTACATCGACTTGTAATGATGAAAAAGCATAATATACATTAATGTGGATGATCATTATCGGTGACCAAAGCGGTGGATAAACTACAATGCGATTCGGCGGGACCCATCGAGAAAAAGGGGGTGTGTCGGGTAGTAGTGGGTGTACGCGGTAATTGACGAAAGAAGGTATAACTTAGCGAGGAAGTCTTCACCAAGAGAGTGCGTTTTCATACACTTCATCATTCGAGAATCACATACACACGAAGAAATTATCATTTTCTCTTGATCTCTATACACTTTAAGCGATATAGCCTCGTTTTCGATAAACCTTGTGAATTCATATCTTGACTCTCACGCTTTGAGCTATCCCCGTGGAACCCGTGCCGTCGAGCTTGTGGTGTTTATTGTGTTTACGTTCTGCGGGATCGGGGCGTTTTACGTGATTGGGGCGTGACAAAAGATCTTAGCGTTAACATTGGCGCTTTAGAAGGAGGGGTTTTCAATCACAATTGTTTAAATTTACTTGAAAGATGATGAGGAGTAGAGATGGTACCGGAAGAGGCGAGCGATGGTACATTAGTTCATCAACGCCTCGTATTTGATAAAGGATCGCTTTAGTCCTTCTAAAAGTGCTTTCGTGAAACACGACTTCTAAACCTGACTTCGGAAGAACTTCGTCAGAAGATCCGTGGTGGAGTCGAAGCGGAAGTTAGTTTTCAGCGATGACCGATAAGGCGTGATCCCCATCGAGGAGCGGGTAGAAGGTTCGTGAGCCGGGACTCATCGTAGAAGTGGTCGAAGACGAGCTACCAAGTTGGCGAGGATGGCGGACGAAGCGAGATAAGGCTTTGGAGGTTACTGTTAAAACAAAGGAAGATATAAGCCGAAACGGATGCTTGGTGAATGAGTTGAGGAATGAAGCATCTAGCCATATTCATTAGAAAGGCGGAGTAGGCATAAGGAGGTACCCGTCGGAAGGGTAAGGGCCGGAACATTACATGCATGTGTGCAGGGATCATTCTCGCATGATGGGAGGAGATCGAGAAGCGAGAACACCTTTGGCTTCGAAGAAGCGCAGCGTGATCGTGGGATCGATTCATCGCGACGATGAAAGAGCGAAGAAGCGGTCGAAAGAAATTGTGCGAAAATCAGAAGAGGAGAATCTGAAATCTGGCCGATTCTCATCGTGAGGATGAGATTATGCGACCTAATAAATCGAAAGTCCATGAAGGCGATGAATCGGCGAGGAAAGGTCGATCCATTCCAAACCTAACGTCGCCCGGGAGAGGAGATCTCATCCTGACCCGAAGGTGTTGATTTTTAGTAAGGAGTTGAAAGAACTCAAAAAACAATTGGTTTGAGGTCAGCGGAGAAGGATACTTACGGAAAGAAGGCGTCCCTTTTTCCTCTGATATTCTCAAGGAGAAGGCGGATGTTACCAAAAAGTTGCCTCGTATGGAAAGCTATGATGGGTCGGGAGATCCTTATGATCGTAGTCGAGCGTTTGGCCAACTAATGGATTACTATGACTTTCTTGATCTTTGCTAAGTGTCACACTTTTGTCACTACTTTGAGAAAAGGCGGCGGGAGCGGTGGATGGGGACTTTACCATCGGATTCTATCTCCTCGTGGGTGAACTTTGTGATAAGTTCCATGCGCGTTTTGGAAGCAACCAGAAGAAGGGAAAGCTTCTGAGGCTCTTTAGCCTGGTCCGTGATTTTACCATAGAATCCTTAGGCGATATGTAAAGAGGTTTAGGGAAGCGGTCGGACGGTGTCCGATCTTAATGATCTTCAATTTGTTGGTTTGTTCGAGAATGGGCTAGATCTGGTTAAATCGGAGAAGTTGGTAAAGAAATTGATGTTTCACCATCCAGAAAAGCCTAGCGAAGCCTTGATAAAGGCGGAGGGCTATATTGTTGTAGAAGAGGCTATGAATAGTTTGAAAAATCCTTCTTTGAGCCAATTAAAGGAGGTAGATATTCCCAAGGCGATGTTGATCAAAGAAGAGTGGGAGGATACAACGAGGCGGAAGGTAGTTCGAAAGAAGTGCGGTAACTTCATGGCGACAAAGCGTGATCGTACACTGTTTCTACCGAAGGTTAATAAGGTTTACACCCGATTGAATCTGAAAGATCGATAATTTTGGATCAAATCGAAACCGACCTTTCTTTGAACCACCTCGTGATAATTACAAAAGCGGGACACAGCGACCCTCATGAAATATTGTGGTTATCATCAAATTGCTTTGGTCATGACACTAATGAGTGTTGTAATTTAAAGGATTTTGTAGAGTAAGATTAAAAGCGACTTGGCGATTGATATGTGGTGAGAAGAATGATGTCGAAATTCGACAAGTTATCAATCGTCTTTATTCAAGCGGTTCAATCTGCTTTATTCAAAATGCTCCAACACCACCACCAAGGCAAGTCGTTGATGTAATAAGCGGGTGGAGTGCATTGGGAAGTTAGTAGGGAAAAGAGGAGGTCTTATCTTGATTCGATCATATCGATGTGAATCTTTACTACGAAGATTGTGAGGCCTTTTCGAGAACCAGATTATATCATTTACGGATCGGATTATCCTTGAGCCCATCGAACCGCATGAAGGGGCATTGGTGATCACCAGGTATGAAGTAGGCTCGATGGACGTAAAAGCAGCGTGATGGTAGATAATGGATCTTGATGGACATTCTTTATGCCCATACTTTTCGGAGGATGCATCTCGATGGGCACAAAATGGAGGTTGGACGGGGAGCTCCTCTATATGGCTTGGCCCGGCGACGACCCGGTCAAAGTGGCGAGCCTTTATTGAACTCCTGTTATCTTGGCCGCGGCCCCTCGGCGGTGGAGATAACACCTAAATTTTATGTTGTGCATGTGGATTGACTTCTGGCGCCATTTTGGGAAGACCTACATTGTGACTCTTATTTGTGACTTCCATCCACATTTCAAAATCAAATTCCCAGCGTAGCGTGGAGTAGGTGAAGTGATGGGTGATTTAGACTGGCGGCGATGTTATCGAAACTACATTATTTAAATCCGGAATGGGGTTAGTAAGCGAGAAAAAGGCGATGGCAATTGAGATCGAACCCTTCAAGGCGCGACTCGAAACCCTTGGTAATCCTGCTTTGGGGGAGACGAGAGAGATTGAGTTGGTGGTCGGAAAAGCCGGACAAAGACGGTGAGGATTGGTTGGTCTGCGAGAACCTCTTGGACACATCTTATGGAACTCTTGCGATGTTATGTTGATATTTTTGCATAGAACCCTGAGGACATGCACAGAGTTAAGCCGGGAAGGTTCTTGAGCGTAAAATTTGGAGATAGATCCTTGAAGAGGCGGTTAAATCGAAAAGAAGCGGATATTTGCTCGAGGCGTCGAAAGATCATCGATGAAGAGGTTGCGAAATTAACTTTTGGTGACTTCATCTACGAGATTGATTACCACGAGTGGATAGCAAATGTAGTATTGGTGCGAAGCATAATGGAAAGTGGTGGGTGCGCATCGACTGCAAACCTCAACAAAGCTTTGTCAGAAGGACTTTATCCTCTGCCTCATATCGATCGACTCATCGATGCCACTTGGGTATGCATTACTAAGTTTTATGGATGCTTTTTCGAGGTTATCATCAAATATCCATGTGCGAAAGAAGACATTCCAAAAAGCAGCGTTTATTACACTGCCGTTCGGTGTATGCATACAAAAAAAATGACTTTTGGCCTCATTAATCTTTGGAGCTACCTACGAAGGATGATGAACTTCATATTCGATGGCGGTTTTGGGGAGGAACATGGAGGTTTATGTAGATGACATGATCGTGTGAAGAGTATCTGATTGAAGCATTTGGACGATCTGGAGGAGTGCTTTCAAACTATTCGTTATCGTCGATTAAAACTTAACTTGAGCCAAATGTACTTTCGGCCTTGGTCTTTGGAAAGTTTACGGGTTATCTGGTCGATCGAAAGGGGCATCGAGGCCAATCGAGAGAAGATCCGGGCCATCCTTGACATGAAGACTCTCGGTCGTTCAAAGGCGTTCGTCGTCATTTGGTAGGATGCGGCTTTAAGGAGGTTAAATCGCCAATCTGCGAGAGAGATGTCTTCCTTTCTTTGACACATTAAAGGGACCAGAAGAATGCGAAGGCGTTCCGATGGACTTAGAATGTGAAGGCGCTTTCCAGGTATAAAGGCGTATCATCTTGGCTCCTTTATTGGTAAAACTTTGTCCCAATGAGACTTTATATTTGTATCTTGCGGCAAGTTCCTTAGCGATTGGAAGCGATTTTGGTTCGGGAGATCGGTGGGAAGCGACATCCGGTCTATTACGTCGACGCGTCCTACGAGATCTTTGAAACCGGTATCGAAACATTGAGAAATTTGCCTTTGCTTTAATAATTGCCGGTAAAAGCTTGGCGATATTTTCAAAATTCGACTCTGGTCATCTACGGATCGACCATTGAAGAAGGTGATGGGCAAACCCGAGAGGTCTCGGGCGGACTAGCGGCGTGGACTATGGAGTTATCGATTTTTTTATCGAGTATCGTCCCGAAGCGCCATCAAAGCCCAAGCCTGGGCGACTTTATGGTAGAATGCTTTCGTTCACCAAGCGAATCTTGCGAATTCTGGGCTGAATCTTCTAATCGGCGATGGTAGTTCTTGACGAATCGAGAAGGCGTGGGCGTTGTATGCGAGATGGATCTCTACGATGGCTTGTTAGTGGGCGAGAATTATTTTAATAAGCCGGAAGGATTCAAAGTCCGGCGAGCCATATCGATTCGGGTTTAAAGCAACGAACAATGAAGTTTGAAATGCAAGCGGTGTTAGCGGTGTCCGATTAGCAAAAGAGTCTCGAAGTCAGCGATTAATTATCTATAGTGATTCTCGGTTGGTCGTTAAGCAATTTCGGGGAGATTATGAAGCTCGTGGAACCCGAATGATCAAATATCTGGCGAAATTAAGAAACCAACTTCAATTTTTTGCTTCGTCGAGTTTGAGTATAGGCGCGGCGACAATTCTCTTCTTAGATGCATTGTCGAAACTAGCCACTCTGAGATCTGAGATGTCTTTCATGGATCGGTGTATTTGGAAATTTCTGACGGTAGAGTGTTGACGAAAGGCTATGTTGTGTATCGATAGAAACAATGTTGGATGACCCCTACATTGAGTATTTGGCGGATGGCGTCCTTCCTTCCGGATCAAATGCTAGCAAAGAAGATCAATCTGAAAGTACTAATTTTAGTCTTATTGACGGGGATCTCTGTCGATTGGCATTTTCCTCACCATTATTGAAATGTTTGGCTCGTCCAAAATGAGTATATCTCTTCGGGAAGTTCATGAAGGGATTTGCGGTGATCATATGGTACGCCAGTCTCTTTGGCACATAAAAATACTTGACAAGGTTACTATTGGTAAAACAATTTTCAAAGAAGCTACATCGTCGAAAATCTGAAAATGCCATTTCGATAGTCGGGTCCCATATCGACCCACCCGGAAGAGTTATACTCGATTCTATCTCTATACCCTTCCATTTATGCAGGGGGTGGATATATTGGGGCCAGATTACCTAAAAAGCTAAAAAAAGGTCGAGTTAACTTAAATCATAGTTCTTATTGATTATATGACTAAGTGGGTAGAGGCAAAACCACTTGATCGATAATGAGCAGTGCTTAAAGTTTATAAAGAGTGCGTGGTGTTTAACCGGGATCCCTAAGGTATTGATATCGGACGATGGGCCTTGATTCGTGAGTTCAAAATTTGAAGAATTTTTGAGCGATTTGAGATTCAACCTGAAGACTTACGTGGCTCATCCACGGTCGAATGGGCAAGTTGAGGTAACCAACGGAATGACTGCTTGAGCGGAATCAGCGTGGATTGGATGAAGCTAAGGGAGATGGCGGAAAGAATTCTTTGGCGTCTTTGTGGGCATCTAAAACTACACGAGGACTACTACGGAGGATTAAGCCCTTAGATTGGCCTATAGAATGCGATGCCTTAGTCGATCGAAATCGGATCTCAAGTCTTGAATGTAAATCGATTCAAAAAATCTACAACGATGAAGGATTGAAAGCTAACTTGGACTGTTAGGCGAAGTCGAGAGGAAGCTTTAATCAAATTGGTACAACTTATCAGCGAAGGGTGGCCAAACATTATAACAAAAGCGTCGAACTTATTAGATTGAAGTGGGAGACTTAGTTCTTAGAAAGCGAAACCTTACACCTCAAAACACGGAAAGCTAATCTTAGGAATTGGGAAGGGCCATATGAAGTAATCAAGTACCAAAGCAGTACTTATCGATTAAAGGCACTTGATGGTTAGAGATCGAGAATACTTGGCATCTTTGGCGAGCTTGAAGTATTTTCAATGAAGATTAAGTCGGTTTATCGAATGCATACCTGATTGTTTGATATTAATAAAGATCACTTTTCCACAAATTATCATCGCTTTGGTCTTATTTGTCCAGATGGTCACTATGGTGTAAGGAGGTATGGTAGGACTCATTGGCCATTCGATGGTAGCCCCAGAGTCCTTTTGGTCTATATTGATCTTATCTGGGTGGTAAGTCGATGGTCATTTGAGTCTATTGTCCAGATGGTCACTATGGTGTAAGGAGGTATGGTAGGACTTCATTGGCCGATTCGATGGTAGCCCAGGTCCTTTTGGTCTATATTGATCTTATCTGGGTGGTAAGTCGATGGTCATTTGGTCTCTGTTGTCCAGATGGTCACTATGGTGTAAGGAGGTATGGTAGGACTCATTGGCCATTCGATGGTAGCCCAGGTCCTTTTGGTCTATATTGATCTTATCTGGGTGGTAAGTCGATGGTCATTTGATCTGTTGTCCAGATGGTCACTATGGTGTAAGGAGGTATGGTAGGACTCATTGGCCATTCGATGGTAGCCCAGTCCTTTTGGTCTATATTGATCTTATCGAAATTGGTAAGTCGATGGTCACTATAATCCTTATATCTTGGTTCTTATCTATTTGTCGTCCAAATTTACGTCGCGTATGGTGATCTCACTCTTGATGCAGATGAGTATAAGTTATTTATTTTGTTTAAGTGTTGAGTTCGGTTTATTTAGTTCACTTAAGTTGAATCACAATCCAGTAAAATTCAATTCACTTCATTGCATAATTCAAGTGATATATGCCATATTTAATTCATTAGTTCGAACTTATTGATACTAAATTATTGACAAAAGCGATCGGAACGAAGTCATAATCAAAGGCAATTAAAGATTTTTCAATAAACATAAAATACTCATTTTATTTAAGTCGATTATAAATTAATTACATGAATGTGAAAAGTTTAAAGTAATTAAATATTTACATAAAACCAAAAACATGATATATATTTGAGAGCACAGCCTTCATCGCCGAATTGAAGCGATCTTAGAGTCGGTGGGCGATGATAGATAGCTTTTCTTTTCCTCGTTCAAGCGGTCCTCGTATCCCTCAAGATAAACCTTCATGATCTCAACATTAAGTTCATCCGAATCCTATACTACTCTTTGAATCGCTTTGGAGCTCTTGATCGAGCAGGGGCCTCGTCCTCGAGGTCCTTTATTTTATGGCGGGACTTGTGGCGCTTGACCTTATGCTTCTTGGGCTTCATCTTGAATCCTCGTCTCGGCTTCACCAAGTTGTAGGACTAAGCTTGATTGGTGAAGAAAACTCCTCATTTTTAAGCCTTGAGGAGTAAGTTCTCTTCAACCAAACCGGCATTCGGGTTGGTTAGAGTTTGTTGGTGGCTTGACGCGCGACCAACCCATCCTGTAATGGCCCTAATTAAATCATCGGATGTCTTGAAATCCATCTTAGCTTGATCGATTCTATCGAAGGCCGTTGATGGTATGAAAAGCATCTTCACGACTAGCTCTTTCTCGGTCCAGTCGATTTGACATATTTATCTCTTGTCGCATGAAATCTTCCTCGGCCTCTCCATTTATGTGTCTCGGACCTTGATCGTCAAAAAAACGACGATTAACTTTGCACATTTTCAAAATATTCAAGTCAAGCGTCTAAAATGATCGAAGGAAAATAGAGATGTAGAGGAAGAAGTGATTGTTATTTACCTTGGCGAATAACTTCATTCCTTCGTCGAGAAAGATTTCCGTCCAAATATGATCATTTGAGCAAATTGGTCGTCGATGTCTTGAGCAAGCTCAAGAAGAGGTCAAAAGGAAAGTTGGCATTGAACACAGGCCACGGGTCGGAGATCCTGACCTCGGCATGATAACTTTGACACGAAGGGCCAAGGTAGCCATTCGGGAGAGGTCTCGACCTTTCGGGGAGAGAGAATGGGTTTGTTAAAGAGTATATAGGTCTGCATGAATAGTTTTAGATTCTGAGGATTTGTTTGGAGTGGGTTCTTTGGGTGTTGAAACAGGCGGAACTTGGATGGCTATCGAGTGCGTTTCCTCTTCTGGATAACGTCGGAATCCTTAAATCACAGTCGCGTCCTCTTCTATCTGTATTTCTCTGAGAGAGCGAAGGGTGGAATAATGAAGGCGAGGAACCACGAGCTCTTGGCGATTAAGGGGTTATTTTGTTTTAATTTTTGATCCTAAGTATATTTCTTGATCGGAGACGATCAAATAAACTTTGATCGAGGAATGGTTTTGAGAGTTTGGTTACATTTACAGTGCGGGTTGGGAGGAGTTCTGAGAGGGGTGACACAGGTTTTACGGTAGCTCTCTCTCTTACATCGAGGTGAAGGGTCTCTTACGGTATGAGAACCTCTTGACCTCTGTTTCTTCTGTTTGAAATTCATCAGTATGAATTTACGGTGTTGAATCTACTTGAGGTAGCTTGGTTGGTGTAGCCTCAATTGCTTAGAAGACTTCCCGGACAAAAAATCTTGAACTCCTTTATTTCTAAGGAGCTCGATGCGATCAAAGATCTTGCATAAATCAAACAATTCTATGTTAAAATTATATATCATAGAATATTTTCAAAAATATACATATATGAAATAAAATTTGGTACTTACACTTATGGTCATATAACCATACACCTTGAGAGAATTCCGTATTTCCTCTCTTCCTTGGGAAGTTGTCAAATAACTCCATCATTTCCACTTCCGTTCTTGAAACCACGTCTCAAAAGTCGCGAGATATTTTTAAATGATTTGCCCGATTCGGTAAAGAAAAATCTCGGGGCCTTTGACGAAAAACCATTTCTCGTGCCATCCCCTATTGCTCGAAGGGGGTGTTCACCAAATGACGTCTGTCGAATTTTCTCGGACTTGGAGAATGCTTCTTGAGGCCTTGAACCCCTTCTCCTGGATTGTACTATCTTGTATCTGATGAAGAAGAAGTCCGGGGAGGGCTCGGCGCTTGATTCATGACGAAGGCCACGAATGCGAATGTGGATGTAGGAATTTGGCACCGATTGTGAAAATCCCACACCAAAAACCCCAGTGAGTCACTATAAAAGGCGTGAAGGGGAAAGCGAACCCCTTCTCCGATAAAGGTCATAGGACGGTAGTCCATCCTTGATAGTTGATACGTCTTCTCACCGAGCAGGGGTACCACGGCCGCATGGGTATCCGGAATGTGGAACCAAGTTCGAACCCTCTTTAGTTCAGCCTCAGTTATGATAGAAGGAGTGTTGGCATGCGAGAATCGCTCCGTACTCCTGTAGTATTCGGAGGGGTTTTTGGGTTTTACATTTGGGATTAGTGCTTGAAATCCCTCATGAAGATTAGGGTTTGGTGGAACCACGGTAATGGGTGTTACTGATATGGGGAACTCAGTTCGGGGTTGTGGGAAGCCATTTGTGACGATTTGCGAGAGAGAGATCGAGAAAGTTTAGAAAGGCGCTCAATTTCAAATGAGCAGGTAAAAGCTGTCAAATTTGGTAAAGTTGTCTTTTTATCTTGTGATTTACGGTGTTCAAGCGGGTGCATTAAATGCTAGTAATAATTTGGAATTTGAATGGGAAGCGTCCGGTTTGGTCCGGGTATTTAATGGATAGAGCCTTTACGATTTGGGCCCTTAAATTCCTTTCATTTCATTTAAATGAAGCGATAAATGGATGCGTTTTAATTACATCTTGTTATTTATTGATTCTCGGTAAAATATCATGGATTGTACATAGTTTTTATTAAACATTACATTCAACAAAAAACTAGGGGGCGATGTTGGGTCGTGATATTTTATCTCTTTAAATAGGAGTGTATTGGGCTTATTCTTTTAATTATTCTATTGGGCCTTTATTATTTGAACTATGAAAGTCATTAAGCCCGGTCATCATATTATTTTCATTTCAAACTATAAAATACCAAGATTGGTCGGGTGGATCAATCCTTTAGACATTTTAATATCTACATCTTTGACTTGTAATGATGAAAAAGCATGTCGGTTGACTAAATAACTTTTGCCATGCATTAATGTGGATGGGATCATAATCGATTGGTGGTAATAACGATGACCAAAGCGTTGGATAAACTACATGCGATCGGCGGGACCCATCGAGAAAAAGGGGGTGTGTCGGTAGTAGTGGGTGGCACGGTAATTGACGAAGAAGGTATAACTTAGCAAGAAGTCTTCACCAAGAGTGCGTTTTCATACACTTCATCATTCGAATCACATACACGAGAGAATTATCATTTTCTCTTGATCTACTATACACTATACTATACGCCTTTTTATCCCCGATATAGTTTTTATTGATAAACCTTGTGAATTCTTATCTCTGACTCTCACTTTGAGCTATCCCATCTCCATGAAAAAATATTGATAAAAACATGTTAGAAAAAATATTTACTATATTTCATGCCTCGATTATGCTCCTGTAGTAGCAATATTGTGAGTGTAAGTTCATAATATATTCCCTGAAGCGATAAAAGAAATTATATTCCTAAAAGTGATATCATTTCTTCTAGTGGGTCAGATAAAATAATGAGTTTTTGGCTGAAAACCAACAATCTCGCTTCAACCGATTCTATTACATTCCACAAGTGAATGGAACCTCATTTGATAATCATAGAGGAAATTATGGTTGTGGTTGTGGCGGTGGACTTAAAAGAACAATCAATATATAAAAGGGAATGTACCGCACGTACTCCTAAACATTTGGTAGATTTGTACCAAGACTCCGTAAAAGAAAAGGAAATGGAATGATCCTCAAGATCCCATGAATTATTTTGACTTTTCAAATGGAGTGGATATAACTAATTTTGATATCTATGGTTTCCTTGATGATATGTTGATAGAAATGTTCATACCAATTAATTATTTTATTTCATTATATTATGACATTATAATAAGTATTTTTATTATATGTTTTATTTATGTTTCAAGTAATAAAGTTAAATTTATGTTTTGCATATATGAAGTTGTATGGGTCGAAGCTCATCAAACTTAATTAAAGGCTCTGAAGAACGATTATTCATCAAACATAATTGACTCTCTTGAAGTGATTATTCATCAAATTTAATTAAAATCTCTGGAAGAGCGATTATAATATTTTCAAAGGGCACAAAACTTTGTATTGATGATTCTTTATATTCTTCTGAGACAAACTGAAATTTGCTCAGCTTTAAGGATATAATTTTTAATAGTTATCATATTGAAATCAATAACGAAGGCAGTGAAGAATTTCTTTATATTACTTCAACAGTATCGGGCCAGAAGCTCATATTAGAAAAATTGTATATTTTTCTCTTCTGGGTTATATTATACTAAAATGAGAATAATTGAAATAAATGTTGTAAAATACCAGAAGTGTGCAATACACCAGAAGTGTTTGGATCCAAATATTTTTATGATTTGGCATGATCATCTAGGATCAATAATGATGCATTGAATTATTGAAAACTCCCATGAACATCCTTTAAAGAACCAGAAGATTCCTTTACATGTTGATTATATCAAAGTAAATTAATTACCAAATTATCACATTTAATTATTGTTATTTGGTGTTCATCTTCTAACAAAGAATTCAGAGTGATATTTTTAAGGTATATTATGAGGATTGTTATTTTAATAGTCTTCCCACCATTAGGGGGAGAAAAGTCGTTACCCGAAGCACGACGGGAGATTAATTGTAATGTTTCAACGTTATTTAATCTTGATCCTTATACAAATCAATATGAATTAGAAGTTCAAAGGATAATTCACTTGCAATTAATTGCAAATCAATTACCAGAATTATTCACCGATAATAAGGAAATAGTGATATCTCACATTCTAGCTGCTAATACTCTACCCAAAATAGGGATACACAACACCCATTCTGAGTCGCCAAATACATGGTACAAAAAAAGCAAACTACAACTTCAATAATACAAATGTAAGTGTGAAATACGACAATATATCTTAATGAGTTTAAATATAATATTGTCTTACAGACAATATCCATATAAAATAAATCCCCATCATAATTATTGATTCATTATTTTACAAAATGGTGAGGACTACTAAACAACTCTCTAGAACCTTTCATTCCATACCCCAGAGCTAGTACTATTTACATTCTAGCCTCTGAGAAGAAAAAAAATGGAACAACAAGGAAAAGGTGAGCTCAACTAGCCCGATAAAAGAATATTATGACTAAGATAATATACAACAAATTATCGTTAGTCTTCAACAGGGAAAAATCGATAGAATACAATGAAATGAATGAGTTTTTAGATCAATATTACGTGAAATAATAATTCATAGAAGAGTTACGTGAAGAATGAAATCTACTATAATCTATGAATTTAACGATCCATCATCAATATTTTATCCTGTAACATCAATCGATATACATACGGAATCAAATATTCATCTTTACTTTCTGAGGCCAAAGATATTCATCGATTAGTCATATTCATTTAAACACTGTTCATCTTTGCACTCTGAGGCCAAAGATATTAATCAATCGGTCATATTCATCTCAACACTGTTCATCTTTTGCACTACTGGGCCAAAGATATTCTTGAAATCATTCATCTTTGCTGCTACTGGGCCAAAGATATTCAATAATATCATCATTTAAGGCGAGGATGATGAAAATATTTTTAAAAAGCGAATCCGGTGAAACAAAATGACAAGGATTAAGGATTAAGGATTAGGTACTTGGTTTTATCCACGTCCAAAAATACCTCAAAAATAATCATAGTGGTGTAAAATTGAAGAATGATCAAAACATGGATCTGATCGAGTTAGTATCCGAATAGATATTTTGGACAAAAAGAAGAAATTTTATTTTTAATTGAATAGTCTGCAGATATCGTGAATAGTCTTGATATCGTGAATAGTAACTATCAGAATACCAAAAGATAGAAATTCCACAAAAAATCTCTTCACGCTTACATGAATAGTACTTTCGTGAATAGTAACTTCGTGAATAATAACTTCATGAATAGTAACTTCGTGAATAATAGTAACTCATGAATAGTAACCCATGAATAGTAACTTGGAGCATGAAAAAGTTCCAAATTTGATAAAAACTTGAGATCAACATTTCGATTATATAATGATATTGAAGAAATAATATCATTACGAAAAAATAATATCCATCTTACCTCGAAAAGATTAGTCTTACAAATGAAACAGGATATAGGCTATGACTGACTTGAACTTGCACCGTATAGCAATACTCAAAGTATACTCAAAATACTCACAAGAATAAACTCGATAATATAGAGAGAAAACTTGATTTACGGTGTGATTTTCAATTCTAACCTAAGCACCTATTTATAGGAAATTGCTTAGAACACCAAAGCGAAAAAATTTAATAAATTAATATATATATATATATATCAAATTCATCATACCAACCTTAGAATTCAGATCTTAGCATTTCCCACATGCCACCTTCTAGAAAGAAATGATAAAAAACGTTTTCATAAAATAAATAATTAAAACTTACAAAAATTAATTATTTGAACTTGAACTTCAATAATTCATAATAAATAGCCCTTTCATCAGAAAAATTCGAATCTCATGAGTTTTTATAGGAAATTCAATTCTCTACAACTTTGCAGAAGAAAGTTTTTCCAAATTCCAAATAGAAATTGACCAAAATCCACAAACGGGTGATTTTACAAAGTATAATCAAATTTCGATCGATAAATGGGGTCCACCGACATGTTTAACATGTTTTAAACATTTATTGCAACAAAAATACTCTTCCTCCTCGTATACTCATATATCCCACATTCGTTGTAAAAATATCACCGTTAATATATTATTAAAATAATATATTTAAATGAATTATTTTATCGAGAAAAAGATAAAATATTAATTTTCAACAATTGTCATTTTAAAATTTTCTCCATCTATATCCACATAAAATCAATATTTTCCTCATCATATAAATCAATAATTAATTATTCACAAATAATATTACGAATCACAATATTGATTGACCGGTGCGTTCCGGGAAAGAGGGGCTTTCGATAAAATTTCTTCTTCTTGGCGCGCATGATTAGGTGACCAAACCTCTCCTTAGACGAGAACTTTCTAGACATTGCCAATAATGTTATCTAATAATATTATTAGGATAATATGAATTATTGCTTCGATAATGAAAGATCTTTGTGTAATGACAATTATTGAAACAACAACAATATAAAATATCAACGCGACAATTATTAACTCGATAAAATCTTTGAGCGATAATTCATGTAACCATTATTGAGTAGTGCCTTCTTACGTAAGAATCAATAATTGGTGCAATACCAAGTCTTCTTTTATTGACAACAGCGTATTAGTGTGTTTTAACCACATAGGGTATTCAACAGTGATACTTGGTAACAACTACTGCCGATTATTTAAAAACAACTTATATTTATGTCGTTTTCTTCATCCAATCACTTTCAGTTATGGGGCCCACATGCATTTTGCGCCATCGTACGAATATTCCCGACGATCTGAATATTCCACGACCAAACGAATATTCCCAAGCGATAATGAATATTTTATAACCACTTGCTTAATTTGAAATATTTGCATATTTAACCCTTAACTATCCACATTAATCAAATCAACCCTTACTATTTCAAAATAATAAATAAAGGAAATTCCTTTTTATTTAAAATTTTGAGGTCTTCTGACCTCCCTCCTTATGAAATTTAATCCTCGAAATTGGCGTGCGTCGTCACAGTGTTTTGAAAAGGTGAGGATACCTCGCTTTCATTTCCGTTTCAACTCCCGGTCATTTCCTCTATAGCATGATTCCTCCACAAAACTTTAACTTGTGGTATAACCTTTCTTGCGTGGGACATGCTCCTTCTATCCAAAATCTTGGCAGTACCTCCTCATCGTTAAGTCTTGACTATCTCGTCCAGGTTCTAACTTCTATAACGTGGTTGGGTCTTTCACATATTCTGAAAATGCGGATATGTGAAACACATTATGAACACGAGACATACTTTTCGAGGTAACGCATGAGTCTATAGGCTACATTTCCTACTCGGTCGAGAATTTGAAATGGACCAGATAAATCGTGGATTGAGCTTTCCTCTCTTCCCAAATCTTGTAACTCCCTTCCATGGAGCAACTTCATGACAATCATGATCCCCTACATTAAATTCCACGTCCTTTCGATGAAGATCCGCATAACTCTTTTTGTCGATCTTGTGCCGTTTGTATCGTTGTCGAATCATTTGGATCTTTTCGGTGATCATACGTCTTAACTTTCGGGTCCCAACAATGTTGCTTCACCCACCTCATCCCAACATATTGGAGAAGCGACATTTTCGTCCATATAATGCTTGAATGGAACCATGCCTATATTTGTTTAATAACTATTGTTGTATGAGGATTCCACCATGGCAAGTACTTATCCCAACTTCCTTTGAAATCTAGGACACAAAGTTTTAATATATCTTGAAGAGTTTGAGTAGTCCTTTACGATTGCCCATCCGGTTTGAGGATGGTATGCCAAAAGCCAGATAAATAAATTAGTGCCCATAGCTTTCTAACCCAAAATCATGAAGTGAATCTTGGGTCACGATCTAAAACTATGGATCTTGGCATGCCATGATCTCACAATCTCATTTACGTACATACGAGAAAAGGCGTTCAAGGAATAAGTCTCTCGTATCGGTGAAAATGAAGCGGACTTGGTTAATCTATCAACAATAACCCAAATAGCATTGATGCCTTGAGAAACCGCAGGAAGACCGTAACGAAATCCATAGTAATGTGTTCCCACTTCCATTCCGGAATCTCAAGTGGTTGCAGCGGACCCTTAGGTACAAGATGCTCACTTTTACCGTTGGCAAGTTAAACACATCGAGATAAACTTTGCAATCTCTCTCTTCATATTGTTCCACCAAAATGTATGTTGAAGATCACGATACATTTTAGTACTTCCGGGATGGATTGCAAATGGCGTATTGTGTGCCTCCATCATAATCTTGTACTTCAAATCGGTCGTTAGGAACACAAAGTCTAGAGTGGACTCGAAGTATTCCTTCTTCATCGATTCTAAACTTAGGAATAGCTCCTTCTTGTACTTTCTTCTTCATACGCATCAACTCAAGATTCGGTGGCTTGAAAGCGACCTTAACTTTTTCTATTAAAGTTGGCTCTGTCGTATACTTGACATCATCGCTTTCGTTCCGCATATAATCTTCTACTCATCGCGTCGGCTACCGTTCGCTTTTCGGGGATGGCATGATCGAAACATGTCTTTGAAATGAGTCTCCTCTTGAGTTCTTGAAGCTCTTCCCATATTCCTTGCTCCATTCGAATTTTGTATCTCTACGAGTCAATTTGCGTTAATGGAATAGCGATTCGAGAATATCCTTCAACGAATCTCGATAATAACCAACTAAGCCTAAAAGCTACGTCTTTCGATAACGACTTAGTTGCTCTCTCAAGCTGTGACTCATATCCCAATCTTGGATATGCGTCACAATGACACTATCGATTTACTATCGCACGAATATGGCGTCCCTACGGAGAGTGCGGCTTAGGTGAATTCCACAAAGAAGTCACAAAATAAAGGCTCGGTACCAAATTCTATAGTTGAATTTTAACTCACGAAGTTCAATAGGAGCCATTCGATATGAGATTTTAGAAATGAGTTTTGTCTGGGGTTCAAAGTCGATACAAAATTTAATATCGAGGCTTTGGGAGTAAGCGAAAAATTCTTGAAATCGTCGGGAAAAATCAATAACAACGGGAATATTATTCAAATCGGCGTGTCTTTATTCAAATCCATAACATGGACTAAGAAAACTTGACATCCGTAATAAGCGAATGACTTCATGGCTTGATATGAAAATGTTTGACTTCTGATGGTTTGATTGCTTGAATTGAATAACAGAGTTGCTTAGGAATATGAAAACTATGACAACCTTACAAAAATAATCAATTTGGCATGATGATGAGTAGTTAACCTTAAAATCACATCAAAAGCAAATATCTCTATAGAAATAAGGTTAACGGTAATGTGATAGTGCCAACTTGAATCAAGCAAGATTTTTAAACAACGGATGTAATGAAAGTTTCTCTAATGGAGTCTCCACAGATAGGTCAAAGTTTAATTTCTCCGTAGTCAAGTTCAAGCGTTGGCGCTTAGTAAGAGATAAAAGATGGGTAGAACCAATATCTAGTAAGGTATATACTTGCAAAATTTATAATTAACTAACCCGTGCTAACCGTTCGGGTTCCTCGCATTTTGACCGATCACAACAAACGCTCTTCCGGAATCGTTGACTTTGACTTTTACGGGACGATCTTTTGAGTCACCATCCCCATTGAACTAGGTTTTTCGCTATCGTCTGATCTCGGCGATATGTCCTTCCTTTCCACAATTATAGCATACCTTGAAAGCTTGTGGGCGCGGTTTGGGTGATATGTCCCTCTTTTCGCATTTGTAGCATATGGCCGGTGGTCGTTCTCCTCCCTTAAAACTAGTTCTTCTCTTGGTTGCGGCGTCTTCACATGGTGGTTGTTGAATCTCCTCTTTTAAAATCTCCTCCCACTCGCTTCTTCTTATTTTCATGGCCACGATTACCACCGGAGTGGTTCTGGCCTTTGTCTCAGTATTCTTCTTTCTCCGTGGTTATCGTTATTACGATGGCTACTTATCTTGATATGATCCGGTTATGGTCCCTCGGTTGAGCGTTTTCGTTATCTCGCTCTAACAATGAGCCTGAGCCACATTGACAACATCTGAATAGAGAAAAATTTATGAGAAATGAGATCTTGGCGTATGTCGGGTTTCAAACCTCTCGAAACATCCGCGTCATCGTTCCTCATTCTCCACCAAATGAGGTCTGAGCACACGGATAACTCATGAACTTACGCCTCGTCTTTGGGACAAATCATGTTATTACTTTCTAGTCTAATAAACTCCACTTCCTTCATATAGCCAATACTTTCGGGAAGTACTTGTCATTGAACTTTATTCTGAGCGTCTCCCATGACATCTTTGAGTCGCGGTTGGATGGAGTGCGCTTCCTGATTCCCACCGATGTCTGCCTTGCCACGGAACATAAAAGGTGGCGAATGGAACTTTCTGTTCTCCGTGCATCCCAAGACATCGAATATCTTGGTAATTTGTTTGACCCGTCTCGCCTTAATCGGATCCGGCTTTCCCAGTGCAGTGGTCCCAACTCTTTGAAGCTGCTTGGTTGTGACCACCCGTGAATTGCTATCATTTCCTCCTGTATTTTGAACACGAGTCTCCTCGTGCGATTTTGCATGAATCGCAAAAAGCTTCTAAACATCCCTCGTTCATCATCTGCTTTCGGTGGTGTTGTTCACGGAGGAACATTGCCACGACTGTTGCGTTCTCCTCGTTGGTAAAATCTGAGCATCTCCACGGTCTCATTTACTCCTTTATTAATATTCTCGATCGACATTCTCAAATCTTGTCATAAAACAAGGGTTAATTAAGGAAATCAATATATCCCAATATCCTATATCTTGACCAACTAACAAATAAGCTTAGGTAGGACACACTTAGCGAAGGATTTACTCGTCTCTCCCCTCCTAGTTCTATTCCCGATCTCACTTGGGAGATCATATCCTAAGCTCGATACCAATATGGCGCCCCCCAAAAATAGGTATACACAACACCCATTACGAAGTCGCCAAATACATGGTACAAAAAAGCAAACTACAACTTCAATAATACTGAATGTAGTGTGAAATACGATAATATATCTTAATGAGTTTAAATATAATATTGTCTTCAGACAATATCCACATCAAATAAATCCCCATCATAATTATTGATTCATTATTTTACAAAAATGGTGAGGACTACTAAACAACTCTCTACTAGAACCTTCATTCCATACCCCACTAGTACTACGCTACATTCTAGCCTCCACGAGAAGAAAAAAATGGAACAACAAGGAAAAGGGTGAGCTCAACTAGCCCGATAAAGAATATTATGACTAAGATAATATCTGACAAATTATCGTTAGTCTTCAACGAGGAAAAATCGATAGAATACTGATAGACAACAACAAGTTTGGGATCAATATTATGGTGAAATAATAATTCATAGAAGAGTTACGTGAGAATGAAATCTACTATAATCTATGAATTTAACGATCCATCATCAATATTTTATCCTGTAACATCAATCAATATACATCTGAATCAAATATTCATCTTTGCACTACTGAGCCGAAGATATTCATCGATTAGTCATATTCATTTAAACACTGTTCATCTTTGCACTACTGGGCCAAAGATATTAATCAATCGATCGTATTCATCTCAACACACATTCATCTTTTTCTTTGACTACAGGCCAAAGATATTCTTAAATCATTCATTCTTTTACTACTGGGCCAAAGATATTCAATAATATCATCATTTAAGGCGAGGATGATGAAAATATTTTTAAAGCGAATCCGGTGAAACAAAATGACAAGGATTAAGGATTAAGGATTAGTACTTGGTTTTATCCACGCCCAAAAATACCTCAAAAATAATCATAGTGGTGTAAAATTCAAGAATGATCAAAACATGGATTCAATCGAGTTAGTATCCGAATAGATATTTTGGACAAAAGAAGAAATTTTATTTTTAGGATTGAATAATAGTGCAGAGTATCGTGAATAGTCTTGGTATCGTGAATAGTCTTAGTATCATGAATAACTCAGACACCAAAAGATAGAAATTCCACAAAAAAACATCTTCACGCTTCATGAATAGTACTAAGTGAATAGTAACTTCGTGAATAGTAACTCATGAATAGTAACTTGAATGAATAGTAACTCATGAATAGTAACCCATGAATAATATAACCCCGAGCATGAAAAAAGTTTCAAATTTGATAAAAACTTGAGATCAACATTTCGGTATAATGATATTGAAGAAATAATATCATTCTGAAAAAAATAATATCCACTTACCTCGAAAGATTAGTACTTACAAATTTGAAACAGGGATATAGGCTATGACTTGGACTTGCACCGTATATAGCAATACTCAAAGTATACTCAAAATACTCACAAGAATAAACTCGATAATATAGAGAAAAACTTGATTTACGGTGTGATTTTCAATTCTAACCTAAGCACCTATTTATAGGAAATTGCTTAGAACACAAAAGCGAAAAATTTAATAAATTAATATATATATATATATATCAAATTCATACATCAACCTTAGAATTCAGATCTTAGCATTTTCCACATGCCACCTTCTAGAAAAAATGATAAAAAACGTTTTTCATAAAATAAATAATTAAAACTTACAAAAATTAATTATTTCGGAACTTCGGAACTTCAATAATTCATAATAAATAGCCCTTTCATCAGAAAATTCGAATCTCATGAGTTTTTATAGGAAATTCAATTCTCTACAACTTTGCAGAAGAAAGTTTTTCCAAATTCCAAATAGAAATTGGCCAAAAATCCACAAGCAGGCGATTTTACAATTTATATAATCAAATTTCGATTCGATAAATGGGGTCCACAAACATGTTTAACATGTTTTAAACATTTATTGCAACAAAAATACTCTTCCTCCTCCTCATATACTCATATATCCCACATTCGTTGTAAAAATATCACCGTTAATATATTATTAAAATAATATATTTAAATGAATTATTTTATCAGAAAAAGATAAAATATTAATTTTCAACAATTGTCATTTTAAAAATTTTCTCCATCTATATCCACATAAAATCAATATTTTCCTCATCATATAAATCAATAATTAATTATTCACAAATAATATTACAGAATCACATATTGACAACCAGGCAGTTCCCAGGAAAGAGGGGCTTTCGATAAAATTTCTTCTTCTTGGCGGCATGATTAGGTGACCAAACCTCTCCTTAGACAGAACTTTCTAGACATTGCCAATAATGTTATCTAATAATATTATTCAGGATAATATGAATTATTGCTTCGATAATGAAAGATCTTTGTGTAATGACAATTATTGAAACAACAATGATATAAAATATCAACGCGACAATTATTAACTCGATAAAATCTTGAGCGATAATTCACGTAACCATTATTGAGTAGTGCCTTCTTCTACGTAAGAATCAATAATTGGTGCAATACCAAGTGCTTCTTGTTCAACAACGCGTATTAGTGTGTTTTAACCACCGGGTATTCAACGATATAATACTTGAATAACAACTCTGCAGTTATTTAAAAACAACTTATATTTGTCGTTTTCTTCATCCAATCACTTTCCGTTATGGGGCCCACACATGGTCTTTCTGTGTCAGTCGTGCGAATATTCCTCGACGATCTGAATATTCCACGACCAAACGAATATTCCCAAAGCGATAATGAATATTTTATAACCACTTGCTTAATTTGAAATATTTGCATATTTAACCCTTAACTATCCACATTAATCAAATCAACCCTTACTATTTCAAAATAATAAATAAAGGAAATTTCTTTTTATTTAAAAATTTGAGGTCTTACAGCATGGATATTACGAAGTAATGATCATATATATGAACCACAAATCATTGATGAATGTAGAAATATTTGGCCAATGTAGAAAGAGGCGATTCAAGCAGAATTAAATTCACTAAGTAAATGTGAAATTTTTGGACCTGTAGTCCGAACACCTAAAGGTGTAATGCCTGTTGAATACAAATGGATATTTGTACGAAATAAGAAAAATAAAATTATATAGTACAAAGCGTAACTTGTAGAACAAGGTTTCTTCGCAGAGACATGGTATTAATTATGAAGAAACATGTGCTCCTGTAATGGACACAATTACATTCAGATTTTTAATTAGCTTGGTAGAAAGAGAAATTAATGGATGTTGTTACATCATATCTGTATGGATCATTATATAAACATGAAAATCCCCGAAGGATATAAAATGCCTAAAATTTATAATTCTACATCTCGAAATATGTATTCTATTAAGCTATAAAGATCTTTATATAGGTTAAAGCAATCCAAATGCATATTGTGGTATAATCGCCTAAGTGGATATCTTTTGAAAGAAGGATTTGAGAATAATCCAATTTATGCATGCATTTTTATCTAAAAAATCATAATCTGGATTTGTTATTATTATTGTATTTATTGATGAAAGATCTTGCTCGTAAGAGTCGACAAAAAATAACTAATTTAAGATGAAAGATATTGGCAAGCCAAATTTTTATCTTAGCCTACAAATTGAAT
Source organism: Panax quinquefolius (assembly GCA_020205615.1). Classification (NCBI taxonomy): domain Eukaryota; kingdom Viridiplantae; phylum Streptophyta; class Magnoliopsida; order Apiales; family Araliaceae; genus Panax; species Panax quinquefolius. The sequence goes on from CM035161.1 coordinate 3,814,013, forward strand.
CTATGAAATTCTTGCTTCATCAATCAACATACACGTAAAAAAGTCCTGAAGTAACTTTACATGGATAATGTTAATCCTTTGAGTACTCCAATGATGGGTTGGTCACTTGATATCAAGAAAGATCCATTTTGACCACAAGAAAATAATAAAGAAACTCTTGGTCTCAAGTACCATATCTTTGTGAAATTGGTGTTTTGTCTGAAGTACTTTTTTAATGTAATTGGTACTTTGATGTATCTTACAAATTTGACAAGACTCGATATAACATTTGTTTGTTAACTTACTAGCAATGTATAGTTATGCACCAACTCGAAGATATTGTAATGAAATTAAACATATTTTACGTTATCTTCGTGAGACTATTGATTTGGGATTATTTAATCCAAATGGTGATAGAACCAAGCATATTGAACCAAAATTGTAAGACCCCAGCTATTATAAATAAAGATGAATTTTCTATAAATATTATTTTTGAATATTATGGAATAAATTTGATATAATGTTATAGTTGTGGGTAATATTTATAAATTTTGCAAAGTATGCAAGTTGTTATAAATTATTCGTTTGGTCGGGGAATATTCTTTTTGTTAGGGAATATTCGTACAACGGCTCATTCATTGGTGGACCCCACAACAGAATTATTGTCGGATTGAGAAAACGACAAAAATATTTTATAAAAATAATGGCGGAGGTGTTACCGTTAAAACTGTTGAACTACCCGGTGGTAAAAGTACAGTAATACGCGTGGTTGCATAGTAGCACACGGTATTGATTATTGATGCTTACGTGAGAAGTCACTCAGCTATGCTTAATTATTTCTACAGTAATTACTGCATCATATCTCTTATATTATGGATTCAATTATTATCACATTATCATCTGTATAATATGTTATAGTATTAAATCAATAATTGAGACGACAAGTTATAAATGATTAATAATTGTTGAAAGATTAAATATGTGTTGATTAAAAATAAAATGATTTGTGGTAAGTTTGATTATTTTATGGGGGGCTCATATGTCATCATCTAAGAGTCTCTTCGTCAATAGTAATTACCTTCGTCAATAGTAATTACCCTTGTGAATAGTAATTACCTTCGTCAATAGTAATTACCTTTACCAGACGTCGAACCACTTGTCGTTTTACATTACAGGCGTCGAACCACTTGTCGTTTCACATTACAGGCGTCGAACCACTTGTCGTTTCACATTACAAAAGTCCAAACCACTTTTCTTTTCATATCATCATTCGTCAAGCCACTTGCCTTTTCACACTAAGAAAAGTCTTAAGCTAGAAATCTTCTATAAATAGAGGCTGAGTGCTTCATTATTTTCACAAATTCATTCAAGCTATAGAGAGAGAAAGTATAGAGAGAATAAGAGAGAAAGAAGAAGAGTATTTTGTTACTTCACCGCTCATGATATTCAATCTCCTACCAAAAGTAAGGGGTGTTATTCTTCTTATTCATGAAGAGAACTGTTGTTATTCCATTGCTTATTATTCTGTTGGAATAACCTGTATACGCGATTTTACCCTATACTTGGTGACATTCTTCTATTATTCTGTTGGAACATCCTGTCTGTGTGTTTTACACCGGACCTGGTTCCGTCTTTATTATTATTATGTTGGAACATCCTGTCTGTGTGTTTTACACCGGACCTGGTTCCATCTTTATTATTATTCTGTTGGAACATCCCGTCTGCATGCGCTTTCTACGCCGGACCGGTTCCGTTATTTATTATTCTTCTGTTGGAATAACTCGTCTCTATTCGGCCTATCGCATGCATGGTGATTTCTTTTGTTATTCCATTCTTTATTATACCCAAATAGTTAAAACTTTGACTTCTATACTCCATGAAATTAGTGGAATATCCTTGATATTTGCGTTTCATCCAAAGATCTTTCATGGAAATATTCTTCCGATCATTCTTGAATTTTACTCTACAAAACGAAGATCATGTTGATAATTTGGACGTTAATAATTCCTGGATAAAATAATTCTTGAACTTGTTTTTATTGAATTCTTATATCATTGTCATCATCCTCATGTTTATATTATGTTAAAAGTCATCTGGCATTCAGTAGTGCATAGATGGACTTGGTATGATTATGACCGAGAGACTATTCTTGTAATCATGACCGTAATGTTACAAATGATATGATAAAAATCCTCGAAGGTCAGTAGTAGTATTGGTGGACAACATTGTTGGCATGATCATGACCATTAATGAATACACAAATATTCTTGGCCCAGTAGTGTATGAATAATTGTGGTCGTGATACTAAAGAATATCCTTGGTAGTGAGTGCGGGGTGATTCGATGATGTGAAATATTTATTAAAGTCGAGTCTCAAATTTATAACAAAGATGAAAACCTTTTTAAACCTAAAAGATAGTAGACTTTATTTTCTACTTGACTCTTTTAATGGATTGCGATATTCACCGCAGCTTAAACCGGTTGTCTATTGTATTTTATCCGCTTAACATTGTTGAAGACTATTGATAATTTATTCTGCATTATCTTAGTCATAATATTTCTTACTGGGCTAGTTGAGCTCACCCTTTCTTTCACTGTTCTCTTCAGAAATGAGAATATAAATTTGACGAGTCGGGGAAACGAGTGATGGTCCTCAAGATAGCATTAGTAGTCCTCACTATTCGTGAAATAGTGTGATAATAATTGTAATGAGGACTCCTTTTTTGAGTTTGTATAATATCTAGTAGACGATATTTGTATTTAAACTCACAGCTTTATGTATTAAGTTGTATTTAAATTACATACCATATAAGTGGCGACCCAAGATGGGTGATGTATACCTAATTTTGGGGGCGTCCACAATTGGTATCAAAGCTTAGGGATATGATCCCAAGCTAAGATGTGAGAATAGTACTAGGAGGGGAGAGACGGGAATACCTTCGCTAGTATGACCTACACCTAAGTTTATGTGCTATTTTATTGGTTGGTCAAAGATAGGGATAATTTGTTACATGTCAATTAACCTTTTATTTTGTGGCGATTCTGAAAATGACATCCGAGAATGTTGAGAATAGCAATGAGCGCAGCGCGATCGTTGATTCACCACATATCAATAATCGTGGATAATGTGCATCGTGAAGGCGACAATCCTCACGCAAAAAACAACAACACCGACCAAATGATGAATGATCAAATGTTCGAGTCTTTATGCAATTTATGCAACAAAGAAAGCGAGAACGACTCTCGCCCAAAACGTAGGTGGAAACACGGAAAACTCTCGGGTGGTCACCGCTAAACAATTCAAGGAGCCGGGACCACCGGAGTTTAAGGGAGAGCCAAAACCACTTCTCAAGCGAAGCATGGATAAAGCAGATTACCAAGATATTTGATGTCTTGGGATGCTCCGAGGAGCAAAAGGTTCCTTTCACGCCTTTATGTTGCGCGGAGAGGCGATTCATCGGGTGGGAATCGGTAGAAACGTACTCAACCTCTTTGTCATCAAGATATCTTGGGAGAAGTTCCAGAGTCGTTCAACGACAAATACTTTCCCGAAAGTATTCGCCATACGAAGGAGGTGGAGTTTATCAAGTTGGAACAAAACAATATGACCGTGTCGCAATACGAGGCAAAATTTGCGGAGTTATCACGGTTAAGGCCCCACTGGTGGATAATGAAGAGAGAAATGGCGCCGAATGTTTTTAAGAGGTTTGAAGTCGAGATACCTCAACATCTTATTTCTCATAAACCGTGTTTGTATTCGGATGTTGTAAATAGGGCTCGCTTAGTAGAGCGCGATAATGAGTCAACGCAACTAAAAGAGAGCGGTAAGCAAAATTATAATACCAGCGAGAGTAGTCATCGAAGCGGTGACAACAAACGTGGAGGGAATCAACAGGCCAGATATGGTAACCACTTCGGTGGTAATCAGGGCTAAAACAATAAGAATGGACATTTCAAGAAAAGGAGATTCAACAATGATGGAAATACGTCAAAGACCAAAGACCCGTTGTTAAGGAAGGAGTAAGACCACCTATCATATGCTTCAAATAAGGAGGAGAGGGACACATCAGTCCAAACTGCGCCATGCCATCCAAAGCATGTTATAATTGTGGAAGAGAAGGTCACTTAGCTCGATTTTGTCAAGCATCAAGACAAATTCAACTAGGATGGAGGCACCAAAGGCCATCCTAGAAAAGTCAAAACCTAGAGTCTAAGGGAGAGCGTTTGTTGTGACCTCCCAAAAGCAAGGAACCCGAATGAGGTCGTCACGGTAAGCTTATCATAAACTCTAAAGAAGTCTATACTTTATTTGATACCGGGTTTCTACCCATTCTTTTATTTCTCCTACTTGCGCCATCGATTAAATTTGACTCGAGAAATTAGACTTTGACTTATCTCGTGGAAACTCCGTTGGGAGAAACCTTCATTACATCCATCGCTTATAAGTCTTGTTTGGTTCAAATCGGTACCCTCACATTACCTTGTCGATTTTATTTCATTAAAAATACTTGCATTTGACGTGATTCTAGTGGATTGATTGGTTAACTACTTATCATGCAAAATTGATTATTTTCGTAAGGTTGTTAGCTTTCATATTCCTAATCAACCTATTATGCTAATTCAAATGACCAAACCATTAAAATCAATCACGGTCATCTCAAGCCATAAAGCTATTCGCTTATTGAAAAACGGATGTCAAGCTTTCTTAGCTCATGTCACGATTTAAACAAAATACGCCGCTTTTGAACGATATTTCTATTGTTAATAAATTTCCGACGATTCCCAAGAACTTCCCCGCCTACCCCGTAGCGTGAAATTGAATTTTGTATCGACCTTGAACCCGCATGACAAAACCTATTTCCAAAGCCCCATATCGAATGGCTCTATTGAACTTCGTGAGTTAAAGACCCAACCGCAGGAATTGTTAGACATTGGCTTTATTTGTCCTAGTACTTCTCCTTGGGGTGCTTCGTTACATTCGTGAAGAAGAAAGATGGGAGTATGCGACTTTGTATTGATTATCGGGAGTTGAATCATGTCACCATCAAAAATAAGTATCCATTGCCACGTATTGATTACTGTTTTTGACCAAATCAAAGGAGCCAAATTCTTTTCAAAGATTGATCTTCGTTCCGGATATCACCAATTGAAGATTAGAACCACGACATTCCAAAGACGGCTTTCGTAACTCTAAGACGGGCATTATGAATTCCTAGTCCATGTCCTTTAGATCGACTAATGCTCTTTGCCTTCACGGATATGATGAACCGAGTATTCAAGGAATATTTAGATCACTTTGTGGTCGCTTTTATTGATGACATCCTTATTTATTCCAAAAGCCGTGAAGATCATGAGCAACACTTGAGGTGACACTCCAAAAGCTTCGTGAATATAAGCTTTATGCCAAGTTGAAGAAATGTGAGTTCGGCTTGAAGAAGTAGCATTCCTTGGGCACGTGGTATCAAGTCATGGAATATCTGCTGACCCAAAGAAAGATTGAAGCTATTCAAAGTCGGGAACAACCTAAATCAATGGATCAAGTACGTAGCTTTTCTTTGGTTTAAATTGTTATTATCGGAGATTCGTGGAAGGATTTTCTCGAATCGCTACTCTATCGACTCAAATTGACTCGGAAAGATACAAAGTTCTATTAGAGCGAAGAATATGAGAGGAGTTTTCAAGAACTCAAGAGAGACTTATTTCAAAGACCTGCTCGACAATACCATCCGCACGGAGGGATTTGTCATCTACAAAGATGCTTCGAGCAAAGGATTGGGATGTGTTCTCATGCAACATGGAAAAGTTATAGCTTTATGCCTCATGACAACTCAAAGAATATGAGAGGAATTATCCTACTCATGATCTGAGTCAGCAAATGTTGTCTTTTGCACTTAAAATTTGGAGGCATTACTTGTATGGGGAGAAAGTGGAGATCTTTACGGATCATAAAAGCCTCAAATATTTCTTCACTCAAAAGGAACTCAACGTCGACAACGACGTTGGCTTGAATCATTGAAAGATTATGATCATACCATCCATCCTCGAAAAGCGAACGTGGTAGCCGACGCATCGAGTAGAAAATCATAGCAAGTACGAAAAGCGATATTGTCAACGCAAAGGCCCATTTTGTGTGACTTGCAAAGGATGGAGATAGAGTTAAAGACTCTAGGGACGCATGTGATGATAGCGAGTATACGAATAGAACCGACTTTAATCGATAAAGTTAAAGCTGCTCAAGCTACAGACCTGGAGTTGATGCGTATGAGGAAGAAAGTGCAAGAAGGTGCTATACCGGAAGCAAGAATCGATGAAGAAGGAATACTTCGAGTCAACTCCAGACTTTGTGTTCCTAACGACCCTGATTTAAAGTATAATATCATGATGGAGGCGCACAACACACCATTTGCAATCCATCCTGGGAGTACCAAAATGTATCATGATATTCGTCATACATTTAGGGAGCAATATGAAGAGAGAGATAGCTACCGTTTATCTCAAGGTGTCTAACTTGTCAACGAGTTAAAGCGGAGCATCAAGTACCAAAAGGTCCATCAGAAACCACTTGAAATTCCGTAATGGAAGTGGGAGCACATTACCATGGATTTCATTACGGCCTTCCTAAGGTTTCTCAAGGCATTGATGCGATTTGGGTCATTGTTGATAGATCGACCAAGTCCGCTTCATTTCTTACCGATACAAGAAACTTATACACTTGAACGCCTTCGTCAGATGTACATAAACGAGATTGTAAGATCGCATGGTATACCCAGATCCATAGTTTCGATCGAGACCCAAGATTCACTTCACGATTTTGGGTTAGTTTGCAAAAAGCTATGGGCACAGACTTTCACGATTTAGCTTCGGCATATCATCCTCGAGACGAGACGGACACGATGGGAGAAGACTATTCAAACTCTTGAAGATCTATTAAGACTCGTGTCCTTGATTTCAAGGGAGTTGGGACAAGTTCTTACCATCGGTGGAGTTTTCCTACAACAACAGCTTATCAAGCAAGTATCGGCATGGCTCCATTCGAGCGTTATGACGGAAGAAAGTGTCGCTTCTCCAAGATGTCTTTGGGATGAGGTGGGTGAAGCAACGTTGTTGGGACCGGAGTTGGTACGCGTATGACTACGGAAAAGATTCAAACGATCCGACAACGTATAAAACCTCACAAAATCGACAAAAAGTTATACCGATCTTCATCGAAAGGACGTGGAATTCGATATAGGAGATCATGTGTTGTTAAGAGTTGCTTCCATGGAAAGGAGTTACAAGATTTGGAAAGAGAGGAAAACTTAATCCTCGATTCATCTGGCCCATTTTAATCCTCGATCGAGTAGGAATCGCGGCTATAGACTCGCTTTCTACCGCCAAATATGTCTCGTGTTTCATAACGCTTTTCACATATCCATGTTACGTAAATATGTGAAAGACCCGAACCATATTATTGAAAGTAGACCACCGGATTTAAATAGCGAAAGATTTGACGTATGAAGAGGTTCCCTGCTCAAATTTTGATAAGAAGGAACATATTCTACGCTCCAAGGTTATACCTCAAGTCAAAGTTTTGTGGAGGAACCACGATGTCGAGGAAATGACTTGGGAGTTAGAATCAAATGAAATCAAGGTATCCTTACCTCTTCGATATACCAGTATCGTACCCTAATTTCGAGGGCTTAAATTTTATAAGAAGGGAGGTTGTAAGACCCAAAATTTATTATAAATAAAGATGAATTTTCTATAAATATTATTTTTGAATATTATGGAATAAATTTGATATAATGTTATAGTTGTGGGTAATATTTATAAATTTTGCAAAGTATGCAAGTTGTTATAAAATATTCGTTTGGTCCTGGGAATATTCTTTTTGTTTAGGGAATATTCGTATACAACTACTCAATCATTGGTGGACCCCACAATGTAATTATTGCTTGATTGAGAAAATGACAAAAAAATATTTTATAAAAATAACTATGAGGTGTTACCATTAAAACCGCTGAACTACCCGATGGTAAAGTACAAAGAATACGCTGGTTCGACAAGAAGACACTAAGATTGATTATCGATGCTTACGTGAGAAGTCACTTAGCTTATGCTTAATTATTGCTACAAAGAATTTCTCGTGATCATATCTCTTATATTATGGATTCAATTATTGTCACAAGATCATCTCAGATAATATGTTATAGTATTAAATCAATAATTGAGACGACAAAGTTATAAATGATTAATAATTGTTGAAAGATTAAATATGTGTTGATTAAAAATAAAATGATTTGTGGTAAGTTTGATTATTTTATGGGGGCTCATATGTCATCATCTAAGAGTCTCTTCACAATAGTAATTACCTTCATCAATAGTAATTACCCTTGTGAATAGTAGAATTACCTTCGTCAATAATAATTACCTTCGTCAATAAGAATTACCTTTGTGAATAGTAATTACCTTCTTCAATAGTAATTACCTTTACCAGACGTCAAACCAATCGTCGTTTCACATTACAAAAGCGCCGAACCACTTGTCGCTTTCACATTACAAAGGCCGAACCACTTGTCGCTTCACATTACAAAAGCGCCAAACCACTTTTCTTTTCACATCATCATTCGTCAAGCCACTCGCCTTTTCACACACAGAAAGTGCTAAGCTAGAAATCTTCTATAAATAGAGGCTGAGTGCTTCATTATTTTTTACTTAATTCATTCAAGCTTAGAGAGAGAAAGTATAGAGAATAAGAGAGAAGAAGAAGAGTATTTTATTACTACACCGTCAGCAGTATTCAATCTCCTACCAAAAGTAAGGGGTGTTATTCTTTCTTATTCATGAAGAGAACTCATTGTTATTCCATTGCTTATTATTCTTCATTGGAATAACTTTTATAATCTGTGGTTTACCCTATACTTGGTGACATTCTTCTATTATTCGCTTGGAACATCCTCGCATCGTGTGTTTTACATCGGACCGGTTCCGCCTTTATTATTATTCTCGCTGGAACATCCTGCTCGTGTGTTTTACACCTTACTCGTTCCGCCTTTTTATTATTATTCTGCTGGAACATCCTCGCATCGTGTGTTTTTACACCGACCGGGTTTCCGCTTTTTATTATTATTCTTGGAACATCCTCGCCATCAAATGCGTTTTACGCCTGGACCGGGTTCCGTTATTTATTATTCTCGTTGAATAACTCGCTTGCAAGGCCTCTATCGCATGCACGGTGATTTCTTTTGTTATTCCATTCTTTATTGTACCCAAATGGTTAAAACTTTGACTTCTATACTCCATGAAATTAGTGGAATATCCTTGATATTTGCGTTTCATCCAAAGATCTTTTCATGGAAATATTCTTCCGATCATTCTTAAATTTTACTCTACAAAACAAAGATCATGTTGATAATTTGGACGTTAATAATTCCCGGATAAAATAATTCTTGAACTTGTTTTATTGAATTCTTATATCATTGTCATCATCCTCATGTTTATATTATGTTGAAAGTCATCTCGTATTCTGTAAGTGGTGCATAGATGGACTTGGTATGATTATGACCAGAGACTATTCGGTGTAATCACGACCGTAATGTTACAAATGATATGATAAAAATCCTCGAAGGGCCGTAGTGCATTGGTGGACGATTGTTGGCATGATCATGACCATTAATGAATACACAAATATTCTTGGCCCGTAGTGTATGAATAATTGTGGTCGTGATACTAAAGAATATCCTCGGCCGTAGATGCGTGTGTGATTCGATGATGTGGAATATTTATTAAAGTCCGAGTCTCAAATTATATACGAAGATGAAAAACCTTTTAAAACCTAAAAGATAGTAGACTTTTGTAAGACCCCGAAATTTTTAAATAAAAAGGAATTTCCTTTATTTATTATTTTGAAATAGTAAGGGTTGATTTGATTAATGTGGATAGTTAAGGGTTAAATACGCAAATATTTCAAAATAAGCAAGTGGTTATAAAATATTCATTATCGCTTGGGAATATTCGTTTGGTCGTGGAATATTCGTGATCGCTTGGGAATATTCGTATTTACGGCAGCCGACCATGTGGGGCCCCATAACTAAAGCGATTGGATGAAGAAAACGACAAATATAAGTTGTTTTAAATAACTACAGAAGTTGTTACCAAGTAATATCGTTGAATACCCTATGGTTAAAACACACTAATAATGCGCATGTTGAACAAGAAGACACCAGATATTGCACCAATTATTGATTCTTACGTAAGAAGGCACTACTCAATAATGGTTACGTAATTACTATTCAAAGATTTTATCGAGTTAATAATTGTCATATTGATATTTTATATTGTCATTGTTTCAATAATCACATTACACAAGATTTTTCATTATCGGCAATAATTCATATTATCCTAATAATATTATTAGATAAAATTATTGGAAATGTCTAGAAAGTTCTATCTAAGGAGAGGTTTGGTCACCTAATCATGCCACCAAAGAAGAAGAAATTCTTATCGAAAGCCCCTCTTCCTGAACCGCCTCGGTCATTAATATCAGGATTCTCAGAATATTATTTGTGAATAATTAATTATTGATTTATATGATGAGGAAAATATTGATTTTATGTGGATATAGATGGAGAAAATTTTTAAAATGACAATTGTTGAAAATTAATATTTTATCTTTTTCTCGATAAAATAATTCATTTAAATATATTATTTTAATAATATATTAATTATGATATTTTTTTACAACGAATAATGGGATATATGAGTATACGAGGAGGAAGAGTATTTTTGTTGCAATAAATGTTTAAAACATGTTAAACATGCTCTGTGGACCCCATTTATCGACCGAAATTTGATTATAAATTGTAAAATCGCCTCGCTTGTGGATTTCTTGGCCAATTTCTATTTGGAATTTGGAAAACTTTCTTCTGCAAAGTTGTAGAGAATTGAAATTCCTATAAAAACTCAAGAGATTCGAATTTTCTGATGAAAGGGCTATTTATTATGAATTATTGAAGTTCAAGTTCAAATAATTGATTTTTGGGAGTTTAAAATATTTTTGTAAGAAAAACGTTTTTGTTGTAATTGAGTGGCTCACATGTGTTATAAATGATCTGAAATCAGATTTCTAAGGTGGGCTTGAATATTTTTAAGAAATATTATTATTTTATTAAATTTTCGCTTTTTGAGTGTTCTAAAGATTTTCCTATAAATAGGTGCTTTAGTTAGAATTGAAAATCACACCGTAAACTCAAGTTTTCTCTCTATATTATCGAGCGTATTCTTGTGAGTATTTTGAGTATACTTTGAGTATTGCTAGACGGCAAGTTCCTTCAAAGACTATACCCTTAGATTCTAGCTATAAGTACTCGATCTTCTTTCGAGGTAAGGGATATTATTTTTTTTGTAAATGATATTATTTCTTCAATATCATTATACCAAATGTTGATCCAAGTTTTTATCAAATTTGGAACTTTTTCATGCTCTGGGGTTACTATTCATGGGTTACTATTCATGAGTTACTATTCACGAAGTTACTATTCATGAGTTACTATTCACGAAGTTACTATTCACGAGTACTATTCATGAAGCGTGAAGATGTTTTTGTGGAATTTCTATCTTTTGGTGTCTGAGTTACTATTCACGATATCGGCACTATTCACGATACTAAGACTATTCACGATACTATTTATTCAATTTAAAATAAAATTTCTTCTTTTCGTCTAAAATATCTATTCGGATACTAACTCGATCAGATCCATGTTTTGATCATTCTCAATTTTACACCACTATGATTATTTTTGAGGTATTTTTGGACGTGATAAAACCAAGTACGAATCCTTAATCCTTAATCCTTGTCATTTTGTTTCACCGATTCGCTTTTTAAAAAAAAATATTTTTCATCATCCTCGCCTTAAATGATGATATTATGGAATATCTTCGGCCCAGAAGTGCAAAGATGAATGATTTCTTAAGAATATCTTCGGCCTCAGAAGTGCAAAGATGAATGATTTCAAGAATATCTTCGGCCGTAGAGTGCAAAGATGAACAAAGTTTAAATGAATACGACTAATCGATGAATATCTTTGGCCAGTAGTGCAAAGATGAATATTTGATTCCGTATGTATATCGATTGATGTTACAGGATAAAAGATAGATTTATGAACTTTTAAATTCATACATGTAAGATAGTAGTTTGCATTCTCTACTTAACTCTTCTAATGAATTATTATTTCACCATGTAATATTGATTTAAAATTTGTTGTCTATCAGATTCTATTATATTTTTTCCTGTCAAGACTAACGATAATTTGTCAGATATTATCTTAGTCATAATATTCTTTATCGAGCTAGTTGAGCTCACCCTTTTCTTTTTTGTTCCATTTTTCTCGTGAGGCTAGAATATAAATAGCACGCAGCCTGGGTATGGAATGAAGGTTTTAGAAAGGATTGTTTAGTAGTCCTCACCATTTTTGTAAAATAATGTATCAATAAATGTGATGAGGATTTATTTGAGTATAGATATTGTCTGTAAGATAATATTTGTATTCAAACTCACGCTTTTACTTGTTGTAATAATAAAGTTGTAGTTGTTTCGTATCTATGTATTTGACAACTCGTAATGTGTGATGTATACCTATTTTGGGGGCGCCACAATTGGTATCGTAGCTTAGGATATGATCTCCGCGAGATCGGGAATAGAACTAGAGGGGAGAGACGAAAATCCTTCGCTAAAGGTGTCCTACCTAAGCTTATTTGTTAGTTGGTCAAGATATAGGATATTATGTGATATATTGATTTCTTAATTAACCCTTGTTTTATGACAAGATTTGAGAATGTCGATCGAGAATATTAACAATGGAAATGAGACCGTGGAGATGCCTCAGACTCACCAACGAGGAGAACGTGCAATAGTCGGGCAATGTTCCTCCCGTGAACAACACCATCGAAAGCGATGATGAACGAGGGATGTTTAGAAGTTTTTTGCGCTTCATGCAAAATCGACGATTTAGGAGACTCGTGTTCAAAATACAGAGGAAATGATAGCAATTCACGGGTTGTCACAAATGCAAGCTCAAAGAGTCGGGACCACTGAATTTAAGGGAAAGCCGATCCGATCACGGGCGGAAACACGGGTCAAAACAAATTACCAAGATATTCGATGTCTTGGGATGCACGGAGGAACAGAAGGTTCCATTCGCCACCTTTATGTTCCGTGGCGAGCGCGATCATCGGTGGGAGTCTCGTGGAAGCGCACTCCATCCAAATTCAAGACTCAAAGATGTCTTGGGAGACGTTTGAAGCTATTTAATGACAAATACTTTCCCGAAAGTGTTCATTATACGAAGGAAGTGGAGTTCATCGATTGAACAAAAACAATGACGAAGGTCTCAAAGACGAGGCAAAGTTTGCAGAGTTATCCAGTTTGCACCTCATTTGGTGGAGAATGAGGAACGATGACGCGGATGTTTCTTAGAGGTTTGAAACCCAAGATACGCCAAAAGATCTCATTTCTCATAAATTTTCTCTTTATTCGATATGTTGTAAATGTGGCTCAATTATTAGAGCGAGATAACGAGTACGGCCAACCGAGGACCACAACCAGATCGTATCGTAGATAAGCAACAATGTAATAATGATAACTCATGAGAAAGAAACAGATTTTACAGAAAATGGTAACCACTCCGTGGTAATCATGGCCATGAAAATAGAAGAAGCGAGTCGAGGAGATTTTAAAAAGAGGAGATTTAACAACGACTATGTAAAGATGACAAAGCTACAAAGAAAGAATCGGTTCTAAGGGAGGAGAACGACCACCATTATATGCTACAAATGCGAAAAGAGGGACATATCACCAAACCGCCCACAACAGCTTCAAGGTATGCTATAATTGTGGAAAGGAAGGACATATCGCTTTAGATCAGACAAGAGCGAAACCTAGTTCAATGGGGACGGTGACTCAAAAGATCGTCTCCCGTAAAAGTCAAAGTCAACGATTCCGGAAGAAAGCGCTTTGTTGTGATCGGTCATAATGCGAGGAACCCAAACGAGGTGATCACGGTAAGCTATTTATAAATTCTCGCGAAGTTTATACCTTACTTGATACCGGTGTACCCATTCATTTATCTCTCCGCATGTGCTCAACGCTTAAACTTGATTCCGAGAAATTAGACTTTGACCTATCTCGTGGAAACTCCGTTAGAGAAACTTTCATCACATCCAATCGCTTATAAATCTTGTTTGATTCAAGTTGGCACCATTACCTTACCCGCTGACCTTATCTCTTTAAAGATACTTGCTTTTGATGTGATTTTAGGGATTGATCGGTTAACTACTCATCATGCCAAAATTGATTGTTTTCGTAAGGTCATTAGTTTTCATATTCCTAACCAACCCGTTGTACAAATTCAAGCAACTAAACCATTAAAATCAATCACCGTTATATCTAATCATAAAGCTATTCGCTTATTAAAAAACGGATGTCAAGCTTTCTTAGCCCATGTTATGGATTTGAATAAAGACACGCCAAATTTGAATAATATTCCCGTTGTTATCGACTTTCCCGACGATTTCAAGAACTTCCCTTGCCTACCCCCGTAACGTGAAGTTGAATTCTTTATTGATCTTGAACCCGCATAAAAGCCCATTTCTAAAACCCCATATCGAATGGCTCCTATTGAACTTCAGAGTTAAAGGTCCAACTACAGAATTGTTGGACATCTGCTTTCATTCGGCCCCAAGACATCTCCTCGGGGTGCTCCTGCTTTTATTCAGAAGAAGAAAGACGGAGTATGCGACTTTGTATTGACTATCTGAATTGAACCATGTCACCATCAAGAATAGGTATCCTCACCTCATATTGATGACTTGTTTGACCAACCGTAAGGGGCACAATTCTTTTCAAAAAATCGATCTTCGCTCGATATCATCACCAAGATTAGAATCGAGGATATTCCAAAGACCGCCTTCGTAACCTCTGGTATGGGCATTATGAATTCTTAGTCATGTCTTTCTGACTAACTAATGCTCCTCGCGCTTTCATGGATATGATGAACCGAGTATTCAAGGAATATTTGGATCAATTCGTTGTCAGTTTTATTGATGACATCCTCATATATTCCAAAAGCCGTGAAGATCATGAGCACCATTTGAAGTCGGTACTCTAAAGGCTTCGTGAAAAACAACTATATGCCAAATTGAAGAAATGCGAGTTCGGCTTGAGGAAGTAGCATTCCTTGGGCACGTGGTGTCGAAACATGGAGTATCCGCTGATCCCACCAAGATCAAGCAATACAAAGTTGGGAGCAACCAAGCCAGCGATCAAGTACGAGCTTTTTGGGCTTAATGGTTATTATCGGAGATTCGTGGAAGGGTTTTCTCGAATCGCTACTCCATTAACTCAAATTAACTCCTAAGGATACAAAATTGCTTTGGAGCGAAGAAATGCGAGAAAAGTTTCCAAGAGCTTAAGAGGAGACTTATTTCTAAGACTGCTCTAACAATACCATCCGGTTCTTGATGGATTTGTTATCTACAAAGCCGATGCTTCGTGCAAAGGGTTAGGATGTGTTCTCATGCAACGTGGGAAAGTCATAGCCTATGCCTCATGACAACTTAAAGAGTATGAGAGGAATTATCCTACTCATGATCTAGAGTCATGCAGCAATGCTTTTCGCTACTTAAAAATATGGAGGCACTATCTATATGGGGAGAAAGTGGAGATATATTCGCACCATAAAAGCCTTAAATATTTCTTCACTCAAAAGAACTCAACATGCGGCAAGCAATGACGCTGGCTCGAGCTATCGAAAGACTACGACCACACTATTCAATACCATCCCGGTAAAGTTTAACGTGGTAGCCGACGATTTATCGAGTAGAAGATCATATGCGGAACGAAAAGCGATGATGTCAAGTATACGACAGAGCCAACTTTAATAGAAAAAGTTAAGGTTGCTCAAGCCACCGAATCTTGAAATGATGCGTATGAAGAAGAAAGTACAAGAAGGAGCTATTCCTAAGCGAGAATCGATGAAGAAGGAATACTTGAGTCCACTCTAGACTTTCAGGTTCCTAACGACTGATTTGAAGTACAAGATTATGATGGAGGCACAATAATACGCCATTTTCAATCCATCCTCGAAGTACTAAAATGTATCGTGATCTTCTCGACATACATTTTGGTGGAACAATATGAAGAGAGAGATTGCAAAGTTTATCTCGATGTGTTTAACTCATTAACGCGTAAAGGCGAGCATCTTGTACCTAAGGGTCCGCTGCAGAACCACTTGAGATTCCGAATGGAAGTGGAACACATTACTATGGATTTCACACGGGTCTTCCTACGGCTTCTCAAGGCATCAATGCTATTTGGGTTATTGTGGATAGATTAACCAAGTCCGCTTTCATTTCTTTGATACGGAGACTTATTCCTCGAACGCCTTGCTAGTATGTACGTGAATGAGATTGTGAGGTCAGCATGGCATGCCCAGATCCATAGTTTCGGATCGTGACCCAAGATTCACTTCAAGATTTTGGGTTAGCTTGCAAAAAGCTATAGGCACGGATTTACGATTTAGTTCTAAGCATACCATCCCCAAACGGACGGACAATCGAGAGGACTATTCAAACTCTCAAGATCTATTAAGACTCGTGTCCTAGACTTCAAGGGTAGTTGGGATAAGTATTTACCATCGGTGGAATTCTCCTACAATAACAGCTTATCGTGCAAGTATAGGTGTGACTCCATTTGAAGCATTATATGAACGAAAATGTCGCTTCTCCAATATGTTGGGATGAGGTGGGTGAAGCAACATTGTTGGGACCCGAGTTAAGACGTATGACTACCGAAAAGATCCAAATGATTCGACAACGATACAAACCAACAAGATCGACAAAAGAGTTATGCGGATCTTCATCGAAAGGACGTGGAATTTAATGTAGGGATCATGTATTGTCATGAAGTCGCTCCATGGAAGGGAGTTACAAGATTTGGGAAGAGAGGAAAGCTCAATCCACGATTTATCGGTCCATTTCAAATTCTCGACCGAGTAGAAATGTAGCCTATAGAATTAAGCACCTCCGAGTATGTCTCGTGTTCATAATGTGTTTCATATATCCGTATTTCAGAATATGTGAAAGACCCGAACCACGTTATCGAAGTTAGAACCGATTTAGATAAATCAAGACTTAACGATGAGGAGGTACCGCCAAGATCTTGGATAGGAAGGAGCATGTCCTACGCTGAAAGGTCATACCACAAGTTAAAGTTTTGTGGAGGAATCATGCTATAGAGGAAATGACCGGGAATTGAAACGAAATGAAAGCGAGGTATCCTCACCTTTTCAAACACTGTGTATCGTACGCCAATTTCGAGGACGAAATTTCATAAGGAGGGAGGTTGTAAGACCTCAAATTTTTAAATAAAAAGGAATTTCCTTTATTTATTATTTTGAAATAAGTAAGGGTTGATTTGATTAATGTGGATAGTTAAGGGTTAAATACGCAAATATTTCAAAATAAGCAAGTGGTTATAAAATATTCATTATCGTCGGGAATATTCGTCTGGTCGTGGAATATTCGTGACGCTCAGAATATTCGTATTTACGCAAATGCATGTGGGGCCCCATAACTGAAAGCGATTGATGAAGAAAACGACAAATATAAGTTGTTTTTAAATAACAAAGAAGTTGTTACCAAGTATCATCGTTGAATACCCTATGGTTAAAACACACTAATACGCTTGTTGTTGAACAAGAAGACACCAGATTGCACCAATTATTGATTCTTACGTAAGAAGGCACTACTCAATAATGGTTACGAATTATCGCTCAAAGATTTTATCGATTGAGTTAATAATTGTCATTTGATATTTTATATTGTCATTGTTTCAATAATTGTCATTACACAATATTTTTCATTATCGAAGCAATAATTCATATTATCTCAATAATATTATTAGATAACATTATTGGCAATGTCTAGAAAGTTCGCCTAAGGAGAGGTTTGGTCACCTAATCATGCTACCAAGAAGAAGAAATTCTTATCGAAAGCCCCTCTTCCTTGAACCGCCTCGTCATTAATATTGTGATTCTCGTAATATTATTTGTGAATAATTAATTATTGATTTATATGATGAGGAAAATATTGATTTTATGTGGATATAGATGGAGAAAATTTTAAAATGACAATTGTTGAAAATTAATATTTTATCTTTTTCTCGATAAAATAATTCATTTAAATATATTATTTTAATAATATATTAATGGTGATATTTTTACAACGAATGTGGGATATATGAGTATACGAGGAGGAAGAGTATTTTGTTGCAATAAATGTTTAAAACATGTTAAACATGCTCAAGTGGACCCTATTTATCGATCGAAATTTGATTATAAATCAGAAATCGCCTGCTTGTGGATTTCGGTCAATTTTTATTTGGAATTTGGAAAACTTTCTTCTCGCAAAGTTGTAGAGAATTGAAATTCCTATAAAACTCGCGAGATTCAAATTTTCTGATGAAAGGGCTATTTATTATGAATTATTAAAGTTCAAGTTCAAATAATCGATTTTTGGGAGTTTAAAATATTTTTTAAAGAAAAACGTTTTTTGTTGTAATTGAGTGGCTCACATGTGTTATAAATGATCTGAAATCAGATTTCTAAGGTGGGCTTGAATATTTTTAAGAAATATTATTATTTTATTAAATTTTCTGTTTGTGTTCTAAGCATTTTCCTATAAATAGGTGCTTAGGTTAGAATTGAAAATCACACCGTAAATCAAGTTTTCTCTCTATATTATCGAAATGTATTCTTGTGAGTATTTTGAGTATACTTTGAGTATTGCTAGATTAAGCAAGTTCCTTCAAAGACTATATATCCTTAGATTCTAGCTAAAGACTTGATCTTTCGAGGTAAGGGGATATTATTTTTTTCAGAATGATATTATTTCTTCAATATCATTATGTCAAATGTTGATCTCAAGTTTTTATCAAATTTGGAACTTTTTCATGCTCGGGGTTACTATTCATGGGTTACTATTCATGAGTTACTATTCACAAGTTACTATTCATGAGTTACTATTCACGAAGTTACTATTCACGAAGTACTATTCATGAAGCGTGAAGATGTTTTTGTGGAATTTCTATCTTTTGGTGCTCTGAGTTACTATTCACGATATTTCAAGACTATTCACGATACTTACACTATTCACGATACGGTCTTATTCAATCAAAAAAAAATTTCTTCTTTTCGTCTAAAATATCTATTCGGATACTAACTCCGATCAGATCCATGTTTTGATCATTCTCAATTTTATACCACTATGATTATTTTGAGGTATTTTTGGACGTGGATAAAACCAAGTACTTAATCCTTAATCCTTAATCCTTGTCATTTTGTTTCAATCGATTCGCTTTTTTAAAAAAAAAAAATATTTTCATCATCCTCGGTCTTAAATGATGATATTATGGAATATCTTTGGCCTGTAGTAAAAAGATGAATGATTTCTTAAGAATATCTTTGGCCCAGAGTGCAAAGATGAATGATTTCTCAAGAATATCTTTGGCCCGTAGTGCAAAGATGAACAGTGTTTAAATGAATACTGACTTAATCGATGAATATCTTCGGCCCAGAGTAAAAAAGATGAATATTTGATTCCGTATGTATATCGATTGATGTTACAGGATAAAAGATAGACGATGAACTTTTAAATTCATACATGTAAGATAGTAGTTTGCATTCTCTACTTAACTCTTCTAATGAATTATTATTTCCGCTGAATATTGATTTAAAATTTGTTGCCTATCAGATTCTATTATATTTTTCCCTCGTCAAAGACTAACGATAATTTGTTGTATATTATCTTAGTCATAATATTCTTTACTCGAAGCTAGTTGAGCTCACCCTTTTCCTTTTTGTTCCATTTTTCTCGTGAGGCGGAGAATATAAAGCAGTATTTAGCTCTGGGGTATGGAATGAAGGTTTTAGAAAGGATTGTTTAGTAGTCCTCACCATTTTGTAAAATAATGTATCAATAAATGTGATGAGGATTTATTTGAGTATAGATATTGTCTAAGATAATATTTGTATTCAAACTCACAGCTTTCTCATTGTAATAATAAAGTTGTAGTTGTTTCGCATTCATCATGTTGACAACAACTCGTAATAGGTGATGTATACCTATTTTGGGGGCGCCACAACTTTATTTTCTACTTGACTCTTTTAATGGATCAGATATTCCGGCCGCAGCTTAAACCTGTTGTCTATTGTATTTTATCGGGTTTAACATTGTTGAAGACTATTGATAATTTATTCTCAGATTATCTTAGTCATAATATTTCTTCTTGGGCTAGTTGAGCTCACCCTTTCTTTCACCGTTCTCTTCTTCGTGAAATGAGAATATAGTTTGGACGACGAGTCGGGAAACGAAGTGATGGTCCCAAGATAGCATTAGTAGTCCTCACTATTCTCGTGAAATAGTGTGATAATAATTGTAATGAAGACTCTTTTGAGTTTGTATAATATCTAGTGAGACGATATTTGTATTTAAACTCACGCTTTATGTATTAAGTTGTATTTAAATTACACTACGTATGTTGGTGGCGACCAAGATGGGTGATGTATACCTAATTTGGGGGCGTCACAAAAATTATTTTATACACATGAGCCCTAGAAGAATGGCAATATTGATCATGTGATAATTTGGTTGATATATTCATTAAGTCATTACCAACTATGATTTTGAAGAAGATGGTGCACAATATTGGCATACTTCGACTTAATGATATTTTTACCATGAACAATTGAAATTCTATGTACTTATGAAGGGGAGTAAAAATGATATGTGCTGATTGTACTCTTTTTCCTTCTCTAAGATTTTTTCCCACTGGGTTTTCCTTTGCGAGGTTTTAACGAGGCAATACCAAGGCACTAGAAGTTATACAAGAATATTATACTATTTTCCTTCGCCAAATTTTTTTTCCACTGGGTTTTTATTTGGTAAGGTTTTTAACGAGGCATATTCTTAGAAAATTGCTACAAAAGAACTCCGTCCCTTCTATATGAAGACAATGCTGCATGTATAGCTCAATTAAAAGGAGGACACATCAAAGGAGATAGAACAAAACACATCTCATCAAAATTCTTCTTCACATGACATTGAAAAGTGTGGTAACATTGATGTTCAAAGAATTACCAAAAGATAATCTAATGATTTGTTCACAAAAGCATTACTAATCGCAACATTTGAAGGATCACACACAATATTAAAATGCAACAAATTGAAGGACTTAAGGATATATTCATGAGGGAGAGCTAATACGCGCTGCACTCTTTTTCCCTTAAACAAGGTTTTTTTTCCATTGGGTTTTTCCTGGTAAGGTTTTTAATGAAGCAGCTTTCAATGCGTATGACTATACAATAGACATCCAAGGGGGAGTGTTATAAAATTATACATAGTGTGTGGATGTCTAAATACATTCTTACCCATGTCTAGATACATTCCTACCCCTCTTTATTGTAATTAACTTTAAGCTTTGTAACTCTCATATCCTTTAAGGTTTGAAACTCATGACCTTTGAGTTTGTTAACCTCTTAGTATTGATATCCTTGTACCATAAATAGTAGCATTGTAAAGAGGATGGGTTAGAGATATATACAATTACAATATATGAAATGAGAATGCTCTTCTCCCTTAATCATCATCTTTGTTTTTGTTTTTAATAATATTTTATTATACTGTTACTATTATTCATGAAATCTCTTAAACTCTCGCTATGCAGTTGTTCTTGTACCTTGTCAAAATAAACCCAACTTGTTCGAAATCGATTCAAAAAATTTTAGATACTTGAATTCTAATTAAACAAGTCGAATTTAAATTTATTTTAATACTGAGATATTTATTTGAGTAGAATATGTGTGATTTACTATTCGCTCATTTAGACTATCGAATATTTCTTAGCTTATTGATACTAGACCTGGCAATATAGTTAGTTAACTGTTGGGTCAAATCATATTAACTGGAACCAAATGGGTTGGTTAACCATTTTTATTTATTCAGATTGGTTAAAATTTGGACCCATATTTTTGTAAACAAATATAGTTAGTTAACCGGTTAACCATTTTTCAACCCATATTTCATACCATACCATTTTTAGAGTCACGCCATGTCTTGTTTTTCTCTCTAATAAAATGTCATGTCTTGTTTTTCTCTTTCTACAAGTGCGAAAAAGTGATGCTCAATTTGACTTTTTTGGGAGAGAGAAGGTTTATTTCATTTGGTCATCAAAGCTTGTAGTAATTATAAGGAAAATGATATACAAATCTCACATGAAATGAGAAAATTTTGTGAAAATATTAATTTTTTTATCTCTAATTAATATTGGTTTTATGAACATTTGTAATTGGATATTGGGTGCTTGCGTTTTGGTGTATAACTCTGAATATTTAATCATGTTTTAGAGCTTATTGTTAAGATTACTAGTGTGCTATTTAAGTGCGGATAGTTAATTATTGTTAATTTCCTCCATATATTTTCAAAATATATTTTCTATTGAATTTAAAAGTTATTTGACTTTCTGAAAAAATAAAAAATTTCTACGTCTTCCTTTCCAATTTAAAAGTCTACTTGAACAAAACTAGTTGCTATAATCTCCTCTATAACAAAAAATTCAAAGATTATGATAAAATTTAGTTATCGAGACGGGTTTTTAAAAAAATAGGGTGACAAAGTAAAGTGTTTTAGAGATATTATGTGGTTTCAAATTTTTCCGCCATATACGCTCATTCTCCACCAAATGAGGTGCAAACTCGATAATATCATTTCATAAATAAATATATTTTATAAATTAATATAATTGCACAAATAATTTATTTTAAGTAGAATTAATAATTCCCACCAAAGATTCAATTTAAAATTTTATTAGTATAGTTTTTTGCACTCGTGGTAATTAAATTGCTATCATTTCCTCCCAGATTTTGAACACGTCTTTTTGCATTTAAATTAATTTCAATTTAAAATTTTGGCTTCCATCATTAATATTCTTTATCATAAAATAAGTGGTTAATATTACCAAAATAGTATACACAACACCCATTCTCGAGTCGCCAAATACATGGTACAAAAAGCAAACTACAACTTCATTAATACAAATGTACAACAAGAAATACACAATATATACCGAAGTTTAAATATAATATCATCTTCTGTATAATATCCACACTCAAATAAATCCCCATCATAATTATTGATTCATTATTTTACAAAAATGGTGAGGACTACTAAACAACTCTCTCTAAACCTTCATTCCATACCCCGACTAAGACTCGCTACATTCTCGCCTCCCCGAGAAGAAAAAATGGAACAACAAGGAAAAGGGTGAGCTCAACTAGCCCAAGAAGAATATTACGACTAAGATAATATACAACAAATTATCGTTAGTCTTCAACAGGAAAAAAATCTGATAGAATACAATAGACAACAAGTTTCGTGATCAATATTCGCAATGAAAAATAATAATTCATGTAAGAGTTACGTAGAGAATGAAATCTTATAATCTATGAATTTAATAAATCATCATCAATATTTTATCCTCAGTAACATCAATCAATATACATCTCGAATCAAATATTCATCTTTGCACTACAGCCAAAGATATTCATCACCGGGTCATGTTCATTTAAACACTGCTCATCTTCAGACTACAAAAGCCAAAGATATTAATCAATCTGGCCATGTTCATCTCAACACTGCTCATCTTTGCACTACAGCCAAAGATATTCTTCAGAAATCATTCATCTTTGCACTCATATTCATCATTCATCTTTGACTACAGTGCCAAAGATATTCAATAATATCATCATTTAAGACCGAGGATGATGAAAATATTTTTTAAAGAAACGAATCCAAAGGAAACAAAATGACAAGGATTAAGGATTAAGGATTCGTATTTTGTTTTATCCACGCCCAAAAATACCTCAAAAATAATCATAGTGGTGTAAAATTCAAGAATGATCAAAACATGGATACAATCAGAAGTTAGTATCCGTATAGATATTTTGGACAAAAAGAAGAAATTTTATTTTTCTATGAATAAGACCAGATACGTGAATAAGGTCAGATACGTGAATAAAGGCCGTGATACGTGAATAAGAATCTCGACACCAAAAGATAGAAATTCCACAAAAACATCTTCACGCTTCATTTAATAGTACTCGTGAATAAGAATCGTGAATAAGAATCATTAATAAGAATCGTGAATAAGAACTCATGAATAAGAACCCATGAATAGAACCCCGACATGAAAAAAGTTCCAAATTTGATAAAAACTTCAGATCAATATTTCAAAGATAATGATATCAAGAAATAATATCATTACAAAAAAAATAATATCCCTTACCTCGAAAGATCAAGATTTCTATTTAAACACCTGATATAAAGGCTATGACTTGAACTTGCAACCGTATAGCAATACTCAAAGTATACTCAAAATACTCACAAGAATACGCCGATATATCGAGAGAGATATAGAGAAAACTTCAGCTTCGTGTGATTTTCAATTCTAACCCAAGACCCTATTTATAGAAAATCGCTAGAACACCAAAGCGTAAAATTTAATAAATATAATATATATATATTAAAAATTCATACGCCAACCTTAGAATCAGATCCAGCCAGCCACACATGCCACCTTCTAGAAAAAAATGAAAAAAACGTTTTTCTAAAAAAAATAATTTAAACTTCCAAAAATCAATTATTTTGAGCTTCTAACTTCAATAATTCATAATAAATAGCCCTTTCATCAGAAAATTCGAATCTCATGAGTTTTTATAGGAAATTCAATTTCTACAACTTTGCAGAAGAAAGTTTTTCCAAATTCCAAATAGAAATCGACCAAATCCACAAACCATGCGATTTTACAAAAGCTATAATCAAATTTCTACCAATAAATGGGGTCCACCGACACACAAAACATGTTTTAAACATTTAATGCAACAAAATACTCTTCCTCCTCATATACTCATATATCCCACATTCATTGTAAAATATCACCGCTAATATATTATTAAAATAATATATTTAAATGAATTATTTTATCGTAAAAGATAAAATATTAATTTTCAACAATTGTCATTTTAAAAATTTTCTCCATCTATATCCACATAAAATCAATATTTTCCTCATCATATAAATCAATAATTAATTATTCACAAATAATATTACGTAATCACAATATCGACAACCGTGCAGCCTCCTGAGAGAGGGGGCTTTCCAATAAGAATTTCTTCATCATGCGCCGCAATTAGTGACCAAACCTCTCCTGTAGATGTAACTTTCTAGACATTGCCAATAATGTTATCTAATAATATTATTCAGATAATATGAATTATTGCTTCGATAATGAAAGATACCGTAAATGACAATTATCAAACAACAAAGAATATAAAATATCAACGCAAAGAATTATTAACTCAATAAAATATCGAATAAAGAATTATCGTAACCATTATCGAGTAGTGCCTTTCACGTAAGAATCAATAATTGGTGCAATACCGCAGCTACCGCTCAACAACGCCAGATAAGTGTGTTTTAACCACCGGGTATTCCAACAAGATAATCTGTGAATAACTACGCCTGCTATTTAAAAACAACTTATATTTGTCGCTTTCTTCATCCAATCGCTTCCGCCATGCATGGGCCCACATGGTCAAGGCTGTCAGCATTTAATATTCCCCGACAAAGATTTAATATTCCACGCACAAAACGAATATTCCCCGACAATAATGAATATTTTATAACCACTGCTTATTTTGAAATATTTGCATATTTAACCCTTAACTATCCACATTAATCAAATCAACCCTTACTATTTCAAAATAATAAATAAAGGAAATTCCTTTTATTTAAAAATTTTCTGGTCTTACAACCTCCCTCCTTATGAAATTTCGCCCTCGAAATCGACGACGCACTCGTGTTTTTTCAAAAGGTGAGGATACCTCGCTTTCATTTCGCTTCCAACTCCTGTGTCATTTCTCTATAAGATGATTCCTCCACAAAACTTTAACTTGTGGTATAACCTTTCATGCCAGTAGGACATGCTCCTTCCTATCCAAAATCTTGACAGTACCTCCTCATACGCTAAGTCTTCTACTATCTCGTCCTGCTTCTAACTCAATAACGTGGTTCGGTCTTTCACATATTTACGAAGTACGAGATGTGAAACACATTATGAACACGAGACATACTTTGAGGTAACGCAAGTCTATAGCTACATTTCCTACTCCTACAAGAATTTGAAATGGACCGATAAATCGTGGATCGAGCTTTCCTCTTCCCAAATCTTGAATTCCCTTCCACGGAGCAACTCGCAACAATACACGATCCCCTACATTAAATTCCACGCCCTTTCGGCGAAGATCCGCATAACTCTTTTGTCGATCTTTGCGCCGCTTGTATACGCTTGTCAATCATTCGATCTTTTCTTGAGTCATATCGTATTAACTCTCTAGTCCCAACAATGTTGCTTCACCCACCTCATCCCAACATATCGAGAACGACATTTTCGGCCATATAATGCTTCAAATGGAACCATGCCTATATTTGTTTAATAACTATTGTTGTATGAGAATTCCACCAATGGCAAGTACTTATCCCAACTTCCTTTGAAATCTAGGACACGTAGTTTTAATATATCTTCAAGAGTTCGAGTAGTCCTTTCTCGATTGCCCATCCGCTTCGAGGATGGTATGCCAAACTAAATCAGAATTGCGTCATAGCTTTTAGCTTTCTAACCCAAAATCATGAAGTGAATCTGGGGTCACGATCTAAAACTATGGATACCGGCATGCCATGCAATCTCACAATCTCATTTACGCATATACGAGAAAGACGCTCAAGGAATAAGTCTCTCAGACGGTAGAAGAAATGAGCAGATTTGGTTAATCTATCAACAATAACCCAAATAAGATTGATGCCTTGAGAAACCGCAGAAGACCCGTAATGAAATCCATAGTAATGTGTTCCCACTTCCATTCCTAATCTCAAGTGGTCAGCAACGGACCCTTAGGTACAAGATGCTCCGCCTTTACACGCTGGGTAAGTTAAACACATCGAGATAAACTTTGCAATCTCTCTCTTCATATTGCTTCCACCAAAATGTATGTCAAGATCACGATACATTTTAGTACTTCCAGATGGATTGCAAATGGCGTATTGCAGCCTCCATCATAATCTTGTACTTCAAATCGTAGTCGTTAGAACACAAAGTCTCAGAGTGGACTCAAGTATTCCTTCTTCATCAATTCTCGCCCTAATAGCTCCTTCTTGATTTTTCTTCTTCATACGATCAACTCCGGCCTGCCGGGGCTCGAGCAACCTTAACTTTTTCTATTAAAGTCGGGTTCTACGCGATACTACTGACATCATCGCACTCGCTCCTCAAGATATAATCTTCTACTCATCGCGCCGCCGCCACCACGCTCGCTTTTCCAGATGGTACGATCGTAAATACGTATGCCGAAATGAGTCTCCTCTCGAAGTTCTTCAAGCTCTTCCCACATTCCTCGCTTCCATTCGAATTTTGTATCTCTACGAGTCACCAAGTAATGGAATAGCGATTCGAGAATATCCTTCAACGAATCTCCGATAATAACCAACTAAGCTTCAGTAAAGCTACGCCTTCGATATAATCGACTTAGGTTGCTCTCAACTCGCGACTCATATCCCAATCTTGATAAGACGTCACAATGACACCTATCGCTTTACTATCGCATCTAATACGACGCCCCTACAGAGAGTCTCGCTTAGTGAATTCCACAAAGGAAGTCACAAGATAAAGGCTCAGTACCAAATTTATAGTTGAATTTTTAACTCCTCAGTTCAATAGAGCCATTCGATATGAGATTTTAGAAATGAGTTTTGTACCGTTCAAAGTCGATACAAAATTTAATATCGCTTGGGAGTAAGCCAAGAAATTCTTCAGTGAAATACGCCAGAAAAATCAATAACAACAGAATATTATTCAAATCGACGTGTTTTTATTCAAATCCATAACACGGACTAAGAAAATTCGACATCCGTAATAAACGAACGACTTCATGGCTTGATATGAAAATGTTTGACTACAATGGTTTGATTGCTTGAATTCAATAACAAAGTTGCTTAGAATATGAAAACTAACAACCTTACAAAAAAATAATCAATTTGGTACGATGATGAGTAGTTAACCTTAAAATCACATCAAAAGCAAAAATATCTCTATAGAAATAAGGTTAATGTGTAATGTGATAAAGGCCAACTCAATCAAGCAAGATTTTTAAACAACTGATGTAATGAAAGTTTCTCCTAACGGAGTTTCCACAGATAGTCAAAGTTTAATTTCTCCGTAGTCAAGTTCAAACGCTGAGCGCAAGTAAGAGAGATAAAAGAATGGGTAGAACCAATATCTAGTAAGGTATATACTTCAAAGAATTTATAATTAACTAACCTGCGTATAACTTCGTCGTTCTCGTCGATTTTGACCAACCACAACAAACGCCTTCCCTAATCGCTGACTTTGACTTTTCTCGGGACATCCTTTTTGAGTCACCGTCCCATGAAACTAGGTTTCGCCATCGCATAATCTCGAGCGATATGTCCTTCCTTTCCACAATTATAAAGATACCTTAAACTGTCAGGCGCTTTGATCGATATGTCCTCTTTTCCGTGATTTGTAAATATACGACCGGTGGTCGCTTCCTCCTTAAAACTAGTCACATCATCGCGCCGACGCCTTCACATGGTCGTTGTTGAATCTCCTCTTTAAAATCTCCTCCCGACTCGCTTCTTCTATTTTCACGGCCACGATT
This sequence comes from Panax quinquefolius, assembly GCA_020205615.1. Taxonomy (NCBI): domain Eukaryota; kingdom Viridiplantae; phylum Streptophyta; class Magnoliopsida; order Apiales; family Araliaceae; genus Panax; species Panax quinquefolius. The sequence continues at coordinate 3,842,811 of CM035161.1, forward strand.
ACCACCAGAGTGGTTACCGCTTTGTCTCAGATTCTTCTTTCCGCGCCGTTATCGCTATTCGATGATCGCTATCTTCTAGATGATCCTCGTTATGGTCCCCATTGAACGTATTTCGTATCTCGCCTAACAACCGAGCCTCGCTGACAACATCCGGTAGAGAGAAAATTTACGAGAAATGAGATATCGACGACGCCGGGTTTCAAACCTCTCGTAAACATCCGCCATACGCTCCTCATTCTCCACCAAATGAGGTGCAACCTCGATAACTCCGCTAACTTCGCCAGACCGACACCGCCATGTTATTCTCGCTTCTAGTCTAATAAACTCCACTTCCTTCATACGACGAATACTTTCGTGGAAGTACTTGTCATTGAATCGCTTCAAACGCCTCCCACGATACGCCGAAAGGCAAATGATGGGTACGCTTCACGTATTCCCACCAAGAATCGCCCGCCACTTTAACATAAAGGTGGCGAATGGAACTTTCTCGTCTCTCCGCATCCCAAGACATCGAATATCTTGGTAATTTGTTTCACCCACGCCTCCGCCTTTAATCGGATCCGCTTCCCTGCACTCGTGGTCCCAACTTCTTCGAACTCGCTTGGGTCGACCACCCGTGAATCGCTATCATTTCTCCTCAGATTTTGAACACGAAGTCTCCTCGTCTGATTTTGCATGAAACCGCAAAAGCTTCTAAACATCCCTCGCTCATCATCTCGCCAGCAGTGTTGTTTCACAGAGGAACATTGCCACCACAGTACGACGCTCTCCTCGCTGGTGAGTACAGCATCTCCACTACCCTCATTTACTCCATCATAATATTCTCACGACATTCTCAAATACCATCATAAAATAAGGGTTAATTAAGGAAATCAATATATCACATAATATCCCTATATACCGACTAACTAACAAATAAGCTTAGTAGACACACTAACAAAGGATTTACTCTGCCTCCCTCCTAGTTCTATTCCCCGATCTCCGCCAGAGATCATATCCCTAAGCTCGATATTAACCGCGACGCCCCAAAATAGTATACACAACACCCATTCTCGAGTCGCCAAATACATGGTACAAAAAGCAACTACAACTTCATTAATACAAATGTCAAGAAATACGTACAATATATAATACAAATATTATCTTCTGATAATATCCATACTCAAATAAATCCCCATCATAATTATTGATTCATTATTTTACAAAATGGTGAGGACTACTAAACAACTCTCTCTAAACCTTCATTCCATACCCCGACTAAGACTCGCTACATTCTCGCCTCCCCGAGAAGAAAAAAATGGAACAACAAGGAAAAGGGTGAGCTCAACTAGCCCAAGAAAGAATATTACGACTAAGATAATATACAACAAATTATCGTTAGTCTTCAACAGGAAAAAAATCGATAGAATACAATAGACAACAAGTTTCGCATCAATATTCGCAATGAAATAATAATTCATGTAAGAGTTACGTAGAGAATGAAATCTACTATAATCTATGAATTTAATAAATTCATCATCAATATTTTATCCTCGTAACATCAATCAATATACATCCGAATCAAATATTCATCTTTGCACTACAGTGCCAAAGATATTCATCACCGGGTCATGTTCATTTAAACACTGCTCATCTTTGCACTACAAAGCCAAAGATATTAATCAATCCATCATGTTCATCTCAACACTGCTCATCTTCAGACTACAGTGCCAAAGATATTCTTCAGAATCATTCATCTTGCACTACAAAAGCCAAAGATATTCTTCAGAAATCATTCATCTTCAGACCACAAAAGCCAAAGATATTCAATAATATCATCATTTAAGACCGAGGATGATGAAAATATTTTTAAAGAAACGAATCCAAAGGAAACAAAATGACAAGGATTAAGGATTAAGGATTCGTATTTGGTTTTTATCCACGCCCAAAAAATACCTCAAAAATAATCATAGTGGTGTAAAATTCAAGAATGATCAAAACACGGATACAATCAGAGTTAGATCCGTATTAGATATTTTGACAAAAAAGAAGAAATTTTATTTTCTATGAATAAGGTCAGATACGTGAATAAAGGTCAGATACGTGAATAAAGGCCGATACGTGAATAAGAATCCGACACCAAAAGATAGAAATTCCACAAAAACATCTTCACGCTTCATTTAATAAGTACTTTTGAATAAGAATCGTGAATAAGAACTCATTTAATAAGAATCGTGAATAAGAATCATGAATAAGAACTCATGAATAATAAGAACCCATGAATAAGAACCCCGATATGAAAAAGTTCCAAATTTGATAAAAACTTCAGATCAATATTTCAAAGATAATGATATCAAGAAATAATATCATTACAAAAAAAATAATATCCCTTACCTCGAAAGATCAAGATTCTAAATTAAACACCGATATAAAGCATGACTTGACTTGCAGCACCGTATAGCAATACTCAAAGTATACTCAAAATACTCACAAGAATACGCCGATAATATAGAGAGAGAAAAAACTTCAGCTTCGTGTGATTTTCAATTCTAACCCAAGACCCTATTTATAGAAAATTGCTAGAACACCAAAGCGTAAAATTTAATAAATTAATATATATATATTATATATATAAATTCTTCATACGCCAACCTTAGAATTCAGATCCTAGCATTTCCCACATGCCACCTTCTAGAAAAAATAAGAAAAAAACGTTTTTCTAAAAAAATAATTAAAACTTCCAAAAATCAATTATTTTGAGCTTCTAACTTCAATAATTCATAATAAATAGCCCTTTCATCAGAAAAATTCGAATCTCATGAGTTTTTATAGGAAATTCAATTCTCTACAACTTTGCAGAAGAAAGTTTTTCCAAATTCCAAATAAAAATCGACCCAAAATCCACAAACGGGCGATTTTACAAAGCTATAATCAAATTTCTACCAATAAATGGGGTCCACCAACACACAAAAACATGTTTTAAACATTTATTGCAACAAAAATACTCTTCCTCCTCATATACTCATATATCCCACATTCATTGTAAAATATCACCGCTAATATATTATTAAAATAATATATTTAAATGAATTATTTTATCGTAAAAGATAAAATATTAATTTTCAACAATTGTCATTTTAAAAATTTTCTCCATCTATATCCACATAAAATCAATATTTTCCTCATCATATAAATCAATAATTAATTATTCACAAATAATATTACGTAATCACAATATCGACAACCGTGCAGCTCCTGTGAGCAGGGGGCTTCCAATAAGAATTTCTTCATCATCGCACAAGCAATTAGGTGTGACCAAACCTCTCCTGTATGTAACTTTCTAGACATCGCCAATAATGTTATCTAATAATATTATTCAGATAATATGAATTATCGCTTCGATAATGAAAGATACCGTAAATGACAATTATCAAACAACAAAGAATATAAAATATCAACGCAAAGAATTATTAACTCAATAAAATATCGAATAAGAATTATCGTAACCATTATCGAAAAAGCCTTCACGTAAGAATCAATAATTGGTGCAATACCGCAGCTACTGCTCAACAACGCCAGACAGTGTGTTTTAACCACCGGTATTCCAACAAGATAATCTGTGAATAACTACGCCAAGTATTTAAAAACAACTTATATTTGTCGCTTTCTTCATCCAATCGCTTTCCGCATGGGCCCACACACGGTCGCTACTGCCAGCATTTAATATTCCCCGACAAAGATTTAATATTCCACGCACCAAACTAATATTCCCCACAAAAAAATGAATATTAACCATTATAACCACTGCTTAATTTGATATTTCAATATTTTTAACCCTTAACTATCCACATTAATCAAATCAAATCAACTATTTTCAAAATAATAAATAAAGGAAATTCTTTTTTTAAAAATTAAACATGAATGCGAAATCAATTAAACATAAAAGCATAAATAATAAGAGAGATTAAAAATATTGTCATGAATAATTATTTAATTTTATTTTTATCCTAGATTAAAGAAATTAACTGTACACGAAGATAAATAAACTAATTAAAATAAAGAAGAAAACTAATAAGAAAAATAAATAAGAAAACTATATTTTCAACAAAGTCATGAATGAAGAATTAATTTAATATACTAATGACCTAAACTAATCAAATACCTTATTTTTTTTATAAAACAAGAGACCTATTTATAGAGGAAATAATTTTGTGCCCTAATTTAAATTCATTGAAACAAAATAAAACATATTAATTTAATAAACTAATATAATTAAAATGATAAAATTATGGATTATAAAATTATGGAGTATAAATTATGCGTTTATCATAACAGAGCTTACTTCTAGCAAGGGCCACTGTGATACCGCTTGACGCCCCCAAAATTAGGTATACATCACCCATCTTGGGTAGTCGATACATGGTATGTAATTTAAATACAACTTACTAATATAACTGCTGGTAATAATACGACATAAACCGTGAGTTTGAATACAAATATTATCTACTAGATATTATACAAACTCAAAAGGAGTCCTCATTACAATTATTATCACACTATTTCACGTAATAGTGAGGACTACTAATGCTATCCTCCTCGACCATTACTCCGCTTCCCGACTCGTCTCAAATATGTTCTCATTTCAAGAGAAACAATGAAAGAAAGGGGTGAGCTCAACTAGCCCAAGAAGAAATATTATGACTAAGATAATGCGAATAAATTATCATTAGCCTTCAACAATGTTAAACCGATAAAATATAATAAACATCAAGTTTAATCTGCAGCTGAACAAGCAATCCATTAAAAGAGTCAAGTAGAAAATAAAATCTACTATCTTTTATGATTTAAAAGGTTTTTCATCATCATTATAGCCGAGACTCACTTTTTAATAAATAATCCACATCATCGAATCACCCCCGCACTACTGGCCAAGATATTCTTTATAATCACGACCACAATTATTCATGCACACGCCGTTAATAGTTGTGTATTCATTAATGGTCATGATCATGCCAACAATCGTCCATCAATGCACTACTACCAATCGAGGATTTTTACCACATCATTTGTAACATTACGGTCATAATTACACCGAATAGTCTCTCGTCATAATCATACCAAGTCCATCTATGCACTACAGTGTCACGTATGGCTTTAAAAAAATATATATATATGAGGATGATGACAATGATATAAGAATTCAATAAAACAAGTTCAAGAATTATTTTATCCAGAATTATTAACGTCCAAATTGTCAACACGATACCGTTTTGTAGAGTAAAATTCAAGAATGATCGTAAAAATATTTCCATGAAAAGATATCGGATGAAACGCAAATATCAAGGATATTCTATTAATTTCATGGAGTATAAAGTCAAAGTTTTAACCAACCGGGTATAATAAAGAATGGAATAACAAAAGAAATCACCATGCATGCGGTGATTGCATGTATGTGTTATTCCAACAGTAATAATAATAACGGAACTGTGTCGTGAAATTCACAATCGATGTGATGTTCCAATGTAATAATAAAGATGGAACTGCATCCGGTGTAAAACACACGAGATAGGATATTCCAACGTAATGATAAAGACGGAACCAGTCCTAGTAAAACACACGCATGTGATGTTCTAACAGTAATAATAAAGATTTAAATCAGTCCGGTGTAAAACACACGCATGTGATGTTCCAATGTAATAATAATAAAGATTTTAACCAGTCCTGTAAAAACACATGCATGTGATGTTCCAATGTAATAATAGAAAATGTCACCAAGTATAGGGTAAACCATGTATACAAAAGTTATTCCAATGTAATAATAAGCAATGGAATAACAATGTTCTCTTCATGAATAAGAAAGAATAACACCCCTTACGAGTACAACAAATAATATTCCCTACCTTAGAAGAACCGAATATCGCAAAGTGAAGTAGCGAATACTTTTCTTCTTTCTCTCTATAGTTTCTCTCTAGTTTCAAAGAATTCGTAAAGAAAATAATGAAGGAATGAGCTTCATTTATAGGAAAATAGAATGCATAAGTAATTAATCCATGAACGATCCAGATTGATTTACTTTAATCTGATTTTATCATATTTAAAAGCAAAATCTTTTAAATAAAATATAATATATTCTATTTATATAAAAATATTTTACTATGCAAACACTATGCAACACTATACAAAATACTACGCAAAACACTACGCAACACTATGCATAATAAAATATAATATATTTTATTTATGTAATAACTTTAATAAAGTATTCGCTTTTATATAAAAGATGTTTCGCTTTTTATTACGTTAATAATACAAATAAAACAAAACGTCATTATCGCTATAATAATTCATATTATTAATCGGTGAATAATGGAATCAAACCGGAGTGACTTCTCACATAAAGATCAATAATCAATAATACCGGCTACTACGCAACCACACGTATTCATCGTACTTTTACTACCGAGTAGTTCAACAAAGATCAACCAGAAAACTTCCGCCAAGCTATTTTAATAAAATATTTTTGTCGCTTTCTCAATCCGACAATAATTTCATTATGGGTCCACCAATGATTGAGCCGTTGTGCGAATATTCCCTCTTAAACCGAATATTCTCCTACCAATCTCTAATAATATAACCACTTGCATACTTTGAAAAATTTATAAATATTACCCACAACTATAACATTATATCAAATTTATTCCATAATATTCAAAAATAATATTTATAGAAAATTCATCTTTATTTATAAAAGCTGGGGTCTTACAGCTACCGCCCAGGGCCCACAGTTGAGGGGGGCCCAATTTTTTTTATAAGTTTATGTATTTATGTGTATAAAAAAATAAAAAAATAAAAAGATTAGGAATATTATGCATTGAAAATGACATGTTAGAAAATATTAAATATAATAGTATAATTGATGATTTTGCATTTAAAAGTACAACAAAAAGACATTTTAAATAATGTTTTATGGTTTAGATTTCATTGGTCAAAACTAAAGAAATATTTACTGTAGTTGGTAGGTTTTACTGATTACACCATTGAACTTTTAATTTTTCAAATTACACCACGAAACTAATTATTATTTTGAAATTGTATCATTCCGTTAAAAAAAAATAAACGAACGTTAATTTTTTATCTACAAAACTAATTAATTACCTACTGTAGTTGGCACATTTTATTTATTACATCATTAAACTTTTAATTTTTCAAATTACCCCATCAAACTAATTAAAAATAATTATTTTAAATATTTTTAAAAATAATTATTATTTTAAGTAAAAATATTAGAAACTTTTTTTTCTTCATAAAATGAGTAGAGTTTCATAAAATATAGATTCAAAAAAATTAAAGTGATTTTAAATTAAATTAATGTCTACTTAATTTTTTAATCGAATGATCCATTCTTAATATTAGAAATTTTTAAAAAACTAAAAATATAAATATAAAATAGTAAAAGATAAATAAAAAAATCGATTCAATTTTTTCAAAAATAAATTATTAATTTTTATAAATAAATATTATTTTCAAGAAAAAATTGGAAAATTCTTCATATTTTTAAAAAATGAGTAAAATTTTATAAAATATATATTCAAAAATAAACTTTATTTTCAAAAGAAAAAAAAGATTTTTTAAAATCAATAAGGTCTCATAAAATTTAATCTTTTAAATCTATATTTTATGAAACTTTACTCATTTTATGGAAAAAATTAAAGTTTCTAATATTTTTACTAAAATAATATTTATTTTTAAAAATATTTTAAATAATTATTTTTTAATTAGTGTAATGGGGTAATCTGAAAAATAAAAGTTTCATGGTATAATCAGTAAAACGTACCAACTACAATGGGTAATTCATTAGTTTTGTAGATAAAAAATTAACGTCCGTTTATTTGTTTTAACGGAATAACCCAATTTCAAAATAATAATTAGTTTAGTGGGGTAATTTAAAAAATTAAAAGTTCAATTGTGTAATCAGTAAAACTTGTCAACTACAGTGAGAATTTCATTAGTTTTATCGATTTCATTGATATTTTTATTTTGTACGTATATGTGATGATTCTTTGTTTCGATGACATTTTAAAATGTTCTTTCTTATCTTTTGTAAATTCTTATAATTTTAATAAAATTAATTAGTTGATAATTTATTTATTTTTTTATTTAATTTATATAAAGGGGCACACTTGAGAAAATTTGTCCTGAGCCTTAAAAAACCCAGGACCGACTCTGATCATAAATATAAGTAGAATGATGATACCTTATTACTTTTTGAACATTTTAAAATAAAGTAAATAAAAGTTTGTATGAGCTCAACAAAATCTGATCAAAAAATTTGAATGAGCTCAATAAAATCTGATAAAAAAAATAATCATCATTTATACTTTAAATAGATGTCTAATACCATTTTCGTATAACAAAAAAAAAATCTTTTAACATTAGTGTTTATATTTACTACTGTTGAGATGTGATTATTTGGGTCTAGCCATGGTGTAACTCAGTCTATTTAATGGTCCGAATCTGGTGATGGCCCATATGTATAATTGTGACAGTGGAGAGTCCTTATTAAAATAGGATTGTGTTTTCTTATTTGGTGGGATATAGAGGTTTAATTAGGACTTCTACTCTTAATTGGATTCAGTAGTTATAAGGTGATTCTATAAAAGAGTCCTTTTCCTAGTTGGATGCGGATGGAGGTGACTTCTATATATACTACAAGCTAGGTTTTGGAAAAAGAACACCAGAGATACAACCCAAATACACAACTTGTACTCCCTCCATATATGGATTATTCTCTCTCTCCGTGATTTTTTTTCAATTGGGTTTCCACGTAAATTATTGTGTTCATATTTACATCTCTTTTTTTATGTTTGTGTGAATGTATTTTGTGAGTTTGATATAATCAACTACTCCATCAACTAAGCAATGATTTTGACCTCATTGCTTTTGGTGATTTAAATTGACGTTAACAACTATTATACTTAGATATAATTTTTTTTTCGGGTTATGTTTATTTGCAAGAATTATAATTTATGTTAATCATATAATTATAATTTCAAGACTATTAAGTCATTTTATAATCCTTAAACTAATAGTTTAAAATTTATATTTTAAAACAAACAAAATAATTAGAATTAATATTCATATCTTAAATATAATCATTGCAAACAAATATAAATTCGATATTTCTTTTTTAATATTTATAAAATCTGTTGTTAAATTTTAATATTTAAACTATAATTTAAGAAAATTATATTTTTAAGGTGAGGGGACGAGGGGTATTGCTTTGCACGGATACATTATTTAGTCACAACAATTTATTTCCCCTATAAAGTAAAAGGACTCCCGGACATATAGTGTAATAAAAAAAAAAGGAGCACTATTTTTATATATGATTTTGATATTTTTACATAATTTATGGCGGATATCACTTTTATATATGAAAAATATATGTAATAATATTAAAATTACATGTAAAATTATCATTTTTTAAAAAATCTTATTTTTATACTTGAAAATTAAATTCATAAATCTATAATAATAAGATAGAAACCAATTTAAATTTGAACGAAAAAATACAAAGACAATTTAAATTCATTTTAAGTGATTTGAGAGAGAAAGTATAACGATGTTTAAATTCATTATTATTTTTAAATTGTTAAAACGAAAATTGAGGAATGTAGGAAGAGAGAGGATTTAGTGTGGGGCCCTAGTTCAAAAATATCGAAGTTACAACCACGCAATGGAATAAATTCATGACTATTCTATTGAGAAGGTGTCGGTCCCCATTTAGTGTTGGGCCAATGATGGTGGAAGCTGACCGATGCAAGGGCATGTTGGGGAACACGCGTTGATAAAGACGAGTGGAATAGATATTGAATAATGTTGTTACAACTGTACGAGTAGTAAATATGATGATGAGATTAGCTAAGAGAGTGTGTACGGTACGGGCAATTGCCGCTGTCTGTCGGCTGGGTTGTTGGGTAGTTCATAAGAAATTTAATTTAATTGAGTAGATGTATAACATTCCCAATCCACCCACCCACCCACCCAACTCGCTATAATTGTGAACTACTTGCTCCTTAATTATGCGGTTTGGCTCCAATTATTTTATCTTATCCAAATAAACAATCTCATCTCTCCTTGTCTCTCTTCTATTAGTATTATACTACTAGTGTACATCTATTCTATTGCATAAATAAAATAAAATAAAATAAAATAAAATTAAGCAGACGTGCAAATAACAAGAAGTTTCAAAATTATCCTACATAACTATTTACACGTGTAACATGATTACCGCTGATATTAATTTAATTTATAAAAACTATGTGAACATAAAAATTAAACCATAGTGTATTTGAATTCCAGTTATTGAGAGTAAAAATATAACAAGTATTACTATATTTTAACCACCAAGTATTCCAATAAGATTTACTGATGAATTATTACTGTTATTTATAAAAAACTCAAAATTGCTTTTTTCATCCAACAGCTTATTCTCATTATGGGGCCCATAAATATCACATTGGGCATTTAATATTCCCCGACAAATGAATAAATATTCCACGACCAAACGAATATTTCCCAATAGCAATAGGTATTTTATAGCCACTTGCTTATTTTGAAAAATTTTCATATATCTCCCTTAACTTTAACTTTTTATCAATTTAACCATTTACTAAATAAGAAAATTGAATAATTTTATTTTATAAAAATTCGGGGTCTTACAATCTCCCTCCTTATGAAATTTCGTTCCCTAAATTTACGCATTCTGTATTTCAAAGAGTTGAGAGAATACCTTGCTTTCATCTCAGATTCCATCTTCCCTGTCATCATGATTTCTCCATCGCTTTCATCTCCTCGTATTTCGGATATCATTCTATAATACACCTTCAAAACAAAGGTTAATTGAACAAATTAACATATCACATAATATCCCGATATTATGACCGACCAACAAATAAGCTTTTGGTAGGACACACTAGATGAAGGACTTACTCATCTCTCCCTCCTAGTTCTATCCCCGATCTCCGTCCATGGAGATCATATCCTAAGCTCGATACTACAAATGTGACACCCCCAAAATAAAGTCCAATCCATCCAACCTATTTTGGAGTAGCCAAATACACTGGTATGTAAAATAACTACAACTTTATTACTATAATTGTCGTGCAAAATACAACAACACATATATCGTGAGTTTTAATACCCATCGCGACTCATGTCCCAACTATGACAACACCTCACATGGTGATACCTTACATAAAGGTACAATCTAGAATTGCATTTTAGAAATTAAAATCTTTGGGAAATGCTTGAGAAACCTTCGTACATGGGAGGCCATAAATCTAAGTTATGATAGATATCATATGTCCGGAGAATTATCCTTGGTTGATCCAATAGACCCCAAAAAAAAAAAACGAGAGATTACTATCACGCTCCTTCCAATGGTGAGTCTTATCTCGACATATAACTATCTCCACCGTCTGCGATTGAACATTATGTTTCAACCCAACTCCAAGATCATATAGGTAGTGCTTTCGTAGATATACTCGTAGAAGTGGATGTGCATGACCCTTTCTTATGATAACACGAGATTGTATGTCGTTAGACATCTTGTATGATAGTGGCAAAACACCTTCCAAAGTTGGGTTCACCTCACCCTATTGTTTGTTCACCAAAATCAATTATTAAGTGATGTATAATATACGACACACACATCTTAGGTCCTCAATACAATTATATATTGTATGTCATGCCGCTTTTATAATGTGTTGAGAAACTTTGATATCTCGGACCACCACTAATTATTCCCCGTTATCCCCGCTCGACCCAAATTACACTCTTATTACCCGAAAGGAATTGTGAAAGCAAAAAGGTGATCACAACTAGCTTTCGATAAAGAATATCACGACTAAAGATAATTAAATTATCAATAGCCTTCATCGAGTAATAAATCGAGAGATTTAGAACATATGGTAGATGATAAAACTTTTCAACCATAGTTGCGGTGGAATGAACAATCCATTAGAAGAGTCAAATAGACCAGTAAAAGTCTATTATCTTCTCCATGTTAAAAGTCCACCAACAATGCTTTAACCTCAGAACATTAATCAAGAGATCCTGTTCACAGTCATGTGAATAACTCATAATTATAATTGTAGTTCTAATTTTCTCTTCTCATCCAATACGAATATATTTTTCATCACATGTCTTTACCTGAAACATCAAAGATCATGGTTATACCAAATCACGAGTTCACTCATAATCATACTAATAAGTTCATCTTTTGCTTCACTTCTGGCAAAGATATTCATTAATCTTCATCTTTTACTACATGCCAAAGATATTTAACAACATGTCATCTTTGCAATACGGGCCAAAGATATTCAACAACATGTCATCTTTGCACCGCAGGCCAAAGATATTCAACAACTGGTCATCTTTGCACTACGGGCCAAGGATATTAATATCTCAAAGAAATATATAATCATTTCAGAATTTGTATAAACAATAATTATAACCATGTTGATCAATTCACCTTTGCCCTTAAGCTAAAGATATTCAATTATAAATTCAATGGTCATGATCATACCAGTCAACCATTCATCTTTGCACTACTGGCCAAAGAGAACCCATAGTCACGATCATACCAATAATCTACCCATCTTTACACTTAAGTCAAAGAGAAGTTTCATCAACAGGATTATAAAAATGTTATAAGAACAATATAATCAAAACATGGATTTAATCTCAAGAGTAAGATTCATAAATCAACGATTTCATGTGACGTCCCCAAAATAGGTATACATCACCCATTTTAGGTCGTCAATAACATGGTACAGAAACAACTACAACTTTATTAATATATCATAAAAACTGTGAGTTTAAATACAAATATTGTCTTCTAGACAATATCCATACCCAAATAAATCCTCATCACAATTATTGATACATTATTTTACAAAAATGGTGAGGACTACTAAACAACTTCTAGAATCATCATTCCATACCCCGACTAAGTACTACATTACATTCTCGCCTCTTGAGAAGAAAAATGGAACAAAAGGAAAAGGTTGAGCTCAACTAGCCCGGTAAAAGAATATTATGACTAAGATAATATAGAACAAATTATCGTTAGTCTTCAACAGGAAAAAATCGATAGAATCACAATAGACAACAAGTTTCGGATCGTGAATGAAATAATAATTCATAGATGAGTTACGTAGAGAATGAAATCTACTATAATCTATGAATTTAAAAGTCAATCATCATTATTTTATTCCTGTAACACCAATCAATGCACATCTTGAATCATATATTCATCTTTGCACTACAGGCCAAAGATATTCATCAGTCGGTCATGTTCATCTCAACACCTGTACATCTTTGCACTACGGGCTAAAGATATTCATCATAAAATCAACCATCTTTGCACTACAGGCCAAAGATATTCAATAATATCATCATTTAGGACTGAGGATGATGAAAAATATTTTAAAGGAAACGAATCCAGTGAAACAAAAGAATAAATATCAAGGATTCGTATTTCAGCTATTTCATGTCCAAAAATATCTCATAAATAATAAACATGGATACAATCAAAGCTAGTATCCATAATAGATATTTTGGACAAAAAGGAAAAAAATTCATTTTTCGATGAATAGTGCCGTATACGTGAATAGTAACCCCGACACAAAAAGTTCCAAATTTGATTAAAAGTTCAAACCAATATTTCGGCATAATGATATTGAAGAAATAATATCATTTAAAAAGAAAATAACATCCCTTACCTCGAAAAGACGGTACTCTTGACTGGAATACTAGATATAGTGCTGAAGGAAACTTGCACCGTATAACAACACTCAAGGTATCAAAATACTCACAAGAATATGCTCAATATATCGAGAGAGAAATAGAGAGAAAACTTCAGTTTCTGGTGTAATTTTCAATTCTAACCTAAGCACCCTATTTATAGGAAAATGCTTAGAACACCAAAGCAAAAAATTTAATATAATATTAATATATTTATCAAATTTTCCTTAGCCCACCTCTAGACATCTTATTTCAGCACTTTGCACATGTTAATGATGTCCACAAAATACAAAAAATGTTTTTTATCAAAAAATAAATAAAACTTCTAAAAATCAATTATTTCGGAACTTCGGAACTTCAATTATTCATAATAAAGAGCCCTATCAGAAAAATTCAAACCACATGTCCTTTCCATAGGAAATTTCATTCTCTACAACTTTGCAAAAGAAAGTTTTTCCAAATTCCAAACAAAAATTGACCGAAATCCACAAACGGGCAATTTTACAGGCTATAATCAAATTTCGGTCAAGAATTGGGGTCTACCGACACACAAAACATGTGTTAATCATTTAATGCAACAAAAATACTCTTCCTCCTCATATACTCATATATCCCACATTCATTATAAAAATATCACCATTATTATATTATTAAAATAATATATTTAAATGAATTATTTTATCAGAAAAAGATAAAATATTAATTTTCAACAATTGTCACATTAAAAATTTTCTCCATCTATATCCATATAAAATTAATATTTTCCTCATCATATAAATTAATAATTAATTATTCACAAATAATATTACAAAATCACAATCGATAACCAGTGCGGTTCAGGAAAAGAGGGCTTTCGAATAAGGATTTCTCCTTCTTGCCAGCAATTAGATGACCAAACCTCTCCTTAGATGTAACTTTCTAGACATTGCCAATAATGTTATCTAATAATATTATTCAGATAATATGAATTATTGCTCCGATAATAGGAAATACCGTGCAATGATAATTATTAAAACAACAGTAATATAAAATATCAACGCAACAATTATTGAATTAATAAAATAAAATCTTTGAGCGAGAATTCTTGTAACAATTATTGAGTAGTGTCTTCTTACGTAAGAATCAATAATTGGTGTAATATCGTGTGCTATTGTATTTTAACCACCGGGTATTCCAACAGTATTAACGGTAACAATTACGCCGTTATTTATAACCAACTTATTCTTGTCATTTTCTTCATCCAATCGCTTTTCGTTATGGGGCCCACACAAGGTTGCGCTGTGACGCCCCCAAAATAGGTATACATCACCCATCTTGAGTCGCCAAATACATGGTACAAAATTCAAATACAACTAAATTATACAACAATGCATGTAAAGTAATGCGACAAAATACATCTTGTGAGTTTTAATACAAATATTGTCTTCTAGACAATATCCACTCTCAGAAAAAGTCCTCAATACATTTATTGTCACACTATTTAACAGAACAGTGAGGACAACTAGCTAACACTATCATCCAGAACATCACTCCGTTCCCCGACTCGTCCTAGCTACGTTCTCATTTCCTGAAGAGAACAGTGAAAAAAAGGGTGAGCTCAACTAGCCCAGTAAGAAATATTATGACTAAGATAATGCAGAATAAATTATCATTAGTCCTCAACAATGTTAAACTGATAAAATACAATAGACATCAAGTTTAACTGCAGCGGAACAAACAATCCATTAAAAGAGTCAAGTAGAGAATAAAATATATTATCTTTTATGTTTTAAAAGGTTTTTCATCACTTTTCTCGCTGGGACTCAGCTTAATAAATAATCCACATCATCCCTGCACTATGGCCATGGATATTCATTAGGGTCACGACCACAAATTCCATGCACTACGGGCCAAGGATATTTGTGTATTAATCAATGGTCATGATCATGCTAACAACTGTCCAACAATGCACTACGGGTCAATGAGGACTTTTATCACATCTTTTGTAACATTACTAACATGATTACAATCAATAATCCTCGGTCATAATCATACCAAGTTCATCTATGCACTACAGACCCGAGATGACTTTCAAAAATATGAACATGAGGATGATGACAATGATATAAGAGTTCAATAAAACAAGTTCACGAATTAATTTATTCAGAACTAATAACGTCCAAATTATCAACATGATCTTTGCTTTGTAGAGTGAAATTCAAGAATGCACGAAGAATATTTTCATGAAAAATCTTTGGATGAAGCCTAAATATCGAGGATATTCCACTAATTTTATGGAGTATATAAGTCAAAATTTTAACCAATCGAGTATAATAACGAATGGAATAACAAAAGAAATCACCATGCACGCGCAGATTGTAGATGCAGGAGTTATTCAACGTAATAATAATAACGGAACGAGTCGGTGAAATTCACACCAATGTAATGTCCCAACAGAATAATAAATGCGGAATAATAAATAATGGAACCGGTCGAAGCGTAAAGCGCATGAGCCGAGAATATTTCGACGAATAATAAATAAAGATGGAACCAGTCCAATTGTAAAACACACGCATGAGATATTCCAATGTAAATAATAACAAAGATTTTAACCAGTCCTGGTGTAAAAAACACATGTATATGATATTCCAAGAGAATAATAACAAAGATTTTAACCGGTCCTGTGTAAAACACACGTATACATGATGTTTCAATGAAATAATAAAAGACAGAATAATAGAAGAATGTCACCAAGTATAGGGTAGCAGCGTATCTGAGTTATTCAAATGTAATAATAAGAAATGGAATAATGAAGTTCTCTTCATGAATACAAAAGAATAATATCCTTTATCGTAAAAGAAACTGCATATAAGAGTAGTTAAGTAGCAGAATACTTTTTTTTTTCTCTCTACAGTTTATCTCTCTGGAGTTTTAGTGAATTCGTAAGAAAATAATGAAGGAATGAGCTTCTATTTATAGAAAAATGGAATGCATAGTAACTAACTCATGAACGGTCCAGATTGATTTACTTTAATCTGACGGTCCATATTTAAAGCAAAATCTTTTAAATAAAATATAATATATTCTATTTATAATTATATAATAAAACAAAATATAATATAAATATATATATATATATATATATATAATCACATGGTATTTGAAAAACACCACCACCCGTAGAAAATTTTCAAGATTCCCCCCTACCCATTTTCTTTCTTTCAACGTGGGTCCCACGTGTCCCCCTCCCCCCTACATCTCTTAATCACAAGTGGTCCCATTATAAATATACTGAATAACTTTCTACCGATTATTTTGAAAAATGGTTAAATAGGGATCCATAAAATAAGCAAAACTTCATAAAAATCATCTTAATAATTTTAACAACATTTATCATCTTTATTACAATTCACAATATTAATCGACCAGGTCGTTCCCAGGAAAGAGGGGGATTTCCAATAAAGATTTCTCCCTATTGGCGCGCAATTAGGTGACCAAACCTCTCCTTGACAGAACTTCTAGACATCGTTAATATTGCAAATAATAATATTAATAATTTTATCATCTTAATTATTGATTTTAACAATATATAAAATATCGACAATAATTGAATCAAATAACTTGAGATATTATGCAATAATTACTATAGCAATAATTGAACAAAACTGAATGACTTCTCACGTAAGCATCAATAATCAATACCGTGTGCTACTTATGCAACCACGCATATTATCGTACTTTTACTACCGAGTAGTTCAACAATGATCAATCTGTAAAAACTTTCGCCGTTATTTTCATAAAAAGTATTTTTATGCGTTTTCTCAATCCGAAATAATTAATTACGTGCGTGGGTGGTCCACCAATGATTACGCTGGTTGTATTTAATATTCCTCGCTAAAACGAATATTCCCCGACCAATCGAATATAATATAACAACTTGCATACTTTGTAGAATTTATAAATACTACCCATTATATTAAATTTATTCCATAATATTCAAAAATGATAATTATAGAAAATTCATCTTTATTCAAAAAGTTGGGGTCTTACAACCTCCCATTCTTAAGAAATTTCGCCCTCGAAATTAGGGTACGTACCTGGTATATCGAAGAGGTAAGGATACCTTGTCTTCATTTCAGATTCTAACTCCCAGGTCATTTCCTCAATATCGTGGTTTTTCCACAAAACTTTGACTTGAGGTATAACCTTGGAGCGTAAAATATGTTCATTCTTATCCAAGATTTGAACAGGAACCTCTTCATACGTTAAATCTTTCGCTATTTCGTCCGGTTCTAACTCAATAATGTGGTTCGGGTCTTTCACATATTTACGTAACATGGATATATGAAAAACGTTATGAACATGAGACATACTTGGCGGTAAAGCGAGTCTATAGGCCACAGTTCCTACTCGATCGAGGATTAAAAATGGGCCAATGAATCGAGGATTGAGCTTTCCTCTCTTTCCAAATCTTGTAACTCCTTTCCATGGAGCAACACGTAACAACACATGATCTCCTATAACGAATTCCACGTCCTTTCGATGAAGATCAGCATAACTCTTTTGTCGATCTTGTGAGGTTTTTATACGTTGTCGGATCGTTTGAATCTTATCCATAGTCATACGTACCAACTTCGGTCCCAATAACGTTGCTTCACCCACCTCATCCCAGCACACTGGAGAACGACACTTTCTTCCATACAACGCCTCGAATGGAGCCATGCCAATGCTTGCTTGATAACTGCTGTTGTAGGAAAACTCCACCAATGGTAAGAACTTATCCCAACTTCCCTTGAAGTCAAGGACACAAAGTCTTAATAAATCTTCAAGAGTTTGAATAGTCCTCTCTGATTGTTCGTCCGTCTGAGGATGATATACTGAACTAAATCGTAAATCCGTGCCCATAGCTTTTTACAAACTAACCCAAAATCGTGAAGTGAACCTTGGGTCTCGATCAGAAACTATGGATACTGGCATACCATGCAGTCTTATAATCTCGTTTATGTACATGCGAGCAAGACGTTCAAGTGTATAAGTTTCTCAGACAGTAAGAAGTGAAACAGACTTGGTCAATCTATCAACAATGACCCAAATCAGCATCAATGCCTTGAGAAACCTTGGGAAGACCAAGAATTGAAATCCATGGTAATGTGCTCCCACTTCCATTCTGGAATTTCAAGTGGTTGCAATGGACCTTTTGGTACTTGATGTTCCACCTTGACTCATTGACAAGTTAGACACCTTGAGATAAACAGCGCTATCTCTCTCTTCATATTGCTCCACCAAAATGTATGACGAATGTAAGACCCCAAATTATTAATATATGAAATTTATTTTCCTCTATTTATTATTTTGAAATAGTAAGGGTTGATTTGATTAATGTGGATAGTTATGGGTAAAATACGCAAATATTTGGAATAAGCAAGTGATTATAAAATATTCATTATCATCGGGGAATATTCGTTTGGTCGTGGAATATTCGTACTGTCGGGGAATATTCGTACGACGGCGCAGTCTTTTGTGGTCCCCATAACGGAAAGCGATTGGATGAAGAAAATGACAAATATAAGTTGTTTATAAATAACGGCGTAGTTGTTACCATTAATACTGTTGGAATACCCGGTGGTTAAAACACATTAATACGCGTTGTTGAACAAGAAGACACTGCATTGTATTGCACCAATTATTGATTCTTACGTAAGAACACTACTCAATAATTATTACGGTGAATTATCGCTCAAAGATTTTATTTTATTGATTCAATAATTGCTACATTGATATTTTATATTACCGTTGTTTCAATAAATTGTCATTACACGTATTTTTCCATTATCGAGACAATAATTCATATTATCCTAATAATATTATTGGATAACATTATTGGCAATGTCTAGAAAGTTCTCGTCAAGGAGAGGTTTGGTCACCTAATCACAGCTGGCCAAGAAGGAGAGATCCTTATTGAAAGCCCCTCTCTTCCTGAAGCGGCACGCCACAAGATCTTTGTGATTCTGTAATATTATTTGTGAATAATTAATTATTGATTTATATGATGAGGAAAATATTGATTTTATGTGGATATAGATGGAGAAAATTTTAAAATGACAATTGTTGAAAATTAATATTTTATTTTTTTCTCGATAAAATAATTCATTTAAATATATTATTTTAATAATATATTAACTTGGTGATATTTTATAATGAATGTGGGATATATGAGTATATGAGGAGGAAGAGTATTTTGTGGCATTAAATGTTTAACACATATTTTGTGTGTTGGTGGACACAATTATTGATAGAAATTTGATTATAATAGCTTGTAAAATCGCTTGTTTTGTGGATTTGATTTGATTTCATTTGAAATTTGAAAAACTTTCTTCCGCAAAGTTGTAGAGAATTGAATTTCCTATAAAAATTTGCGAGATTCAATTTTTACGATAAAAGGGCTATTTATTATGAATTATTGAAGCTCAAAATAATTGATTTTTGGAAGTTTAAAATATTTTTAATATGAAAAACATTTTGGTGATTTGAGTGTGGTTCTTTGCATGTGTTTTAATAATAGTGAATTCAGATTCTTGGTGCGTAGGAAGTTGTGGAAATAATAATAATATTATTATATTAAATTTTCTACTTTGGTGTTCTAAAGCATTTTCCTATAAATAGGGTGCTTAGGTTAGAATTGAAAATCACACCAGAAATTGAAGTTTTCTCTCTCTATATTATCGAGCGTATTCTTGTGAGTATTTTGAGTATACTTTGAGTGTTGCTATATGGTGCAAGTTCAAGTCACATTTTATATCCTGTTTCAACTAGAAATCTGTCTTTTCGAGGTAAGGGATGTTATTTTATTCGAAAATGATATTATTTCTTCAATATCATTATCTTAGAAATATTGGTTGAAAATTTTTATCAAATTTGGAACTTTTTCATGCTCGGGGTTACTTATTCACGAGTTACTATTCATGAGTTACTATTCACGAGTTACTATTCATGAGTTACTATTCACGAGTTACTATTCACGAGTACTTTTCACGAAGCGTGAAGATGTTTTTCTGTGAAATTTTTATCTTTTGGTGTCGGAGTTATTATTCACGTATACGACACTATTCACGAAATCTCTGAACTATTCAATTAAAAATGAAATTTCTTCTTTTTGTCCAAAATATCTACTATGGATACTAGCTTTGATTGTATCCATGTTTTGATCATTCTTGAATTTTACTCCACTCGATTACTTATGAAGTATTTTTGAACTTGGATTGTTTAAAATACTAATCCTTAATATTTGTTCTTTTGTTTCACCGGATTCGTTTCCTTTAAAATATTTTTCATCATCCTCACCCTAAATGATGATATTATCAATATCTTTGGCCTCAGAGTGCAAAAGATGAATGATTTCTTGATGAATATCTTTGGCCGTAGTGCAAAGATGAACATGACCAATCGATTATATCTTTAGCCCGTAGTAGTGCAAAAGATGAACAGTGTTTAGATGAACATGACCAATCGATGAATATCTTTGGCTCAGAAGTGCAAAGATGAATATTTGATTCCAAATATATATTGATTGATGTTACTGAGGATAAATATCGACGATGAACTTTTAAATTCATATATAGAAGATAGTAGTTTGCATTCTCTACTTAACTCTTCTAATGAATTATTATTTTCATTGCGAAGATTGATTTAAAACCCCATTTGTCTATTGTATTCTATTAGATTTTTCCTCATTGAAGACTAACGATAATTTGTTGTATATTATCTTAGTCATAATATTCTTTACTGGGCTAGTTGAGCTCACCCTTTTCCTTTTTGTTCCATTTTTCTTCTCAGGAGGCGAGAATGTAGCGAGTATTAGTCGGGGTATGGAATAAAGGTTCTAGAGAGAGTTGTTTAGTAGTCCTCACCATTTTTGTAAAATAATGTATCAATAATTGTGATGGAGATTTATTTGCGTGTGGATATTATCTAGAAGACAATAATTGTATTTAAACTCACAAGATATATGTTGTCGTATTTTGCACGACAAATGTATTAATAAAGTTGTAGTTATTTCGCACCATGTATTTGGCGACTCGAAATGGGTTGGATGGAATGGACCTATTTTGGGGGCATCACCGTTGAGTATCGAGCTTAGGGATATGATCTTTGGCGGAGATCGGGAATAGAACTAGGAGGGAGGCGAGTAAATCCTTCGCTAGTGTGTCCTACCTAAGCTTATTTGTTAGTTGGTTAGTATATAGGGATATTATGTGATATATTGATTTCTTTAATTAACCCTTGTTTTATGACAAGATTATTTGAGAATGTCATTTGAGAATATTAATAGTGGAGTAAATGAGACCGTGGAGATGCTGTCTTTACCAACGAGGAGAATGTGCAACAGTGACAATGTACCTTCCGTGAACAACACCACCGAAAGCGATGATGAACGAGGGGATGTTTAGAAGCTTTTTGCGCTTCATACAAAATCGATTTGGGAGACTCGTGTTCAAAATACGAGGAAGAAATGATAGCAATTCACGGGTGGTCACACTGACCAAACAGTTCAAAGAGTTGGGACCACCGAGTGCTGGGAAAGCGGATCCGATTAAAGGCGGAGACATGGGTCAAACAAATTACCAAGATATTCGATGTCTTGGGATGCGCGGTGGAACGAAAAGTTCCATTCGCTACTTTTATGTTCCGTGGCGAGCGATTCATTGGTGGGAATCATGGGCGTACCCATCCAAATTTTGCCTTCGATGTCATGGGAGACGTTTAAAATAGTTCAATGACAAGTACTTCCACAAAGTATTCGTCATATGAAGGATGTGGAGTTTATTAGGCGGGCGAGAATAACATGGCGGTGTCCCAAAGATGAAGGCGAAGTTCGCGAGTTATCCAGTTTGCACCTCATTTGGTGGAGAATGAGGAACGTGACGCGGATGTTTCGAGAGGTTTGAAACCCGGATACGTCGAGATCTCATTTCTCATAAATTTTCTCTCTATTCGGATGTTGTCAATGAGGCTCGGTTGTTAGAGTGAGATAACGAGAATGCGTTCAACCGAGGACCATAACCGGGATCATACCAAGATAGCATAGATCGAAAAGAATAACGATAACCAGCGGAGAAAGAAGAATACGTGTAAGACCCCAACTTATTATTAATGAAATTTAATTTTCTCTATTTATTATTTTGAAATAGCAAGGGTTGATTTGATTAATGTGGATAGTTATGGGTAAAATCATGAATATTTCAAAATAAGCAAGTGGTTATAAAATATTCATTGTTATGCAGGAATATTCGTTTGGTGCGTGAAATATTCTTCTTGTCGGGGAATATTCGTAGACTGCGCGATCTTTTGTGGGCCCCATAACTGAAAGCGATTGGATGAAGAAAACGACAAATATAAGTTGTTTAAAAATAACTACAGTAGTTATTCTGATTATCTACCGTTAAAATACTCTTCGGTGGTTAAAACACACGGTGGCTGCACTTGCATTGCAATTATTGATTCTTACGTGAAGGCACTTACTCAATAATGGTTATAGTAATTCTTTATTCGATTATTTTTGATTTAATAATTGTTGCGTTGATATTTTATATTGTTGTTGTTTCAATAATTGTCATTACACAGTATTTTTCATTATCGAAGCAATAATTCATATTATTATCGAAGCAATAATTCATATTATCTGAATAATATTATTAGAGAACATTATTGGCAATGTCTAGAAAGTTCTATCTAAGGAGAGGTTTGGTCACCTAATTACGCGCCAGTAAGGAGAAATTCTTATTGGAAAGCCCCTCTTTCCCGAGGAGCGCACAGTTCATCAATATTGTGATTACGTAATATTATTTGTGAATAATTAATTATTGATTCATATGATGAAGAAAATATTGATTTTATGTGGATATAGATGGAGAAAATTTTTAATGTGACAATTGTTGAAAATTGAAATTTTATCTTTTTCCGATAAAATAATTCATTTAAATATATAATTATATTTTAATAATATAATAATAGTGATATTTTACAAATCTAATGTGGGATATATGAGTATCTGAGGAGGAAGAGTATTTTTGTTGCAATAAATGTTTAAAACATGTTAAACATGTTGGTGGACCCCATTTATTGATTTGAAATTTGATTATAAATTTGTGTAAAATCGCTTGGTTTGTGGATTTAGGTCAATTTCTATTTAGAATTTGGGAAAACTTTCTTACGCAAAGTTGTAGAGAATTGAATTTTCTATAAAAAGTCATGAGATTCGAATTTTCTGATAAAAGGGCTATTTATTATGAATTATTGAAGTTTCGTAGCTCCGAAATAATTGATTTTTGGAAGTTTAAAATATTTAAAATAGGAAAAACGTTTTTTTACACTTGTGGGCCTCATGAAACATGTGAAAAGTACTGAAGCTAGAGGATTCAAAGTAGGCATAAGAAAATTTATTTATATATTAATATTATATTAAATTTTACGCTTTGGTTCTAAGCGATTTCTATAAATAGGTGCTTAGGTTAGAATTGAAAATCACACTTTAAATGAAGTTTTCTCTCTATATTATCGAGCGTATTCTTCTTGTGAGTATTTTGAGTATACTTTGAGTATTACTATACTGGTCAAGTTCAAGTCATAACTTATATCCTGTGTTTAAATTTAGAAATCTTGATCTTTCGAGGTAAGGGATATTATTTTTTTTCGTAATGATATTATTTCTTCAATATCATTATGCTTAAAATATTGATCTGAAGTTTTTATCAAATTTGGAACTTTTGGCGTGGAGATTCTTATTCACGATACTCAAGACTATTCACGATACTCTGATCTTTTATTTATCAATACGACACTATTCATCGAAAAATGAAAATTTTCCTTTTAAGTCTAAAATATCTATTGAGGATACTAGCTTTGATTGTATCCATGTTTTGATCATTCTTGAATTTTACACCA
Source organism: Panax quinquefolius (assembly GCA_020205615.1). NCBI lineage: Eukaryota > Viridiplantae > Streptophyta > Magnoliopsida > Apiales > Araliaceae > Panax > Panax quinquefolius. Next base: position 3,867,519 of record CM035161.1, read on the forward strand.
CTATGATTATTTTTGAGGTATTTTTAGACATGGATAAAACAAAGTACGAATCCTTAATCCTTAATCTTTAATCCTTGTCATTTTGTTTCACTGGATTCGTTTCTTTAAAATATTTTTCATCATCCTTAGTCTTAAATGATGATATTATTGAATATCTTTGGCTGTAGTGCAAAGATGAATGATTTCGATGAATATCTTTGGCCCAGTAGTGCAAAGATGAGCAGTGTTTAGATGAACATGACCAATCGATGAATATCTTTGGCACGTAGTGCAAAGATGAATATTTGATTCCGTATGTATATTGATTGATGTTACAGGATAAAAGATAGATGAAGAACTTTTAAATTCATACATAGAAGATAGTAGTTTGCATTCTCTACTTAACTCTTCTAATGAATTATTATTTTCATTGCGAATATTGGTTTAAAACTTGTTGTCTATTGTATTCTATTAGTTTTTTTTCCGTTGAAGACTAATGATAATTTGTTGTATATTATCTTAGTCATAATATTCTTCTTGGGCTAGTTGAGCTCACCCTTTTCCTTTTTGTTCCATTTTTCTTCTCGGGAGGCGAGAATATAAGCGAGTAGCAGTGGGGTATGGAATGAAGGTTCTAGAGAGAGTTGTTTAGTAGTCCTCACCATTTTTGTAAAATAATGTATCAATAAATGTGATGAGGATTTATTTGAGTATAGATATTGTCTAGATGATAATATTTGTATTCAAACTCACAGTTTTACTATTGTAATAATAAAGTTGTAGTTGTTTCTGTACCATGTATTGACAACTCAGAATGGGCGATGTATACCTATTTTGGGGGCGTCACAAATGAAATCTACTATTATCTATGAATTTAAAAGTCCATCGTCAATATTTTATCCTTGTAACATCAATCAATATTCATCTTGAATCAAATTTTCATCTTTGCACTACTGGCCAAAGATATTCATCAGTCGGTCATGTTCATTTCAACACCTGTTCATCTTTGCACTACGGTCCAAAGTTATTCATTATAAAATCATTTATCTTTACACAACAGGCCAAAGATATTCAATAATATCATCATTTAGGACTGAGGATGATGAAAAATATTTTAAAGGAAACGAATCCAGTGAAACAAAAGAATAAATATCAAGGATTCGTATTTCAGCTATTTCATGTCCAAAAATACCTCATAAATAATCATAGTGAAGTAAAATTCAAGAATGATCAAAACATGGATACAATCAAAGCTAGTATCCATAATAGATATTTTGGACGAAAAGGAAAATTTTTATTTTTTGATTAATAGTGCCAGATAAGTGAATATAGTCTTAGATATCGTGAATAGTAATCCCGACACAAAAAGTTCTAAATTTGATTAAAAGTTCAAACCAATATTTTGGCATAATGATATTGAAGAAAATAATATCATTTAAAAAGAAAATAACATCCCTTACCTCGAAAAGACGGTACTCGACTAGAATACTAAATATAGTGTTGAAGGAACTTGCATTAGTATAGCAACACTCAAGGTATCAAAATACTCACAAGAATACGCTCAATATATCGAGAGAAATAGAGAAAACTTGAGTTTAAGGTGTGATTTTTAATTCTAACCTAAGCACCTATTTATAGGAAAATGCTTAGAACACCAAAAGCGAAAATTTAATATAATATTAATATATTTATCAAATTTTCCTTAGCCCACCTCTAGACATCTCGATTTCACACTTTGCACATGTTAATGATGTCCACAAAATACAAAAAACGTTTTTCGAAAAAAAAAAATAAAACTTCCAAAAATCAATTAATAGCCCTTTTATCGAAAAATTCAACCACATGTCCTCTCATAGGAAATTTCATTCTCTACAACTTTGCGTAAGAAAGTTTTTCCAAATTCAAAATGTAAATTGGCCAAATCCACAAACGGGCAATTTTACAAGCTATAATCAAATTTCTACGAAGAATTGGGGTCACTTGAGCACACAAAACATGTGTTAATCATTTAATGCAACAAAATACTCTTCCTCCTCATATACTCATATATCCCACATTTATTGTAAAAATATCACCATTATTATATTATTAAAATAATATATTTAAATGAATTATTTTATCGTAAAAAGATAAAATATTAATTTTCAACAATTGTCACATTAAAATTTTTCTCTATCTATATCCACATAAAATCAATATTTTCCTCATCATATAAATCAATAATTAATTATTCACAAATAATATTACAGAATCACAATAATCGACATAACTAGGAAGTTCCTAGGAAAGAGGGGGCTTTCGATAAGGATTTCTCCTCACTTTGGCGCCTTGATTAGATGACCAAACCTCTCCTTGTATGAACTTTCTAGACATTGCCAATAATGTTATCTAATAATATTATTCAAATAATATGAATTATTGATCCGATAATGAAAATATTGTGCGGTAGGACAATTATTAAAACAACAATAATATCAACGTAGCAATTATTGAATCAATAAAATATAATATTGAATAAAGAATTATCGTAACAATTATTGAGTAATGCCTTCTTTACGTAAGAATCAATAATTGGTGCAATACTGTATTCTTGTGTTTAAACCACCGGGTATTCTCACAATGATAATCTGTGAATAACTACGCTAGCTATTTATAAACAACTTATTCTTGTGCTTTTCTTCCTCCAATCGCTTTCCGTTATTGGGCCCACACATTATTTCTAGGCCAGTCGTCATTTAATATTCCACGACAGTAAGAATATTCCACGACCAAACGAATATTCCCCAACAATAATGAATATTTTTATTATCATATATAATATTCCACTTCAGAATATTTTTGATCATATTATTTTTATTATCATATATAATATTTTTTTAACCCTGATGACGAAATTTCTCTTTCACTTGAGTGTAAAGATGAATAGATTATTGGTATGATCGTGACTATGAGTTCTCTTTGGCCAGTAGTGCAAAGATGAATTATTGACTGGGATGATCATGACCATTGAATTTATAATTGAATATCTTTAGCTTAAGTGCAAAGGTGAATTGATCAACATGGTTATAATTATTGTTTATATAAATTCTGAAATGATTATATATTTCTTTGAGATATTAATATATTTGGTGTAACGACCCAGAAATTCGGATCGTCCATAATTTAAGTTTAAAGAATTAGTTATTAATAAAATGAATTTTTATTAATAATATTATGTGTTATGTGTTTATTAATCGTTCTAGAACCTAGGATGATTATAAGTCGGGAGGATTCTGACTACGAGCTAGACTGAACGAGTAATAATTTTCAAGACAAAAATAAAAAATTTTCGGGAACAAAAATATTTCCGGAGAAAAAGGCGAAATAGGCACTATTCACCCGATGAAACCCTAAGGGTTAGGGTTTAAATAACCTAAGCCTTTCCGAGAGTTCGGTATGTCGAAATGACATTCTGTCGAAAGATTTGACGATAAAATATCGTGAAAAGTTAAATAAGCCGATAAAAGTTTTTCTTAAAAAACGTGCAGAAATCGAACAAAATAAAAACGATGAAAAGTATTGTTATGTACTTTTCATTCGTTTAGCTACGTTAGCGGAACACGTGAAGGAAAACGCTTAACGCCAAAAAGTGTTTTTTAGCTTTTCAGAAATCTGAAGAATACGTAAAAGTTAATCGGTAAAGGAAAGACGAAATATCCAAAAATATTTGGATTCCGAGAATCGCAGTTTTAAAAACTGTTGGACGAAAACCCGAAAGACGTAACCACGAAACTTAAAGGCTAAGTAGACTTAAGGGCTAAGTTAACTTAACACTTAAGTCATGAATAGTAAGGAGGTGTGAATAGTAAGGAGGTTAGGGGGTGAAATGACTAAAATGTCCTTAGCTTAGAAATTCTATAAATAGGAAGCTTAATTCATTTATTTGGGATTTTAAAAATCCTACACCTTAGATAGAGAGAGAGAGAGGGTTCGGATGAAGTGGGAGAAGGAAGAGCATGAAAATGAATGATCAAATCTAAAGTGTTCGTGAAATAGAAAAGCTAGCAAATCGCCGGTTTTGTCTAGCGGAAGAAAAAAAAAGAGGAAATGTATTAAAACCTAACTCTTATGTAACTTTTCTTAAGTTTTTATGTTCAAAACATAGATTATTAAGAATAAGAAGTAAATAATGTTAGGAATGATTTCATATGGTTGAAATCGTAAGAAAATGAAGAAATAATAATTAAAAGTTTAGTTTATAAATTTCTTAAGGAAGTATAAGATTCGTAATGAATTAGAACGATCCGAGTGGATTATATTAATAAGTAGGTGAAATAAGTAAGGAATGATGTTCTATAACATCAAATTCCAATAAAAAGTGAAATCGTAATCCAAAATATCGATTAAAAATGAAGAACAAACGAAGAACACAAAGAACATGCGAAGAACACGAAGAACGTTGTTGATGGACAAATTTAAAACCATCGTGGGATAATTATTGGTGATGGACAAGTTTAAAATCATCGCGTATAAGTTAGATGCATATTTCTTAGTTAGGAACAATAGAAACGTTCATGAAGAACGGATTAAAACTTAGCTATAACGAAGTTATGACAAAAATTTTGTAAAAGACAAATAAGAATTAAAAAGTTAGTAAATGAACCTGAACGTGTAGGGTTTCATAAGAATGTAAGAGAAAATAGAAAATGTGAGTCGTGGACTCAAGAATGAACGAATTCCGAGTTCGGATGACCGAATTACGGATGAACGAACGAAACGCGTTAAAAACGTAAAACGAATGAAAAGTGAAGATCAAGCCAATCGAATGGCACGTTAACGGATTCAGAACAAAGTTCTGTCTGAGGGGTATTGAAGTACTTAAGATAAGGAAGAGAATGCCTTTGGAATAAACTCGTTCCGAGTTATAACGAATAAGTTATAAAAGCGGAAAGTAAGTGTCTCAACTTGGATTTAACACTTAGAGAAATTTTCTAGGGTTAGGGCTTGGTGCCACGGCCGTGACCATGCCTAGGAGTGTGGCGCCGCAGAGCCGGACCGGTAAGAGGCTCTGCGCAAACTCGTGCCGCGATGTGAGAGATAAAGAAGAGAGTGGCGCCGCAGCGCCAGTGTTGGGAAAAAGACAGAGAAGAGCTTTTAACTGCTCCACTCTTGGGGGAAACGTAAGGAAAGATAAAGAACATAATGTTCAACTAATATAACCCTTAATCAAGTGTTTGAATCCTCTAATGAAGGTTAAACGAAAAGATTAAATGAGAGTAAAAGATAAAGAATGTAAACGCGGATTACGGAATTGATATTCAGGGACCGTAGTTACGATAAACGAATGTGAAGGACTGCTATGGTTGTGATTCCTTAGACGTTGAGCGATGAGGGTAATGAATAACATTTTGATGTTATGTCATGATAGTGAGAGATTAAAAGATGAGCAACATGAATGTTGAATACGTAAACAATCATTGTGAATCGTATTCGCATTGGACGAACATTCTAAGTATACCCTGGTTGTATGACCTAGACGTTGACAAAGGTAGTAAGTAAGACATGAATTATCGAGAAAGCAGTAATGAACGGTAATAAGAGCAATGAAAGCCGAAAGTGAGTCGTATAAGAATGAATCCTGAGGTATGGCATTTAGTTTGCAAAAAGCCATAAGAAATAAGAATTGGACTTAACGAAGATTATAGTTAATGGTTAAGATAAGTTACGATAAGTTTAGGTTATGGTACAATAATAACCCTTGATGGTTGACATATGGGAGATGAGCTAAACAATTCTTTCAGAGAGCGAAGGTATATACAAAACTGGCAACCGATCTAACTCACTGTTATGGGCAGTATAGATGAGACGGGAACTTATTTGTTGGTTGTTTGTGGGAAACCACTTAGAGTACCATATGGACTACTAGCAGATAAAAGATGTGTGCTGAGTCCTAGAGAAGTTATAAGAAGAAGATAAGAATGTAAAACATCAAAGATGATGAACGCATAAGTAAAACATCTCCGTATGTCATAAAGCCGTAGAACAGTAATGAAAGTGGTCGCGTAAACTTAGGTTACAAGAACGCGAACCCTAAGAAGTAAAGTTAAGCAAACTAATGCATAAGTCAAATATACATGACTAATTGTGTAAGTGTTGTTTTTCTTATGTGCTTCATGTAGGAGAATCGAAATGAGCGATTCAAATGTAAATCATGGTATGCGTGTCTGCAAGTTTCCTAACTTCATTCATATTTCAAATGAATGCTAGTTTCTTAAACTTCGCAGATGTTGAACTTGAGAAGTTTAAATATATGCTAATGTGCGATATTTGTGCAAAGTGGTAGAACATAGGAGGCCTTATGCCTGATGTGAACACTTGATTGTTTCTATGAGATGAACTGTTTTGTGATTTAAGCTGCTTAATAAGAGAATGCTCTGTTTATACATGATCCGCTATTATTAAGTCTGTGCTAATGATTCTATCCAGACAGAATGTGTATGAAAAAGGTATAAGAATGAAAGTATTTTAAAATGAAAGTGAATATTGTTTTAAAATGATAGGAATCGAGATTATTCCTATTATTCAACATGTTTCAAAACCTTTGTTCGGTTATTGAAGTTCTAAAGAAATGTTTAAACTCTTGAAGTTGTTTGTTCAACTGTTATGACTTGCTGAGCAATTGAATGCTCACACTTGCTTTAAATGAAAAATATTTTTTAGCGAACGATATTAGAAGAGCTTAAGGATTCTGTAAAGGTCAAGCTGACGGTATCCAGATAAAGTGACATTTAGAATGTGGATGAACGAGAAGATCGAGCGAAGACTTGTATTATAAAATAAGTTAAATAAACTTTAGATTAGTTTAATGAACTGTTATGTATCTTTAGTGGCGGATGAAAGTCACTCGTGTAAGATGTAAAGGATAATGTAATTATCGTTATATGTAATGAAAGGAGTTATAAGGTTTTTGAACCTGGGAATTTAGAATATATGTTGTTATATTTCAGTATATAATGATGTAAGTTTGATAGAAGATGGGATAGTGACGTGCGGAATCCGGGTGTGAAGATAGAAATAGGATTTGAGGCGTTCTGATTGGTATCGAGTGATAGGTTATAAATCTTAGGTAAGAGTATCTAAGACTATAATCGTAGAGAGAGGGATAAGAAGATCACCACGTGATTATAGTGAATCGTAATAATGAGATGAAACATTAAGCGATGAATGATTTATAGTACTATGAAGTCGTACGGGAAGAAGAATTCAGATTGAGTTGTGAAGAATAGTATATGAATTAAAGAAAATTCATATTTAGTAAAGAGAGATTTAGAAGTTGTAAAAATTTCACTTGAGGACTCATGTGATAACTTAGTTGTATGAACCTTTGTTATGGGCAGAGGTTTGTGCTTGGTGTAACAACTGCTTAGCTTATTACAGTGATAATCATTGGGATTCGTCACGCTGTCAAGATGTACATGACGAGAAGTTGAATCTTTTCTCATGTATATACTTGATAGGTAGAGAACGATAAGGTAGGTGCGAGTTCTTGAAACTCATACTTATGGTACGTTCGTGACTCATAATGATATGGTAGGTTTTTGAACTTGTCAGCGAATGGACGTTTATGGTCTGTCTGAGATAGTTCTTAAACTCATATTATTGTGGAAAGTTCCTGAACTCATAATGTGTGGTAAGTTGATGGACTGTACTAAGGTAGAGGATGTTTAGGCCGAAAATAAGTTGTTTTCGATGAGGCTTAGTATTGAAGGTGCTAGAAGATTAAGTATTGTCACAGTAAGACAATGAAGGAAGATGGAGAATAGGATATTCCAAGTCATCTAGCTATGCTAGATTTCGTAGTTTATTAAAATCGTGCTTATGTGTTCGTATTTTGAAAATGAAAGAATTGGTTCAACTTTTGGAATCAATAGATTTTTAAAAGAACTATTCTTGGTATGTCTACGCTAATTGTTTCGGCTAGACATAAATTGATTTGAAATATCAAAATGAATTTTATATCATCATTGCAATTGATGCAAAGATGGTAAAAGGCTGGAGTTATTAATGCAATTGAACCTAGTGTTGGAAGTGATCTTAAGATCAACAACCCGCTTATGGTATGATGTATAATGATGAAGTCCTGAAATTAACGAAGTCCTCAACGTCTTGAGAAAAAATACGGTATCGCTTACGTCATAAAAGCGTTTTGATGTATTGCGAAAAGAATTTATAGAAGTAGTCGATGTCAATTGAGTTGACTAGATGAATGTTTCAAGTTGATATCTAATTTATTGGTATGGTCTAAGCTACTTGATTCGGCTAGACAAATGGTATGTCATGTTTAAAAGAAAATCGAGCTTTCTTTCAAGAAGTTGTGCCAAACCAAATTGTTTTGGTGTGGAATCTAATGATTTAGTCTGAGGTGAACATATCCCGAAATGGGTTATACGATGGGTAAGAGGTAGTTTATTTTCTTTGTGATTGTAAACTGACCGTGGAAGAAAGGTTACGGCGTCATGCTGTCAAACCTAGTAAGAGTTCATGGTTAATTTGACCCCTCAGCAAAAGTATGAAATATTTTAAAGGAAATCTTATATTCCTTGTGGTTCATTCTACTTCCTTGAAGAGAAGTTGAGAAGAGGGGTAGGTTAAAATTTCGAGGACGAAATTCTGTGAAGAAGGGGTGAATGTGATAACCCAGGTATGGGCGTGGTTTTAAGAAATTCTGAGGATGAAAATTTTATAAGAGGGGAAGAGTGTAATGACCCGAAATTCGGATCCGTGAAGAAAAACACTTAATGCAAAATTAGGTATACGCCACCCATCTTGGGTCGCCACTTACGGGTACATAAATTCAAATACAAACTTAATTATACATCCGGGATTTTGAAAATCCTACACCTTAGAGAGAGAGAGTGTGTTAGGTACATACGTACAAATTCAAATACATAAATACATACGAGAGTTCTAATAGAATATTGTCATTTAGACAATATCCATACTCAAGGAGTCCTCATTACATTTATTATCACACTATTTAACGTAATAGTGAGGACTACTAATGCTATCTTCGGACCATCACTCTTTCCCCGACTCGTCCCAAATATATTCTCATTTCCTCAAGAGAATAAAGGAAAGAAAGGGTGAGCTCAACTAGCCCAAGAAGAAATATTATGACTAAGATAATGCGTAATAAATTATCATTAGCCTTCAACAATGTTAAACCGATAAAATACAATAGACAACCAGCTTTAATCATAGCGGAATAATATACAATCCATTAAAAGAGTCAAGTAGAAAATAAAGTCTACTATCTTTTAGGTTTTAAAAGGTTTTCATAAATTTTATCACTAAGACTCGCTTTAATGAATAAACCACAATATCTAATCATCCCCGCACTACTATGGCCAAGGATTTTCATCAAATTATCAATGGTCATGACTATACCGAATCACCCTCGGTCATAATCATACCAAAACTATCCATCATCGCATTACAGTGCCACCGAGGACTTTTGTCACATCATTTATAACAAGCCATGATTATACCGAATGATCCTCGGTCATAATCATACTAAGTTCATCTATGCACGTAAGCCAAAGATAACATAATATAACATGAGGATGATGACAATGACATAATAATTCAATAAAACAAGTTCAAGAATTATTTTATCCAGAATTATTAACGTCCAAATTGTCAACAAGATACTCGCTTTTGTAGAGTAAAATTCAAGAATGATCGTAAGAATATTTCCATGAAAAGATATCGATGAAACGCAAATATCAAGAATATTCTACTAATTTCATGGAGTATAGAAGTCAAAGTTTTAACCAACTGGGTATAATAAAGAATGGAATAACAAAGAAATCACCACGCATGCGGTGATTGCAGATGATATGTTATTCCAACAGTAATAATAATAATCGGAACCAGTCGTGAAATTCACACCGGCAGTGATGTTCCAATGTAATAATAAATGTCAATAATAATAAACAATGGAACCAGTCCTGTGTAAAACACACGATGTGATATTCCAAATGTAATAATAAATGCGGAATAATAAACATTGGAACCAGTCCTGTAAAACACACACGCATGTGATATTCCAATGTAATAATAAAGAATGGAATAATGTAAGAGATCACCAAGATAGGGATTCCAAGATACAGGTTATTCCAATGTAATAAATAAGAATGTAATATAAGTTTCACCAAGTATAGGTATGCCACATATACAAAGTTATGTATAGGTATGCCACTTTTACAAAGTTATTCCAATGTAATAATAATGAATGGAATAATGTGTTCTCTTCATGAATAAGAAAGAATAACAACCTTTTACGGTACAACAAATAATATCCCTTACCGTAAAAGACATCGGATATCAAAGTAGTGAAGTACCGTATACTTCTTCTTTCTCTCTATAGATTTTCTCTATAGCTTCTCTCTATAATTTCTCTCTCTGAGTTTCAAAGTGAATTCGTAAGAAAATAATAAGGAATGAGCTTCTATTTATAGGAAAATAGAATGCATAGTAATTAATCCATGAACGGTCCGTATTGATTTACTTTAATCTGACGGTCCATATTTAAAGCAAAATCTTTTAAATAAAATATCATATATTCTATTTATATAAAAACATTTTACTATGCAAACACTATGCAACACTATGCAAAAACACTATGCAAAATACTATGCAAAACACTATGCATAATAAAATATAATATATATTCTATTTATAGTATAACTTTAATAAAGTATTCTGCTTTTATATAAAAAACGATGTTTCGCTTTATTACGTTAATAATACTTAATAAAACAAAACGTAATTATCGCTATAATAATTCATATTATTAATCGACAATAATGGAATCAAACCGAGTGACTTCTCACATAAATCAATAATCAATACCGCAGTGCTACTATGCAACCACACGACATCGTACTTTTACTACCGAAAGTAGTTCAACAAAGATCAACCAGAAAACTTCCGCCGTTATTTTCATAAAATATTTTGTTCGGGTGAATAAGAACTCATGAATAGTAATTCGTGAATAGTAACTCGTGAATAGTACTCGACACAAAAAATGTCCCAAATACTCGAAAGTGAACAATACTAGAGTGAATAGTAATTTCTGAATAAGAACCCGTGAATAAGAACTCGTGAATAGTAACTCCAACACAAAAAGTGTCCCAAATACTAGAGTGAACAATACTAGAGTGAATAGTAATTTTGAATAAGAACTCCGTGAATAAGAACTCGTGAATAAGAATCCCAGTATTTTATGACAACTTGTCTACTTTGAAAAATTTTCAAATATAACCCTTAACTTTAAACTTTTATCAATTTAACTATTCACCAAAATAGAAAAATTGAACACTTTTATTTCATAAAATTTGGGGTCTCACAATCTCCCTCCTTATGGAATTTCACCTCGAAATTAGGGTACGACCTGGTATGATAAAGAGGTAAAGATACCTTGAATACCTTTATCGTTGAAAACATTAAATTCATCTTTGCAATCCCGCCAAAGATATTCATTAACAATTCATCTTTGCACTACAGCCAAAGATATACAACCAGAAAACCAATAATGCCGAGACTCACCTTAATAAGTATCACGACCACGAAATTATCCATGCACTACTAGCCAAGGATATTCGTGTTTTCAATTACGATCATGATTATACCAAATAATCCTTGGTCATAATCATACCAAGTCCATCTATGCACGTAAGCTACGTATTTGACTTTTTAACACATCCATGAATTAATATTTCATTGCGAGACTCACTTTCAATAATTAATCCACATCATCGAATCATCCCCGCACTACAAAGCCAATGATATTCTTTAAGTATCACGACCACGAATTATCCATGCACTACTACCAAAGATAATCGTGTATTCATTAAGATCACGACCACAATTATCCATGCACTACGTACCAAAGATAATCGTATTCATTAAGTATCACGACCACAAATTATCCATGCACTACGTGCCAAGATAATCGTAATCGTGTATTCATTAAGATTATCCACACGACCACAAATTATCCATGCACTACGTACAAAGATAATCGTGTATTCATTAAGATCACGACCACAAAATTATCCATGCACTACGTACAAAGATAATCGTGTATTCATTAAGATCACGACCACAAAATTATCCATGCACTACGTACAAAGATAATCGTGTATTCATTAAGATCACGACCACAAATTATCCATGCACTACGTACAAAGATAATCGTGTATTCATTAAGATCACGACCACAAATTATCCATGCACTACTACGCCAAAGATAATCGTGTATTCATTAGTATCATTACGACCACAAATTATCCATGACTACTACCAAAGATAATCGTGTATTCATTAGTATCACGACCACAAATTATCCATGCACTACTACCAAAGATAATCGTGTTTTCAATTACTTACTTATGATTATACCCCAACAATCCTCGGTCATAATCATACCAAGTCCATCTATGCACTACATGCCACGTATTTACTTTCAACATAATATAAAGCATGAGGATAATGATATAAAGAATCAATCAAATGAGATAAAGGATAAATATTAAACATTTATAATTTATCCAGATTCAAGAATATCCCCATGTTATCAATCACTTAATAATCTCATAATCTAATATCATTAATATTATAACAATATTTTAATCACTTCTTAAATTTATAAACAATTTATCTCAATTGTTTACGCTTTACCATATAATGCATTTAATCATTCAAAAATGCCATACTCATAAGATATCATCACCAATTATCAAATCCATCAAAAAAATATGCATATACTCTATATAGGATTCTCTAGCCATAAAATCCTATTTTCAACTTTGTTACTTCACATAACATATTTAACTCATATGTTCAGAATTAAACTATTTTCATGAAAATACTAAATCAGTCCCAAAAATATTTCTTTTCTGGGATTTAGCATAATATAGTCCCATAATGAAAATATATTTTTCTCGAATTTTTAAAATTCATTTACTATTTTTCAAAATCAATTTCTAATTAATTCCTTAAGAAATTAGCTACCTCAAGTTTAACTCCAAAATTCCCAAACCTTGGCAGGACCTTACACATGTTAATGTGAGCTTCCAGTTTAAATTTCATGGTCATCGGAGTTATAGAACTCCTAAGTTATAGCGTTTTTCATTTAAAAACCTAAATATTGAAATAGTCATAACTTGCTCATTTTAAGTCGAATGAGCTCATTTTTTGGACAGGAGGTACTTTATACCATATACCTTCATGTCCCAAAAGGCCAGAATTTTTCTCATAATTTAAGTGGCCGAAACAGCCCTCTAAAATCATGGCAGCAGCTTTTTTTGGTTTTTTGCAGCTTTGCACTCCTTTGCTAAAATCAGTCCACACAAAAATCTACAACACCTTTTCCTGTAATTCCACTTGGATTAGTTAGGTAACTCATAGATCTAACTCTAGGACTTTACCACACTCAAAAATTCAAAATATAATAGGAGATATGGTCAATTGAATTTCATGTTACGCTTTTCACCAAAATCGATTTTCAACTCTTTGTGATTTCTAAGAAACTTTCATGTTTTCACATACTAACCAACATAACTCATCATAAAACTTACTAATACTTCATATACCCATGATTTTCATCAGTTCTATACTTTTATTATGACTTTCATCATAATCCACGTAAATGCATCCTTTTAGTTGAAGAAATATTTGAGGGTTTAAGAAATGGGTTTTTTATCGGGGTCAATACAAAATTCGATTTCACGCTCTAGGGTAGGCTAGAAGTCTTCAAGAATACGCCAAGAAATTTATTAATGATGGAAATATCATTCAAAATCTGCTACTCTCGTCCAAGACTTGATAAGACGTCACATTAACACCAACCGTGACTTCTATCCCTTAACCTCGATAAAGACCTCACAATGATACCTATCAACTTGCCATCTTCAAACAACGTAGCCTACGTAAAGTCCGGCTTCGCATTCCACACAAGGAAGTCAACAACGAAAGGATCGGGGCTCTTTACTTATGGCTTGATATGACAATGATTGACTTTAGTGGTTTGGTTACTTTGAATTCGCATAACAGGATGGTTATGAATATAAAAGCTAACAACCTTACGAAAAACATGATGAGTAGTTAACCAATTGATTCCTAAAATCACATCAAAGGCAAGTATTTTCAAAAAGATAAGATCGACAGGTAACGTGAAAGTGTTTATTTGAATCAAACAAGATTTAAAAATAGTAGCGGTAACGAAGGCTCCTACTAACGAAGTTTCAACCAATAAGTCAAAGTCTAACTTCTCCGGAGTCAAATTTAAACGTTGAACGCAAGCAAGAGAGATAAAATAATGGGTAGAACCCAGATCTTATAAGGTATAGACTTCAAGAATTTATAATTAACTAACCCGTGCTAACTTCGTTTCGCTTTACTCGCTTTTTGAGAAGTCATGAAAATGCACTTCCTAAAACCAACGACTTTGTTTTGTCCATATCCACCTTTGGTGCCACCGTCCCAAATGCTAGACTTGACTTTGGTGCACAAACAAAATTGAGCTAAATGACCTTCTCTTCTTGCAATTTCCACTTCTATTATCTTTGCCATGATTACCACCGAAGTGGTTACCATTCTTAGCATGATAATTTCCCCACGATGGTTATCATTGTTCGACGATAGCCGCTTTCCACCAAAGATGATTATTATCGTGTGTTGTTGGTCGTTACCTTTTGTTTGAGCCGAATCAACACTCTCATGTGCTTCATTGCTTATCTCAAAGATTTTCAGATGTCATTCTCAAACACCGCCACAAAACAAGGGTTAATTAACATATCACATATTATCCCTATACTCCGAATCACCAATTAAATACCAAATAAACTTAGGTAGGTCATACTAGCGAAGGAATTCCCCTATCTCTCCCCCTAGTTCTTATCTCACATCTTAGCTGTGGATCATATCCCTAAGCTCGATACCAACCGCGACGCCCCCAAAATTAGGTATACGCCACCCATCTTGGGTCGCCACTATACATGGTACATAAATTCAAATACAAACTTAATTATACATCCGTCAGGTAACATACGACAATACATAAACCGAGAGTTCTAATAGAATATTGTCATTTAGACAATATCCATACTCAAGGAGTCCTCATTACATTTATTATCACACTATTTAACGTAATAGTGAGGACTACTAATGCTATCTTCGGACCATCACTCTTTCCCCCGACTCGTCCCAAATATATTCTCATTTCCTCAAGAGAATAAAGAAAGAAAGGGTGAGCTCAACTAGCCCAAAGAAGAAATATTACGACTAAGATAATGCGTAATAAATTATCATTAGCCTTCAACAATGTTAAACCGATAAAATACAATAGACAACCAGCTTAATCATAGCTGAATATACAATCCATTAAAAGAGTCAAGTAGAAAATAAAGTCTACTATCTTTTAGGTTTTAAAAGGTTTTCATCAATTTTTATCACTAAGACTCAGCTTTAATGAATAAACCACAATATCTAATCATCCCCGCATCTACTGGCAAGGATTTTCATCAAATTATCAATGGTCATGACTATACCGAATCACCCCGGTCATAATCATACCAAAAACTATCCATCACCGCATTACAAAGCCACCGAGGACTTTTGTCACATCATTTATAACAAGCCATGATTATACCGAATGATCCTCGGTCATAATCATACTAAGTTCATCTACGCACGTAAGCCAAAGATAACATAATATAACATAAACGGATGATGATGACAATGACATAATAATTCAATAAAACAAGTTCAAGAATTATTTTATCCAGAATTATTAACGCCCAAATTGTCAACAAGATACTGCTTTTGTAGAGTAAAATTCAAGAATGATCGTAAGAATATTTCCATGAAAAGATATCGATGAAACGCAAATATCAAGAATATTCTACTAATTTCATGGAGTATAGAAGTCAAAGTTTTAACCAACCGGGTATAATAAAGAATGGAATAACAAAAGAAATCACCACGCATGCGCAGCAGATTGCAGATGTATAAAGTTATTCCAATGTAATAATAATAATCTAACCAGTCGTGAAATTCACAATCGATGTGATGATCCAACAAAAATAATAAATGTCAATAATAATAAACAATGGAACCAGTCCCAAAAAAACACACGCATGTGATATTCCAATGTAATAATAAATGCGAATAATAAACAATGGAACCAGTCCTGTAAAACACATGCATGTGATATTCCAATGTAATAATAAAGAATGGAATAATGTAAGAAGATCACCAAGATAGGGGATTATACAAATGTTATTCCAATGTATAAATAAGAATGGAATAATATAAGGATTTCACCAAGTATAGGGTATGCCACTTTTTACAAAAGTTATTCCAATGTAATAATAATGAATGGAATAATGTAAGTTCTCTTCATGAATAAGAAAGAATAACACTTTTACGTACAACAAATAATATCCCTTACCGTAAAAGACACCGGATATCAAAGTAGTGAAGTACCGTATACTCTTCTTCTTTCTCTATAGATTTTCTCTCTATAGCTTCTCTCTCTATAATTTCTCTCTAGTTTCAAAGTGAATTCGTAAGAAAATAATGAAGGAATGAGCTTCTATTTATAGGAAAATAGAATGCATAGTAATTAATCCATGAACGGTCCAGATTGATTTACTTTTAATCTGACGATCCATATTTAAAGCAAAATCTTTTAAATAAAATATCATATATTCTATTTATATAAAAACATTTTACTATGCAAACACTATGCAAAACACTATGCAAAACACTACGCAAAACACTACGCAACACTATGCATAATAAAATATAATATATTCTATTTATGTAATAACTTTAATAAAGTATTCTGCTTTTATATAAAAAGATGTTTCGCTTTTATTACGCTAATAATACGAATAAAACAAAACGTCATTATCGCTATAATAATTCATATTATTAATCGACAATAATGGAATCAAACCGAGTGACTTCTCACATAAGCATCAATAATCAATACCGCAAAGCTACTACTATGCAACCACACGACATCGTATTTTTTACTACCGAGTAGTTCAACAAGATCAACCAGAAAACTTCCGCCGTTATTTTCATAAAATATTTTGTTCGAGTGAATAAGAACTCATGAATAGTAATTCGTGAATAAGAATCGTGAATAGTACTCACACAAAAAGTGTCCCAAATACTCGAAAGAACAATACTAGAGTGAATAGTAATTTTGATGAATAAGAACCCGTGAATAAGAACTCGTGAATAGTAACTCGACACAAAAAAAGTGTCCCAAATACTAGAGTGAACAATACTAGAGTGAATAGTAATTTCTGGTGAATAAGAACTCCGTGAATAAGAACTCGTGAAATAGTAATCCAGTATTTTATGACAACTTGTCTACTTTGAAAAATTTTCAAATACGACCTTTAACTTTAAACTTTTATCAATTTAACTATTCACCAAAATAGAAAAAATTGAACACTTTTATTTCATAAAATTTGGGGTCTCACAATCTCCCTCCTTATGGAATTTCATTCGAAATTAGGGTACGACCGGTATGATAAAGAGGTGAAGATACCTTGAATACCTTTATCGTTGAAAACATTAAATTCATCTTTGCAATCCTCGCCAAAGATATTCATTAACAATTCATCTTTGCACTACAAAAGCCAAAGATATACAAATCAGAAACCAATAATGCCGAGACTCAGCCTTAATAAGATCATCACGACCACGAATTATCCATGCACTAATCGCCAAAGATATATTGTGTTTTCAATTACGATCATGATTATACCGAATAATCCTTGGTCATAATCATACCAAGTCCATCTATGCACGTAAGCCATGATGACTTTTACAACACATCCATGAATTAATATTTCATTCACGAGACTCACCAATAATTAATCCAATCCACATCGTCGAATCATCCCCGCACTACGTGCCAAGGATATTCTTTAAGATCAATCACGACCACAAATTATCCATGCACTACTACCAAAGATAATCGTGTATTCATTAAGATCACGACCACAAATTATCCATGCACTACGTACCAAAGATAATCGTATTCATTAAGATCACGACCACAAATTATCCATGCACTACGTACCAAAGATAATCGTGTATTCATTAAGATCACGACCACAATTATCCACGCACTACGTACCAAAGATAATCGTGTATTCATTAAGATCACGACCACAAATTATCCATGCACTACGTACCAAAGATAATCGTGTATTCATTAAGATCACGACCACAAATTATCCATGCACTACGTACAAAGATAATCGTGTATTCATTAAGTATCACGACCACAAATTATCCATGCATTACGTCCAAAGATAATCAGTATTCATTAAGATCACGTACAAAATTATCCAACCACGTACAAAGATAATCGTGTATTCATTAAGATCACGACCACAAATTATCCATGCACTACTACCAAAGATAATCGTGTATTCATTAAGTATCACCACCACAAATTATCCATGACTACTACCAAAGATAATCGTGTATTCATTAAGTATCACGACCACAAATTATCCATGCACTACGGCCAAAGATAATCGTGTTTTCAATTACTATTATGATTATACCAACAATCCTCGGTCATAATCATACCAAGTCCATCTACGCACTACGGTGCCATGATGACTTTCAACATAATATAAACATGAGGATAATGATATAAAGAATCAATCAAATGAGATAAAGGATAAATATTAAACATTTATAATTTATCCAGATTCAAGAATATCCCCATGTTATCAATCACTTAATAATCTCATAATCTAATATCATTAATATTATAACAATATTTTAATCACTTCTTAAATTTATAAACAATTTATCTCAATTGTTTACGCTTTTACCATATAATGCATTTAATCATTCAAAATGCCATACTCATAAGATATCATCACCAATTATCAAATCCTCATCAAAAAATATATATATACTCTATATAGGATTCTCTAGCCATAAAATCCTATTTTCAACTTTGTTACTTCACATAACATATTTAACTCATATGTTCAGAATTAAACTATTTTCATGAAAAATACTAAATCAGTCCCAAAAATATTTCTTTTCTGGGATTTAGCATAATATAGTCCCATAATGAAAATATATTTTTCTCGAATTTTTAAAATTCATTTACTATTTTTCAAAAATCAATTTCTAATTAATTCCTTAAGAAATTAGCTACCTCAAGTTTAACTCCAAAATTCCCAAACCTTGGCAGGACCTTACACATGTTAATGTGAGCTTCCAGTTTAAATTTCATGGTCATCTGAGTTATAGAACTCCTAAGTATAGCGTTTTTTTCGAAAAAAACCTAAATATTGAAATAGTCATAACTTGCTCATTTTAAGTCGAATGAGCTCATTTTTGGACAGGAGGTACTTTATACCATATACCTTCATGTCCCAAAAGGCCAGAATTTTTCTCATAATTTAAGTGGCCGAAACAGCCCTCTAAAATCATGGCAAAGCAGCTTTTTCGATTTTTTTAGCTTTGCACTCCTTTGCTAAAATCAGTCCACACAAAAAAATCTACAACACCTTTTCCAGTAATTCCACTTGGATTAGTTAGGTAACTCATAGATCTAACTCTAGGACTTTACCACACTCAAAAATTCAAAATATAATAGGAGATATGGTCAATTGAATTTCATGTTACGCTTTTCACCAAAATCTGATTTTCAACTCTTTGTGTGATTTCTAAGAAACTTTCATGTTTTCACATACTAACCAACATAACTCATCATAAAACTTACTAATACTTCATATACCCATGATTTTCATCAGTCCAATACTTTTATTATGACTTTCATCATAATCCACGTAAACAGATCCTTTTAGTTGAAGAAATATTTGAGGGTTTAAGAAATGGGTTTTTATCAGATCGGGTCAATACAAAATTCGATTTCACGCCTAGGTAGGCTAGAAGTCTTCAAGAATACGCCAAGAAATTTATTAATGATGGAAATATCATTCAAAATCTGCACTTTCGTCTCAAGACTTGGATAAGACGTCACATTAATACCAACTCGTGACTTCTATCCCTTAACTCGATAAGACCTCACAATGATACCTATCAACTTGCCATCTTCAACACACGTAGCCTACGTAAAAGTCCGCGCTTCTGCATTCCACACAAGGAAGTCAACAACGAAAGGATCGGGGCTCTTTACTTATGGCTTGATATGACAATGATTGACTTTAGTGGTTTGGTTACTTTGAATTCGCATAACAATGGATGGTTATGAATATAAAAGCTAACAACCTTACGAAAAGCATGATGAGTAGTTAACCAATTGATTCCTAAAATCACATCAAAGGCAAGTATTTTCAAAAAGATAAGATCGACAGTAACGTGAAAGTGTTTATTTGAATCAAACAAGATTTAAAAATAGTAATGCAGAATGAAGGCTCCTACTAACGAAGTTTCAACCAATAAGTCAAAGTCTAACTTCTCCTGAGTCAAATTTAAACGTTGAACGCAAGCAAGAGAGATAAAATAATGGGTAGAACCCAGATCTTATAAGGTATAGACTTCGCAATTTATAATTAACTAACCCGCGCTAACTTCGTCGGCTTACTCGCTTTTTGAGAAGTCATGAAAATGCACTTCCTAAAACCAACGACTTTGTTTTGTCCATATCCACCTTTGGTGCCACCGTCCCCAATTAGACTCGACTTTGGTGCACAAACAAAATTGAGCTAAATGACCTTCTTTCTTGCAATTTCCACTTCTATTATCTTTGCCATGATTACCAATCAAGTGGTTACCATTCTTAGCATGATAATTTCCCCGATGGTTATCATTGTTCGATAGCCATTTCCACCAAAGATGATTATTATCGTGTTGTTGGTCGTTACCTTTTGTTTGAGCTTGAATCAACACTCTCATGTGCTTCATTGCTTATCTCAAAGATTTTCGGATGTCATTCTCAAACACCGCCACAAAACAAGGGTTAATTAACATATCACATATTATCCCTATACTCCGACCAGACCAATTAAATACCAAATAAACTTAGGTAGGTCATACTAGCGAAGGAATTCCCTATCTCTCCTCCTAGTTCTTATCTCACATCTTAGCCGTGGGATCATATCCTAAGCTCGATACCAACCGTGACGCCCCAAAATTAGGTATACGCCACCCATCTTGGGTCGCCACTTACATACGGTACATAAATTCAAATACAAACTTAATTATACATCCGTCGTGTAACATACGACAATACATAAACCGAGAGTTCTAATAGGAATATTTTCATTTAGACAATATCCATACTCAAGGAGTCCTCATTACATTTATTATCACACTATTTAACGTAATAAATGAGGACTACTAATGCTATCTTCTGACCATCACTCTTTCCCCGACTCGTCCCAAATTTATATTCTCATTTCCTCAAGAGAACAAAGGAAAGAAAGGGTGAGCTCAACTAGCCCAAGAAGAAATATTACGACTAAGATAATGCGTAATAAATTATCATTAGCCTTCAACAATGTTAAACCGATAAAATACAATAGACAACCAGCTTTAATCATGCAGCTGAATATGCAATCCATTAAAAGAGTCAAGTAGAAAATAAAGTCTACTATCTTTTAGGTTTTAAAAGGTTTTCATAAATTTTTATCACTAAGACTCAGCTTTAATGAATAAACCACAATATCTAATCATCCCCGCACTACTACCCAAGGATTTTCATCAAATTATCAATGGTCATGACTATACCGAATCACCCCCTCGGTCATAATCATACCAAAACTATCCATCATCGCATTACAGAGCCACCGAGGACTTTTGTCACATCATTTATATCAAGCCATGATTATACCGAATGATCCCCGGTCATAATCATACTAAGTTCATCTATGCACGTAAGCCAAAGATAAACATAATATAACATGAGGATGATGATGAAATGACATAATAATTCAATAAAACGTTCAAGAATTATTTTATCCAGAATTATTAACGTCCAAATTGTCAACAAGATACTTTTTTTTGTAGAGAGTAAAATTCAAGAATGATCGTAAGAATATTTCCATGAAAAGATATCGGATGAAACGCAAATATCAAGAATATTCTACTAATTTCATGGAGTATAGAAGTCAAAGTTTTAACCAACCGGGTATAATAAAGAATGGAATAACAAAGGAAATCACCACGCATGCGGTATTGATGTATAAAGTTATTCCAATGTAATAATAATAATAACGGAACCGTGTCGTGAAATTCACAATCGATGTGATGTTCCAATGTAATAATAAATGTTTGAATAATAATAAACAATGGAACCAGTGTCCGTGTAAAACACATGCATGTGATATTCCAAAATGTAATAATAAATGCGAATAATAAACAATGGAACCAGTCCCCTGTAAAACACATGCATGTGATATTCCAAATAATAATAAAGAATGGAATAACGTAAGAAGATCACCAAGTATAGGGATTTCCAAGCATGTTATTCCAATGTATAAATAAGAATGGAATATATAAGGATTTCATATGTAGGTATGTATGTATGATAGGTATAAAGACTTTTACAAAGTTATTCCAATGTAATAATAATGAATGGAATAATGTGTTCTCTTCATGAATAAGAAAGAATAACAACCCTTTACGAACAAACAAATAATATCCTCACCGTAAAAGACACCGGATATCAAAGTAGTGAAGTACCGTAATACTCTTCTTCTTTCTCTCTATAGATTTTCTCTCTATAGCTTCTCTCTATAATTTCTCTCTCTGAGTTTCAAAGAATTCGTAAGAAAATAATGAAGGAATGAGCTTCTATTTATAGGAAAATAGAATGCATAGTAATTAATCCATGAAACGGTCCAGATTGATTTACTTTAATCTGACTATCCATATTTAAAGCAAAATCTTTTAAATAAAATATCATATATTCTATTTATATAAAAACATTTTACTACGCAAACACTATGCAACACTATGCAAAACACTATATAAAAATGCACTATGCATAATAAAATATAATATATTCTATTTATAGAATAACTTTAATAAAGTATTCGCTTTTTATATAAAAGATGTTTCGCTTTTTTTTATTACGTTAATAATATGAATAAAACAAAACGTCATTATCGCTATAATAATTCATATTATTAATCGACAATAATGGAATCAAACCGAGTGACTTCTCACATAAGCATCAATAATCAATACCGTGTACATTACTACGCAACCACACGACATCGTACTTTTACTACCGAGTAGTTCAACAAGATCAACCAGAAAACTTCCGCCGTTATTTTCATAAAAATATTTTGTTCTAATGAATAAGAATCATGAATAGTAATTAAGTGAATAGTAACTCGTGAATAGTACTCGACACAAAAAAATGTCCCAAATACTCGAAAGTGAACAATACTAGAGTGAATAGTAATTTTGGTGAATAAGAACTCGTGAATAAGAACTCGTGAATAGTAACTCTCACACAAAAAAGTGTCCCAAATACTAGAGTGAACAATACTAGAGTGAATAGTAATTTTGGTGAATAAGAACTCGTGAATAAGTAATCTCGTGAATAAGAATCAGTATTTTATGACAACTTGTCTACTTTTTGAAAATTTTCAAATATGACCTTTAACTTTAAACTTTTATCAATTTAACTATTCACCAAAATAGAAAAATTAAACACTTTTATTTCATAAAATTTGGGGTCTCACAATCTCCCTCCTTATGGAATTTCACCGAAATTAGGGTACGTACACAGTATGATAAAGAGGTGAAGATACCTTGAATACCTTTATCGTTGAAAACATTAAATTCATCTTTGCAATCCTGCCAAAGATATTCATTAACAATTCATCTTTGCATTACAGGCCAAAGATATACAACTATAAAACCAATAATGCTGAGACTCAGCTTAATAGTATCACGACCACGAATTATCCATGCACTACGGGCCAAGGATAATTGTGTTTTCAATTACGATCATGATTATACCGAATAATCCTTGGTCATAATCATACCAAGTCCATCTATGCACGTACTACTACTGAGATGACTTTTTAACACATCCATGAATTAATATTTCATTGCTGAGACTCAGCTCAATAATTAATCCACATCGTCGAATCATCCCTGCACTACAGGCCAATGATATTCTTTAGTATCACGACCACGAATTATCCATGCACTATGGCCAAAGATAATCGTGTATTCATTAGTATCACGACCACAAATTATCCATGCACTACGTGCCAAAGATAATCGTGTATTCATTAGTATCACGACCACAAATTATCCATGCACTACGTGCCAAAGATAATCGTGTATTCATTAAGATCACGACCACAATTATCCATGCACTACGTACCAAAGATAATCGTGTATTCATTAAGATCACGACCACAAATTATCCATGCACTACGTGCCAAAGATAATCGTGTATTCATTAGTATCACGACCACAAATTATCCATGCACTACGTAATCGTATTCAAAGATAATTGTGTATTCATTAATATCACGACCACAAATTATCCATGCAATTATCCATGCACTACCAAAAGATAATCGTGTATTCATTAGTATCACGACCACAAATTATCCATGCACTACTACCAAATATAATCGTGTATTCATTAGTATCACGACCACAAATTATCCATGCACTACGGCCAAAGATAATCGTGTTTTTCAATTACGGTTATGATTATACCGAACAATCCTCGGTCATAATCATACCAAGTCCATCTATGCACTACAGCCCATGTATTGACTTTCAACATAATATAAACATGAGGATAATGATATAAAGAATCAATCAAATGAGATAAAGGATAAATATTAAACATTTATAATTTTTATTCAGATTCAAGAATATCCCCATGTTATCAATCACTTAATAATCTCATAATCTAATATCATTAATATTATAACAATATTTTAATCACTTCTTAAATTTATAAACAATTTATCTCAATTGTTTACGCTTTTACCATATAATGCATTTAATCATTCAAAATGCCATACTCATAAGATATCATCACCAATTATCAAATCCATCAAAAAAATATGCATATACTCTATATATAGATTCTCTAGCCATAAAATCCTATTTTCAACTTTGTTACTTCACATAACATATTTAACTCATATGTTTGTAACTAAACTATTTTCATGAAAAATACTAAATCAGTCCCAAAAATATTTCTTTTCTGGGATTTAGCATAATATAGTCCCATAATGAAAATATATTTTTCTCGAATTTTAAAATTCATTTACTATTTTTCAAAATCAATTTCTAATTAATTCCTTAAGAAATTAGCTACCTCAAGTTTAACTCCAAAAATTCCCAAACCTTGGCAGGACCTTACACATGTTAATGTGAGCTTCCAGTTTAAATTTCATGGTCATCGGAGTTATAGAACTCCGGTTATAGCGTTTTTTCATTTGAAAAACCTAAATATTGAAATAGTCATAACTTGCTCATTTTAAGTCAGAATGAGCTCATTTTTGGACAGGAGGTACTTTATACCATATACCTTCATGTCCCAAAAGGCCAGAATTTTTCTCATAATTTAAGTGGCCGAAACAGCCCCTCTAAAATCATGGCAGCAGCTTTTTCGGTTTTTACAAGCTTTGCACTCCTTTGCTAAAATCAGTCCACACAAAATCTACAACACCTTTTCCAGTAATTCCACTTGGATTAGTTAGGTAACTCATAGATCTAACTCTAGGACTTTACCACACTCAAAAATTCAAAATATAATAGGAGATATGGTCAATTGAATTTCATGTTACGCTTTTCACCAAAATCGATTTTTCAACTCTTTGTGATTTCTAAGAAACTTTCATGTTTTCACATACTAACCAACATAACTCATCATAAAACTTACTAATACTTCATATACCCATGATTTTCATCAGTTCTATACTTTTATTATGACTTTCATCATAATCCACGTAAATGATCCTTTTAGTTGAAGAAATATTTGAGGGTTTAAGAAATGGGTTTTTATCGGGGTCAATACAAAATTCGATTTCACGTTCTAGGGTAGGCTAGGAAGTCTTCAAGAATACGCCAAGAAATTTATTAATGATGGAAATATCATTCAAAACTGCTACTCTCGTCCAAGACTTGGATAGTACGTCACATTAACACCAACTGTGACTTCTATCCCTTAACTCGATAAAGACCTAGATACCTATCAACTTGCCATCTTCATCCTACGTAGCCTCTGTAAAGTCCGGCTTTGCATTCCACACAAGGAAGTCAACAACGAAAGGATCGGGGCTCTTTACTTATGGCTTGATATGACAATGATTGACTTTAGTGGTTTGGTTACTTTGAATTCGCATAACAGGATGGTTATGAATATAAAAGCTAACAACCTTACGAAAAGCATGATGAGTAGTTAACCAATTGATTCCTAAAATCACATCAAAGGCAAGTATTTTCAAAAAGATAAGATCGACAGGTAACGTGAAAGTGTTTATTTGAATCAAACAAGATTTAAAAATAGTAGCGGTAACGAAGGCTCCTACTAACGAAGTTTCAACCAATAAGTTAAAGTCTAAATTCTCCGGAGTCAAATTTAAACGTTTAACGCAAGCAAGAGAGATAAAATAATGGGTAGAACCGGTATCTTATAAGGTATAGACTTCGCAATTTATAATTAACTAACCCGTGCTAACTTCGTTCGGTTTACTCGCTTTTTGAGAAGTCATGAAAAATGCACTTCCTAAAACCAACGACTTTGTTTTGTCCATATCCACCTTTGGTGCCACCGTCCCAGCTAGACTTGACTTTGGTGCACAACAAAATTAAGCTAAATGACCTTCTCTTCTTGCAATTTCCACTTCTATTAACTTTGCTGCCATGATTACCAATCAAGTGGTTACCATTCTTAGCATGATAATTTCCCCACGATGGTTATCATTGTTCGATAGCCATTGCCACCAAGATATGATTATTATCGTGTTGTTGGTCGTTACCTTTTGTTTGAAATTTGAATCAACACTCTCATGTGCTTCATTGCTTATCTCAAAGATTTTCGATGTCATTCTCAAACACCGTCACAAAACAAGGGTTAATTAACATATCACATATTATCCCTATACTCGACCAACCAATTAAATACCAAATAAACTTAGAGAAGGTCATACTTAGCGAAGAATTCCCTATCTCTCCCTCCTAGTTCTAGTCTCACGTCTTAGCCGGGATCATATCCTAAGCTCGATACCAACCGTGACGCCCCCCAAAATTAGGTATACGCCACCCATCTTGGGTCGCCACTTACGGGTACATAAATTCAAATACAAACTTAATTATACATCGTAGTATAACATACGACAATACATAAACGAGAGTTCTAATAGGAATATTTTCATTTAGACAATATCCATACCCAAGGAGTCCTCATTACATTTATTGTCACACTATTTAACGTAATAGTGAGGACTACTAATGCTATCTTCGGGACCATCACTCTTTCCCCAGACTCGTCCCCAAATTTATATTCTCATTTCACGAAGAAATAAAGAAAGAAAGGGTGAGCTCAACTAGCCCAAGAAGAAATATTATGACTAAGATATTGCGAATAAATTATCATTAGCCTTCAACAATGTTAAACCGATAAAATACAATAGACAACCAGGTTTAATCTGCAATTGAATATACAATCCATTAAAAGAGTCAAGTAGAAAATAAAGTCTACTATCTTTTAGGTTTTAAAAGGTTTTCATAAATTTTTATCACTAAGACTCGGTTTAATGAATAAACCACAATATCTAATCATCCTGCATCACGGTCCAAGGATTTTCATCAAATTATCAATGGTCATGACTATACCGAATTTCCCCGGTCATAATCATACCAAAACTATCCATCATTGCATTACAGGACAATCGAGGACTTTTGTCACATCATTTATAACAAGCCATGATTATACCGAATGATCCTCGGTCATAATCATACTAAGTTCATCTATGCACGTAAGCGAAAATAACATAATATAACATGAGGATGATGACAATGACATAATAATTCAATAAAACAAGTTCAAGAATTATTTTATCCGGGAATTATTAACGTCCAAATTGTCAACAAGATCTTGCTTTTGTAGAGTAAAATTCAAGAATGATCGTAAGAATATTTCCATGAAAAGATCTTTGGATGAAACGCAAATATCAAGAATATTCTACTAATTTCATGGAGTATAAAGTCAAAGTTTTAACCAATTTGGGTATAATAAAGAATGGAATAACAAAGAAAATCACCACGCATGCGGTATTGCCGCATGAGGCAGTTATTCCAATGTAATAATAATAATCTAACCGTGTCGTGAAATTCACACCGCAAGCGGATGTTCCAACAAAATAATAAGTCTTTGAATAATAATAAACAATGGAACCAGTCCGTGTAAAACACATGCATGTGGATATTCCAATGTAATAATAAATGTGGAATAATAAACAATGGAACCGTGTCCTGTAAAACACACGAGCAGTGATATTCCAACGAGAATAATAAAGAATGGAATAACGAAAGAAGATCACCAAGTATAGGGGATTCCATGTATCAAAAGTTATGTATAGGGTATGCCACTTTTACGGAGTTATTCCAATGAGAATAATAATGAATGGAATAACAGAAGTTCTCATGAATAATAAGAATAATAACAACTACCTTACGGTACAACAAATAATATCCCTTACCGTAAAAGACACTTGGATATCAAAGTAGTGAAGTACCGTAATACTCTTCTTCTTTCTCTCTTCTAGATTTTCTCTACTTTAAACTTCTCTCTATAATTTCTCTCTCTGTAGTTTCAAAGAATTAAAAGAAAATAATGAAGGAATGAGCTTCTATTTATAGGAAAATAGAATGCATAGTAATTAATCCATGAACTATCGGTCGTAGATTGATTTACTTTAATCGGACGGTCCATATTTAAAGCAAAATCTTTTAAATAAAATATCATATATTCTATTTATATAAAAACATTTTACTATGCAAACACTATGCAAAATACTATGCAAAATACTATATGCAAAACACTATGCATAATAAAATATAATATATTCTATTTATAGAATAACTTTAATAAAGTATTCATTTTATATAAAAGATGTTTCGCTTTTTATTACGTTAATAATATGAATAAAACAAAACGTCATTATCGCTTATAATAATTCATATTATTAATCGACAATAATGGAATCAAACCGAGTGACTTCTCACATAAGCATCGATAATCAATACCGGTATACTACTTATGCAACCACACGACATTATTCATTTTTTACTACCGAGTAGTTCAACAAGATCAACGGTAAAACTTCCGCCGTTATTTTCATAAAATATTTTGTTCAGGTGAATAGTAACTCATGAATAGTAATTCGTGAATAAGAACTCGAATGAATAGTACTCGACACAAAAAATATCCCAAATACTCGAGTGAACAATACTAGAGTGAATAGTAATTTTGATGAATAGTAACTTAGTGAATAGTAACTCGTGAATAGTAATCTACACAAAAAAGTGTCCCAAATACTAGAGTGAACAATACTAGAGTGAATAGTAATTTCGGTGAATATAGAACCCGTGAATAAGAACTCGTGAATAATAATCCCAAGGTTTTTATGATAACTTGTCTACTTTGAAAAATTTTCAAATATGACCTTTAACTTTAAACTTTTATCAATTTAACTATTCACCAAAATAGAAAAATTGAACACTTTTATTTCATAAAATTTGGGGTCTCACAGAGAAGGGTCAGATGAAGTGGGAGAAGGAATAACATGAACATGAATGATCGGATTGAAAGTGTTCGTGAAATAGAAAAGCTAGCAAATCGCCGGTTTTGTCTAGCGGAAGAAAAAAAAGGAGGAAAGGTATTAAAACCTAACTCTTAAGTAACTTTTCTTAAGTTTTTATGTTCAAAACATAGATTAATAAGAATAAGAAGTAAATGAAGTTAGGAATGATTTCATATGGTTGAAATCATAAGAAAATGAAGAAATAAGAATTAAAAGTTTAGTATGGGAGCTGAGCTAAACAATTCCTTCAGAGAGCGAAGGTATATACAAAACTGGCAACCGATCTAACTCACTGTTATGGGCAGTGTAGATGAGACGGGAACTTGTTTGTTGGTTGTTTGTGTGAAACCACTTAGAGTACCATATGGACTACTAGCAGATAAAAGATGTGTGCTGAGTCCTAGAGAAGTTATAAGAAGAAGATAAGAATGTAAATCATCAAAGATGATGAACGTATAAGTAAGACATCTCTGTATGTCATAAAGCCGTAGAACGGTAATGAAAGTGGTCGCGTAAACTTAGGTTACAAGAACGCGAACCCTAAGAAGTAAAGTTAAGCAAACTAATGCATAAGTCAAATATACATGACTAATTGTGTAAGTGTTGTTTTTCTTATGTGCTACATAGGAACTGGAATGAGCGATTCGGCGTAAAATCGTAGGCATCGTAAAAGCAAGTTTCCTAACTTCATTCATATTTCAAATGAATGCTAGTTTCTTAAACTTCGCAGATGTTGAACTTGAGAAGTTTCGTCTATATGCTAATGTGCGATATTTGTGCAAAGTGGTAGAACATAGGAGGCCTTATGCCACAATGTGAACACTTCGGTGTTTCTATGAGATGAACTGTTTTGTGATTTAACTGTTCAACAAGAGAATGCTCTGTTTATACATGATCCGCTATTATTAAGTCTGTGCTAATGATTCTATCCAGACAGAATGTGTATGAAAAAGGTATAAGAATGAAAGTATTTTAAAATGAAAGTGAATATTGTTTTAAAATGATAGGAATCGAGATTATTCCTATTATTCAACCTGTTTCAAAACCTTTATTCGGTTATTGAAGTTCTAAAGAAATATTTAAACTCTTGAAGTTGTTTGTTCAACTGTTATGACTTGCTGAGCAATTGAATGCACACACTTACTTTAAATGAAAAACATTTTTCAGCGAACGATATTAGGAGAGCTTAAGGATCCCGTAAAGGTCAAGCCGACGGTATCCAGATAAAGTGACATTCAGAATGTGGATGAGCGAGAAGATCGAGCGAAGACTTGTATTATAAAATAAGTTAAATAAACTTTAGATTAGTTTAATGAACTGTTATGTATCTTTAGTGGCGGATGAAAGTCACTCGTGTAAGATGTAAAGGATAATGTAATTATCGTTATTTGTAATGAAAGGAGTTATAAGGTTTTAGAACCTGGGAATTTAGAATATATGTTGTTATATTTCAGTATATAATGATGTAAGTTTGAAAGAAGATGGGATCGTGACGTACGGAATCCGGGTGTGAAGATAGACTGGATTTCGGGGAGTTACATTTGGCCTGTAGTGCAAAGATGAGTTGTTGATGAATATCTTTGGCCCGTAATGCAAAGATGGTCTATTGTTGAATATCTTTGGTCCGTAATGCAAAGATGATCTGTTGTTGAATATCTTTGGCCTATAGTGCAAAGATGACCTGTTGTTGAATATCTTTGGACGGTAGTGCAAAGATGAACTGTTGATGACTATCTTTGGCCCATAGTGCAAAGATGAATTTATTAGTATGATTATGAACAAGAACTGTGATTTTGTATAACCATGATCTTTGATATTTCAGGTAAAGACACGTGATGAAAATTATCTTCGTCCTAGATATGAGAAGAGGAATTTAGAACTACAATTATGATTATGAGTTATTCACATGATTGTGGACAGGAACTGTTGACTGATGTTACAGGTTTAAAAAATTATTGGTGGACTTTTAACATGGAGAAGATAATAGACTTTATGGTCTATTTGACTCTTCTAATGGATTATTCATTCTGCTGCAACTATGGTTGAAAAGTTTTATCATCTACCATATGTTTTAAATCTCTGATTCATTACTGACGAAGACTATTAATAATTTAATTATCTTTAGTCATGGTATTCTTTTATTAGGCTAGTTGTGCTCACCCTTTTGTTTCACAATTCCTTTCAGGTAATAAGAGTATAGCTGGGTCGAGCGGGGATAACAGG
Source organism: Panax quinquefolius (assembly GCA_020205615.1). Taxonomy (NCBI): domain Eukaryota; kingdom Viridiplantae; phylum Streptophyta; class Magnoliopsida; order Apiales; family Araliaceae; genus Panax; species Panax quinquefolius. The sequence goes on from CM035161.1 coordinate 3,899,579, forward strand.
GGAATAGAACGGTGGTCTATAGTTGTTGAGGTTTCCCCTAAAACAGTATAAAAATAATTTTATTGAAAATTTGAGATAAGTGTGTCGTATTTTATACGTCATTTAACCGTTGATTTTGGTGAACGGAATATGGTTAGGTGAACCCAATTTTGAAAAGGTGTTTTGTCACTATCATACAAGATGTCTAATGATCTACGACTTCGTGTTATCATAAGACAGGGTTGTGCACATCCCCTTGCTGATTATATCTATAAGCACTACCTATATAATCTTGGAGTTTGGTTAAAATATGTTAGTTCCCATATGCACACAATAGATCTAAAAGGTGGGGTTGAATAGATCCTTTTTATTTTCAAATACTTTTCCTTTTTATTTTGTATTGCTAATGAATTATCATATAACAAACATAAGAATCTTTTCAAGCACAACGGAATAAGTAAAAGATCCCATTCATCGATGTATTCATAATTATATATACATTATTCTTAGAGTTAGTTAAGTTGTAAACAGTTAATACATACATAACAGTTATAGCAGTTAGGTACATAATGTAAATGACATAAAGTAAATGACACAAGGGATTTTAAGTGGTTCAGAGACTCAAGCTCTTAATCCACTCTTCTGCTTTCAACTAACAGGATTTCCACTAAGGAAGGGCGGCACCTCAGATCACTAAGATTCTTTCAAGGCCGCAACCTTGAAACTTCATTCATAGAACTCTTCAGGCCAATGACCTTGGAACTCCTCTAGTTCCTCGAACTCTTCAAGCCAAAGAGGCTTGGAACTTCGTTTAGTCCTCCCACAAGGACCCTCGAATCCCTAGCTTCTTGTTGTTGTAGTTGTTCTTGTTGGTGGTGGTGGTGGTGCTGATGTGACTCCCTCAAATTCAGGTACTTGAAACCCGAACTCGGTGCTTCACGATACCATTTCTTTGAGCGGAATAATAATAATGTCATAAATATCAAACTTAATTTACATATTAGAGTTTTCTAAATCCCAGGTACGCGACCTTAAAATATTTCATTACATGATAGATAATAAATAACATCATCTTATTTAAGTCTAGCTATTACATAAGATAACATTGTAAGACCCCGAAATTTTTAAATAAAAAGGAATTTCCTTTATTTATTATTTTGAAATAGTAAGGGTTGATTTGATTAATGTGGATAGTTAAGGGTTAAATACTGTGAATATTTCAAAATAAGCAAGTGGTTATAAAATATTCATTATCGTCGGGAATATTCGTTTGGTCGTGGAATATTCGATCTTGTCGGGAATATTAAATGCACCTGCAGTGTGACCATGTGTGGTCCCCATAACTTGAAAGCGATTGGATGAAGAAAACGACAAATATAAGTTGTTTTTAAATAACAGGCGTAGTTATTACCGTTATCTTTATTGGAATATCCAAATTGGTTAAAACACACTAATACGGCGTTGTTGAGCAAGAGATACCACGGTATTGCACCAATTATTGATTCTTACGTGAAGGCACTTTACTCAATAATGGTTACGATAATTACCGTTCGATTTTTATTGAGTTAATAATTGTTGTGTTGATATTTTATATTCTTTGTTGTTTCAATAATGTCATTACGCAATATTTTTCATTATCGAAGCAATAATTCATATTATCTGAATAATATTATTAGATAACATTATTGGCAATGTCTAGAAAGTTACATCTAAGGAGAGGTTTGGTCACCTAATTTGCATAGCCGTTGAAGAAATTCTTATTGAAAGCCCCTCTTTCTTGGGAACTGCACGGTTGTCAATATTGTGATTCGTAATATTATTTGTGAATAATTAATTATTGATTTATATGATGAGAAAAATATTGATTTTATGTGGATATAGATGGAGAAAATTTTAAAATGACAATTGTTGAAAATTAATAATTTATCTTTTTCGATAAAATAATTCATTTAAATATATTATTTTAATAATATATTAACTGTGATATTTTTACAACGAATGTGGGATATATGAGTATCTGAGGAGGAAGAGTATTTTTGTTGCAATAAATGTTTAAAACATGTTAAACATGTCGGTGGACCCCATTTATTGACCGAAATTTGATTATAAATTTAAAAAATCGCCTGTTTGTGGATTTCGGTCAATTTCTATTTGGAATTTGGAAAAACTTTCTTCTGTAAAGTTGTAGAGAATTGAAATTCCTATAAAACTCATGAGATTCGAATTTTCTGATGAAAGGGATATTTATTATGAATTATTGAAGTTCAAAGCTACTGAAATAATTGATTTTTGGGAGTTTAAAATATTTTTTGTAAGAAAAACGTTTTTTGTTGTAATTGAGTGGCTCACATGTGTTATAAATGATCTGAAATCAGATTTCTAAGGTGGGCTTGAATATTTTAAGAAATATTATTATTTTATTAAATTTTACGCTTTGGTGTTAAAGCATTTTCCTATAAATAGGGTCTTGGGTTAGAATTGAAAATCACACCGTAAATCAAGTTTTCTCTCTATATTATCGAGCGTATTCTTGTGAGTATTTTGAGTATACTTTGAGTATTGCTAGACGGTCTGAGTTCCTTCAAAGACTATATACCTATTATTCTAGCTAGAAGTCTTGATCTTTCGAGGTAAGGGATATTATTTTTTTGTAATGATATTATTTCTTCAATATCATTATCTTTGAAATGTTGATCTGAAGTTTTATCAAATTTGGAACTTTTTCATGTCGGGGTTACTATTTCATGGGTTACTATTCATGAGTTACTATTCACAAGTTACTATTCACGAGTTCTTATTCACGATTCTTATTCACGAAGCGTGAAGATGTTTTTGTGGAATTTCTATCTTTTGGTGTGAGAGTTCTTATTCACGTATACTGGCACTATTCACGATATCTGGTACTTATTCAATCGAAAAATAAAATTTCTTCTTTTCGTCCAAAACATCTATTCGGATACTAACTCGATTGTATCCATGTTTTGATCATTCTTGAATTTTACACCACTATGATTATTTTTGAGGTATTTTTGGAAGTGGATAAAACCAAGTACGAATCCTTAATCCTTAATCCTTGTCATTTTGTTTCACTTTGGATTCGTTTTAACTTTAAAAAAAAAAAATATTTTTCATCATCCTCGGTCTTAAATGATGATATTATGGAATATCTTTGGCTTTGTAGTGCAAAGATGAATGATTTCTTAAGAATATCTTTGGCTGTAGTGCAAAGATGAATGATTTCGAAGAATATCTTTGGCCCAGTAGTGCAAAGATGAGCAGTGTTTAAATGAACATGACCAATGATGAATATCTTTGGCACATAGTGCAAAGATGAATATTTGATTCAGATGTATATTGATTGATGTTACTGAGGATAAAAGATAGACGATGAACTTTTAAATTCATACATAGAAGATAGTAGTTTGCATTCTCTACTTAACTCTTCTAATGAATTATTATTTCATTGCGAATATTGATTTAAAATTTGTTGTCTATTGTATTCTATTATATTTTCTCTCTGTTGAAGACTAACGATAATTTGTTGTATATTATCTTAGTCATAATATTCTTTATTGAGCTAGTTGAGCTCACCCTTTTCCTTTTGTTCCATTTTTTTCTCGGGAGGCGAGAATATAGCGAGTGCGAGTCGGGTATGGAATGAAGGTTTTAGAAAGGATTGTTTAGTAGTCCTCACCATTTTGTAAAATAATGTATCAATAAATGTGATGAGGATTTATTTGAGTATAGATATTGTCAGAAGATAATATTTGTATTCAAACTCACGCTTTCTTGTTGTAATAATAAAGTTGTAGTTGTTTACTACACTGTGTTTGTGACAACGGAATAAGTGATGTATACCTATTTTGGGGCGTCACGGTTGGTATCGAGCTTAGGATATGATCTCCATGAGGAGATCGGGAATAGAACTAGGAGGGAGGCGAGTAAATCCTTCGCTAGTGTGTCCTACCTAAGCTTATTTGTTAGTTGGTCAAGATATAGGGATATTATGTGATATATTGATTTCCTTAATTAACCCTTGTTTTGTGATGATGATTTGAGAATGTCGTGAGAATATTAACAATGGAAATGAGGCCGTGGAGATGCTGTTGTAAGACCCCAAATTTTTTAAATAATAAGGAATTTCCTTTATTTATTATTTTGAAATAGTAAGGGTTGATTTGATTAATGTGGATAGTTAAGGGGTAAAATACGCAAATATTTCAAAATAAGCAGTGGTTATAAAATATTCATTGTTGTCGGGGAATATTAGTTTGGTAGTGGAATATTAAATGCTGTGGGGAATATTAAATGCGACCAAGGTAGCGACCATGTGTGGGCCCCATAATGGAAAGCGATTGGATGAAGAAAACGACAAATATAAGTTGGTTAAAAATAACGGCGTAGTTGTTCTGAATTAAGACTGTTGGAATACCCTATGGTTAAAATACGATGTCTGGCGTGGTTGCACAAGAAGACACTTGCGGTATTACGCAGTATTGCATCAATTATTGATCCTTACGTGAAGAGCCTTTACTCAATAATTGTTACGATAATTACTTGTTCAGATTTTTTATTTTATTGATTCAATAATTCTTTGCGTTGATATTTTATATTATTGTTGTTCAATAATTGTCACTACACATTATCTCCATTATCATATCAATAATTCATATTATTTAAATAATATTATTAGATAGCATTATTATTGCAATGTTTAGAAAGTTCTCATCGAGGAGAGGTTTGGTCACCTAATTGCGGCGCCATGAAGAGAGAAATCTTATCGGAAAGCCCCTCTTTCCTCGAACTACTGATTGTCATAATTATGATTACGTAATATTATTTGTTAATAATTAATTATTGATATGATAAGAAAAATATTATAAACGATGGATTTATTTATTTTATGTGGTTATAATTGAATGATTTAATGTTGAGGTGTTTTATCGGTAATTTTGTTTGGAATGGAGGTATTAAAATCAAATCGATTATTTTTACGATGTATTGCGTGAGTTATAATTTTTAATCCATTGTTGGATCGTTGTAATTTTTGGATATGTTATACATACATAAGTTGAGTATATGTCCACAAATTTTGAACCGTTAAAATGAGCGAATGATTTGTTATGAATTTTAAGAGGTGACCGATTCTAAATTAGGGTTATAATTGATTTTGGTGGAAAATTCTAGAATTGAGTGGGCCCCACTTGTGGTTGGTGAAGAAATGTGCTGAATTTTATTTTAAATGTGGTGGGTGGCAATAGTAGCGGTAAAGCCATCGGTGTTGGTCAAGTCTGCTTGGTAATAACATTTTCCTATAAATAGAGGGCTAAGTTAGAATTGAAAATCACACCGAAACAAAGATTTCTCTCTTCTCTCTATATTATTGAGCGTATTTTGTGAGTATTTAGATACTTTGAGAGTTCTTTATTCGAGACAAGTTTCATTCAAAGATCACTTGAGCCTTTCCTTCCAAGTACTAATTCTTTGAGGTAAGGGATATTATTTTTTTTCGTGATGATATTATTTCTTCAATATCATTATCTTTGAAATATTGGTTGAAACTTTTATCAAATTTAGAACTTTTTCATGTCGGGTTACTATTCATGAGTTACTATTCATGAGTTACTATTCATGAGTTACTATTCACGAGTTACTATTCACAAGTACTATTCATGAAGCGTGAAAATGTTTTTGTGGAATTTCTATCTTTTGGTGTTGAAGTTCTTATTCACGTATCTGAGACTATTCACGTATACTGACACTATTCACCTAAAAAATAAAATTTCTTCTTTTGTCCAAAACATCTATTACGGATACTAGCTCTCGATTGTATCCATGTTTTGATCATTCTTGAATTTTACACCACTATGATTATTTTGAGGTATTTTTTGAACATGGATAAAAAAAAATACTGAATCCTTAATCCTTGTCATTTTGTTTCAATCGGATTCGTTTCTTTAAAATATTTTTCATCATCCTCGGTCTTAAATGATGATATTATTGAATATCTTTGGCTCAGTGGTGCACAAAGATGAACGATTTCAAGAATATCTTTGGCTTTGTAGTGCAAAGATGAATAGGTGTTGAGATGAACATGACCAATCGATGAATATCTTTGGCCGTAGAGTGCAAAGATGAATAGGTGTAGAGATGAACATGATAGGCCGATTAATATCTTTGGCTCAGTAGTGCAAAGATGAGCAGTGTTTAAATGAACATGACCAACTGATGAATATCTTTGGCACCAGAATGCAAAGATGAATATTTGATTCAGATGTTTATGGATTGATGTTACGGGGATAAAAGATGAGCGATGAACTTTTAAATTCATATATAGAAGATAGTAGTTTGCATTCTCTACTTAACTCTTCTAATGAATTATTACTTCATTGCGAATATTGATTTAAAATTTGTTGTCTATTGTATTCTATTTAATTATTCCTGTTGAAGACTAACGATAATTTGTTGTATATTATCTTAGTCATAATATTCTTTACTTGAGCTAGTTGAGCTCACCCTTTTCCTTTTTGTTCCATTCTTCTCGGAGGCGAGAATATAAGCGAGTGCGAGTGAGGGTATGGAATGAAGGTTTTAGAAAGGATTGTTTAGTAGTCCTCACCATTTTGTAAAATAATGTATCAATAAATGTGATGAGGATTTATTTGAGTATAGATATTGTCTGTAAGATAATATTTGTATTTAAACTCACGATTTCTTGTTGTAGTAATAAAGTTGTAGTTGTTTACATGCCATGTATTGACAACTCGTAATGGGTGATGTATACCTATTTTGGGGGCGTCATGCTTGGTATCGAGCTTAGGGATATGATCTCCGGAGATCGGGGAATAGAACTAGGAGGGAGAGCGAGTAAATCCTTCGCTAGTGTGTCCTACTAAGCTTATTTGTTAGTTGGTCAAGATATAGGGATATTATGTGATATATTGATTTCCTTAATTAACCCTTGTTTTATGACGATATTTGAGAATGTCGATCGAGAATATTAACAATGGAAATGAGAGCGTGGAGACGCCTCAGTACTCACCAACGAGGAGAACGTCTGCAACAGTGGCAATGTTCCTCCTGTGAATAACACCATTGAAAGCGAGATGATGAACGAGGGATGTTTAGAAGTTTTTGCGCTTCATGCAAAATCGACGAGGAGACTCGTGTTCAAAATCTGAGGAGGAAATGATAGCAATTCACGGGTTGTCACAACCAAGCGAGTTCAAAGAGTTGGGACCACCGAATTTAAGGAAAGCGAGATCCGATCATGGCGGAAACATGGGTCAAACAAATTACCAAGATATTCGATGTCTTGGGATGCGGGAAAACGAAGGTTCCATTCGCCACCTTTATGTTCCGTGGCGAGGCGGACTCTCGGTGGAGAGTCATGAAGCGTACCCATCCACCGCACTCAAAGATGTCTTGGGAAGCGTTTGAGAGACTATTTAATGACAAATACTTTCACGAAAGTGTTCGTCATATGAAGGAAGTGGAGTTCATCGATTGGAACAAAACAACATGGCGGTGTCTCGATGACGAGGCAAAGTTTGCGAGTTATCCGTGTTTGCACCTCATTTGGTGGAGGATGAGGAACGTATGGCGCGGATGTTTCTTAGAGGTTTGAAACCCAGTACGTCGATATCTCATTTCTCATAAATTTTCTCTCTATTCGGATGTTGTAAATGTGGGCTCAATTATTAGAGCGAGATAACGAGTACACGGTCAACCGAGGACCACAACCGAGGATCGTATCGAGAGATAGCGAACAATGTAATAATGATAACTGCGGAGAAAAAAGCATTTGACGAAAATGGTAACCACTCTGGTGGTAATCATAGCCATAAAAATAGAAGAAGCGAGTCGGAGAGAGATTTAAAAGAGGAGATTTAACAACGACCATGCGAAGATGACGGTCTTGGCGTAATCGGTTCTAAGGGAGGAGAACGACCACCGGTCATATCTTATAAATCACGGAAAAGAGGGACATATCGGTCAAACCGCCCACAACAGTTTCAAGGTATGCTATAGTTGTGGAAAGGAAGGACATATCGCTCGAGATTGTATGGTCATCAAAACTAGTTCAATGAGGGGACGGTGACTCAAAAGATCGTCCCGAAAAAGTCAAAGTCAACGATTCCGGAAGAAAGCGTTTGTTGTGACCGGTCATAATGCGAGGAACCCAAACGAGGTGATCATCGGGTAAGCTATTTATAAATTCTTGCGAAGTTTATACCTTACTTGATACCGGGTGCTACCCATTCATTTATCTCTCCTGCATGTGCTCAATGTTTAAACTTGACTCGGGAGAAATTAGACTTTGACCTATCTGTGGAAACTCCGTTAGGAGAAAACTTTCATCACATCCAACGTTTATAAATCTTGTTTGATTCAAGTTGGCACCATTACCTTACCCGTTGACCTTATCTCTTTAAAGATACTTGCTTTTGATGTGATTTTAGGGATTGATTGGTTAACTACTCATCATGCCAAAATTGATTGTTTTCCTAAGGTTGTTAGTTTTCATATTCCTAACCAACCTTGTTGTATTTAATTCAAGCAACTAAACCATTAAAATCAATCACTATCATATCTAATCATAAAGCTATTCGTTTATTGAAAAACGGATGTCAAGCTTTCTTAGCCCATGTTATGGATTTGAATAAAGACACGTCAAATTTGAATAATATTCCATTGTTATTGACTTTCTGACGTATTTCTGAAGAACTTCCGGTGCTACCCCGAGCGTGAAGTTGAATTCTTTATTGATCTTGAACCTCGGTACAAAGCCCATTTCTAAAACCCCATATCGAATGGCTCTATTGAACTTGAGTTAAAGGTCCAACTACTGAGAATTGTTGGACATCGGTTTCATTCGTCTAGTACATCTCCTTGGGGTGCTCTGTTTTATTTGTAAAGAAGAAAGATTTGAGTATGCGACTTTGTATTGACTATCGGAATTGAACCATGTCACCATCAAGAATAGGTATCCTCTACCTCGTATTGATGACTTGTTTGACCAATTCAGAAGGGGCACAATTCTTTTCAAAAATAGATCTTCGCTCGGATATCATCAATTTGAAGATTAGAATTGAGGATATTCCAAAGACGCCTTGAAACTTCGGTATGGGCATTATGAATTCTTAGTCATGTCTTTCGGACTAACTAATGCTCCTGCGGCTTTCATGGATATGATGAACCGAGTATTCAAGGAATATTTAGATCGGTTCGTTGTTGTCTTTATTGATGACATCCTTATATATTCCAAAAGTCGTAAAGATCATGAAGCACCATTTGAAGTTTGGTACTCGAAAGGCTTCGTGAAAACCAACTATATGCCAAATTGAAGAAATGCGAGTTACGGCTTGAAGAAGTAGCATTTCTTGGGCATGTCAGTGTCAAAACATGGAGTATCTGTTGATCCGTGAAGATTGAAGCAATACAAAGTTAGGAGCAACCGAAGTCGGTGGATGAAGTCGTAGCTTTTGGGCTTATTTGGTTATTATCGGAGATTCGTGGAAGGGTTTTCTCGAATCGCTACTCCATTAACTTCGGCTAACTTCGGAAGGATACAAAATTCGTTTGGAGCGAAGAATGCGAGAAAAGTTTCCAAGAGCTTAAGAGGAGACTTATTTTGGCACTGTTCTAACAATACCATCTGGTTCGGATGGATTTGTTATCTCAAACGATGCTTGCACAAAGGGTTAGGATGTGTTCTCATGCAACGTGGGAAAGTCATAGCTTTATGCCTCGCGACAACTTAAAGAGTATGAGAGGAATTATCCTACTCATGATCTAGAGTTAGACAGCATCGTTTTTCCATTTAAAGATATGGAGGCACTATCTATATGGGGAGAAAGTGGAGATATATTCGGACCATAAAAGCCTTAAATATTTCTTCACTCAAAAGAACTCAACATCGCGGCGTGACGTTGGCTCGAGCTATTGAAAGACTACGACCACACTTATTCAATACCATCCCGGTAAAAGCGAGCGTGGTAGGTGACGCATTAAGTAGAAGATCATATCACGGGAGAGTGCGATGATGTCAAATATACGCATAGAGCCAACTTTAATAGAAAAGTTAAGGTTGCTCAAGCCAATTGACCGGAGGTGATGCGTATATGAAGAAAAAGTACAAGAAGGAGCTATTCCTAAGCGAGAATTGATGAAGAAGGAATACTTGAGTCCACTCTGAACTTTGTGTTCCTAACGACTCGATTTGAAGTACAAGATTATGATGGAGGCACACAATACACCATTTGCAATCCATCCTCGGAAGTACTAAAATGTATCGTGATCTTCGACATACATTTTGGTGGAACAATATGAAGAGAGAGATTGCAATGTTTATCTCTATGTGTTTAACTTGTCAACGTGTAAAGGCGGAGCATCTAGTACCTAAGGGTCCGTTGCAACCACTTGAGATTCCGGAATGGAAGTGGGAACACATTACCATGGATTTAATTCTTACGGGTCTTCCTACGGTTTCTCAAGGCATCAATGCTATTTGGGTTATTGTTGATAGATTAACCAAATCTGCTCATTTCTTGCCGATACGGGAGACTTATTCCCTTGAACGTCTTGCTAGTATGTACGTAAATGAGATTGTGAGGTTGCATGGCATGCCTGTATCTATAGTTTCGGATCGTGACCCAAGATTCACTTCAAGATTTTGGGTTAGCTTGCAAAAGCTATGGGCGCAGATTTGCGATTTAGTTCGGCATACCATCCCCAAAACCACGACAATCGAGAGGACTATTCAAACTCTTGAAGATTTATTAAGACTCTCATGTCCTAGACTTCAAGGGCGGTTGGGATAAGTATTTACCATTGGTGGAATTCTCCTACAACAACAGTTATCGAGCAAGTATAGGTGTGGCTCCATTTGAAGCATTATATGGACGAAAATGTCGTTCTCCAATATGTTGGGATGAGGTGGGTGAAGCAACATTGTTGGGACCCGAGTTAAATACGTATGACTCACCGAAAAGATCCAAATGATTCGACAACGATATATAAGCAGCACAAGATCGACAAAAGAGTTATGCGGATCTTCATCGAAAGGGCGTGGAATTTAATGTGGGGGATCATGTATTGTTGCGAGTTGCTCCATGGAAGGGAGTTACAAGATTTGGGAAGAGAGAAAACTCGATCCACGATTTATTGGTCCATTTCAAATTCTTGACCGAGTAGGAAATGTAGCCTATAGACTTGCGTTACCTCAAGGTATGTCTACGTGTTCATAATGTGTTTCACATATCTCATACTTCGTAAATATGTGAAAGACCCGAACCACGTTATTGAGTTAGAACCCAGGACGAGATAGCGAAGACTTAACGTGTGAGGAGGTACTGTCAAGATCTTGGATAGGAAGGAGCATATCCTACGCTATGAAAGGTCATACCACAAGTTAAAGTTTTGTGGAGGAATCATGCTTTATAGAGGAAATGACACGGAAATGGAAAAGCGGAAATGAAAGCGAGGTTTCCTCACCTTTTCAAACACCAGTACGTACGTCGATTTCGAGGACGAAATTTCATAAGGAGGGAGGTTGTAAGACCGAAATTTTTTAAATAAAAGGAATTTCCTTTATTTATTATTTTGAAATAGTAAGGGTTGATTTGATTAATGTGGATAGTTAAGGGTAAAATACGCAAATATTTCAAAATAAGCAAGTGGTTATAAAATATTCATTGTTGTCGGGGAATATTCGTTTGGTGCGTGGAATATTAAATCTTATCGGGAATATTCGATGCGACCCAAGCCGCAACCATGTGTGGGCCCCATAATGGAAAGCGATTGGATGAAGAAAACGACAAATATAAGTTGGTTAAAAATAACGGCGTAGTTATTCTGGTTAAAGATTTGTTGGAATACCCGGTGGTTAAAATACATGTCTGCGTGGTTGCCTGATGCTTTACACCAGTATTACGCGGTATTGCATCAATTATTGATCCTTACGTAAGAAGGCACTACTCAATAATTATTACAAAGAATTATCGCTTCGAGATTTTATTTTATTGATTCAATAATTCTTTGCGTTGATATTTTATATTATTGTTGTTCAATAATTGTCACTTTATTATCTCCATTATCGGATCAATAATTCATATTATTTAAATAATATTATTAGATAGCATTATTGGCAATGTCTAGAAAGTTACATCGAGGAGAGGTTTGGTCACCTAATTGCTTGCGCCAGAAGAGAGAAATCCTTATCTGAAAGCCCCTCTTTCCTGAGGAGCGCACTGGTTGTCATAATTGTGATTACGTAATATTATTTGTGAATAATTAATTATTGATATGATAAGAAAATATTTATAAACAATGGATTTATTTATTTTATGTGGTTATAATTGAATGATTTAATGTTGAGGTGTTTTATCGGTAATTTTGTCGGAATGGAGGTATTTAAAATCAAATCGATTATTTTTACGATGTATTATGTGAGTTATAATTTTTAATCCGAATAGTTGGATCGTTGTAATTTTTGGATATGTTATACATACATAAGTTGAGTATATGTCCACAAATTTTGAACCGTTAAAATGAACGAATGATTTGTTATGAATTTTAAGAGGTGATCGATTCGGAAATTAGGGTTATAATTGATTTTGGTGGAAAATTCTAGAATTGAGTGGGCCCCACTTGTGGTTGGTGAAGAAATGTGCTGAATTTTATTTCAAATGTGGTGGGTGGCAATAGTAGCGGTAAAAGCCATCGGTATGGTCAAAATGCTTGGTAGGGCTAACATTTTCTATAAATAGAGGGCTAAGTTAGAATTGAAAATCACACCGAAACAAAGATTTCTCTCTTCTCTCTCTATATTATTGAGCGTATTTTGTGAGTATTTAGATACTTTGAGAGTTCTTTGTTGATCTGAGTTTCATTCAAAGATCACTTGAGCCTTTCCTTCCAAGTACTAATTCTTTGAGGTAAGGGATATTATTTTTTTTTCAATGATATTATTTCTTCAATATCATTATCTTTGAAATATTGGTTGGAACTTTTATCAAATTTGGAACTTTTTCATGTCGGGGTTACTATTCATGAGTTACTATTCACGATTACTATTCATGAGTTACTATTCACGAGTTCTTATTCACAAGTACTATTCATGAAGCGTGAAAATGTTTTTGTGGAATTTCTATCTTTTGGTGTCGGAGTTACTTATTCACGTGATATCTGTACTATTCACCAAAAATAAAATTTCTTCTTTTGTCCAAAACATCTATTACGGATACTAGCTCGATTGTATCCATGTTTTGATCATTCTTGAATTTTACACCACTATGATTATTTTGAGGTATTTTTTGAACATGGATAAAACAAAGTACAAATCCTTAATCCTTAATCCTTGTCATTTTGTTTCACTGGATTCGTTTCTTTAAAAATATTTTTCATCATCCTCAGTCTTAAATGATGATATTATTGAATATCTTTGGCCTGTAGTGCAAAGATGAACGATTTCTGAAGAATATCTTTGGCCTGTAGTGCAAAGATGAATAGGTGTTGAGATGAACATGACCAACTGATGAATATCTTTGGCCTGTAGTGCAAAGATGAATAGGTGTAGAGATGAACATGACCGACTGATTAATATCTTTGGCCTGTAGTGCAAAGATGAACAGGTGTTTAAATGAACATGACAGTCGATGAATATCTTTGGCTGTAGTGCAAAGATGAATATTTGATTCAGGATGTTTATGGATTGATGTTACAGGATATAAAAGATAGAGCGATGAACTTTTAAATTCATATATAGAAGATAGTAGTTTGCATTCTCTACTTAACTCTTCTAATGAATTATTACTTCATTGCGAATATTGATTTAAAATTTGTTGTCTATTGTATTCTATTAAATTTTTCCCCGTGAAGACTAATGATAATTTGTTGTATATTATCTTAGTCATAATATTCTTTATTGAGCTAGTTGAGCTCACCTTTTCCTTTTTGTTCCATTCTTCTCGGGAGGCGAGAATATAAGCGAAAGCGAGTGAGGTATGGAATGAAGGTTTTAGAAAGGATTGTTTAGTAGTCCTCACCATTTTTGTAAAATAATGTATCAATAAATGTGATGAGGATTTATTTGAGTATAGATATTGTCTAGAAGATAATATTTGTATTTAAACTCACAGTTTCTTTGTTGTAGTAATAAAGTTGTAGTTGTTTACATACCATGTATTGACAACTCGAATGGGTGATGTATACCTATTTTGGGTGCGCTCACTGTCTTACTCACCAACGAGGAGAAGCGTCGCAAAGTTTGGCAATGTTCCTCCCGTGAATAACACCATTGAGCGATGATGAGCGAGGGATGTTTAGAAGTTTTTTGCGGTTCATCATGCAAAATTAGGCGAGGGAGACTCGTGTTCAAAATACGAGGAGGAAATGATAGCGATTCACGGGTTGTCACAACAAGCGATTCAAAGAGTTGGGACCACGAATTTAAGGAAAGCGGGATCCGATCATGGCGGAAACATGGGTCAAACAAATTACCAAGATATTCGATGTCTTGGGATGCACGGAGAACAGAAGGTTCCATTCGCCACCTTTATGTTCCGCGTGGCGGCGACTCTTGGTGGAGTCTCATGAAGTGTACCCATCCAAATTACCTTTCTCAAAGATGTCTTGGGAAGCGTTTGAGAGACTATTTAATGACAAATACTTTCACGAAAGTGTTCGTCATATGAAGGAAGTGGAGTTCATCGATTGGAACAAAACAACACGACGGTGTCTCAAAGACGAGGCAAAGTTTGCAGAGTTATCCGTGTTTTGCACCTCATTTGGTGGAGGATGAGGAACGATGATGCGGATGTTTCTTAGAGGTTTGAAACCCGGCGTACGTCGATATCTCATTTCTCATAAATTTTCTCTCTATTCGGATGTTGTAAACGAGGGCTCAATTATTAGAGTGAGATAACGAGTACGGTCAACTGAGGACCACAACCAGGATCGTGACGAGATAGTAGTCAACGAAATAATGATAACTGCGGAGAAAGAAACAGACGGAAATGGTAACCACTCTGGTGGTAATCATGGCCATGAAAATAGAAGAAGCGAGTCGGGGGAGATTTTAAAAGAGGAGATTTAACAACGACCATGTAAAGATGATGCGGTCTTAAGTGAAGAATCGGTTCTAAGGGAGGAGAACGACCACCGGTCGTATCTTATAAATGCGGAAAAGAGGGACATATCGACCAAAACCGCCTAACAGTTCAAGGTATGCTATAATTGTGGAAAGGAAGGACATATCGCTCGAGATTGTACGATGGCGAAAACTAGTTCAATGAGGGACGGTGACTCAAAAGATCCCGGAAAAAGTCAAAGTCAACGATTCCGGAAAGAGGCGTTTGTTGTATTTGTCATAATCGAGGAACCCAAACGAGGTGATCACGGGTAAGCTATTTATAAATTCTTGCGAAGTTTATACCTTACTTGATATCGGTGCCACCCATTCATTTATCTCTCCTGCATGTGCTCAACGCTTTAAACTTGATTCCGAGAAATTAGACTTTGACCTATCTGTGGAAACTCCGTTAGGAGAAACTTTCATCACATCCACTGCTTATAAATCTTGTTTGATTCAAGTTGGCACCATTACCTTACCATTGACCTTGACCTTATCTCTTTAAAGACACTTGCTTTTAATGTGATTTTAGGGATTGATTGGTTAACTACTCATCATGCCAAAATTGATTGTTTTCGTAAGGTTGTTAGTTTTCATATTCCTAACCAACCTATTATGCAATTCAAGCAACTAAACCATTAAAATCAATCACCAATTATATCTAATCATAAAGCTATTCGCTTATTAAAAAACGGATGTCAAGATTTCTTAGCCCATGTTATGGATTTGAATAAAGACACGTCAAATTTGAATAATATTCCCTGTTGTTATTGACTTTCCCGACGTATTTCCCGAAGAACTTCCCGGCCACCCCGAACGTGAAGTTGAATTCTTTATTGATCTTGAACACGGTACAAAGCCCATTTCTAAAACCCCATATCGAATGGCTCTATTGAACTTGAGGAGTTAAAGGTCCAACTACGAGAAATTGTTGGACATCGGTTTCATTCGTCCTAAGTACATCTCCTTGGGGTGCTCTGTTTTATTTGTAAAGAAGAAGAAAGACGGGAGTATGCGACTTTGTATTGACTATCGGGAATTGAACCATGTCACCATCAAGAATAGGTATCCTCTACCTCGTATTGATGACTTGTTTGACCAATTGCAAGGGGCACAATTCTTTTCAAAATCGATCTTAGCTTACGGATATCATCAATTGAAGATTAGAATCGAGGATATTCCAAAGACGCCTTGAAACTCGGTATGGGCATTATGAATTCTTAGTCATGTCTTTCGGACTAACTAATGCTCCTGCGGCTTTCATGGATATGATGAACCGAGTATTCAAGGAATATTTGGATCAATTCGTTGTTGTCTTTATTGATGACATCCTCATATATTCCAAAAGCCGTGAAGATCATGAGCACCATTTAAGTTTGGTACTCCAAAGGCTTCGTGAAAACAGGACTATATGCCAAATTGAAGAAATGCGAGTTACGGCTTGAGGAAGTAGCATTCCTTGGGCACGTAATGTCGAAAACATGGAGTATCTGTTGATCCGGCCAAGATTGAAGCAATACAAAGTTGGGAGCAACCGAAGTCGGTGGTGAAGAACGTAGCTTTTGGGCTTAATTTGGTTATTATCGGAGATTCGTGGAAGGGTTTTCTCGAATCGCTTCTCCATTAACTCAAATAACTTCGGAAGGATACAAAATTCGTTTGGAGCGAAGAATGCGAGAAAAGTTTCCAAGAGCTTAGAGAGACTTATTTATTTGACTGTTCTAACAATACCATCTGGTTCGGATGGATTTGTTATCTCTGATGATGCTTCGAGCAAAGGGTTAGGATGTGTTCTCATCAACAACGTGGGAAAGTCATAGCTTTATGCCTCGCGACAACTTAAAGAGTATGAGAGGAATTATCCTACTCATGATCTAGAGTTAGCGGCAGATCATTTTCGCTAAAAATATGGAGGCACTATCTATATGGGGAGAAAGTGGAGATATATTCGGACCATAAAAGCCTTAAATATTTCTTCACTCAAAAAGAACTCAACATGCGGCGGCGACGTTGGCTCGAGCTATTGAAAGACTACGACCACACTATTCAATACCATCCAGTAAAGCGAACGTGGTAGGCGGCGCGTTGAGTAGAAGATCATATCGCGAGGAACGAGTGCGATGATGTCAAGTATCACGCGTAGAGCCAACTTTAATAGAAAAAGTTAAGGTTGCTCAAGCCACCGAATCCGGGCCGATGCGCGTATGAAGAAGAAAGTACAAGAAGGAGCTATTCCTAAGCGAGAATTGATGAAGAAGGAATACTTGAGTCCACTCTGAACTTTGTGTTCTAACGACTCGATTTGAAGTACAAGATTATGATGGAGGCACACAATACGCCATTTGCAATCCATCCTGGAAGTACTAAAATGTATCGTGATCTTGACATACATTTTGGTGGAACAATATGAAGAGAGAGATTGCAAAGTTTATCTCGATGTGTTTAACTTGCCAACGTGTAAAGGCGGAGCATCTTGTACCTAAGGGTCCGTTGCAACCACTTGAGATTCCGGAATGGAAGTGGGAACACATTACTATGGATTTAGATTACGGGTCTTCCCTACGGTTTCTCAAGGCATCAATGCTTTATTTGGGTTATTGTGGATAGATTAACCAAGTCTGCTCATTTCTTGCCGATAAGGGAGACTTATTCCCTTGAACGTCTTGCTAGTATGTACGTGAATGAGATTGTGAGGTTTCATGGCATGCCTGTATCCATAGTTTCGGATCGTGACCCAAGATTCACTTCAAGATTTTGGGTTAGCTTGCAAAAAGCTATGGAGCGCAGTTTGCGATTTAGTTCGGCATACCATCCCCAAACGGACGGACAATCAGAGAGGACTATTCAAACTCTTGAAGATCTATTAAGACTCTGTGTCCTAGACTTCAAGGGTAGTTGGGATAAGTATTTACCATTGGTGGAATTCTCCTACAACAACAGTTATCGAAAAGTATAGGTGTGACTCCATTTGAAGCATTATATGGGCGAAAATGTCGTTTCTCCAATATGTTGGGATGAGGTGGGTGAAGCAACATTGTTGGGACCCGAGTTAAAATGTATGATGACTCTAAAAAGATCCAAATGATTTGACAACGTATACAAAGCGGCGGAAGATCGACAAAAGAGTTATGCGGATCTTCATCGAAAGGACGTGGAATTTAATGTAGGGGATCATGTTGTTGTTGCGAGTTGCTCCCATGGAAGGGAGTTACAAGATTTGGGAAGAGAGGAAAGCTCGATCCACGATTTATTGGTCCATTTCAAATTCTTGACCGAGTAGGAAATGTAGCCTATAGAATTGCGTTACCTCAAGTATGTCTCGTGTTCATAATGTGTTTCACATATCTCGTATTTCAGAAATATGTGAAAGACCCAAACCACGTTATTGAGTTAGAGCCCCACGAGATAGCCAAAGACTTAACGTATGAGGAGGTACTGTCAAAGATCTTGGATAGGAAGGAGCATGTCCCACGCTACGAAGGTCATACCACAAGTTAAAGTTTTATGGAGGAATCATGCTTTATAGAGGAAATGACACGGGAATTGGAAAGCGGAAATGAAAGCGAGGTATCCTCACCTTTTCGAAACACCGTGCACGCGTCGTCAATTTCGAGGATGAAATTTCATAAGGAGGGAGGTTGTAAGACCTCAAATTTTTTTAAATAAAAGGAATTTCCTTTATTTATTATTTTGAAATAGTAAGGGTTGATTTGATTAATGTGGATAGTTAAGGGTTAAATACGCAAATATTTCAAAATAAGCAAGTGGTTATAAAATATTCATTATCGTCGGGGAATATTCGTTTGGTCGTGGAATATTTGTCTTTGTCGGGAATATTAAATACTGACAGTAATGCAGCCATGTGTGGGCCCCATAACGAAAGCGATTGGATGAAGAAAACGAAAAATATAAGTTGTTTTTAAATAACAGGCGTAGTTATTCTGAATTAATCTTGTTGGAATACCCGTGGTTAAAACACACTAATACTGGCGTTGTTGAGCGATGATACCGGTATTGCACCAATTATTGATTCTTACGTGAAGAAGGCACTACTCAATAATGGTTCACGATAATTCTTTATTCGATATTTTATTGAGTTAATAATTCTTTGCGTTGATATTTTATATTCTTTGTTGTTTCAATAATTGTCATTACACGATATTTTTCATTATCGAAGCAATAATTCATATTATCTGAATAATATTATTAGATAACATTATTGGCAATGTCTAGAAAGTTACATCTAAGGAGAGGTTTGGTCACCTAATTGCGCGCCAAGATGAAGAAATTCTTATTGAAAGCCCCTCTTTCTCAGGAGGCTGCCGGTTGTCAATATTGTGATTCTGTAATATTATTTGTGAATAATTAATTATTGATTTATATGATGAGGAAAATATTGATTTTATGTGGATATAGATGGAGAAAATTTTTAAAATGACAATTGTTGAAAATTAATAATTTATCTTTTTCTCGATAAAATAATTCATTTAAATATATTATTTTAATAATATATTAACGGTGATATTTTTACAACGAATGTGGGATATATGAGTATATGAGGAGGAAGAGTATTTTTGTTGCAATAAATGTTTAAAACATGTTAAACATGTCGGTGGACCCCATTTATTGACCGAAATTTGATTATAACTTTGTAAAATCGCTTGGTTTGTGGATTTGATTCAATTTCTATTTGGAATTTGGAAAAACTTTCTTCTGTAAAGTTGTAGAGAATTGAAATTCCTATAAAAATCTCGCGAGATTCGAATTTTTTCTGATGAAAGGGATATTTATTATGAATTATTGAAGTTCAAGCTCAAAATAATTGATTTTTGGGAGTTTAAAATATTTTTTGTAAGAAAAACGTTTTTTGTTGTAATTGAGTGGCTCACATGTGTTATAAATGATCTGAAATCAGATTTCTAAGGTGGGCTTGAATATTTTTAAGAAATATTATTATTTTATTAAATTTTACGCTTTGGTGTTCTAAGCGTTTTCTATAAATAGGGTGCTTGGGTTAGAATTGAAAATCACACCGTAAACTGAAGTTTTCTCTCTATATTATCGAGCGTATTCTTGTGAGTATTTTGAGTATACTTTGAGTATTGCTAGACGGTCTGAAGTTCCTTTCAACCTTATACACGTATTCTAAATTAGAAATCTTGATCTTTTCGAGGTAAGGGATATTATTTTTTTCAGAATGATATTATTTCTTCAATATCATTATCTTTGAAATGTTGATCTGAAGTTTTATCAAATTTGGAACTTTTTCATGTCGGGTAACTATTCATGGGTTACTATTCATGAGTTACTATTCACAAGTTACTATTCATGAGTTCTTATTCACGAGTTCTTATTCACGAGTACTATTAAGCTGAAGCGTGAAGATGTTTTTGTGGAATTTCTATCTTTTGGTGTCGAGTTACTATTCACGATATCTGGCACTATTCACGTATCTGACACTATTCACGTATCTGATCTTATTCAATAGAAAAATAAAATTTCTTCTTTTCGTCCAAAACATCTATTACGGATCTTAACTTTCGATTGTATCCATGTTTTGATCATTCTTGAATTTTACACCACTATGATTATTTTTGAGGTATTTTTGAAGTGGATAAAACCAAGTACGAATCCTTAATCCTTAATCCTTGTCATTTTGTTTCACCGGATTCGTTTTTTTAAAAAAAAAAATATATTTTTCATCATCCTCGATCTTAAATGATGATATTATGGAATATCTTTGGCACATGTAGTGCAAAGATGAATGATTTCTTAAGAATATCTTTGGCTCAGTAGTGCAAAGATGAATGATTTCTGAAGAATATCTTTGGCCGTAGTGTAAAGATGAGCAGTGTTTAAATGAACATGACCAATGATGAATATCTTTGGCTGTAGTGCAAAGATGAATATTTGATTCGGATGTATATTGATTGATGTTACGGGGATAAAAGATGAGCGATGAACTTTTAAATTCATACATAGAAGATAGTAGTTTGCATTCTCTACTTAACTCTTCTAATGAATTATTATTTCATTGCGAATATTGATTTAAAATTTGTTGTCTATTGTATTCTATTATATTTTTCCTGTTGAAGACTAACGATAATTTGTTGTATATTATCTTAGTCATAATAATCTTCTTGAGCTAGTTGAGCTCACCCTTTTCCTTTTTGTTCCATTTTTTCTCGGGAGGCGAGAATATAAATGAGTACAGTGCGAGTGGGGTATGGAATGAAGGTTTTAGAAAGGATTGTTTAGTAGTCCTCACCATTTTGTAAAATAATGTATCAATAAATGTGATGAGAATTTATTTGAGTATAGATATTATCTAGAAGATAATATTTATATTCAAACTCACGATTTTACTTGTTGTAATAATAAAGTTGTAGTTGTTTACGCACCATGTATTTGACAACTCAGAATAGGTGATGTATACCTATTTTGGGGGCGTCACAAACACAAACTTATTCTGACAGCTTTCATTTCCCTTTATTCCTGGCAGAGCCCTCTAGCTGGTCATACTTAACTGAAAACATTTAATTTAAGCAAGGATGAGCATTTGAGTGCCCAGCAAGTAATAACAATTATAAATATTAGCTGAAAGGATTAAATATTTTCTTTGTACTACCTTTCTACAACAAATCAATGGTTGTAAAGTAATCTGAACCGATAATAATAACATAACAACTCTCTATCAAATTTTTGAAACTACGTACTGACTATAAATAGAGTTAAGGTGACATACTATGAACATTATTCTCAATTTTTGAATAGGTTTAGCAGAACTTCATCCTTAAACCGTCATAACTTATGGGCACGGGGGTGATCGGCCTGTTATATGTCATGATGAACAATATTACATACAAGAAACGATATTATCGTTCACTCATCCATTGGGTGAATAAAAGTTTTCCACTTGATCGGGATGTTCATACTTAGTCTCGAATTCAACCAAAAAATTTGATTGGATACAAAAGGTTTTATCATATTCAACAATATTTCTAAATCACGTATCTAGTTTGGTCAAATAGCTTAGATGGCTTTTTTCTTAACGTTATCATATCTTTGGGATCAATAGGTATATATATGTGTATCAACATGTAATTAAATACAATGATTATTCAAGTGGGGACACTTGTATAATCACATATAAAATTAACGAACAAAATATATATCCGAATTATAATATAGTACCATGTTGATAATCAATGATCGGATATAATATATATAACAATAGGGTTAATAATAATAACGTACGATAATATAATTAAAAAACTTTTACTCATGTCCATTGCATAAAGAAAATGCAAAGGTAAAGATACTTGCCTGGTCTACTGCTTACACAACTTAGTTCTATCCTTAATTCAACAACCTATCATTTATAGTATTGTTCTATTTATTAGAATAACATATCATAACACATCATACTGTTATTTACCGTTAATACGTAACCTAATCACATTGTCACATAGTTATATCAGTCATTAAGACACAAACAAACACTTATACAGTCAAACTATATAGGTTCGAATCAAATTTGGTAGCATTTTGGTGTACCAACGGCTTTATCGGGTAATTATCGAGTATAAAACTCTAATCTGTATCTTAAATATTATTCAGGATAATTTAAATATCAATCATATTATTTATAAATGACTTATAATAATTTATAATTAATTATCATAATTTATCATAAATTTTCAAACTCTGGAATCATTATTAAATGTTTTAAATATTAAATAATTCAATTATCATTAATATTTAAATCTTGCCAAAATATCAAAGTTATTTATTGTAAGACCCCAACTTATTATTAATAAAATTTAATTTTCTCTAATTATTATTTTAAAATAGTAAGGGTTGATTTGATTAATGTGGATAGTTAGGGGTATAATACTGCAAATACTTGAAAATAAGCAAAGTGGTTATAAAATATTCATTGTTGTCGAGGAATATTCGTTTAGTCGTGGAATATTAAATCTTTGTCGGGGAATATTAAATGCGACGGCAGTAGCCAGACCATGTATGGGCCCATAACGAAAAAGCGATTGGATGAAGAAAACGCACAAATATAAGTGGTTTAAAAATAATCGGCGTAGTTATTCAAGATTATCTTTGTTAAAATACCCGGTGGTTAAAACACGATAGCACCGGTATTGCACCAATTATTGATTCTTACGTGAGAAGGCACTACTCAATAATGGTTACGATAATTACTTCATTCGATATTTTATTGAGTTAATAATTCTTTGCGTCGATATTTTATATTCTTTGTTGTTTGATAATTGTCATTACACAAGATATTTTTCATTATCGAAGCAATAATTCATATTATCTGAATAATATTATTGGATAACATTATTGGCAATGTCTAGAAAGTTATGTCTAGAGAGAGGTTTGGTCACCTAATTATGGCGCCATGAAGAAGAAATTCTTATTGGAAAACCCCTCTTTCCTGAAACCGCACTCGTCACGATATTGTGATTACGTAATATTATTTGTGAATAATTAATTATTGATTCATATGATGAGGAAAATATTGATTTTATGTGGATATAGATGGAGAAAAATTTTAATGTGACAATTGTTGAAAATTGAAATTTTATCTTTTTCTAAAAAATAATTCGTTTAAATATATTATTATATTTTAATAATATAATAATGGTGTTATTTTTACAAATCTAATGTGGGATATATGAGTATCTGAGGAGGAAGAGTATTTTGTTGCAATAAATGTTTAAAACTTGTTAAACATGTGCTCTGGGACCCCATTTATTATTTGAAATTTGATTATAGCACTGTAAAATCGCTTGGTTTGTGGATTCGTCAATTTCTATTTGGAATTTGGAAAAGCTTTCTTTTGCAAAGTTGTAGAAATTGAATTTCCTATAAAAACTCACGAGATTCGAATTTTTTGATGAAAGGGCTATTTATTATGAATTATTGAAGTTCAAGCTCAAAAATAATTGATTTTGGAAGTTTAAAATATTTAAAATTAGAAAAACGTTTTTTCATTATGGTGTGTTACACATGTGGGTTGAATGAGCTGAATTCAGTTCTTGGAGGGTTAAGCGTGGAAATTTTATTATAAATAATAATATTATATTAAATTTTACGCTTTTGGTGTTCTAAGCATTTTCCTATAAATAGGGTGCTTAGGTTAGAATTGAAAATCACACCAGAAACTGAAGTTTTCTCTCTCTATATTATCGAGCGTATTCTTGTGAGTATTTTGAGTATACTTTGAGTATTGTTAGACGGTGTAAGTTCCTTTCAAGACTATACCCTTGTAGATTCCAAATTTAGAAGTCTTAATCTTTCGAGGTAAGGGATGTTATTTTCTTCTCAAATGATATTATTTCTTCAATATCATTATGCTGAAATATTGGTTGGAACTTTTTATCAAATTTGGAACTTTTTCATGTCGGGGTTACTATTCATGAGTTCTTATTCACGATTCTTATTCACGAGTTCTTATTCATGAGTTCTTATTCACGAGTTACTATTCACGAAAGTACTATTCATGAAGCGTGAAGATGTTTTTGGGAAATTTCTATCTTTTGGTGTGGAGTTACTATTCACGTATACTGCACTATTCACGATATCGACACTATTCAATTTAAAAATAAAATTTCTTCTTTTTGTCCAAAATATCTATTCGGATACTAGCTTTGATTGTATCCATGTTTTGATCATTCTTGAATTTTACACCACTATGATTATTTTTGAGGTATTTTTGAACATGGATAAAACAAAGTACGAATCCTTAATCCTTAATCTTTGTCATTTTGTTTCAACTTTGGATTCGTTTCTTCAAAATATTTTCATCATCCTCGATCTTAAATGATGATATTATTGAATATCTTTGGCTTTGTAGTGCAAAGATGAATGATTTCTGAAGAATATCTTTGGTAGTAGTGCTAAGATGAGCAGTGTTTAGATGAACATGACCAACTGATGAATATATTTGGCACGTGGTGCAAAGATGAATATTTGATTCCGATGTATATTGATTGATGTTACGGGGATAAAAGATGAGCGATGAACTTTTAAATTCATACATAGAAGATAGTAGTTTGCATTCTCTACTTAACTCTTCTAAATGAATTATTATTTCATTGCGAATATTGATTTAAAATTTGTTTGTCTATTGTATTCTATTAGATTTTTCCTGTTGAAGACTAACGGTAATTTGTTGTATATTATCTTAGTCATAATATTCTTTCTTTGAGGCTAGTTGAGCTCACCCTTTTCCTTTTTGTTCCATTTTTCTTCTCGGGAGGCGAGAATATACCGAGTAATGCAGTGGGGTATGGAATGAAGGTTTTAGAAAAGAATTGTTTCGTAGTCCTCACCATTTTGTAAAATAATGTATCAATAAATGTGATGAGGATTTATTTGAGTATAGATATTGTCAGAAGATAATATTTGTATTCAAACTCACAGCTTTTCTTGTTGTAATAATAAAGTTGTAGTTATTTACATACCATGTATTGACAACTCGTAATGGGTGATGTATACCTATTTTGGGGGCGTCCATGATTAGTATCGAGCTTAGGATATGATCTCTGGCGGAGATCGGGAATAGAACTAGGAGGGAGAGACGAGTAAATCCTTCGCTAGTGTGTCCTACTAAGCTTATTTTTTAGTTGTTGATGATATTATGTGATATATTGATTTTCTTAATTAACCCTTGTTTTATGGCAAAGATTTGAGAATGTCGTGAGAATATTAACAATGGAAATGAGACCGTGGAGCCGCTTATACTCACCAACGAGGAGAACGTCTGACAGTCGGCAATGTTCCTCCCGTGAACAACACCAATGGCGGATGATGAACGAAGGGATGTTTAGAAGCTTTTTGCGCTTCATCAAAATTAGACGAGGAGACTCGTGTTCAAAATCTGAGGAGAAATGATAGCAATTCACGGGTTATCACAACCAAGCGATTCAAAGAGTTGGGACCACGAAATTTAAGGAAAAGCGATTCGATCGTACGGCGGAAACATGGGTCAAGCAAATTTCCAAGATATTCGATGTCTTGGGATGCACGGAGAAACAGAAGGTTCCATTCGCCACCTTTATGTTCCGTGGCGAAGCAGACTCTTCGGTGGGAGTCTGCGTGAAGCGTACCCCATCCAAATGCGACTCAAAGGCATGTCTTGGGAGACGTTTGAAACTATTTAATGACAAATACTTTCACGAAAGTGTTCGTCGTATGAAGGAAGTGGAGTTCATCGATTAGAACAAAACAACACGACGGTGTCTTTAAAATGAGGCAAAGTTTGCGAGTTATCCAGTTTGCACCTCATTTGGTGGAGAATGAGGAACGTTATGACGCGGATGTTTCTTAGAGGTTTGAAACCCGGCGTACGTCGATATCTCATTTCTCATAAATTTTCTCTCTATTGAGATGTTGTAAATGGGGCTCAATTATTAGAAATGAGATAACGAAATACGGACAAACGAGGACCACAACCAAGATCGTACAGGAGATAACGATCAATGAATAATGATAACCAATGGAGAAAGAAACACACGGACAAAATGGTAACCACTCTGGAGGTAATCATGGCCATGAAAATAGAAGAAGCGAGTCGGGGAGGAGATTTTAAAAAGAGGAGATTTAACAATGACCATGTGAAGACGACAAAGTCTTAAGCAAATAACCGGTTCTAAGGGAGGAGAACGACCATCTATCATATTGTACAAATCTTGGAAAAAGAGGGACATATCGGTCAAACCGCCCACAACAGCTTCAAGGTATGCTATAATTGTGGAAAGGAGGGACATATCGCTCGAGATTGTGCGATGGCATAAACCTAGTTCAATGGGGATGGTGACTCAAAAGATCGTCCCGAAAAGTCAAAGTTAACGATTCCGGAAGAGCGTTTGTTGTGGATCGGTCATAATGCGAGGAACCCAAACGAGGTGATCACGGGTAAGCTATTTATAAATTCTTGCGAAGTTTATACCTTACTTGATCTGGGTGCTACCCATTCATTTATCTCTCCTGCATGTGCTCAACGTTTAAACTCAGTTAGACTTTGACCTATCTGTGGAAACTCCGTTAGAGAAACTTTCATCACATCCACTTGCTTATAAATCTTGTTTGATTCAAGTTGGCACCATCACATTACTCCGTTGACCTTATCTCTTTAAAGATACTTGCTTTTGATGTTATTTTAGGGATTGATTGGTTAACTACTCATCATGCCAAAATTGATTATTTTCGTAAGGTTGTTAGTTTTCATATTCCTAACCAACCCATTGTATGCAATTCAAGCAACTAAACCATTAAAATCAATCATCACATCATATCTAATCATAAAGCTATTCGTTTATTGAAAAACGGATGTCAAGCTTTCTTAGCCCATGTTATGGATTTGAATAAAGACACGTCAAATTTGAATAATATTCATGTTGTTATTGACTTTCCTGACGTATTTCCCAAAGAACTTCCGGTCTACCCCGTAACGTGAAGTTGAATTCTTTATTGATCTTGAACTCGATACAAAGCCCATTTCTAAAACCCCATATCGAATGGCTCTATTGAACTTCGAGGAGTTAAAGGTCCAACTACTGAGAATTGTTAGACATCGGTTTCATTCTGTCCCCAGTACATCTCCTTGGGGTTCTCCTGTTTTATTTGTAAAGAAGAAAAGACGGGAGTATGCGACTTTGTATTGACTATCGAGAATTGAACCATGTCACCATCAAGAATAGGTATCCTCTACCTCGTATTGATGACTTGTTTGACCGAGCCACAAGGGCACAATTCTTTTCAAAATCAATCTTCGCTTACGGATATCATCAATTTGAAGATTAGAATCGAGGATATTCCAAAGATCGCCTTTAGAACTTGGTACGGGCATTATGAATTCTTAGTCATGTCTTTCGGATCGACTAATGCTCTCCCGCTGACTTTCATGGATATGATGAACCGAGTATTCAAGGAATATTTGGATCGGTTTATTGTTGTCTTTATTGATGACATCCTTATATATTCCAAAAGTCGTGAAGATCATGAGCACCATTTGAAGCTGGTACTCCAAAGGCTTCGTGAAAATAAACTATATGCCAAATTGAAGAAATGCGAGTTCTAGCTTGAGGAAGTAGCATTCCTTGGGCACGTGGTGTCGAAACATGGAGTATCTGTTGATCCGTGAAGATTGAAGCAATACAAAGTTAGAGCAACCGAAAGTCGGATCAAGAAATCGTAGCTTTTGGGCTTATTTGGTTATTATCGGAGATTCATGGAAGGGTTTTCGAGAACGAAAGTGCGATGATATCAAGTATACGTGACAGAGCCAACTTTAATAGAAAAGTTTAAGGTTGCTTTCAAGCCACCGGCCGGAGAAATGATCGCATTATGAAGAAGAAAGTACAAGAAGGAGCTATTCCTAAGCGAGAATTGATGAAGAAGGAATACTTGAGTCCATTCTAGACTTTGTGTTCTAACGACTACGATTTGAAGTACAAGATTATGATGGAGGCACACAATACACCATTTGCAATCCATCCTGGATGTACTAAAATGTATCGTGATCTTCACGTACATTTTGGTGGAACAATATGAAGAGAGAGATTGCAAAGTTTATCCCAATGTGTTTAACTTGTCAACGTGTAAAAAGCGGAGCATCTAAATGCACCAAGGGTCCGTTGCAACCACTTGAGATTCCGAAATGGAAGTGGGAACACATTACCATGGATTTCGTTCTGGGTCTTCCTACTACGGTTTCTCGAGGCATCAATGCTTATTTGGGTTATTTTTTGATAGATTAACCAAGTCCGCTCATTTCTTGCCGATCACGGAGACTTATTCACTTGAACGTCTTGCACTAGTATATACGTGAATGAGATTGTGAGGTTGCATGGCATGCCCAGTATCCATAGTTTTGGATCGTGACCCAAGATTCACTTCAAGATTTTGGGTTAGCTTGCAAAAAGCTATGGCGCGGATTTGATTGATTGGCGTACCATCCTCAAACGGACGGACAATCGAAAAGGACTATTCAAACTCTTGAAGATTTATTAAGACAACGTGTCCTGAGACTTCAAAGGCGGTTGGGATAAGTATTTACCATTGGTGGAATTCTCCTACAACAACAGTTATCGAGCAAGTATAGGTGTAGCTCCATTTGAAGCATTATATGGGCCGAAAGTGTCGCTTCTCTCGACGTTGGGACGAGGTGGGTGAAGCAACACCGTTGGGACCCGAGTTGGTATGTATGACTACTAAAAGATCCAAATGATTCAAAACGATACAAACGGCACAAGATCGACAAAAGAGTTATGCGGATCTTCATCGAAAGGACGTGGAATTTAGTGTAGGGGATCATGTATTATTGTGAGTTGCTCCATGGAAGGGAGTTACAAGATTTGGGAAGAGAAAAGCTCAATCCACGATTTATTGGTCCATTTCAAATTCTTGACCGAAAGTAGGAAATGTAGCCTATAGACTCGCGTTACCTCAAGAGTATGTCTCGTGTTCATAATGTGTTTCACATATCTCTTATTAGAATATGTGAAAGACCCGAACCACGTTATAGAGTTAGAACCCGGACGAGATAGCCAAGACTTAACGTATGAGGTGGTACTGTCAAGATTTTGGATAGGAAGGAGCATGTCTTACGCCAAGAAAGGTCATACCACAAGTTAAAGTTTTGTGGAGGAATCATGCTATATAGAGGAAATGACACAGGGAATTGAAACGGAAATGAAAGCGAGGTATCCTCACCTTTTGAACACACCAGTGCGTCGTCGATTTCGAGGACGAAATTTCATAAGGAGGGAGGTTGTAAGACCCCAACTTATTATTAATGAAATTTAATTTTCTCTATTTATTATTTTAAAATAGTAAGGGTTGATTTGATTAATGTGGATAGTTAGGGGTAAAATACGCAAATACTTCAAAATAAGCAAGTGGTTATAAAATATTCATTGTTGTTTGGGAATATTCGTTTGGTCGTGGAATATTCGTGCTTTGTCGGGAATATTAAATGCAAACAGTAGACCATGTATGGGCCCCATAACTGAAAGCGATTGGATGAAAAAATGATAAATATAAGTGGTTTAAAAATAACTGCGTAGTTATTCTGCTATTAATCTTTGTTAAAATACCCGTTGGTTAAAACACGAAAGCACGGTATTTCACCAATTATTGATTCTTATGTAAGAAGGCACTACTCAATAATGGTTACAATAATTACTTCAAGAGATTTTATTGAGTTAATAATTCTTTGCGTTGATATTTTATATTCTTTGTTGTTTGATAATTGTCATTACACGGTATTTTTCATTATCGAAGCAATAATTCATATTATCTGAATAATATTATTAGATAACATTATTGGCAATGTCTAGAAAGTTACATCTAAGGAGAGGTTTGGTCACCTAATTAATTGCCTTGAAGAAGAAAATTCTTATTGGAAAGCCCCTCTTTCTTGGGAACCTGCACGTCATCGATATTGTGATTCTGTAATATTATTTGTGAATAATTAATTATTGATTCATATGATGAGGAAAATATTGATTTTATGTGTATATAGATGGAGAAAAATTTTAATGTGACAATTGTTGAAAATTGAAATTTTATCTTTTACGATAAAATAATTCATTTAAATATATTATTATATTTTAATAATATAATAATGGTGATATTTTTACAACGAATGTGGGATATATGAGTATCTGAGGAGGAAGAGTATTTTTGTTGCAATAAATGTTAAAAACATGTTAAACATGCTCTGCGGACCCCCATTTATTGATTTGAAATTTGATTATAAATTTGTAAAATCGCCTGGTTTGTGGATTTCAGTCAATTTCTATTTGGAATTTGGAAAAACTTTCTTCTGCAAAGTTGTAGAGAATTGAATTTCCTATAAAAACTCATGAGATTCGAATTTTTTTGATGACAGGGCTATTTATTATGAATTATTGAAGTTCCGAAGCTCTGAAATAATTGATTTTTGGAAGTTTAAAATATTTAAAATTAGAAAAACGTTTTTTTCATTATGGTGTGTTACACATGTGGGTTGAATGAGCTGAATTCAGTTCTTGGAAGGTTGGCGTAGAAATTTTATTATAAATAATAATATTATATTAAATTTTCTACTTTTTGTGTTCAAGCATTTTCCTATAAATAGGTCTTGGGTTAGAATTGAAAATCACACCAGAAACTGAAGTTTTCTCTCTCTATATTATCGAGCGTATTCTTGTGAGTATTTTGAGTATACTTTGAGTATTGTTAGACGGTGCAAGTTCCTTCAAAGACTATACAGATATTCCAAATTAAAGTCTTAATCTTTCGAGGTAAGGATGTTATTTTCTTCTCAAATGATATTATTTCTTCAATATCATTATGCTGAAATATTGGTTGGAACTTTTTATCAAATTTGGAACTTTTTCATGTCGGGGTTACTATTCATGAGTTACTATTCATGAGTTACTATTCACGAGTTACTTATTCAGCGAGTTCTTATTCACGAGTTACTATTCACGAGTACTATTCATGAAGCGTGAAGATGTTTTTTTGGAAATTTCTATCTTTTGGTGTCGGAGTTACTATTCACGTATACGGCACTATTCACGTATCGGACACTATTCACCGAAAAATAAAATTTCTTCTTTTTGTCCAAAATATCTATTCGGATACTAGCTTTGATTGTATCCATGTTTTGATCATTCTTGAATTTTACACCACTATGATTATTTTTGAGGTATTTTTGAACATGGATAAAACAAAAGTCTGAATCCTTAATCCTTGTCATTTTGTTTCACCGGATTCGCTTTTTAAAATATTTTCATCATCCTCGCCTCTTAAATGATGATATTATTGAATATCTTTGGCCTGTAGTCTGCAAGATGAATGATTTCTGAAGAATATCTTTGGTAGTAGTGCAAAGATGAGCAGTGTTTAGATGAACATGACCAATGATGAATATCTTTGGCTGTAGTGTGAGACCGAATTTTATGAAATAAAAGTATTCAATTTTTCTATTTTAGTAAATGGTTAAATTGATAAAAGGTTAAAGTTAAGGGTGATATGTGAAAATTTTTCAAAGTAAACAAGTTGTCATAATAAAATACACAGTCACTATTCACTCTAGTATTATTCACTCTCGGTATTTGGGGCACTTTTTGTGTAGAGTTACTATTCACGAGTTACTTTCATCATGTTACTTATTCACGAGTTACTATTCATGAGTTACTATTCACGAGTTACTATTCACGAGTTACTAGTCACGAGTTCTTATTCACAATTACTATTCAGCTGAGTTCTTATTCACCCTAGAACAAAATATTTTATGAAAATAACGACGGAGGTTTTACTGTTTAAAAGCTGTTGAACTACTTTCGGTAGTAAAAGTATGCTGATGTCTGGCGTTGTTGCGTAGTAGCTTGCACGGTATTGATTATTGATATTTATGTAAGAAGTCGGTAAGTTTGACTCAATTATTGTCGATTATTAATATGAATTATTATAAATGATAATGACGTTTTGTTTTAATTATTATAGTGATAATGACATGTTGGTGGGAGGAACATCGATAATGACGTTTTGTTTTATTAAGTAATAAAATGCGAAACATCTTTTATATAAAATAGAATCTTTATTAAAGTTATTACATAAATAGAATATATTATATTTTATTATGCGTAGTGTTGCATAGTGTTTTTGCATAGTGTTTTGCATAGTATTGCATAGTGTTTGCATAGTAAAATGTTTTTATATAAATAGAATATATTATATTTTATTTAAAAGATTTTTCTTTAAATATAGGCCGTCGATTAAAGTAAATCAATCTGGACCGTTCATGGATTAATTCTTATGCATTCCATTTTCCTATAAATAGAAAGCTCATTCCTTCATTATTTTCTTTACGAATTCATTGAAACTACAGAGAGAAATTATAGAGAGAAGCTATAGAGAAAAAATTATAGAAAGAAGAAGAGTATTCTGCTTTCTTCACTACTTCTATATTCAGTTCTTTTACTGTAAGGGATATTATTTGTTGTACCTGTAAGGTGTTGTTATTCTTTCTTATTCATGAAGAGAACTTCATTATTCCATTCATTATTATTACATTGGAATAACTCGTAAAAAGTGGCATACCCTATACATAACTTTCATATCATGCCAGACACCCTATACTTGGTGAAATCCTTATATTATTCCATTCTTATTTATTCATTGGAATAACTTTTGTATCACGCTTAATCCCCTATACTTGGTGATCTTCTTCATTATTCCATTCTTTATTATTACATTGGAATATCACATGCGTGTGTTGTACAGGACTGGTTCCATTGTTTATTATTCCGCATTTAATATTACAGCCGAATATCACATGCGTGCTTTTCTGGGGACTGGTTCCATTACTTATTATTCAGTATTTACGATTCCGTTGGAACATCACGTCTGCGCTTTCTGTGGGACTGGTTCCGCTTTTATTATTCTCGTTGGAATAACTTTTGTACATGTGGATTACCACATGCATGGTGAATGATCCTTTATATTCATTCCTTATTAAATTATGAAAATAATATGTACAAGTGGATTACTGCATGGCGGTGAAAATACATTTGTAGTTTCATATATTCTTTATTATCTTTGTTGGTTATTGGTTTTACGATTATATGTTTTTGACCTATAGTGAAAAGATGATATGTGGTCGACTATCTTTTTGGCTTACGTGCAAAGATGATTTGTTGTTTGATAGCTTTGACCCGAAGTGCGAAGATGGGCGGTGTATGACATGATCATGACCACTAGTGATACTAACGAATATCCTTGGCGTAGTGCATGGATAATTCAATGATGTGATTGGCGGGATCATGACCATTAGCTAACGATTGAATGTCTTTGGTAGTAGTAGCAATCGACATGCAATTGATTGGTATGAACATGACCATTGGTTTTATAGTTGAATATCTTTGGCCCGTAGTGCGCGATATGACAACCGATTGGTATGATCATTGTTATTACATTTGAATATCTTCACCTTTGGGGTAAGGATATTGAGTAAAAACGTTATTAAGCCTTTTGTGGCGAGAAGGAACCTGTTAATTCACGGTATTATAAATAGGAATTGTGAATTTAACTAACATTTTAGTGGTTCGGTGAAGACAAGTGTTGAAAGTTCTATTTGTCTTAAGTATAACAAAGAAGCTGTTGATGAGTATTACGAGAATAAATATCAACGATGGACTTTTAAATCATAGAAGATAATATATTTTATTCTCTACTTGACTCTTCTAATGGATTGCTTGTTCATTGCAGCTTAAACTTGATATTTGTTATATTGTATCGGTTTAACAACTTTGTTGAAAACTAATGATAATTTATTACGCATTATCTTAGTCATAATATTTCTTCTTGGGCTAGTTGAGCTCACCTTTCTTTCACTTTTTCTCTTCTTGAAATGAGAACATAGCCGGAGACGAGTCGGGGAACGGAGTAATGGTCCAGAGGATAGCATTAGTAGTCCTCACTATTCTGTGAAATAGTGTGATAATAGTTGTAATGAGGACTCCTTTTGAGTTTGTATAATATCTAGTAGACAATATTTGTATTCAAACTCACAATTTATGTCGTATTGTACACGACAGTTTATATTAGTAAGTTGTATTTGAATTTATGTACCATGTAAGTGGCGACCCAAGATGGGTGGCGATACCTAATTTTGGGGCGTCACATGTAGTCTGAGATGAATATTTGATTCGGATGTATATTGATTGATGTTACGAGGATAAAAGATGAGACGATGAACTTTTAAATTCATACATGAAGATAGTAGTTTGCATTCTCTACTTAACTCTTCTAATGAATTATTATTTCATTGCGAATATTGATTTAAAATTTGTTGTCTATTGTATTCTATTAGATTTTTCCTGTTGAAGACTAACGGTAATTTGTTGTATATTATCTTAGTCATAATATTCTTTACCGGGCTAGTTGAGCTCACCCTTTTTCTTTTGTTCCATTTTTCTTCCCGGAGAGGAGAATATAAGCGAGATGCAGTCGGGGTATGGAATGAAGGTTTTAGAAAGAATTGTTTAAGTAGTCCTCACCATTTTTGTAAAATAATGTATCAATAAATGTGATGAGGATTTATTTGAGTATATATATTATACAGAAGATAATATTTGTATTCAAACTCACAGTTTTACTGTTGTAATAATAAAGTTGTAGTTATTTCTGCACCATGTATTGACAACTCAGAATAAATGATGTATACCTATTTTGGGGGCGTCACATTTATAATAACTCAAAATATTTTTAGAGTATTAATTATTACCCTTAAATGATTTTTAAAATATTTAAAATTATTTTTAAACAATTACCATTAATATTTAAATATTAAGGTATTATTCACTAAAATATTAAAAGTCATTTATAATAACTTAAAATATTTTTAAACCACTTATATCCTTTTTAAATGATTTTTAAATTAGTAAAATTATTTTTAATCTATTTATTTAATATAATTATTAAATAGATCTAATATCATTAATATTAAATAATTAATGAAATTTACATTAAATATTGAAAGTTATATTTTATAACTTAAAATATTATTAAATACCTTATTATCATTTAAAATGATTTTAATATAATAAAATCATTTTTAGTTAATTTATTTAATGCATTTATTAAATAAATTAAATATTAATAATATTCAAATAATTACTAATATTTATGAGAAATATGTCAAATTATTAAAAGGTAATTTTTATAACCTAAAATAATTTTTAAAACTGATTTTGTAATTTTTAGAATTTATTTTCTATTTTTAAATGATTTTTAGATTTTAATATAATTAAAATTAATAAGTCTGTCGCTATAGCCTTTAGCGACAAAATCAGTCGCCTTAGGTGTTCTTGAGGCTCAAGAACACTAACAGTCAGTGATGAAGGTGTCATGTTTGACCACCTCTTATTCTCTCTATAAACATGATCTGAGCTAACTAAGACACTGACATTGTAGTATTGTTGTAACACTACAAGATTCAACTATCATCTAAGTCATAACACATTACAACAAAGAGATCAAGCCCATCAAACATACTGTCAGAGCTTCCTGGGTTTTCTAGGTTACCCAGAAAAAACGCAGTCAGCTTCAAGTAGGCAGTTTGAGGCTTAATTTTCTTCTAGTTCTGTTAATTGTTAAAACGTTCTAATGGGTCAGGGTTGTAGTGCTCATGTCAAAGTACACATATCATTCATCAGGTTAGTCAAACAAAATCAGATTCATAAGATATTACACGGTCAAACCTTGTCAGAGACAACGTTCATCGATTTTTACGGGTTACCCAAAAACTAAGTTAAGTCTTCGTCCACTCACTGGTTTGACCAACCACCCCTCTCAGCAAAGTGATGATTTGAGTGATATAAAGTCATGGTTATAGAGTCAATACTACAGGCTACAAACTGGTTACACTAACATCAAAAAAAAGCTTAAAATATGACAGATCAATGCTCTTAAACATCTTGTCAGATGGTGCATAAGACTTTCTGGGTTACCCAGAATTAGTCCGGTCATGCTCGGTCAACGGGTTTTGACCGATTATAACTTCAAATCTACAACATATCTGACTCCAAATCAAGTTCTATATCGAAGCTAGCATAACATACTACAAGATCAAACACTTAAACAACAACGAAACATAACAGGTTGAGATTTACAGGGTCTGACATTCGGTTGTCAAACTCAATTTAAAGAATTTCCAAAATTTTTAAAACACCAATTTTGAGCATTTAAATGTTATAGATTCACTAAATACCAACCCAGATCATGGATTAACACAACATATAACATGTTTAAACACAAAAACAACAAATCCATCATAACATACTAGATCAAATCTTATTGGCTTAGGGTTTACCTTTGAGCTTTAATTTTTAATTCTGACATTCTGATCTGTTAGTGGAAATTGTGGGGCTTGCTTATGGGACTGAAATGCTCAAACAATTTGTGGGTTAGAGAGAGAGAAGCTTGGTGGTGTGTTTGTGAACAATTGAGACAAAATTATGAACTTTCCTCTCTCTCAATCTATATATAATTTGATACAAGGATGGCTGATCATGAGGGTAGGTTTTGGCTGATTAAAGGCTAGTACTAGACCACATGGCTAGCTAAAGTTGGTCACCAACTAAAGTTATGGCAAATTTTACAAGTTATCTATTAAATAATGCAAGAAGGGCAATTTGGTCATTTGGTTTTTACTTTTAGTGGCAAGGTTGACAATTCATTCTAACCTTTAGGGTTTGACCCTTAGGGTTTAACCCTAAGATTTCCTAAGCTCTAAATCTAGAATTGTGTTTTAAGGGCAAAAATGGAAATCTTAGTTTCTAAGAATGTTGATTAGGGTTCCCTAATTACACTAGGTCTCCTAATCACCTAGGATTTATAAATTAGCCTTTATAATGTACTAACTACCAAAAGCTTGCTAAATGAATAATTGGGGTTTATAACTTAGCAATTAGGGTTCTAATCTAGTAATTAGGGTTTCTAAATATTAATTAGGGTTTACCTAATTAATATTAATCATAATAATAGTCATTAATTACGTAACACATAACTTAACAAACATTACAGTCATATTTGACTCTGTACTATAGTTTATCAGTAATGCTAGGATTTTGTGTGACGCCCCCAAAATAGGTATACAACACCCATTTTGAGTCACCAAATACATGGTACAGAAACAACTACAACTTTATTAATACAATTGTCGTGCAAAATACGACAACACATAAACTATGAGTTTAAAAACAAATATTGTCTTCTAGACAATATCAACACTCGAATAAGTCCTCATTACAATTATTGATACACTATTTTACAAAATAGTGAGGACTACTAAAATGACATTCTAGAACCTTCATTCCACACCCCGACTAGTACTCGCTACATTCTTGCCTCCTGAGAATAAAAATGGAACAAAAAGGAAAAGGGTGAGCTCAACTAGCCTAGTAAAGAATATTATGACTAAGATAATATATAACAAATTATCATTAGTCCTCAACAGGGAAAAATCTGATAGAATATAATAGACAACAAGTTTCAGATCAATATTCGCAGAGGAAATAATAATTCATAGAAGAGTTACGTAGAGAATGAAATATACTATTATCTATGAATTTAATAGTCCATCATCAATATTTTATCTCTGTAACATCAATCAATAAATATCTTGAATCAAATATTCATATTTGCACTACAGGCCAAAGATATTCAACAGTTGGTCATGTTCATCTCAACACATGTACATCTTTGCACTACGGACCAAAGATATTCATAAGAAATTCAACCATATTTGCACTACAGGCCAAAGATATTTAGTAATATCATCATTTAGGACTGAGGATTATGAAAAATATTTTAAACAAATAGAATCCAGTGAAACAAAAGAACAAATATTAAGGATTAGTACTTTAAACAGTCCAAGTTCAAAAATACTTCGTAAATAACCATAGTGAAGTAAAATTCAAGAATGATCAAAACATAGATACAATCAAAGCTAGTATCCATAATAGATATTTTGGACAAAAAATGAAAATTTAATTTTTCTATGAATAGTGCCGTATTCGTGAATAGTGTCGTAAACGTAAATAGTGTCGTATACGTGAATAGTAACCCCGACACTAAAAGACAAGAATTTCACAAGAAAAATCTTACCAATATTTCGGCATAATTGTGACGCCCCCAAAATATGTTTACATCACCCATTTTGAGTTGTCAATACATGGTACGGAAACAACTACAACTTTATTATTACAACAGTAAAACTGTGAGTTTGAATACAAATATTATCTTCTGACAATATCTATACTCAAATAAAATCCTCATCACATTTA
Source organism: Panax quinquefolius (assembly GCA_020205615.1). Lineage (NCBI taxonomy): Eukaryota > Viridiplantae > Streptophyta > Magnoliopsida > Apiales > Araliaceae > Panax > Panax quinquefolius. Next base: position 3,938,555 of record CM035161.1, read on the forward strand.
TTGATACATTATTTTACAAAATGGTGAGGACTACTAAACAACTCTCTCTAGAACCTTCATTCCATACTCCAGGCTAACTTTCATATATTCTCGCCTCCACGAGAAGAAAAATGGAACAAAAAGGAAAAGGGTGCGCTCAACTAGCCCGATAAAGAATATTATGACTAAGATAATATACAACAAATTATCATTAGTCTTCAACGAGGAAAAAAATCTAATAGAATACAATAGACAACAAGTTTTAAATCAATATTACTTGAAATAATAATTCATTAGAAGAGTTAAGTAGAGAATGCAACTACTATCTTATGTGTATGAATTTAAAAGTTCATCGTCTATCTTTTATCCCTGTAACATCAATCGATATACATCCGAATCAAATATTCATCTTTTTTTCTGAGGCGAAAGATATTCATCGATTAATTAATGTTCATCTAAACACACATTCATCTTTGCACTACGGCCAAAGATATTCTTCAGAAATCATCCATCTTTTGCACTACGAAGCCCAAGATATTCCATAATATCATCATTTAAGGCCAAGATGATGAAAAATATTTTTAAAAAAGCGAATCCAATGAAACAAAATGACAAGGATTAAGGATTAAGGATTAGTACTTTGTTTTATCCACGTCCAAAATACCTCAAAAATAATCACGGTGGTGTAAAATTCAAGAATGATCAAAACATGGATACAATAAAGCTAGTATCCGAATACATATTTTGAGACGAAAAGAAAATTTTTCATTTTTCGATGAATAGTATCGATGATAAGTGAATAGTGTCGTATATCGTGAATAGTCTTGAGTATCGTGAATAGTAACTCAGACACCAAAAGTTCCAAATTTGATAAAAACTTCAGATCAATATTTCAACATAATGATATTGAAAAAATAATATCATTCTGAAAAAAAATAATATCCACTTACCTCGAAAGATTAGTACTTCAATTGGAATCTAGGGTATATAGTCTTTGAAGGAACTTGCACCGCCTAACAATACTCAAAGTATACTCAAAATACTCACAAGAATATGTTCGATAATATAGAGAGAAAACTTGAGTTTACGGTGTGATTTTCAATTCTAACCTAAGCACCCTATTTATAGGAAAATGCTTAGAACACCAAAGCGAAAAATTTAATAAAATATTAATATATATTATAAATTTCCTTAGCCCATCTTTGAAGATTTGATTTTAGCAATTAATATCACATGTTAGCCCACTTAAATGCAAAAAAAACGTTTTTCTTTAAAATAATAATTAAAACTTCCAAAAATCAATTATTTCGGAGCTTCGGAACTTCAATAATTCACAATAACTAGCCCTTTTATCAGAAAATTCGAATCTTGCTACTTTTTATAGGAAATTCAATTCTCTAAAACTTTGCGAGAAGAAAGTTTTCCAAATTCCAAACAAAATTGGCCAAAAATCCACAAACGAAGCGATTTTACATTTATAATCAAATTTCGATCGATAAATGGGGTCCACCGACATGTTTAACATGTTTTAAACATTTATTGCAACAAAATATTCTTCCTCCTCGTATACTCATATATCCCACATTCGTTGTAAAAATATCACCATTATTATATATTTAAAATATAATAATACATTTAAATGAATTATTTTATCGAGAAAAAGATAAAATTTCAATTTTCAACAATTGTCACATTAAAAATTTTCTCCATCTATATCTACATAAAATCAATATTTTCTCTTATCATATGAATCAATAATTAATTATTCACAAATAATATTACGAGAATCCTGATATTGACAACCAAGCGGTTCTAGGAAAGGGGCTTTCAATAAAATTTCTCACTTCTTGGCGGCGTAATTAGGTGACCAAACCTCTCCTTGAATGAGAACTTTCTAGACATTGCCAATAATGTTATCTAATAATATTACTCGGATAATATGAATTATTGCTTCGATAATGAAAAATCTTGTGTAATGACAATTATTGAAACAACGACAATATAAATATCAACGCGACAATTATTAAATCAATAAAATCTTTGAGCGATAATTCTGTAACCATTATTGAGTAGTGCTTTCTTACGTAAGAATCAATAATTGGTGCAATCTGAAGTATCTTCTTGTGTTTTAACCAAGGAGTATTTTAACGATATTACTTGATAACAACTACTGTAGTTATTTTTAAACAACTTATATTTGTCGTTTTCTTCATCCAATCGCTTTCCGTTATAGGGGCCCACACATGGTCTGCTACAGGTAAATGCGAATATTCCCAAACGATCTGAATATTCCGACAAAACGAATATTCCCAAATGACAATGAATATTTTATAACCACTTCCTTTATTTTGAAATATTTGCGTATTTTACCCTAACTATCCACATTAATCAAATCAACCCTTACTATTTCAAAATAATAAATAGAAAATTAAATTTCATTAATAATAAGTTGAGGGTCTTACTGACCTCCCTCCTTATGAAATTTCGTCCTCAAAATTAATGTGCGTACTGGTGTTTGAAAAGGTGAGGATACCTCGCTTTCATTTAGTTTCCAATTCCTGTGTCATTTCCTCTATAGCATGATTCTTCCACAAAACTTTAACTTGTGGTATGACCTTTCTTGGCGTGGGACATGCTCCTTCCTATCCAAGATCTTGACAGTACCTCCTCATACGTTAAGTCTTGGCTATCTCATCCGGTTCTAACTCTATAACGTGATTCGGGTCTTTCACATATTTACGAAGTACAGATATGTGAAACACATTATGAACACGATACATACTCGGAGGTAACGCGAGTCTATAGGCTACATTTCCTACTCGGTCAAGAATTTGAAATGGACCAATAAATCGTGGATTGAGCTTTCCTCTTTCCCAAATCTTGTAACTCCCTTCAATGGAGCAACTCATGACAACAACACATGATCCCCTATACTAAATTCCACGTCCTTTCGATGAAGATCCGCATAACTTTTTTGTTGATCTTGTGCCGTTTGTATACGTTGTCGAATCATTTGGATCTTTTCGGTAGTCATACGTACTAACTCGGGTCCCAACAATGTTGCTTCACCCACCTCATCCCAACATATTGGAGAGCGACACTTTCGTCCATATAATGCTTCAAATGGAGCCACACCTATACTTGCCTGATAACTATTGTTGTAGGAGAATTCCACCAATGGTAAATACTTATCCCAACTACCCTTGAAGTCTAGGACCACGAGTCTTAATAGATCTTCAAGAGTTTGAATAGTTCTCTCTCGATTGTCCGTCCGGTTTGGGGGATGGTATGCGAACTAAATCGTAAATCCGTGCCCATAGCTTTTTGCAAGCTAACCCAAAATCTTGAAGTGAATCTTGGGTCACGATCGAAACTATGGATACGGGCATGCCATGCAACCTCACAATTTCATTCACGTACATACTAGCAAGGCGTTCAAGGAATAAGTCTCCCGTATCGGCAAGAAAATGAGCCGACTTGGTTAATCTATCAACAATAACCCAAATAGCATTGATGCCTTGAGAAACCGTAGGAAGACCAGTAACGAAATCTATGGTAATATGTTCCCACTTCCATTTCGAGAATCTCATGGTTGCAACGGACCCTTAGGTACTAGATGCTCGCCTTTACACGTTGACAAGTTAAACACATCGAGATAAACTTTGCAATCTCTCTCTTCGTATTGTTCCACCAAAATGTATGTCGAAGATCATGATACATTTTGGTACTTCGAGATGGATTGCAAATGGTGTATTGTGTGCCTCCATCATAATCTTGTACTTCAAATCGTCGTTAGGAAAACAAAAGTCTAGAGTGGACTCAAGTATTCCTTCTTCATCAATTCTCGCTTAGGAATAGCTCCTTCTTGTACTTTCTTCTTCATACGCATCAACTCCGGATTGGTGGCTTGAAAGCAACCTTAACTTTTTCTATTAAAGTTGGCTCTGTCGTACGTATACTTGACATCATCGCACTCGTTCCGCATGATATGATCTTCTACTCAACGCGTCGGCTACCACGTTAAACTTTTCCGGGATGGTATTGAATAGTATGGTCGTAGTAGTCTTTCAATAGCTCGAGCCAACGTCGATGCCTCGTGTTGAGTTCTTTTTGAGTGAAGAAATATTTAAGGCTTTTATGGTGCGAATATATCTCCACTTTCTCCCCATATAGATAGTGCCTCCATATCTTTAAGCGAAAATGATAACTTGACTCTAGATCATGAGTAGGATAATTCCTCTCATACTCTTTAAGTTGTCGCGAGGCATAGGCTATGACTTTCCCACGTTGCATGAGAACACATCCTAACCCTTTGCACGAAGCATCGTTGTAGATAACAAATCCATCCGAACCGGATGGTATTGTTAGAAACAGTGCGAAATAAGTCTCCTCTTAAGCTCTTGAAACTCTTCTTACGCATTCTTCGCTCCAAACGAATTTTATATCTTTCCGAGTCAAATTTGAGTTAATGGAGTAGCGATTAGAAAATCCTTCCACGAATCTTCGATAATAACCAAATAAGCCCAAAAACTACTTACTTGATGTCGACTTGGTTTGCTCCCAACTTTTATTGCTTCAATCTTGGCGGGTCCACGGATACTCCATGTTTTGACACCACGTGCCCAAGAAATGCTACTTCCTCGAAGCCGAACTCGCATTTCTTCAATTTGGCATATAGTTTGTTTTCACGAAGCCTTTGGAGTACTAGCTTCAAATGGTGCTCATGATCTTCACGACTTTTGGAATATATGAGGATGTCATCAATAAAGACAACAACAAAGCCGATCCAAATATTCCTTGAATACTCGGTTTATCATATCCATAAAAAGCGCGGGAGCATTAGTTAGTCCGAAGAGACATGACTAAGAATACATAATGCCCATCCAGGAGTTCGAAGGCGGTCTTTGGAATATCCTCGATTCTAATCTTGGTGATGATATCCGAGCGAAGATCGATTTTTGAAAAGAATTGTGCCTCTGCTGAATCGGGTCAAACAAGTCATCAATACGAGGTAGAGGATACCTATTCTTGATGGTGACATGGTTCAATTCCCGATAGTCAATACAAAAGTCGCATACTCCCGTCTTTCTTCTTTACGAATAAAAACAGGAGCACCCCGAGGAGATGTCTTAGGGCCGAATGAAACCGATGTCCAACAATTCACCGTAGTTGGACCTTTAACTCCTGAAGTTCAATAGGAGCCATTCGATATGGGGTTTTAGAAATGGGCTTTGTACCGGGCTCAAGATCAATAAAGAATTCAACTTCACGTTACGGGGTAGGCCAAGGAAGTTCTTGAAAATCGTTAGGAAAGTCAATAACAACGGAATATTATTCAAATTTGGCGTGTCTTTATTCAAATCCATAACATGGGCTAAGAAAGCTTGACATCCGTTTTTCAATAAGCGAATAGCTTTATGATTAGATATGACGGTGATTGATTTTAATGGTTTAGTTGCTTGAATTAAATGAACGGGTTGGTTAGGAATATGAAAACTAACAACCTTACGAAAACAATCAATTTTGGCATGATGAGTAGTTAACCAATCAATCCCTAAAATCACATCAAAAGCAAGTATTTTTAAAGAGATAAGGTCAACAGTAAGGTGATGGTGCCAACTTGAATCAAACAAGATTTATAAGCGATGGATGTGATGAAAGTTTCTCTAACGGAGTTTCCACGAGATAGGTCAAAGTCTAATTTCTTGAGTCAAGTTTAAGCGTTGAGCACGCAGCGGGAGAGATAAATGAATGGGTAGCACCGGTATCAAGTAAGGTATAAACTTTGCAAGAATTTATAAATAGCTTACCCGTGATCACCTCGTTTGGGTTCCTCGCATTATGACCAATCCAAAAAATGCTCTTCCGAGAACCGCTGACTTTGACTTTTTCGGGACGATCTTTTGAGTCACCGTCCCCATTGAACTAGGTTTTGCTACTGCATATACATCTCGAAGCGATATGTCCTTCCTTTCCAAAATTATAGCATACGATAGGTGGTCGTTTCTCCTCCCTTTGTAGCATATGGCCAGGTGGTGATTTCTCCTCCTTAGAACCGATTCTTTGCTAAGCCTTTATCGTCTTCACATAGTCGTTGTTAAATCTCCTCTTTTAAAATATCCTCTGACTCGCTTCTTCTATTTTCATGGCCATGATTACCACCAGAGTGGTTACCATTTTTGTCCATCTGTTTCTTTCTCCATTTGGTTATCATTATTACATTGATCGCTATCTCCTGAGTACGATCCTCGTTATGGTCCCTCGGTTGAACATACTCGTTATCTCGCTCTAACAATTGAGCCTCATTAACAACATCTCTGAATAGAGAGAAAATTTATGAGAAATGAGATATTATCGTATCTTGGGTTTCAAACCCTCGAAAACATCCAGCGTCATCGTTCCTCATTCTCCACCAAATGAGGTCTGAAACACGGATAACTCGCAAACTTTGCCTCGTCTTTGAGACACCAATAGTCATGTTATTTTGTTCTAATCGATGAACTCCACTTCCTTCATATAGCCGAACACTTTCGGAAAGTATTTGTCATTAAATAATTCTGAAATGTCTCCCAAGACATCTTTGAGTGCTTGGTGGATGGAGTACGCTTCACGAGACTCCCACCAATGATATGCCTTTCGCCACGGAACATAAAGGTGGCGAATGGAACCTTCTGTTCCTCCGCATCCCAAGACATCGAATATCTTGGAAATTTGCTTGACCTATGTTTCCGCAATGATCGGATCCGCTTTCCCTTAAATTACGGTGGTCCTAACTCTTTGAAGCGCTTGGTTGTGACAACTCGTGAATTGCTATCATTTCCTCCTGTATTTTGAACACGAGTCTCTCTCATCCGATTTTGCATGAATCGCAAAAAGCTTCTAAACATCCCTCGTTCATCATCTGCTTTCATTGGTGTTGTTCACACGGAGGAACATTGCCCGATCTGTTGCACGTTCTCCTCGTTGGTGAGTCTGAGCGTCTCCACGGTCTCATTTCCATTGTTAATATTCTCGATCGACATTCTCAAATCTCGTCATAAAACAAAGGTTAATTAAGGAAATCAATATATCACATAATATCCTTATATCTTGACCAACTAACAAATAAGCTTAGGTAGGACACACTAGCGAAGGATTTACTCGTCTCTCCCTCCTAGTTCTATTCCCGATCTCCGCCAGATATCATATCCCTAAGCTCTGATACCAATCATGAAGCCCCCCAAAATAGGTTTACATCACCCATTTTGAGTTGTCAATACATGGTACGGAAACAACTACAACTTTATTATTACAACAATAAAGCGTGAGTTTGAATACAAATATTATCTTCTAGACATATCTATACTCAAATAAATCCTCATCACATTTATTGATACATTATTTTATAAAAATGGTGAGGACTACTAAACAACTCTCTCTAGAACCTTCATTCCATACCCAGGCTGCATACTCACTATATTCTCGCCTCGAGAAGAAAAATGGAACAAAAAGGAAAAGGGTGAGCTCAACTAGCCCGATAAAAGAATATTATGACTATGATAATATACAACAAATTATCATTAGTCTTCAACGAGGAAAAAAAATCTAATAGAATATAATAGACAACAAGTTTTAAATCAATATTCGCAGCAGAAATAATAATTCATTAGAAGAGTTAAGTAGAGAATGCAACTACTATCTTCTATGTATGAATTTTAAAGTTCATCGTCTATCTTTTATCCCTGTAACATCAGTCAATATACATCTGGAATCAAATATTCATCTTTGCACTACTGGCCGAAGATATTCATCATTGATTAGTCATGTTCATCTAAACACATGTTCATCTTTGCACTTTCTGGGCCAAAGATATTCTTCGAAAATCATTCATCTTTGCACTGACGAGCCAAAGATATTCCATAATATCATCATTTAAGGCGAAGATGATGAAAAATATTTTTAAAGAAAGCGAATCCGGTGAAACAAAATGACAAGGATTAAGGATTAAGGATTAGTACTTTGTTTAATCCACGTCCAAAAATACCTCAAAAATAATCACAGTGGTGTAAAATTCAAGAATGATCAAAACATGGATACAATCAAAGCTAGTATCCGAATAGATATTTTTTTAGACGAAAAGAAAATTTTTCATTTTTCGATGAATAGTCTTGCAGTATTAAATGAATAGTGTCGATATATCGTGAATAGTCTTAGTATCGTGAATAAGAACTCAGACACCAAAAGTTCCAAATTTGATAAAACTTGGATCAATATTTCAACATAATGATATTGAAAAATAATATCATTACGAAAAAAATAATATCCCTTACCTCGAAAGATTAAGACTTCTAGGCGGAATATCTAGGGTATAGTCTTTGAAGGAACTTACTGCACCTCTAACAATACTCAAAGTATACTCAAAATACTCACAAGAATACGCCGATAATATAGAGAGAAAACTTGAGTTACGGTGTGATTTTCAATTCTAACCTAAGCACCCTATTTATAGGAAAATGCTTAGAACACCAAAAGCGAAAATTTAATAAAATATTAATATATATTATAAATTTCCTTAGCCCATCTTTGAAGATCTGATTTCAGCAATTAATATCACATGTTAGCCCACTTAAATGCAAAAAAAAACGTTTTTCTTTAAAATAATAATTAAAACTTCCAAAAATCTATTATTTCGGAGCTTCGGAACTTCAATAATTCACAATAACTAGCCCTTTTATCAGAAAATTCGAATCTTGCTACTTTTTATAGGAAATTCAATTCTCTAAAACTTTGCAGAAGAAAGTTTTTCCAAATTCCAAACAAAAATTGACCGAAATCCACAAACCAGGCGATTTTACAAAGTATAATCAAATTTCGATCGATAAATGGGGTCCACCGACATGTTTAACATGTTTTAAACATTTATTGCAACAAAAATACTCTTCCTCCTCGTATACTCATATATCCCACATTCGTTGAAAAATATCACCATTATTATATATTTAAAATATAATAATACATTTAAATGAATTATTTTATCGGAAAAAATAAAATTTCAATTTTCAACAATTGTCACATTAAAATTTTCTCCATCTATATCCACATAAAATCAATATTTTCTTATCATATGAATCAATAATTAATTATTCACAAATAATATTACAAAATCACAATATTGACAACCGATAGGTTCAGGAAAGAGGGGCTTTACAACAAGAATTTCTCTTTCTTGGCGCAATTAGGTGACCAAACCTCTCCTTAGACGAACTTTCTAGACATTGCCAATAATGTTATCTAATAATATTATTCGGATAATATGAATTATTGCTTCGATAATAAAAAATCTTGTGTAATGACAATTATTGAAACAATGACAATATAAAATATCAACGCAACAATTATTAAATCAATAAAATCTTTGAGCGATAATTCTTGTAACCATTATTGAGTAGTGCTTTCTTACGTAAGAATCAATAATTGGTGCGATACTGGTAATGCTTCTTGTGTTTTAACCACCAAGTAGTATTTTAACAATTAATACTTGATAACAACTACTGTAGTTATTTTTAAACAACTTATATTTGTCATTTTCTTCATCCAATCGCTTTTTCCGTTATGGGGCCCACATGGGCACTACCGTCGCATTTAATATTCCCAAAAAGATCTAATATTCCACGACCAAACGAATATTCCCAAAACAACGATGAATATTTTATAACCACTTGCTTATTTTGAAATATTTATGTATTTTACCCTAACTATCCACATTAATCAAATCAACCCTTACTATTTCAAAATAATAAATAGAGAAAATTAAATTTTATTAATAATAAGTTGGGGTCTTACAATAATGATATTAGAAGAAATAATATCATTTATAAAAAAAAAATAACATCCCTTATCTCGAAAAAGACAGTACTTCTAACTTGAATACTAGATATAGTGCTGAAGGGCACTTGCACCGTATAACAGCACTCAAAGTATCAAAATACTCACAAGAATACGCTCTATAATATAGAGAGAGAAGATTTCAGTTTCTGGTGTGATTTTCAATTCTAACCTAAGCACCCTATTTATAGGAAATTGCTTAGAACACCAAAGCAGAAAATTTAATAAAATATAAATATAATTATATAAATTTCCTACGCACACCAAGAAAACTAAATTCAACATGTTTACCACTCATGTGGGGCCCACCCAAGTGTAAAAAACATTTTTCTTTTAAAAAAAATTAAAACTTTTAAAAAATAATTATTCTGGAACTTCAGAACTTTAATAATTCATAATAAATAGCTCTTTTATTAGAAAAATTCAAATCTTATGTCCATTCTATAGGAAATTTAATTCTCTAATACTTTGCAGAAGAAAGTTTTTCCAAATTCCAAACAGAAATTGACCGAAATCCACATACGGACTATTTTGCAGGTTATAATCAAATTTCAGTCAAGAAATGGGGTCCACCGACATGTTTAACATGTTTTTAACATTTATTGTAACATAAATACTCTTCCTCCTCATTTATTCATATATCCTATGTGACGCCCCCAAAATTAGGTATACATCACCCATCTTGGGTAGTCGACATACGTAGTGTAATTTAAATACTGACTTCTTAATATAATTGTAGGTAATACAATACGACATAAAACCGTGAGTTTGAATACAAATATTGTCTACTAGATATTATACAAACTCAAAAGGAGTCCTCATTACAATTATTATCACACTATTTCACGTAATAGTGAGGACTACTAATCTTATGCTCGGACCATTACTCCGCTTCCCCGACTAGTCTCAAATATGTTCTCATTTCACGAAGAGAATAAAAGGAAAGAAAAGGGTGAGCTCAACTAGCCCAAATAAGAAATATTATGACTAAGATAATGCGTAATAAATTATCAATAGCCTTCAACATTGTTAAACCGATAAAATATAATAAACATCAAGTTTAATGCGGTGATTAACAAAGCGAAACCATTAAAAGAGTCAAGTAGAAAATAAAATCTACTATCTTTTTATGATTTAAAAGGTTTTTCATCAACTTTGTTATAGCCGAGACTCACTTTAATAAATAAACCACATCATCGAATCACCCCCGCACTACTGACCAAGGATATTCTTTAGTATCACGACCACAATTATTCCCGCACTACGGGCGAAATAATAGTTGTGTATTCATTAATGGTCATGATCATGCCAACAATCGTCCATCAATGCACTACTACCAATCGAGGACTTTTTACCACATCATTTGTAACATTACGGTAATGATTACACCGAACAATCCCCTCGTCATAATCATACCAAGTCCATCCATATTCTACATGCCAGATGACTTTAAAAAAATATAAACATGAGGATGATGACAATGATATAAGAATTCAATAAAACAAGTTCAAGAATTAAGTTATTCAGAACTAATAACATCCAAACTCACAACATGATCTTCGCTTTGTAGAGTAAAATTCAAGAATGATCGGAAGAATATTTCCATGAAAAGATCTTCGATGAAACGCAAAAATATCAAGGATATTCTACTAATTTCATAGAGTATAGAAGTCAAAGTTTTAACCAACCGGGTATAATAAAGAATGGAATAACAAAAGAAATCACCATGCATGCGGTATTTAGATGATGAAGTTATTCCAATGTAATAATAATAACGGAACCGAGTAAGGGTGTGAAATTCACAATCACGTGGATGTTCCAACAGAATAATAAAGATGGAACCAGATCCGATGTAAAACACACGAGATAGGATATTCCAATGAATGATAAAGAGCGGAACCAGTCCTGTAAAACACATGCATGTGGATGTTCCAACAGAATAATAAAGATTTTAACCAGTCCCAGTGTAAAACACATGACATGTGATGTTCCAACAGTAATAATAATAAAGATTTTAATCCAGTCCTGTAAAACACATGCATGTGATGTTCCAATGTAATAATAGAAGAATGGAATAAAAAGAAGAAGATCACCAAGTATAGGGGATTCACAGATACAAAGTTATTCCAATGAATAAATAAGAATGGAATAACAAAAGTTCTCTTCATGAATACAAAAGAATAACACCCCTTACGGGTACAACAAATAATATTCCCTATCTTAGAAGAACTGAATATTGGCAAAGTGAAGTAGCAGAATACTTTTCTTCTTTCTCTATATAGTTTCTCTCTCTGAGTTTCAAAGTGAATTCGTAAGAAAAATAATGAAGGAATGAGCTTATTTATAGGAAAATAGAATGCATAGTAATTAATCCATGAACGGTCCAGATTGATTTACTTTAATCTGACGGTCCATATTTAAAGCAAAATCTTTTAAATAAAATATAATATATTCTATTTATATAAAAACATTTTACTATGCAAACACTATGCAACACTATGCAACACGAGACATATTTGGCAGTAAAAGCGAGTCTATAGGCCATACGCCCTACTCGATCGAGGATTAAAATGGACCGATGAATCGAGGATTAAGTTTTCCTCTCTTTCCAAATCTTGTAACTCCTTTCCATGGAAGCAACTCTTAACAACACATGATCTCCTATATCGAATTCCACGTCCTTTCGATGAAGATCAAGATAACTCTTTGTCAATTTTGTGAGGTTTTATATCGTTGTCGGATCGTTTGAATCTTTTCCGTAGTCATACGTACCAACTCCGGTCCCAACAACGTTGCTTCACCCACCTCATCCCAAAGATATCTTTGAAGCGACACTTTCTTCCATACAACGCTTGAATGGAGCCATGCCAATACTTGCTTGATAACTGTTGTTGTAGGAAAACTCCACCAATGGTAAGAACTTGTCCCAACTTCCCTTGAAATCAAGGACACAGAGTCTTAATAGATCTTCAAGAGTTTGAATAGTCCTCTCCGACTGTCCGTCTGTCTGAGGATGATATGCCGAGCTAAAATCGTAAGTTTGTGCCCATAGCTTTTTGCAAACTAACCCAAAATCGTGAAGTGAATCTTGGGTCTCGATCAGAAACTATGGATACTGGCATACCATGCAGTCTTACAATCTCGTTTATGTACATACGAGCAAGACGTTCAAGTGTATAAGTTTCTCGTATCGGTAAGAAATGAGCAGACTTGGTCAATCTATCAACAATGACCCAAATCGCATCAATGCCTTGAGAAACCTTAGGAAGACCGTGAATTGAAATCCATGGTAATGTGCTCCCACTTCCATTCTGGAATTTCAAGTGGTTGCAATGGACCTTTTGGTACTTGATGCTCCGCTTTAACTCGTTGACAAGTTAGACACCTTGAGATAAACAGTACTATCTCTCTCTTCATATTGCTCCACCAAAATGTATGATTTAATATCATGATACATTTTGTACTCCCGAGATGGATTGCAAATGGTGTGTTGTGCGCCTCCATCATGATATTATACTTTAAATCGTGGTCGTTAGGAACACAAAGTCCGGAGTTGACTCAAGTATTCCTTCTTCATCGATTCTTGCTTCCGGCGATAGCACCTTCTTGACTTTCTTCCTCATACGCATCGAACTCCAAGTCCGTAGCTTGAAAGCGACTTTAACTTTATCGATTAAAGTCGGTTCTACTCGTATATTCGCTATCATCACACGCGTCCCTGAGTCTTTAACTCTATCTCCATCCTTTGCAAGTCACACAAAATGGGCCTCATACGACAATAACGCACTCGTGCTTGCATATGATCTTCTACTCAATCGCCGCCTACCACGTTCGCTTTTCGAGGATGGTATTGGATGGAATGATCATAATCTTTCAATAGTTCAAGCCAACGTCGTTGTCGCATGTTGAGTTCCTTTTGAGTGAAGAAATATTTGAGGCTTTTATGATCCGTAAAGATTTCCACTTTCTCCCCATACAAGTAATGCCTCCAAATTTTAAGTGCAAAGACAATACCGCTAACTCCGGATCATGAGTAGGATAATTCCTCTCATATTCTTTGAGTTGTCGCGAGGCATAAACTATAACTTTTCCATGTTGCATGAGAACACATCCCAACCCTTTGCTCAAGCATCACTCAGAGATGACAAATCCTCCGAGCTAGCCGTATTGTATTAACAGCAGTCTTTGAAATAAGTCTCCTCTTGAGTTCTTGAAAACTCTTCTCACATTCTTCGCCTCCAACATAATTTTGTATCTTTTGAGTCACCGAGTCGATGGAGTAGCGATTCGAGAAAATCCTTCCACGAATCTCCGATAATAACCAAATTTAAACCGAGAAAGCTACGTGCACTTGATCCATCGATTTAGGTTGTTCCCGACTTTGAATAGCTTCATCTTTCTTTGGTCAACAGATATTCCATGACTTGATACCACGTGCCCAAGGAATGCTACTTCTTCTTGACGAACTCGCATTTCTTCAACTTGGCATAAAGCTTATATTCACTAAGCTTTTGGAGTGTCGACCTCAAGTGTTGCTTTCATGATCTTCACGGCTTTTGGAATAAATAAGGATGTCATCAATAAAGACGACCACAAAGTGATCTAAATATTCCTTGAATACTCGGTTCATCATATCCATGAAGGCGTGGAGCATTAGTCAATCCAAAGGACATGACTAGGAATTCATAATGCCCGCATCTGGGAGTTACGGCCCGCTTTTTGAATGTCGTGGTTCTAATCTTCAATTGGTGATATCCTAACGAAGATCAATCTTTGAAAAGAATTTGGCTCCTTTACAACCGGGTCAAACAGTCATCAATACGTGCCAATGGATACCTATTTTTGATGGTGACATGATTCAACTCCCGATAATCAATACAAAAGTCGCATACTCCCATCTTTCTTCTTCACGAATAGAACAGGAGCACCCCAAGGAGAAGTACTAGACGCGAATAAAGCCAATGTCTAACAATTCCTGCAGTTGGGTCTTTAACTCCTCAAGTTCAATAGAGCCATTCGATATGGGGCTTTGGAAATAGGTTTTGTCTGGGTTCAAGGTCGATACAAAATTCAATCACGCTCTAGGGGTAGGCCGAAGTTCTTGAGGAATACGTCGGAAATTTATTAACAATAGAAATATCGTTCAAAACGGCGTATTTTGTTTAAATCGTGACATGAGCTAAGAAAGCTTGACATCCGCTTTTCAATAAACGAATAGCTTTATGGCTTGAGATGACCGTGATTGATTTTAATGGTTTGGTCGTTTGAATTCGCATAATAGGTTGATTAGGAATATGAAAGCTATGAACCTTACGAAAACAATCAATTTTTGCATGATAAGTAGTTAACGATCAATCCACAGAATCACGTCAAATGCAAGTATTTTAATGAAATAAGATCGACGAGTAATGTGAGGGTACCGATTTGAACCAAACAAGACTTATAAACAGTGGGATGTAATGAAGGTTTCTTCCAACGGAGTTTCCACAGATAAGTCAAAGTCTAATTTCTTGAGTCAAATTTAATCGATGGCGCAAGTAGGAGAAATAAAGAATGGGTAGAACCCCAGATCAAATAAAGTATAGACTTCATTAGAGTTTATGATACGCTTACCCGTGATGACCTCATTCGGGTTCCTTGCTCTCTGGGAGGTCACAACAAACGCTTCTCCTTGCCTATCGATTTTGACTTTTCTCCGGGACTGACCTTTGGTGCCTCCATCCTAGTTGAATTTGTCTTGATGAAACGACAAAATCGAGCTAAGTGACCTTCTCTTCCACAATTATAACATGCTTTGACTAAGCATGGCAAAGTTCTGACAGATGTGTCCCTCTTCTCGCATTTGAAGCATATGATAGGTGGTCTTTCTCCTTCCTTAACAACGGGTCTTTGGTCGACGTCTTTCCATCATTGTTGAATCTCCGTTTCTTGAAATGTCCATTCTTATTGTTTTGGCCGATTACCACCGAAGTGGTTACTGCAGATCTCGCCCGTGTTGATTCCATCCACGCTTGTTGTCACCGCTCGATGACTACTCCATTTGGTATTATAATTTTGCCGCCGCTCTTTTTAATTCGCGTTGACTCGTTATCGCGCTCCACTAATCGAGCCCTATTTACAACATCCAATACAAACACGGTTTATGAGAAATAAGATGTTGACGTATCTCCGACTTCAAACCTCTTAAAAACATTCGTGTCATTCTCTTTCATTATCCACCAAGTGGGGATGAAAATGTGATAACTCATGAAATTTTGCCTCGTATTGCGACACGGTCATATTGTTTTGTTCCAACTTGATAAACTCCACCTCCTTCATGTATGGCGAAATACTTTCGGAAAGTATTTGTCGTTGAAACGACTCTGGAACTTCTCCCAAGATATCTTGATGACAAAGAGGTTGAGTACGTTTTACCGATTCCCACTAAGTAATCTTTCTCCACGCAACATAAAAAGGCGTGAAGGGAACCTTTTGCTCCTCGGAGCATCCCAAGACATCAAATATCTTGGTAATCTGCTTTATCCATGCTTCCGCCGAGAAGTGGTTTTGCTCTCCCTTAAACTCCGTTGCTCCTACTCCTTGAATTGTTTAGCGGTGACCGCCGAGAGTTTTCTCGTGTTTCCACCTACGTTTTGGACGAGAGTCGCTTTTCATTGCTTCATTGTTGCATAAATTGCATAAAGCCTCTGAACATTTGATCATTCATCATTTGGTCAGTGTTATTGTTTGCATGAGAATTGTCGCCTTCCTGATGCACATTATCCTGATTATTGATATGTGGTGAATCAACGATCGCATGTGCTCCATTGCTATTCTCAACATTCTCAGATGTCATTTTCAGATACTGCCACAAAACAAAAGATTAATTTACATGTAACAATTATCTTTATATTCGTGACCGCCAATAAAATAAAGACATAAACTTAGGTAGGTCATACTAACGAAGGTATTCCCCTCTCCCCTCCTAAGACTATTCACACATCTTAGCGGGGATCATATCCCTAAGCTCGATACTAACCGTGACGCCCCCAAAATTAGGTATACATCACCCATCTTGGGTAGTCGGATACATGGTACAGAATTTAAATACAACTTACTAATATAATTGTCGTATGTATAATACGACATAAACTGTGAGTTTGAATACAAATATTGTCTACTAGATATTATACAAACTCAAAAGGAGTCCTCATTACAATTATTATCACACTATTTCACGTAATAGTGAGGACTACTATTGCTATGCTTCGGACCATTACTCTGCTTCCCGACTCGTCCCAACTATGTTCTCATTTCACGAAAAGAATAAAGAAAGAAAGGGTGAGCTCAACTAGCCCAAAGAAGAAATATTATGACTAAGATAATGCGAAATAAATTATTAATAGCCTTCAACATTGTTAAACCGATAAAATATAATAAACATCAAGTTTAATGCAAGCAATGAACAAGCAATCCATTAAAAGAGTCAAGTAGAAAATAAAATCTACTATCTTTTATGATTTAAAAGGTTTTTCATCATCATATTATAGCGAGACTAAGCTTTAATAAATAAACCACATCATCGAATCACCCCTCACTACTGACCAAGGATATTCTTTAGTATCACGACCACAATTATTCCCGCACTACGGGCCAAGAATAGTTGTGTATTCATTAATGGTCATGATCATGCCAAAAATCGTCCATCAATGCACTACTACCAATCGAGGACTTTTACCACATCATTTGTAACATTACGGTCATGATTACAATTACGACAATCCACAGTCATAATCATACCAAGTCCATCCATGCTCTACATGCCACGGATGACTTTAAAAAAATATAAACATGAGGATGATGACAATGATATAAGAATTCAATAAAAACAAGTTCAAGAATTAAGTTATTCAGAACTAATAACATCCAAACTGTCAACATGATCTTTGCTTTGTAGTAAAATTCAAGAATGATCGGAAGAATATTTCCATGAAAAGATCTTTGGATGAAACGCAAATATCGAGGATATTCTACTAATTTCATGGAGTATAGAAGTCAAAGTTTTAACCAACCGGGTATAATAAAGAATGGAATAACAAAAGAAATCACCATGCATGCGGTGATTGGCATGATGGCGTGTTATTCCAATGAGAATAATAATAACGGAACCGAGGCGGGTGAAATTCACACCGATAGGATGTTCCAACAGAATAATAAAGATGGAACCGGATCCGTGTAAAACACATGAATAGGATATTCCAACAGAATGATAAAGATTTTAACCAGTCCCGGTGTAAAACACATGTACGTAAATGTTCCAACAGAATAATAAAAGACGGAACCAGTCCTGTAAAACACATGAGTGGGATGTTCCAACGAATAATAGAAGAATGGAATAAAGAAGAAGATCACCAAGTATAGGGGATTCACAGATACAAAGTTATTCCAATGAATAAATAAGAATGGAATAACAAAAGAAGTTCTCTTCACGTGAATACAAAAAGAATAACATGTAAGACCCCAAATTTTTTAAAATAAAAGGAATTTCCTTTATTTATTATTTTGAAATAGTAAGGGTTGATTTGATTAATGTGGATAGTTAAGGGTAAAATACGCAAATATTTCAAAATAAGCAAGTGGTTATAAAATATTCATTGTTGTCGGGGAATATTAGTTTGGTCGTGGAATATTAAATGCTTTGTCGGGGAATATTCGTGCGACAAATAAGCGAAATGCCATGTGGGCCCCATAATGGAAAGCGATTGGATGAAGAAAACGACAAATATAAGTTGGTTAAAAATAACGGCGTAGTTATTACTGAATTAAGAATGTTTGGAATACCCGTGGTTAAAATACGATGTCTGGCGTGGTTGCACAATGAAAGACACGGTATTGCAAGCGGTATTGCATCAATTATTGATCCTTACGTGAAGGCACTACTCAATAATTATTACGATAATTCTTGCTCAATATTTTATTTTATTGATTCAATAATTCTTTGCGTTGATATTTTATATTATTGTTGTTCAATAATTGTCACTTGCACATTATCTCCATTATCGGATCAATAATTCATATTATTTAAATAATATTATTAGATAGCATTATTGGCAATGTCTAGAAAGTTACGTCACAGGAGAGGTTTGGTCACCTAATTGCTTGCCAAAGAAGAGAGAAATCCTTATCGGAAAGCCCCTCTTCCTGGAACGGCTGGTTGTCATAATTGTGATTACGTAATATTATTTTGAATAATTAATTATTGATATGATAAGAAAATATTTATAAACGATGGATTTATTTATTTTATGTGGTTATAATTGAATGATTTAATGTTGAGGTGTTTTATCGGTAATTTTGTTTTGAATGGAGGTATTAAAAATCAAATCGGTATTTTTACGATGTATTGCGTGAGTTATAATTTTTAATCCGACCGTTGGATCGTTGTAATTTTTGGATATATTATACATACATAAGTTGAGTATATGTCCACAAATTTTGAACCGTTAAAATGAACGAATGATTTGTTATGAATTTTAAGAGGTGGTGATTCGGAAATTAGGGTTATAATTGATTTTGGTGGAAAATTCTAGAATTGAGTGGGCCCCACTTGTGGTTGGTGAAGAAATGTGCTGAATTTTATTTCAAATGTGGTGGGTGGCAATAGTAGCGAGTAAAAAGCCATCGGTGCAGCAGTCAAGTCCGCTTTCTACGGCTAACATTTTCCTATAAATAGAGGGCTAAGTTAGAATTGAAAATCACACCGAAAAACAAAGATTTCTCTCTTCTCTCTCTATATTATTGAGCGTATTTTGTGAGTATTTAGATACTTTGAGAGTTCTTTGTTAAATACAAGTTTCATTCAAAGATCACTTGAGCCTTTCCTTCCAGAAGTACTAATTCTTTTAGGTAAGGGATATTATTTTTTTCGTAATGATATTATTTCTTCAATATCATTATCTTTGAAATATTGGTTGGAACTTTTATCAAATTTGGAACTTTTTCATGTCTGGGTTACTTATTCATGAGTTCTTATTCACGAGTTACTATTCATGAGTTACTATTCACGAGTAACTATTCACAAGTACTATTCATGAAGCGTGAAAATGTTTTTGTGGAATTTCTATCTTTTGGTGTCTGAGATTCTTATTCACGTGTCTCAGACTTTATTCACGATATCTGACTATTCACGTGTACTGCACTATTCAATAGAAAAATAAAATTTCTTCTTTTTGTCCAAAATATCTATTCGGATACTAGCTACGATTGTATCCATGTTTTGATCATTCTTGAATTTTACACCACTACGATTATTTTGAGGTATTTTTGAACATGGATAAAACAAAAGTACGAATCCTTAATCCTTAATCCTTGTCATTTTGTTTCCACCGGATTCGTTTTTTTAAATATTTTTTCATCATCCTCGATCTTAAATGATGATATTATTGAATATCTTTGGCACGTAGTGCAAAAGATGAATGATTTCTGAAGAATATCTTTGGCTGTAGTGCAAAGATGAATATTTGATTCCGATGTTTATGGATTGATGTTACAGGGGATAAAAGATAGAGCGATGAACTTTTAAATTCATATATAGAAGATAGTAGTTTGCATTCTCTACTTAACTCTTCTAATGAATTATTACTTCCATTGCGAATATTGATTTAAAATTTGTTGTCTATTGTATTCTATTAAATTTTTCCTGTTTGAAGACTAACGATAATTTGTTGTATATTATCTTAGTCATAATATTCTTTATGAGCTAGTTGAGCTCACCTTTTCCCTTTTGTTCCATTCTTCTCGGGAGGCGAGAATATATGAGCACGCAGTCGGGGTATGGAATGAAGGTTTTAGAAAGGATTGTTTAGTAGTCCTCACCATTTTGTAAAATAATGTATCAATAAATGTGATGAGGATTTATTTGAGTATAGATATTGTCTGAAGATAATATTTGTATTTAAACTAACGATTTCTTGTTGTAGTAATAAAGTTGTAGTTGTTTACATACCATGTATTGACAACTCAGAATGGGTGATGTATACCTATTTTGGGGGCGTCACATAACACCCCTTACGGGTACAACAAATAATATTCCCTACCTTAGAAAAGCGAATATTGGCAAAGTGAAGTAGCGAATACTTTTTTCTCTTTCTCTATAGTTTCTCTCTAGAGAGTTTGAAAGTGAATTAAGTAAGAAAATAATGAAGGAATGAGCTTCTATTTATAGGAAAATAGAATGCATAGTAATTAATCCATGAACGGTCCAGATTGATTTACTTTAATCGGACGGTCCATATTTAAAGCAAAAATCTTTTAAATAAAATATAATATATTCTATTTATATAAAAACATTTTACTATGCAAACACTATGCAACACTACGCAAAACACTATGCATAATAAAATATAATATATTTTATTTATAGAATAACTTTAATAAAGTATTACATTTTATATAAAAGATGTTTACATTTTATTACGTTAATAATACGAATAAAACAAAACGTCATTATCGCTATAATAATTCATATTATTAATCGACAATAATGGACTCAAACCGAGTGACTTCTCACATAAGCATCAATAATCAATACTGGTAATATCTTCTATGCGACCACACGTATTCATCGTATTTTTACTACCGAAAGTAGTTCAACAAGATCAACGGTAAAACTTCCGCCGTTATTTCAATAAAATATTTTTGTCGTTTTCTCGATCCGAAATAATAATTACATTAATGGGGTCCACCAATGATTGAGTAGTTGTATGAATATTCCCCGCTAAACCTAATATTCCCCATCAATCGAATATAATATAACTACTTGCATACTTTGAAAAATTTATAAATATTACCCACAACTATAACATTATATCAAATTATTCCATAATATTCAAAAATAATATTTATAGAAAATTCATCTTTATTTATAAAAGTTCGGGTCTTACATCCCATATTCATTGTAAAGATATCACCATTATTATATTATTATAATATAATAATATATTTAAATGAAATATTTTATCGAAAAAGATAAAATATTTATTTTCAACAATTGTCACATTAAAATTTTATCCATCTATATCCACATAAAATGAATATTTTCCTCATCATATAAATCAATATTTAATTATTAACAAATAATATTACGTAATCACAATAGTAATGACCGAGGCGGCCTCCTGGAAAAAGGGGTTTTCAATAAGGATTTCTCCTTCTTGGCATAATCAAAGTGACCAAACCTCTACTTGAGCGAACTTTCTAGACATTGCCAATAATGCTATCTAATAATATTATTCAAATAATATGAATTATTAATTTGATAAAGAAAAATACTGTGCAATGACAATTATTGAAATAACAATAATAAAAAATGTCAACATAGCAATTATTGAATCAATAAAATAAAATATTGCACAGTAATTACTGTAATAATTATTGAGTAAAGTGCCTTCTTTACGTAAGAATCAATAATTGGTGCAATACTGGTAATGTCTTCTTGTGTTTTAACCAATTTAGTATTTTAACAGTGTTACTTGATAATAACTACGCTGCTTATTTATAAACAACTTATACTTGTCATTTTCTTCATCCAATCGTTTTCAGTTATGGGGCCCACAAATTCGCTACTAATGCATACGAATATTCTCCAACAGCAAGAATATTCCTCGACCAAACGAATATTCCCCGACAACAATGAATATTTTACAACCACTTGCTTATTTAAAATATTTGCGCATTTTACCCATAAATAACTACATTAATCAAATCAACCCTTACTATTTCAAAATAATAAATAGAGGAAATTCAATTTCATTAATAATAAGTTGGGGTCTTACAACCTCCCCTCCTTATGAAATTTCTGAAAGTAGTATGCACACAAGCCAATCATGTTTGATGATAAAGCATATACTTTGTAACAATCTTATTCATTTATTAATAAAAAGTATTAATTTATTAAAGGCTTTTAATTATCTACATGATGTTGTTTTATAATATGTGATAAACCCATAGTTTTAAGCAATGCTTTTAGAATAATGATGATGATCATTCTAATGAGATCTAAATTCTTAGAAAGCTTAAAACTAAAATAGTTCCCAATCATTGGATTACTAAATTGGGGATTAGTGAATCCGGATAGATTGGTGCATACGTTCTGCTTTTCATTGGATGAGGATGATTGATCTCATGATCATTTGTGTGGAGACACTAAAGCAAGTATGTAGGTGCTTATTAGAGAATAAGTTCACTTTGAGCGTTGGCTCGCTAAGGAATACCTAATGGAGTTTTATTTGCTGTCAATAGAATTCTCAGTAGTGATAGTAGTATCTGTAATCCTTGGACTTGAGATCATCATAGTATCTTGTGTATGATGAGTTATACTTTGACTTATTCTTTAAGACCCTTAGGGTATATCAAAGGGTATGCTTGGGTATAATAAGTTGTACATGGAGATAATGTATGATCAATAAAGAATCTACCACTTCTAATAAAAGAAGAAAATGTCCTATGTGATTCGTTAAATGACAACCCAAAGAGTCTCTTGGCGGCGTAATGAAATTAGAAAGGAGTTTCTAATTTGCATTATTTGGTGTTGTGCATTTAAGAGTCGAAATACATATAATTAAATAAAATAAGACTTGACAAGAATTCCATGCCTTATATTTAATTGGGACATTGTATGGTGGAAGGATTGAATTGTACGGTAACTATTTACTCAAATGTTCTTTTATGATTTAATGTTGAAATCTATATTATCCGGAAAGTCGTTGATCGCTAGGGGAGGCTTATCCCTATTGTAGAATAAATATTATTTATTTAAATAAAATAATTGTTTAATTTATTTATTTAAATAAGATTAGAATTGTTCTAATTGATTTATTCACAACCTAGGTTTAATATGGAGAACCTAAAGGGTCACATCAAAAAAGGAAGAATAATTATTTAAGAAGTTAATGGCATAATCGTAATAATATATTAAGTATATTTAATTTAATCTATGGTGATAGAATAAATTAAATAGCTTAATATTTATTATTTAATATTTTAGAAATATTAAATATAAATTAATAAGAGAAGTCTTATTAATATTATTACAATTATTATTATTTTAATTTCTAAAAGAGTTTAGGAATTAATTTAATATAAGTACTCTCATTTATTCCTAATAGGATTAGGAGGTTAAATTAATTAAAAGAGTTTAATTAATTATCCCTAATAAAATAAGGGAGCTTAATTAATTAAAGGATTTTAATTAATTAAAATAAAACCCAATTCCTTAATTGTTAAGGAGGGTTGCCCACATCTATAAATAAGAGGAGTCTTATTATGGGTGGTGGGGGTTGTTGACTTTTACAACATACGTAATTCCAATAGTTAGGAGAGTACGCTCCTTTTCTATAGAGATAGAAAACTAGGGTTTGAGCCAAATACCCATCTTCTTGAATTCTTATTCTTTCTTGGTGGATCACCTCTATAGGCCAAACACTTGGGTGGCTAACGTTGATCAAAGGAAGGAACCTAACCCGGTGGATTCAAGTTGAACGCGAAAAGGATTGGAGGTGAACTTGTACCTGAGGAAGCTCGGATCTTCAAGGGTATGTTTGTTCTTCATATCTTTTTCGTTTAATTAATAATTGTGCATAAAGGGTGATCCGGGTATATGGTTTGTAAAATTTTAAACTCGATTTTTACTCGCTTGCAGCTTATTTATGCAATTTGATTGCAGCATATATAATATTACAAACCTAATAAAGGCATCGAGCCAAACCTTTATCTGCAAATTATTAATTGTTTTTGATTTGATATGTATGTTGATATGTGTTTAGAACAATTTATTTGGGCATAATTATGTTGTATAAAATTTAAATAAAAAAAAATCGTTTTTTTTTCATTGTGATTTCGTTTCTTCTTTGAACCCGTGATTCAATGTTGGTTAAAATTATATATATATATATATATGATTACACTTGTTATATATTAACGCACGGCCACCACCACCACTGGCACGGAAATCATGGGGACCTTAATGATTCTACGGTTTTCAGGGATTTCTATTGCTTCCTTGTCCATGCCGCCATAAAAAAAAATAAAAAAAATAAATGAAAGCTGATTCACGGAGGAGGCGGATATCACTTAACATGTTAATGGTGCACGTGACCACATGCTTTGGTCATGTTAACAAAAGTCTGGATTCTTGATTTGTGATATAATATATATAATATTTATACTAACCGCATAGATTTACTGGATATTGTTCAAGAAGTATCCTAATATTATATATATATATAATAAAAGATATAATATTCGGATATATATATATATATTATATTCTTAATAATTTTAATTTTAAAATAAAAGTTTATTTTAATCTTAAAATAAAAGGTTTATTTTAATATTAAAATAAAAAGATTTATTTTAATTTTAAAATTAGAATTTCATACTAACTAATTAGAGTTGGAATTGGATTCCATGATAACTAATTGGAGTTGAAATTGGATTTTATTTTTCCTTAAATAAAGGAGTTTATTTAGATATGAAATAAGATTTCATATTATTCAAAATAAAGGAGTTTATTTGTGAATAGAAAGAGAATCCTAATTTCCTTAAATAAAGGAGTTTATTTAGATATGAAATATGATTTCATATTATTCAAAATAAAGGAGTTTATTTGTGAATAGGAAAAAATATCCGTGTTTCCTTTAATAATTTTTTTTTTTTTACATGGAATTGGATTCCATAATTAATTAAAATAAAGGAGTTTATTTTGATTAAAATTTTTGATTAAAATAAAATAGTTTATTTTATTCAAAATTAGATAAATTAAAATAAAATAGTTTTATTTTGATTTAAATTTGGATTAAAATAAAGGAGTTTATTTTGATTCAAAATAGATTTTATACTAACTAAATTTGCCATTAAATGATATCAATATATATATTAAATGTTTATTATTCATAAGATGAATGTTATTTATTGATGCGTATGGTGATGTGTATGATAATAAATGGGATTGATTATGGACTATTGACCAATATGATTGGATTTTATTTTAGTTGGATGCACGAATGTATGGGTTTTATTAAATGGGGTCTGCATTACTCGTCTCTTTCTAATTTTTCTTAATATAAATTCTATCTCCTCCTATGTATTTCCCTCGATCTGTGATCAAGGTTTCTATTTATTTTAAATAGTTTTGTAATAGAATAGTTAGAATTAATTTTGAAGAATTGGAGATCAAGGAACAAGGAGCGCTTGAAGACCGTTTGTAATGGAGCCCCAGTTTAAATGTAATAGTTATATTTAAATATTATTTCTTGCACCCCTAGTGGTTTGACCTTTTGGTTCACTTGGTGGCTCTAGTATTCTATATGCGCATGCTTATACTATATATATTATATATATATGTAAACATGCTTAGCATGTTCATTAATACGACGCGTATTTTATATATATATATGTAAATGCATATTAAACAAGATAAGACAAATTAATAACAAACCCTCAATTTTTATATTAAGTCCTAAGCGTTCAAAGATATTTGGAATATCGAACGTCGCCTTCTCAGTATGATGATAAAATTAATAGAGTATTAAATATTTAATATGAGTTTGTTGTGTCACCACAAGGCAAGTATTAAGTATTTAAGATGTTAATTTATCACATTTGATGCTTATAAAGAAAATTGAACAATATTGTTTTGTTGTGTCACCACAAGGATGATATTTTTCTTTTTGAATATATGGAGTGCTAGGTCGGACTTAACTTGGATAATTTTGATTCTGGATGTGCCACCACTGATCAAAATAATCTAAGAGGAAAAGAAAAGGAGTTGCGTAGTTGATGTAATTGACAAAAGTTGTCTACCTATTTATTTATATATAGTTTGTTGTGTCACCACAAGGCTATATACATTTGAAATGGGATCCTTATTCTCACTAGCAAATCTTTAATTAGATTTTGCTTAACTATATATAAGTGAGGTAATATAGTTTGAAGAAAATAGTGGGAGATACCAATTTAAAACAAGACCTAATTTATTTTGGTAATTAATAAAAGAATGTATGTTAAAATGTTGTTAATTACAAATTCATTTACGTAATTTTACAATGTCTAAAATTACTATCATCACGAAGCATATTAGATGTTAAATTAACCGCATCAATTAAACGGATTGGTTAAGGAATTTGAGAATAGTTCTCATAGTGAAAAGTTATCTTATGTCCTTAATACGCCTATCCTCGCAATGGTTGCGCATAATGCCTCGAGAGGAAGAGATTGCTACTTTTAGAAAGTGGCAAGATGATGCACAATTAGCTCAATGCATCATGCTCGCATCCACGAAAGTAACGAGCTTCAGTCGAAGATGAAACTATGGATGCTCTCTACTATATTCCCCGCACATCAAGTAGTTGATGGTGAGGAAAGTAGGGACCGATAGATATCGAGATATCAAAGGAGCTCTTCCGATCTAGAATGGCCAATGGCACCATAAAGATGATAAAAAAGTTCTTAACATAATCAATTTGATTGATCAATTAGACAACCGGTTTTGTCATGGATGGAGAGTTGAGCCAAGATTTGATCTTGCACTCACTCCCAGACTCCTTTCACAATTGTTATGAATTTTTCATATGAACAAGCTAGATATCGCCTTTGGTTTGATTTGCTTAACATGTTGAAAAATGTTGAGAGTCACTTTCCAACCAAGAAAGACCATGTCTTCTTGGTAGGGGCCAAAGGATCTTCCGAAAAGAAGAACGATTCAAAGAAGGTAAAATGAAAAGGCGAAAAACAAAGGATAATAAGAACAAAATCGATACGGATAAAGAAAGGAGTTTGCTTCCACCGCTATAAGCTTCGACACTCGGAAAGAAATCTGCGAGAAGCATCTTGCGAGGCTAACCAAAGAAGCTTAGTGAAGTTTCTTCCATAATACGCTTTTTGTTCATGATTGAAATAAATTTTTCTTTAAGTCAAGGTTCTACTTGGGTATTGGATACCGACTTTGGTTATCAAAAATATAGATTTATGAAGGGACCAAGCAAAAGTAGAAAGCTAAACAAATATAAGTAATCCTATGTGCGGGAAATAATAGCAAAGGTTGCCATATTAGCCATAGAAACTTATAGTTTAGCAATGCCTACGGGCAAATCTATTAAGTCAATAAGTTGTTATTGTATTCCAGTTCTTGTTAAAAATATTATTTCTATTTTATTGTTGGACAATGAAATCTTTGGTATTATAATTAAGAACAATTGTTGTTCTATTTATAATAATAATGTTTTATATAAAACTAGAATATTACTTAATGGATTTTGTATACTTGATTTACGTGAAAATAATTTTGTAAATTGAACAAACTAGTATAAGAAAAGGAGATGATCATTCAAAGAGTTGAATGTGTGTATTTGCTTTGAATACAAGTGTGAATTATTTGAAAGGTTCAAAGAATTGTAAGTGAAACAAATTGGCAAAGTATTAAGATTCATTGATTAGATCAAGGAATAAATATTTGTCAATAAGTTTTAGATCATCTCAAATGGTTTTCTCATTAATGGGCGCCTCCGGATACTGCAATAATTGATTGATGTATCCGAAAGGAAAAATCGTACTGTTTGTTGGACATGGTGCGGTCCATAATGATTTTATCGACATTCCAATATCCTTCGGGATAATGTCCTAGAAATGGCTGCATATCTACGAAAATGGTAACCTCAAAATCCATTTCAAGACTCCATAAAAGTTATGGACGGGAGGATTCCTAATCTTAAGTATGTTAAGATAAGGGGTTGTCCAACTTAAAAGGTTTCAAAGGATAAGCTTGGGACAAGATTTGACATGTACAGATTTGTGGGACATCCTAAAGTAAGTTTAGGGTATATGTTCTATAATTCTACTTAGCAAAAGGTGTTTGTTATGAAACACGTTGCCTTTTAAGATAAAGGTGTTTATCATTAAAAGGGACTAGTGGGAGGATAATAGATCTTGAAGAGTTCAAGAACCACAAAACACTATAAGTCAAAAAGAAGGAACTCGTAGATGAATTCTATTGTAACACAACCCAATCGTAAATCTGGAATAGTACCAAAGATACCTAGGAGGTATGGATTCATCATGGATGATGATGATGAGGTACACATCATAGAAGATGATGATCCAGAGTTACATTCGATGAGGTAAGACTTCTAGTGTGTACAAAAGTCGGTTAATGAGCGTCGTGACATTCATAATATTATATGTTGATATACTACGGATAAGGAATGACATACTAATGCTACAATCAGTAATGATAAAGTTGTCTAAACATTCCTCCATGAATGGTTTGGGAAGAGTATCTTAATTGGGGATAAAATCTATATAGATAGATACAACGGGATGCTCGACTTAACCCAAGGAACGTATATTCATTTGATGCTAAAGTCGTTTAGCATGGAAAACTCCAAGAGATGTCTCATGTCGATGAGCTATGGAGTGTATCTCTCTTAATAGTCCCCACAGACTCACGAAAAGAGAGGTCGCGATGAGTGACTATCATGTATGCAATGAAATATACGAGACCGATGTTGATCACCATATTCGGAGAAGTTCACTATGAGTCGATGTAAAACATC
This sequence comes from Panax quinquefolius, assembly GCA_020205615.1. Taxonomy (NCBI): domain Eukaryota; kingdom Viridiplantae; phylum Streptophyta; class Magnoliopsida; order Apiales; family Araliaceae; genus Panax; species Panax quinquefolius. The sequence goes on from CM035161.1 coordinate 3,967,984, forward strand.
TTAAAGCGCTTAACCCAAGCACTAAGGATGTGATCATATTCATGGTGGGTCTAAATTAAAACTAGAGGGCTTAACAGACTCAAGTTTTTCGCATGGACCAAGATGACGAAAAATCCACTTTAAGGTAAAGCGTTATCTTGAACAATGGTGCGCAGTGAATTGAAAGGTTCCAAACAAAGAAAGAGTTCTTTGGTTTAGTGATAAAGACAAAATATATAGCTATAAATGAAGTCGCAAGTTGATTGTTTGGATTAAAAGTTCATTACGTAACTAGGAATAATTCCTAAGTCTCATCTTGGATCTAAACATGTGTTGTGCCACTTTCATTTGATTATTAGAATCATTGAAAGATGGGAAATCACTATAGAGATAGTGGACTCTCATGAACAACATTACATATCCATTAACTAAAGCTTATCCAACAAACGGGATAATCGCCACTTAGAGAAGAAGAGTATATAAGATACCATGACGATTGGCTTTAGTGCAGTGGGAGATTGAAAGTAGTATGCATGCACACAAGCCAATCATGTTTGATGATAAAGCATATACTTTGTAACAATCTTATTCATTTATTAATAAAAAGTATTAATTTATTAAAGGCTTTTAATTATCTACATGATGCTGTTTTATAATATGTGATAAACCCATAGTTTTAAGCAATGCTTTTAGAATAATGATGTAACGACCCCAAAATAGGTCCATTCCATCCAACCCATTCTGAGTCGTCAATACATGGTACAGAAAAACAACTACAACTTTATTACAACAATTGTCGTCCAAAATACAACAACACACATATTTGTGAGTTTGGATACAAATATATACCAATTGAAGCAGTCACAATGACACCTTACATAAAGGTATAGTCAAAAACCGTTTTAGAAATTAGAATCTTTGGGAAGTGCTCAAGGAAACCTTCGTACATGGGAGGCCAAGCTTTTAGGTTATGGTAGATATCATATGGCCACGTAATTATCCTTGGTTGACCAAATAGACCCCAAAGAAAAACAAGAAGATTACTATCGTATTCTTCCCAATGGTGAGTCTTCTCTTGACATATCATTATCTCCACTGCCTCTAATCGGGTATTATACTCCAAACAAACACCAAGATTATATAGTAGTGCTTGTAAATATACTCAAAGAAGTGGATGAGCACAACCATGTCTTATGATAACACGAGTTTGTATGTCATTAGACATCTTGTATGATAGTGACAAAACACCCTTCCAAAGTTGGGTTCGCTTCACCCTATTTAATTCACCAAAAATAACTATTAAATGATGTATAAAATACAACACACTAAAGCCCTCAATAAAATTATTTTCATACTCTTTAGGGAGAACCTCAACAACTATAGACCACCGTTTTATTCCTTGTTATCCCCGCCAACCCCAATTACACTTTTATTACACGAAAGGAATTGTGAAACAAAAGGGTGAGCACAACTAGCTCAATAAAGAATATTATGACTAAAGATAAATAAATTATCAATAGTCTTCATCAAGAATGAATCGTAGATTTAGAACATATGGTAGATGATAAAACTTTTCAACCATAGTTGCGGGAACTAGCAATCCATTAAAAGAGTCAAATAGACTATAAAGTCTATTGTCTTCTCCACGTTAAAAGTCCACCAACAATATTTTATCCTCAGTAACATCAATCAACAGCCTTTTTCCCACAATCATATGAATAACTCATAATCATAATTGTGATTCTAAATTCTCTTCTCATCCAGGACGAAAGATAATTTTCATCACCGCCTTTTTACCCAAAACATCAAATATCATGGTTATACCAAATCACGCCTCGCTCATAATCATACTAATAAATTCATCTTTGCACCACCGGGTCAAAGATATTCATCAACAGCTTCATCTTTACACTACAAAGCAAAGATATTCAACAACAAAAAAGTCATCTTTGCATTACGAGCCAAAGATATTCATCAATAATTCATTACAAAGCAAAGATATTCAACAACGAATCATCTTTGCATTACGAGCAAAAGATATTCATCAATAATTCATCTTTTGCACTACAAAGCAAAGATATTCAACAACAGTCATCTTTGCATTACGAGCCAAAGATATTCATCAATAATTCATCTTTGCACTACAAAGCAAAGATATTCAACAACAGTCATCTTTGCATTACGAGCCAAAGATATTCATCAATAATTCATCTTTGCACTACAAAGCAAAGATATTCAACAACAGTCGTCATCTTTGCATTACGAGCCAAAGATATTCATCAATAATTCATCTTTGCACACTTCTCTGCAAAGATATTCAATTGTAAATTCAATGGTCATGATCATACCAATCAACAATTCAACTTTTGCACTATCGCCAAAGAGAACCTATGGTCACGATCATACCAATGATCTACCCATCTTTACACTCAAGTCAAAGAGAAATATCATCATTAGGTTATAAGAATGTTATATAAAAATAATATAATCAAAACATGGTTTTAATTTCAAGAGTAAGATTCATAAATCAACGATAATTTGGTCGAGAAGAAACCAATTTGTTGTGAATAGTACCTCGTGTTCGTGACATAGTCTCGTAGATATCGATGCATAAGTAACCTCGATACGAAAAGATAAAGTTTTATAATAAAATTCATATCCATATTTATAACACCTTAATCCAAATGTTATAAATCACTTAGAAATCTCATAATCTAATATTATTAATATTATAATAATATTTTAATCATTTCTTAAACTTATAAACAATTTAATTAAATTGTTTACACTTTTACTAATTAATGCATTTAATCATCATAAAATGCCAAACTCATAAAATTTCATCACCAATAACTAAAACCTCATCATCAAAAATCTGCATATACCTCATATATGATTCTCAAACCATAAAATCATATTTTCTAATTTTCTTACTTCACATAACATATTTAATTCATTTGCTCATAACTAGAACATTTTCATGAAAAATACCAAATCGATTCTAAAAATATTTCTTTTCTGGGATTTAGCATAAAATAGTCCCATATTGAACATATATTTTTCTCGAAATTTTAAAAATTCATTTACTATTTTTCATATGGCCAAAACCAATTTAATATTTAAACATTTATCATAAATTGTACTTTTATCCAAAAATTCAAATTCACAGTAGTACAATCGATATTATATAGATGTACTCTCAATAAAAATTTCATCAATTTTGGAGTTAACATGAGGAGTTATAAATAGTTACTTTTAAAATAGTCTTTTCTCATAAAATCCATAACTCTTAATCTATACATCCAAAAATACCTCAAAATAATCATAGTGGTGTAAAATTCAAGAATGATCAAAACATGGATACAATCAAAGCTAGTATCCGTAATAGATATTTTAGACGAAAAGAAAATTTTTCATTTTTCTATGAATAGTGCCGTATTCGTGAATAGTCTCAGATATCGTGAATAGTCTTGAGTATCGTGAATAAGAACTCAAACACCAAAAGATAGAAATTCCACAAAAAAAACATCTTCACGCTTCATGAATAATAGTACTCGTGAATAATAACTCATGAATAATAATCGATGAATAGTAACTCGTGAATAAGAACTCATGAATAATAGTAACCCCGATATGAAAAAGTTCCAAATTTGATAAAAAGTTCCAACCAATATTTCAAAGATAATGATATTGAAGAAATAATATCATTTGAGAAGAAAATAACATCCTTACCTCAAAGAATCGATTACTTGAATTTGGAATAACGCTGAACGAACTTGCACCGTATAGCAATACTCAAAGTATACTCAAAATACTCACAAAAATACGCTCAAAATATCGAGAGAGAAATAGAGAAAAACTTGAGCCGTGTGATTTTCAATTCTAACTTAGCCTCTATTTATAGGAAAATTTTAGCAGACTTGACCTGCAACCTGATGGCTTTACCTGCTACTATTCCCACCCACCACATTTGAAGTAAAATTCAGCACATTTCTTCACCAACCACAAGTGGGGCCCACCAATTCTAGAATTTTCTACCAAAATCATTTATAACCTAATTTTCGAATCAGTCACCTCTTAAAATTCATAACAAATTATACGCTCATTTTTAACGGTTCAAAATTTGTGGACATATAATCAACTTATATATGTATAACATATCCAAAAATTACAACGATCCAACGGTCGGATTAAACATTATAACTCATACAATAAAGTCAGTAAGAACAATCGATTTGATCTTTTAATACCTCCAATTCGACAAAATATCATTGATAAAATACCTCAATATTAATTCCTTCATTTATAACCACATAAATAAATCCATCATTTATATCCACATCAAATAAATATTTTCTTATCATATAAATCAATAATTAATTATTCACAAATAATATTACGTAATCACAATAATGACAACCAGCGGTTCTGGAAGAGAGGGCTTTCCAATAAGAATTTCTCCTTCTTGGCGCGCAATTAGGTGACCAAACCTCTCCTTGATGTAACTTTCTAGACATTGCCAATAATGCTATCTAATAATATTATTCAAATAATATGAATTATTGATCGGTGATAATTATTGAAACAACAATAATATAAAATATCAATATCAACGCAAAGAATTATTGAATCAATAAAATAAAATATTGAACAATAATTATCGTAACAATTATTGAGTAGTACCTTCTTACGTAAGAATCAATAATTCAAAAATATTGTGCAATACCGTCTGGTGTGCTACTCGCTCAACAACGCCAGACATTTTTACTTTTACCCAATTCTGTATTCCAACATGTTAACGATAACAATTACGCCAAGTTATTTATAAAAACTCAAACTTGTCATTTTCTTCATCCGAAAGTTATTCATTATGGGGCCCACAAATGGTTTACTGTAGTCATTTAATATTCCTCGGCGTAAAGAATATTCCACGACCAAACGAATATTCCCCGACAACAATAAGTATTTTATACCACTTGCTTATTTTGAAAAAATTCATATATCACCCTTAACTTTAACCTTTTATCAATTTAACCATTTACTAAATAGGAAAATTGAATACTTTTATTTCATAAAATTCGGGTCTTACAATCTCCCTCCTTATGAAATTTCGTCCCCCGAAATTTACGTGCACTGTATTTCAAAGAGTTGAGAATACCTTGTTTTCATTTCGATTCTATCTCCCCTGTCATCATGATTTCTCCATTGCTTCATCTCCCCGTATTTCGGATATCATTCTAGAATACACTTTCAAAAAAAGGGTTAATTTAACAAATTAACATATCACATAATATCCCGATATTATGATGACCAACAAATAAGCTTAGGTAGGACACCTTTAGCGAAGGATTTACTCATCTCTCCCCTCCTAGTTCTAATCCCGATCTCCGCCAGAGATCATATCCCTAAGCTCTGATACCAAATGTAACGACCCCAAAATAGGTCCATTCCATCCAACCCATTCTGAGTCGTCAATACATGGTACAGAAAAACAACTACAACTTTATTACAACAATTGTCGTGCAAAATACAACAACACATATGCTGTGAGTTTGGATACAAATATATACCAATTGTAGCACGTCACAATGACACCTTACATAAAGGTATAGTCAAAACCGTTTTAGAAATTAGAATCTTTGGGAAGTGCTCAAGAAACCTTTCGTACATTGGAGGCCATGCTTTTAGGTTATGGTAGATATCATATAGCCACGAAATTATCCTTGGTTGACCTAATAGACCCCAAAGAAAAACAAGAAGATTACTATCGTATTCTTCCCAATGGTGAGTCTTCTCTTGACATATCATTATCTCCACTTGTCTCTAATTGGGTATTATACTCCAAACAAACACCAAGATTATATAGGTAGTGCTTGTAAATATACTCAAAGAAGTGGATGAAACACAACCATGTCTTATGATAACACGAGTTTGTATGTCATTAGACATCTTGTATGATAGTGACAAAACACCCTTCCAAAGTTGGGTTCGCCCACCCTATTTAATTCACCAAAAATAACTATTAAATGATGTATAAAATACAACACACTAAAGCCCTCAATAAAATTATTTTCATACTCTTTAGGGAGAACCTCAACAACTATAGACCACCGCTTCTATTCCTTGTTATCCCCGGCTTCAATCCAATACACTTTTATTACACGAAAGGAATTGTGAAACAAAAGGGTGAGCACACAACTAGCTCAAGATAAAGAATATTATGACTAAAGATAAATAAATTATCAATAGTCTTCATCAAGAATGAATCGTAGATTTAGAACATATGGTAGATGATAAAACTTTTCAACCATAGTTAACGGAACGAACGAGCGATCCATTAAAAAGAGTCAAATAGACTATAAAGTCTATTGTCTTCTCCACGTTAAAAGTCCACCAACAATATTTTATCCTCAGTAACATCAATCAATGCCCTTTCCACAATCATATGAATAACTCATAATCATAATTGTGATTCTAAATTCCTCTTCTCATTCGGACGAAGATAATTTTCATCACCGCCTTTACCTCAAAACATCAAATATCATGGTTATACCAAATCACAGCCTCTGCTCATAATCATACTAATAAATTCATCTTTGCACCAATCGGTCAAAGATATTCATCAACAGATTCATCTTTACACTACAAAGCAAAGATATTCAACAAAGTCATCTTTGCATTACGAGCCAAAGATATTCATCAATAATTCATTACAAAGCTAAAGATATTCAACAACAAATCATCTTTGCATTACGAGCAAAAGATATTCATCAATAATTCATCTTTGCACTACAAAGCAAAGATATTCAACAACAGTCATCTTTGCATTACGAGCCAAAGATATTCATCAATAATTCATCTTTTGCACTACAAAGCAAAGATATTCAACAACAGGTCATCTTTGCATTACGAGCCAAATGTAAGACCCCGAATTTTTTTTAAATAAAAAGGAATTTCCTTTATTTATTATTTTGAAATAGTAAGGGTTGATTTGATTAATGTGGATAGTTAAGGGTTAAATACGCAAATATTTCAAAATAAGCAAGTGGTTATAAAATATTCATTTTTGTCGGGGAATATTCGTTTGGTCGTGGAATATTCTTTCTGTCGGAGAATATTCGTACGACGGCGCAACCATTTGTGGGCCCCATAACGGATAACTGTCGGATGAAGAAAACGACAAAGTTTGGGTGGTTATAAATAACGGCGTTGTTATTACCAAGTAAAGATCGTTGGAATACCCGGTGGTTAAAATACGATGTCTGGCGTGGTTGCACAAAGAATACACCAGTATTACCGCATTGTTGAATTATTGATCCTTACGTGAAGGCACTACTCAATAATTTTCACACAGTGAATTCTTGCTCAATATTTTATTGTATTGATTCAATAATTGTTGCGTTGATATTTTATATTATTGTTGTTCAATAATTGTCACCGCATTATTATCTCCATTATCGGATCAATAATTCATATTATTTGAATAATATTATTAGATAGCATTATTGGCAATGTCTAGAAAGTTACATCGAGGAGAGGTTTGGTCACCTAATTGCGCCCAAGAAGGAGAAATCTTTATCTCGAGCCCCTCTTCCGGGAACATCTGGTTATCATAAATGTGATTCTCGTAATATTATTTGTGAATAATTAATTATTGATTCATATGATAAGAAATATTTATTTTATATGAATATAAATAATGGATTTATTTATGTGGTTATTAATGAAGGAATTAATGTTGAGATGTTTTATTTGTATTTTGTCGGATTGGAGGTATTAAAAGATCAAATCGGTGTTATTACAGCTTTATTGTGTGAGTTATAATATTTAATCCGACCGTTGGATCGTTGTAATTTTTGGATATGTTATACATATATAAGTTGAGTATATGTCCACAAATTTTGAACCGTTAAAAATGAACGAATGATTTATTATAAATTTTAAGAGGTGTCTGATTCAGAAATTAGGTTATAAATGATTTTGGTGGAAAATTCTAGAATTGGTGGGCCCCACTTGTGGTTGGTGAAAAAATGTGCTGAATTTTATTTCAAATGTGGTGGGTGGCAATAGTAGCGAATAAAGCCATCGTGTGGCAGTCAAGTCTGCTTTACGCTAACATTTTCCTATAAATAGAGGCTAAGTTAGAATTGAAAATCACACCGAAACAAAGTTTTCTCTCTTTCTCTCTCTATATTATTAAAGCGTATTTTGTGAGTATTTAGATACTTTGAGAGTTCTTTGTCAAAGACAAGTTTCATTCAAAGATCACTTCCGACCTTTTCTTCCAAGTATTGATTCTTTGAGGTAAGGGATATTATTTTTTTTCGTAATGATATTATTTCTTCAATATCATTATGTATGATAGTGACAAAACACCCTTCCAAAGTTGGGTTCGCCTCACCCTATTTAATTCACCAAAAATAACTATTAAATGATGTATAAAATACAACACACTAAAGCCCTCAATAAAATTATTTTAAATTCTTTAGGAGAACCTCAACAACTATAGACCACCGCTTTTATTCCTTGTTATCCCCGCTCAACCCAAATTACACTTTTATTACACGAAAGGAATTGTGAAACAAAAGGGTGAGCACAACTAGCTTCAAGAAAGAATATTATAACTAAAGATAAATAAATTATCAATAGTCTTCATCAAGAATGAATCGAGATTTAGAACATATGGTAGATGATAAAACTTTTCAACCATAGTTGCAATGGAACTAGCGAATCCATTAAAAGAGTCAAATAGACTATAAAGTCTATTGTCTTCTCCACGTTAAAAGTCCACCAACAATATTTTATCCTCAGTAACATCAATCAACAGTTCCTTTCCACAATCATATGAATAACTCATAATCATAATTGTGATTCTAAATTCCTCTTCTCATCCGGGACGAAGATAATTTTCATCACCGTCTTTACCTCAAAACATCAAATATCATGGTTATACCAAATCACAGCCTCGCTCATAATCATACTAATAAATTCATCTTTGCACCACCGGTCAAAGATATTCATCAACAGCTTCATCTTTACACTACAAAGCAAAGATATTCAACAACAGTCATCTTTGCATTACGAGCCAAAGATATTCATCAATAATTCATTACAAAGCAAAAGATATTCAACAACAGTCATCTTTGCATTCACGAGCAAAAGATATTCATCAATAATTCATCTTTGCACTACAAAGCAAAAGATATTCAACAACAGTCATCTTTGCATTACGAGCCAAAGATATTCATCAATAATTCATCTTTGCACTACAAAGCTAAAGATATTCAACAACAGTCATCTTTGCATTACGAGCCAAAGATATTCATCAATAATTCATCTTTGCACTACAAAAGCAAAGATATTCAACAACAAAGTCATCTTTGCATTACGAGCCAAAGATATTCATCAATAATTCATCTTTGCACTTCTGGTAAAAAGATATTCAATTGTAAATTCAATGGTCATGATCATACCATCCAACAATTCAACTTTTGCACTCATCGGCCAAAGAGAACCTATGGTCACGATCATACCAATGATCTACCTATCTTTACACTCAAGTCAAAGAGAAATATCATCATTAGGGTTATAAGAATGTTATATAAAAATAATATAATCAAAACATGGTTTTAATTTCAAGAGTAAGATTCATAAATCAACGATAATTTGGTCAGAGAAGAAACCAATTTGTTGTGAATAGTACTCCGTGTTAAATACATAGTCCCGTATACGTGCATAGTAACCTCGACACGAAAAGATAAAGTTTTATAATAAAATTCATATCCATATTTATAACACCTTAATCCAAATGTTATAAATCACTTAGAAATCTCATAATCTAATATTATTAATATTATAATAATATTTTAATCATTTCTCGAACTTATAAACAATTTAATTAAATTGTTTACACTTTACTAATTAATGCATTTAATCATCATAAAATGCCAAACTCATAAAATTTCATCACCAATAACTAAAACCCTCATCAAAATCAGCATATACCTCATATATGATTCTCAAACCATAAAATCATATTTTCTAATTTTCTTACTTCACATAACATATTTAATTCATTTGCTCATAACTAGAACATTTTCATGAAAAATACCAAATCGGTTCTAAAATATTTCTTTTACCGGATTTAGCATAAAATAGTCCCATATTGAACATATATATTTTCTCGAAATTTTAAAAATTCATTTACTATTTTTCATATGGCCAAAACCACCGAATATTTAAACATTTATCATAAATTGTACTTTTATCCAAAAATTCCGAAATTCACAGTACAATCGATATTATATAGATGTACTCTCAATAAAAATTTCATCAATTTTGGAGTTAACCGCAAGGAGTTATAAATAGTTACTTTTAAAATAGTCTTTTCTCATAAAATCCATAACTCCTAATCTATACATCCAAAAATACCTCAAAATAATCATAGTGGTGTAAAATTCAAGAATGATCAAAACATGGATACAATCAAAGCTAGTATCCGAATAGATATTTTAGACGAAAAGAAAATTTTTCATTTTTCTATGAATAGTCTTCAGATTCGTGAATAAGGTCAGATATCGTGAATAGTCTTGAGTATCGTGAATAGTAACTCCGAGCAATCGAAAGATAGAAATTCCACAAAAAACATCTTCACGCTTCATGAATAGTACTCGTGAATAGTAACTTCGTGAATAGTAACTCATGAATAGTAACTCATGAATAAGTAACCATGAATAGTAACCCCGATATGAAAAAGTTCCAAATTTGATAAAAAGTTCCAACCAATATTTCAAAGATAATGATATTGAAGAAATAATATCATTTGAGAAGAAAATAACATCCTTACCTCAAAGAATCAAGATTTTGACCGGAATAACGAATCGAACTTGCACCGTATAGCAATACTCAAAGTATACTCAAAATACTCACAAAATACGCTCAAAATATCGAGAGAAAATAGAGAAAAACTTCAGTTTAAGGTGTGATTTTCAATTCTAACTTAGCCTCTATTTATAGGAAAATTTTAGCAGACTTGACTGCAACCCGATGGCTTTACTCTCACTACTATTCCCACCCACCACATTTGAAGTAAAATTCAAAGACATTTCTTCACCAACCACAAGTGGGGCCCACCAATTCTAGAATTTTCTACCAAAATCATTTATAACCTAATTTTCGAATCACCACCTCTTAAAATTCATAACAAATTATACGCTCATTTTTAATAGTTCAAAATTTGTGGACATATAATCAACTTATATATGTATAACATATCCAAAAATTACAACGATCCAACGGTCGAATTAAACATTATAACTCATACAATAAAGTCAAGAATAACAGATTTGATCTTTTAATACCTCGATTCGACAAAATACCGATAAAATACCTCAATATTAAATCCTTCATTTATAACCACATAAATAAATCCATCATTTATATCCACATCAAATAAATATTTTCTTATCATATAAATCAATAATTAATTATTCACAAATAATATTACGAATCACAATAATGACAACCAGAGCGGTTCCGGAAAGAGGGGCTTTCCAATAAGAATTTCTCCTTCTCGGTAGCAAGATTAGGTGACCAAACCTCTCCTTGATGTAAACTTTCTAGACATTGCCAATAATGCTATCTAATAATATTATTCAAATAATATGAATTATTGATCGGTGATAATTATTGAAACAACAATAATATAAAATATCAACGCAGCAATTATTGAATCAATAAAATAAAATATTGAATAATAATTACTGTAACAATTATTGAGTAGTACCTTCTTACGTAAGAATCAATAATTCAAAAATACTGTGCAATACCGTAAAGCATCGCTCAACAACGCCAGACATTTTTTTACTTTACCCACCGGGTATTCCAACAATGTTAACGATAATAATTATTACGCTGATATTTATAAAAAAACTCAAACTTGTCATTTTCTTCATCCGACAAAGCCAGTTATTACATTATAGGGCCCACAAATGGTTTTAGGCGATACTGTCACGAATATTCCTCCTTTGCACGAAAAGAATATTCCACGACCAAACGAATATTCCCAAACAACAATAAGTATTTTATACCACTTGCTTATTTTGAAAAAAATTCATATATCACCCTTAACTTTAACCTTTTATCAATTTAACCATTTACTAAATAGGAAAATTGAATACTTTTATTTCATAAAATTCGGGGTCTTACAAATGATGATGATCATTCTAATGAGATCTAAATTCTTAGAAAGCTTAAAACTAAAATAGTTCTCAATCATTGGATTACTAAATTGGGGATTAGTGAATCCGGATAGATTGGTGCATACGTTGCTTGCTCATTGGATGAGGATGATTGATCTCATGATCATTTACGTGGAGACACTAAAGCAAGTATGTAGGTGCTTATTAGAGAATAAGTTCAATTGAACGCGGCTCGCTAAGGAATACCTAATGGAGTTTTATTTGCTGTCAATAGAATTCTGTAGTAGTGATAGTAGTAGAAGTAATCCTTGGACTTGAGATCATCATAGTATCTTGTGTATGATGAGTTATACTTTGACTTATTCCTTAAGACCCTTAGGGTATATCAAAGGGTATGCTTGGGTATAATAAGTTGTATACGTGGAGATAATGTATGATCAATAAAGAATCTACCACTTCTAATAAAAGAAGAGAAATGTCCTATGTGATTCGTTAAATGACAACCCAAGAGTAGTCCTCGGCTTGGCGAGAATGAAATTAGAAAGGAGTTTCTAATTTGCATTATTTGGTGTTGTGCATTTAAGAGTCGAAATACATATAATTAAATAAAATAAGACTTGACGAGAATTCCATGTCTTATATTTAATTGGGACATTGTATGGTGGAAGGATTGAATTATTTCGGTAACTATTTACTCGAATGTTCTTTTTATGATTTAATGTTGAAATCTATATTATCCGGAAAGTCGTTGATCGCTAGGAGGCTTATCCCTATTGTAGAATAAATATTATTTATTTAAATAAATTAATTGTTTAATTTATTTATTTAAATAAGATTAGAATTGTTCTAATTGATTTATTCACAACCGATTTAATATGGAGAACCTAAAGGGTCACACCAAAAAAGGAAGAATAATTATTTAAGAAGTTAATGGCATAATCGTAATAATATGTTAAGTATATTTAATTTAATCTATGGTGATAGAATAAATTAAATAGCTTAAAATTTATTATTTAATATTTTAGAAATATTAAATATAAATTAATAAGAGGAGTCTTATTAATATTATTACAATTATTATTATTTTAATTTCTAAAAGTGTTTAGGAATTAATTTAATATAAGTACTCTCATTTATTCCTAATAGGATTAGGAGGTTAAATTAATTAAAAGAGTTTAATTAATTATCCCTAATAAAATAAGGGAGCTTAATTAATTAAAGGATTTTAATTAATTAAAATAAAACCCAATTCCTTAATTGTTAAGGAGGGTTGCCCACATCTATAAATAAGAGGAGTCTTATTATGGGTGGTGGGGTTGTTGACTTTTACAACATACGTAATTCCAATAGTTGGGAGAAAGACGCCCTTTTCTATAGAGATAGAAAACTAGGGTTTGAGCCAAATACACATCTTCTTGAATTCTTATTCTTTCTTGGTGGATCACCTCTAGAGGCCAAACACTTGGGTGGCTAACGTTGATCAAAGGAAGGAACCTAACCCGGTGGATTCAAGTTGAACGCGAAAAGGATTGGAGGTGAACTTGTACCTGAGGAAGCTCGAATTTTCAAGGGTATGTTTGTTCTTCATATCTTTTCGTTTAATTAATAATTGTGCATAAAGGGTGATCCGGGTATATGGTTTGTAAAATTTTAAAACTCTGATTTTTACTCGCTTCCGCTTATTTATGCAATTTGATTGCGCATATGAATATTACAAACCTAACAATTTCGTCCTCGAAATTGACGTACGTACCTGGTGTTTCGAAAAGGTGAGGATACCTCGCTTTCATTTTCGTTTCCAACTCCCAGGTCATTTCCTCTATAGCATGGTTCCTCCACAAAACTTTGATTTGTGGTATGACCTTTGTACGTAAGACATGCTCCTTCCTATCCAAGATCATGACAGGTACCTCCTCGTACGTTAAGTCTTCGGATATCTCTTCTGGTTCTAACTCAATAACGTGGTCCGGATCTTTCACATATTTACGAAGCACAGATATGTGAAAAACATTATGAACACGAGACATGCTTGGAGGTAACACGAGTCTATAGGCCACATTTCCTACTCGGTCTGGAATCTGAAATGGACCAATAAATCATGGATTGAGCTTTCCTCTCTTCCCAAATCTTGTAACTCCCTTCCATGGAACAACACGCAACAATACATGATCCCCAATACTAAATTCCACGTCCTTTCGATGAAGATCCGCATAACTCTTTTGTCGATCCTGTGCCGCTTTGTATATCGTTATCGAATCATTTGGATCTTTTTTGTAGTCATACGTATTTAACTCGGGTCCCAACAATGTTGCTTCACCCACCTCATCCCAACATATTGGAGAGCGACACTTTCGTCCATATAATGCTTCAAATGGAGCCACACCTATACTTGCCTGATAACTATTGTTGTAGGAGAATTCCACCAATGGTAAATACTTATCCCAACTCCCTTTGAAGTCTAGGACACAGAGTCTTAATAGATCTTCAAAAGTTTGAATAGTCCTCTCTGATTGTCCGTCCGTTTGAGGATGGTATGCCGAACTGAATCATAAATCTATCCCCATAGCTTTTTGCAAGCTAACCCAAAATCGTGAAGTGAATCTTAGGTCACGATCCGAAACTATGGATACTGGCATGCCATACAATTTCACAATTTCATTTACATACATACGAGCAAGACGTTCAAGGGAATAAGTCTCCCGTATTGGTAAGAAATGAACAGACTTGATTAATCTATCAACAATAACCCAAATAGCATTTATGCCTTGAGAAACCGTGGGAAGACCCATAACAAAATCCATGGTAATGTGTTCCCACTTCCATTTCAGAATCTCAAGTGGTTGCAATGGACCCTTTGTCACTTGATGCACCGCCTTTACACGTTGACAAGTTAAACACCTCGAGATAAACTTTGCAATCTCTCTATTCATATTGTTCCACCAAAATGTATGTCGAAGATCACGATACATTTTGGTACTTCCAGGATGGATTGTAAACAGTGTATTGTGTGCCTCCATCATGATCTTGTACTTCAAATCAGAATCGTTAGGAACACAAATTTTGGAGTGGACTCGAAGTATTCCTTCTTCATCAATTCTTGCTTCTAGAATAGCACCCTCTTGTACTTTCTTCTTGTACTTTCTTCTTCATACTCATCAGCTCCGGGTCTGTGGCTTGAGAAACTTTAACTTTATTGATTAAAGTTGGTTCTATGCGTATACTTGACATCATTGCATGGGTCCCCGAAGTCTTGAATTATATTTTCATCTTTTGTAAATCACACAAAATGGGCCTTTGTACTAGGTTCAAGGTCAATAAAGAATTAAACTTCACGTTCTGGGGGTAGACCAGGAAGTTCTTCAGGAAATACGTCATGAAATTTACTAACAACAGGAATATTATTCAAATTTGACGTGTCTTTATTCAAATTCATAACATGGGCTAAGAAAGCTTGACATTCGTTTTTCAATAAACGAATAGCTTTATGACTTGATATGATAGTGATTGATTTCATTGGTTTAGTTGCTTGAATTCGTACAACAGGTTGGTTAGGAATATGAAAACTAACAACCTTACAAAAATAATCAATTTTGCCATGATGAGTAGTTAACCAATCAATCCCTAAAATCACATCAAAAGCAAGTATCTTTAAAGAGATAAGGTCAACAGGTAATGTGATGGTGCCAACTTGGATCAAACAAGATTTATAAACAGTGGATGTAATAAAAGTGTCTCCTAATGGAGTCTCCACAGATAGGTCAAAGTCTAACTTCTCCGGAGTTAAGTTTAAACGTTGAGCACAAGCAGGAAAGATAAATGAATGGGTAGCACCGTTATCTGGTAATGTATAAACTTCACAAGAATTTATGATTAGCTTACCCGTGATCACCTCGTTTAGGTTCCTCGTATTTTGACCAGTCACGACAAACGCTTCTTCCAGGAACCGTTGACTTTAACTTTTCTGGGATAACCTTTTGAGTCACCATCCCCGCTGGACTTGGTTTCGCTACTGTACAATCTCGAGCGATTTGTCCTTCCTTTCCATAATTATAGCATACCTTGAACTGTTGTGGGCAGTTTGGGCTGATATGTCCCTCTTTCCAGGATTTATAGCATACGACCGGTGGTCATTCTCCTCCCTTAGAACCAGTTGTTACTGGTGTTGACGTCTTCACATTGTCATTGTTGAATTTTTTCTTTTTAAAATCTCCCCCCGACTCGCTTCTTCTATTTTCATGGCCATGATTATCACCAGAGTGGTTGCCGCTTTTATCCGTATTTTTCTTTCTCCGCTGGTTATCGTTGTTCTGATGACTGCTGTCACCAAGATGACCGTCAGTTGTGGTCCCTCTACCGAATGTACTCGTTATCTCGCCTCGATAATTGAGCCTTGTTGACAACATCTGAATAGAGAGAAATTTATGAGAAATGAGATATTGACGTATGTCGGGTTTCAAACCTCTCAGAAACATCTGCGTCATACGTTCCTCATTCTCAACCAAATGAGGTGTAAACCTGGATAACTCCGCGAACTTCACCTCGTATTGGGACACCGTCATGTTATTCTGTTCTACTTTCATTGACGAATACTTTCAGCATGTCTCCCAAGATATGCTGAGTGCGGCTGGATGGGTACACTTCACGGATTCCCACCAGTAATCTGCCTCATTACAGAACATAAAAGTAGCGAATGGAACCTTCTGTTCCTCTGTGCATCCCAAGACATCGAACATCTTGGTAATTTATTTGACCCACGTCTCCGCCTTAATCGGATCCGGCTTTCCCCAGAATTCTGGTGGTCCCAACTCTTTGAACTGTTTGGCTGTGACAAACCGTGCGTTGCTATCATTTCCACCTGTATTTTGTACACGAGTCTCCCTAGTATGATTTTGCATGAACTGCAAAAATCTTCTAAACATTTCGTCGTTCATCGTCTGATCAGTGGTGTTGTTTATAGGAGTAACATTGTCAGCCTGTTGCACGTTCTCCTCATTGATAAGTAAAGGTGTCTCCACGGTTTCAGTTACTCCACTGTTAACATTCTCGGTTGACATTCTCAAATACTGCCATAAAACAAGGGTTAATTAAAGAAAGCAACATATCACATAATATCCCTATATTTTGACCAACCAACGAATAAGCTTAGGTAGGACACACTAGCGAAGGATTTACTCGTCTCTCCCCTCCTAGTTCTATTCTCCGATCTCCGCCAGAGATCATATCCCTAAGCTTTGATACCAACTGTGACGCCCCCAAAATAGGTATACAACACCCATTCTGAGTCGCCAAATACATGGTACAGAAACAACTACAACTTTATTAATACAATTGTCGTGCAATATACGACAACACATAAACGATGAGTTTAAAAACAAATATTGTATTCTAGACAATATCAACACTCAAATAAGTCCTCATTATAATTATTGATACACTATTTTACAAAATAGTGAGGACTACTAAAACGACATTCTAGAACCTTCATTCCATACCCCGACTAGTACTCGCTACATTCTCGCCTCCTGAGAAGAAAAATGGAACAAAAAGGAAAAGGGTGAGCTCAACTAGCCCAGTAAAGAATATTATGACTAAGATAATATAGAACAAATTATCATTAGTCCTCAACAGGGAAAAATCTTATAGAATATAATAGACAACAAGTTTCAGATCAATATTCGCAGCGGAAATAATAATTCACAGAAGAGTTACGTAGAGAATGAAATCTACTATTATCTATGAATTTTAAAGTCCATCATCAATATTTTATCCCTATAACATCAATCAATAAATATCTTGAATCAAATATTCATATTTGCACTACAGGCCAAAGATATTCAACAGTTGGTCATGTTCATCTCAACACATGTACATCTTTGCACTACGGGCCAAAGATATTCATAAGAAATTCAACCATATTTGCACTACAGGCTAAAGATATTTAGTAATATCATCATTTAGGACTGAGGATTATAAAAATATTTTAAAGAAAAATAGAATCCAAAGAAAAAAAGAACAAATATTAAGGATTAAATGTGACTTTAAAATAAATCCAAGTTCAAAAATACTTCAGAAATAACCATAGTGGAGTAAAATTCAAGAATGATCAAAACATGGATACAATCAAAGCTAGTATCCATAATAGATATTTTGGATAAAAATGAAATTTTAATTTTTCTTTTGAATAATTAATAAGTATTCGTGAATAGTGTCAGAAATCGGAAATAATGTCGTATATCGTGAATAGTAACCCCGACAATTAAAAGACAAGAATTTCACAAGAAAAATCTTACCAATATTTAAGCATAATGATATTAGAAGAAATAATATCATTTATAAAAAAAATAACATCCTTACCTCGAAAAGACAAAAAGATTTACGATCGGAATAATCGGATATAGTCTTTGAAGGAACTTGCACCGTATAACAACACTCAAAGTATCAAAATACTCACAAGAATAAGCTCTATAATATAGAGAGAGAAGATTTCAGTTCCTGGTGTGATTTTCAATTCTAACATAAGCACCCTATTTATAGGAAATTGCTTAGAACACCAAAATAGAAAATTTAATAAAATATTAATATAATTATATAAATTTCCTACGCACACCAAGAAAACTGAATTCAACATGTTTAACACTCATGTGGGGCCCACCCAAGTGTAAAAAACATTTTTCTTTTAAAAAAAATTAAAACTTTAAAAAAACAATTATTCCGGAACTTCGGTACTTCAATAATTCATAATAAATAGCTCTTTTATCACAAAAATTCAAATCTTATGTCCATTCCATAGGAAATTTAATTCTCTACAACTTTACAGAAGAAAGTTTTTTAAAATTCCAAACAAAAATTGACCGAAATCCACACACGGACGAGGGGACTTTCCAATAAGGATTTCTCCTTACTGGCACACAATTAGGTGACCAAACATCTCCTTAGACAGAACTTTCTAGACATTGCCAATAATGCTATCTAATAATATTATTCAAATAATATGAATTATTAATTTGATAAAGGAAAATACTATGTAGTGACAATTATTGAAACAACAATAATATAAAATATCAACACGGCAATTATTGAATCAATAAAATAAAATATTAAACAGTAATTACTGTAACAATTATTGAGTAGTGTCTTCTTACGTAAGAATCAATAATTGGTGCAATACCGTACATATCTTCTTGTGTTTTAACCAACGAGTATTTCAACAAGATAATACTTGGTAATAACTACGCCAGTTATTTATAAATAACTTATACTTGTCGCTTTTTTTTCATCCAATCGCTTTTTTTTTATGGGTCCCATATAAATCAAATTTAATGGCCGCATCTAATATTATTCCCCGACAATGAAGAATATTCCACGACCAAACGATTATTCCCCCACAACAATGAATATTTTACAACCACTTGCTTATTTAAAATATTTATGCATTTTACCCATAACTAACCACATTAATCAAATCAACCCTTACTATTTCAAAATAATAAATAGAAGAAATTCAATTTCATTAATAATAAGTTGGGGTCTTACATTTTGTACTGTTTTACTATAACTGTTCCACACATTAACATTACACACATATCCGACATGTTTATATTACTGAAATATAAATAATATTATACTATTATTCTCATCCCTTATTCAAAATCCAGACTTAGGGTTTTGAATTCATATCTGACATAACCTCCATAGATACCACTATTAATTAAGTTAAAATAATTAACTTAATTAATACAATAAATACATATCATAATATCCATATCATATATACAATAATCATATTTTCATGGAAAATAAATAATAAATATTTTATTACAACATAATTTTATTATAAGAATATAATCTATAATGATCAATAGTTCTAAAAAAATTTAGTTACATCTAATAAATAATTTATTTATCAGATATATACATATACTTTACTTGCACATATTCCCACCCTTATCTATATATAAAAAAAATTATTCGCAAAATTTTTTATTGAAAATATTGGGTTATTATAGTTGAGCTGCTAAGATGTCTTTGAGCTTGAACATCTTATGTATTTAGCATCTTGGCGTGGTCCTCTTTAAATTCTGCCTCTAGTTTGGAACACATCTTCTCCAATGCAGCTGATCTTCACTCTTTTCTGCTCATCTTTATCTGATGTCAGCTATGCACCATCACCATCTGGATTTGCTAAGTGTCTGAGCTTTTGGTAGACTTCGTCTGGCACTTAGCAATCCTTGAACCCTTCTTGAATGTATTGTAGACATGATTCTGCATCTGATCTTTTTCAGCTTTTGGTTCATGGTGATCTGTAGAGTGGCTCTCTTGATCTTCTTTGTACTCTGCCGCTTTTCTGAATGCTATCTCATTGGCCTTCTCGGCTCTCAACTTAGCTGCCATCTTCAGTGGCATTCTCATCTTTTTTTGAGTGAAGCTCTAATCTGTTTAAGTCCTTCTTCAAAGCTACTTCACTTCCACCTATGTAGTCTCACTGTCACTGAGATTTGTTCTCTTAATCTCTGGTGGAACTCGTAGAGTCAACAATAACATTCCAACAACTCAACGATTCTGCAACTTAGCAATCATTAGTTTCTCTTGATCTTTGAAGCTATGTTGATTTATACTCCTTCCCAATCTTCCCGTTGGAAAGTAGCCGTTAAAAGTTTTTTGAATTACTTCGCAGATCTCGAGTTATTTGATGTAGACTGCAAATGTGATATGACATGACTTTCTGTCACTGCAGTCTACTATTTCACCTACCCCATCAGAGATGTTTCTTTTATATCTTGGACAGGTAGTCGACTTAATTACCTCCTTCTGATTTCTCGATTAGAGGTTGTCCTTTTGCATCGATGCTCTCAATAAGCTTTGTTCGAATATCAATCTTTAGGTTGAACCGTTGCCAATGCTTCAATCCTCAGTTGTTCGAACTCTACGATTCTGATGCACATCTTCTTGGATCTGATCGTAGTGTCTAGTTGACAGGCAGAGACAACACTATGATCTTGAAGAGTGTTCATTAGCTCTCCAATGTGGAACACCTCTTCCTTTTCTTGTACAGTGTTTCAATACTTCTGTTTGCCTTGACTTCTCTTTGATACTGAAGGCTTGACTCTTTGTTCTGACCCCTTCTGAATAGCAAGACACTTAAGATTTATGGCGTGTCCAGCTCGTTTTCTCCTTGTGATCTCCCGTTCACTTATCATCAATGGACTGACTCAATGCTTAATCACTTTAGCCTTGTTCTTCAGAAGCTGACCAGTATCTCTGTGTGCACTCCATCAATTTTTTCTTTGTTTGGCAAACACTACGATCCTGGTTTCTTCCAAGATCGTTGTCTTCTGTTTACTTGATAACCATCGCCTTTGCCGACTTTCCTTGGTCGATTCTTTGAAGTCTTTTTCTGATCAACTTGTGGAAGACTTCATCTTGAATGACTTCACAACTCAATCTGGATACTGATTAGGTTGATGCTTAGATCTTCTGTTAACTTGCATGACATTCGTTGAGTGTTTTCTGATTTCCTTCAGGTGGGATGTATCTTTGCAGTACCAACCAGAGACTTCATTCCTTTGGATATTCTGGGAGTGCTCATTTGTTGAGAATCGTATTTGCTCTACGATTCTGCCTTGGCGTTTTGAACACATCTGTTGAAATCTTAGTTCTACACTCTACGATTCAGCTTCGGCTGTGTAGACACTACGACTCCGAGATCAGATCTTGACACTCTACGATTTCTGACTTTGTGTTCGTTGTCTTCATCTGATCTTGCTCTACTACGATCTCTGCCTCTGATATGATCAGTAGACTCTACGACTCTGAGTGTAGTCTACGATTCTTGACTTGGCTTCGACATCAGTAGACTCTACAACTTAGAAAGTAGTCTACGATTCTTAACTCGCTTCTAGATGCTCTCATTCGGCTCGTAAGCGCGCGTCTCTGACCCAACATGACTTCTTCAGCAAACTACGGCTCTTAGGAAGCTCTACTCGACACTCTACGATCCTTCCTCGTCTCTCTAGGCAGTCTATGAACTCCGAGATCTACTATCTTGCAGACTACAATTTTGCCTTGATAGCTCTCGAGTTTTTCTTGACTCTCCTGGCAGACTATGATTTCTGGTGCAGTGCTCGACGATTAGACAAGCCTATCTATTACATCATTAGATCAACCTAACATGCTTGATCTTTCTATATTTATAGTCCTTGTACATCATTTCTTTTTAAGGACTTTACAAAGCTATTTTGCTTATGTAGGATCAACCTAACACATTTGATCAATTCATTCTAAGTCCTTGTACATATATTTCTATCATCTATCAAAGGACTTTACAACTTTCCTTAATACAAGCATACTTGCATATTCATTCATATATATATCATAATCAAATCATATGTAAATAGGAATATCATTCACATGTTTATTCTTGACAAAATATAATTCTCAATTGGAGACAATGGAGATAATTATATGGCAAGAGATGACTCACAATTGGAAAGAACATGATAACAATCTTCTCATTTTTCTTTGGGGTCTATTGGGTCAACCAAGGATAATTCTCAAGTCATATGATATCTATTACAACTTAGATGCATGGCCTCCCATGTACGAAGGTTTTCTCGAGCATTTTCCAAATATTTTAATTTCTAAAACAGTTATTGACTGTACCTTTATGTAAGGTATCAATGTGAGGTGTTATCCAAGTAAAGGGATGAGAGTCACAGTTGTTATTAAAACTCACAGTATATGTGTTGTCGTATTTTGCACGACAATTGTAATAATGAAGTTATAGTTGTTTCATGTACCATGTATATGGCGACTCTGAATGGGTTGGGTGGATTGAACCTATTTTGGGGGTGTCATAGAAGCCCTTATCGGAATGCCCCCTCTTTCCTATGAATGATCTGGTTGTTAATATTGTGAGTTATAATATTAATGATGAATAATTGTTGAAAGATTAAAAATGTGTTTATTGAAGATAAGTGATTTGTGATAAATATTTATTCAATTTTTGATGTAAATAAAGGGGTAGTTTTTTATTGGCTAAACATTTTTTTCATTTTTAATATTGGTATTCCCTTCATAGAGGGGTATCCTTTGATTGTCTAACCTTTCTTTTCTTTTAATATTGCTAGGAGGGTACTCCCTTATTGGTTGTTTCAAATGGCATGCTGATGAATTTCAAACCGTGATTTTTTCGTGTACATCTGTGATTTTCTTAAATAGTGTCCTATCATTCTCTTATAAATATGATGCTTAGTTAAGAAATGAAAATTACACCAGAATCAAAGAATTCTTCTTTTATAATATTGAGCGTATTTCTCTTGAGTTTAAGGAAACATGAGTGTAGCAAATAGTGCAAATTTTCTTCAAGAATATGCCCTCTCCTTTTAAGGTAAGAGATATTATTTTCATTCAATATTCGTAAGAAATAATATTTTCTTCCATACTCTGTATTATGTAAGTAATATTATTTCATTTCATATTCCTAAATCTACACCTATTTTGATAAGTATTGCTTCTATACTCCTTAAAATTAGTAGAATATCCTTGAATTTTGCGATTCATTTAGTATCGTTTCACAAAAATATTTTTCTGAACTTCAGTGTTAAATTTTAATCTTTTCATACCGGAGTACTATTCATGGGTACTATTCATACATACGACACTATTCATATATACGGTACTATTCATACATACGGTACTATTCACTACAAAAATTGATTTCTTTTCTATCCAAATTATTTTTGATACATGAATATCATTCTTGAATTTTACTCCACAAATTCGTTATCATGTTGACAATTTGGACATTCTTAAACTCTGAATAAATTGAATTATAAATCTTTAATATTTATCCTTAATCTCACTTGATTGATTTCTTATATCATTGTAATCATCCTCATGCTTATATTGTGGTGAAAGTCATCTTTGGCCCGTAGTGCATAGATGGACTGTTGATTAGTATGATTATGACTAGGAATTATGTATCACTATAATCATGAACTATAATGTTACAAATGATATGATAAAAGTCTTATTTGGCTCGTAGTGCATAGATGAATAGTTGTTTGGCATGGTCATGACCACTGATGATATATAATAACGAATATCCTTGGCCCGTATTGCATGGATAATTCGTGGATGTGGATGATTTATTGAGTTGTGTTACAGAGATAAAATATTGATGATGGACTTTTAAATCATAGAAGATAGTAAACATCATGCTCTACTTGTCTCTTCTAATGGATTATTTGTTCCGCTGCAGTTAAACTTACTGTCTATTGTATTCTATCAATTTTTATACCGTTAAGACTAAGGACAATCTGTTCTACATTATCTTAGTCATAATATTAATTCTTTATTAAGCTAGTTGAGCTCATATTTTTCTTTCATTATTTTCTTCAAGAAATGAGAATATAGTTGGGACTAGTCGGGGAATGGAGTGACGGTCCAAGATGGTTGCTATAGTAGTCCTCACTATTCTATAAAATAGTATGAAAATAATTGTAATGAGGACTTTATTTGAGTTTGGATATTGTCTACGAGATAATATTTATATTGAAACTCAGCTATTGTTTTATCGTATTTTGCACGACAGTTGTATAAATTAAGTTTGTATTTAAATTATGTACCATGTATTTGGCGATTCAGAATGAGTTGTGTATATCTATTTTGGGGCGTCACAAAAAATACAAATAAATAAAATTTAAATACATTTGAGTCTAATTTTCCTATCAACATAGAATAACACGAATATGGAACGATGGAGTATAATTTTATATATAATAATATTTTATAATTAACATAATTTTACAAAAATAATAATAATTTTAAATGGATGGATTTAAATCATAATCTGTATTGTTAGATCAAGTGGACCATGAGACAGAATAATGATCTATTACATTATGAATGAATCAAATCATTGATCCATTTATCACACTTGGTGGATCAGATCAGAGATTTGTTCAGATCTAACTGATTGATAGACCTACTTCAGACCATCATCAAATTATATCTTTAATTTTAAAACTCATAACATATGTGATGTTATAATAGTAATAATAATTGGTTAATAATATTGAAAACTAGTACAAACAATAACCGAAGTGAATGCAGATCCGAGAGTGGGTAGAATGAGATCATAGATAGTAGCGGTAGGTCCTAGTAGGAATTAAAATCTAACGGAATTGGGACCCCAACAGCTCAAGTGGATGACTTTATTGAGGGACTCCTCTGTTTTCATCAACCTCTGATCTTTCCTCCCCATATTATTAGTCGAAGCTGAAGAAGAGAGATGAGGAGGGGAAAT
Source organism: Panax quinquefolius (assembly GCA_020205615.1). Classification (NCBI taxonomy): domain Eukaryota; kingdom Viridiplantae; phylum Streptophyta; class Magnoliopsida; order Apiales; family Araliaceae; genus Panax; species Panax quinquefolius. Next base: position 3,993,469 of record CM035161.1, read on the forward strand.
GACGATGATGCCAAGGTTGGCCTTGGCATGTTGGTGCAGCAACCTGAGGGCGTAATTCCATCGACAGAAGCCTAATTGATTTTTCAATGCCTCTACCGCTCTAATGCTTGCTGCCACTATCCATGCTTTTCTTGCACCTGCTCCAACACTACTGTTAACGCCAGGATCTTCTGCCACGTCCCAATCACGTAAGACGCCCTGATCCTGCACAGTAAACACGATAAACACCACAAGCTTGACGGCGGTTCCGTCGGGGGATAGCTCAGGCGTGAGAGTCAGTATACGTGTTCACAAGGTTAAACAATGGAGGAATATAATGTCTAGTGTCTTGAGAGAGAAATAATAATTCTCTGTGTATATGTGATTATGAATGAAGAAGTGTATTAGAGCGCACTTTCTTTGTGAAGACTTCCTTTGCTAAGTTATACTCTCTTTTGCTTCGGATTATGCTGCACCCACTATTACCCCGACACCCCTTGATCTCGATGGGTTCCACCGATCGCATATAGTTTATCCACCGCTTTTTGGTCATCGTTCCCACCGCCCACGGTTATAATCCCATCCACATTAATGCACGGTGTTCTCTAGTCAACCGTCATGTTTTTTCATCATTACAAGTCAAAGATGTAGATATTTAAATATATGATGGGTCGACCCACCGATTGGGTCCGATACTGAAGGACTTAATAAAGATAATAAAGTGACTAGATCCAATAATGTCAACACCCAATAATGAAGACCCAATGGACTAATCAATATGTAGGCCCAATCCATTCTATCCAATAGAGAAATATCACGACCCAATATTGCCCCTAGTTTTTATTAAACAGAGATTTAATAGAAACTATAAATGGCATCGGCTCAGACAAAAAGAACTAATATAAGACCAATGAAGGCCCAAAATACGGCTTTTATCAAGCCCATATGGTGAATATCAAATGGCAACATCGCTTAAGATTGAAGTCCATTTAAAGAGCCCGCCCAAATTTAACATACAACAACAAATATTTCACCGCCTCTCGAACAACCCAAACCTTCGCCACAAAAACCATTCTCTTCTCAAATCTAGGCTCAAGTCAGAGCGACATCGATGATCATCGGTTCGGCAATAATTCCATCATGGAACCGATGGGTGAAGGAGTGATATACCGCTAAAAGGAAGTTGAGATTTGACCATCAATCTGAATCGATCGATTAATATTGGTCATCTGCAGTAAAACATTGTCTTCGTGTGTTTCCGCCCCAAATACAAAGAAGCCAAAAGGATACCAAGATAATGCCAAGAGAATGCCAAGATAATACCGAAGATAATACCGAAGAGAATGCCGAAGAGAATGCCGAAGGGAATAACGAAGGAAAAAAGCCATTCTGAAGTTTATGTTTGGCAAAAGGAAAGAATCAACCTTGACATTGTTCTTCTCAACAATGAATGCCTTCTGAAGGATATCGACAAGGTCAAAGAAGAACCGAAAAGCGACCAAGGCCACTCATCGAGTCATCAACGATATAAATTCCGATCCGTCTGCTAAAGGATCAAAGCATCTGCACATCGTCAAGCTCAAGAAGAGCTCAAAGAGCTTCGCCCTTAGAGATTTGGGTCCGCCATCGACCTAAGACTTTCGTAAGGAGATACTGGTAATACGTAAAATCCGCCGAAATGAACAATAAGATCGCCCATATGTATGCCAAAGGATATGAAATCAAAGTAAAGGCAAGAAAAAGCTCGGGCAAGGTAGATCCATCTCTTCTAGACTCTTTAGATGGTGACGATGACAAGGAAGAAGCCTAAAGATGACCTCTCCTTATCTTTAGTCAGTAGAACTTTCTCGTAAAAATTCTAACTTGTTGTGAATAGCTAATATTTAAAATATCAACTTCACGCCTTATTACTTCGAATGAACATTTCTTGTCAATAATTCAAAGATCAATTAAATTGTATGAACTTAACTTAGACATGAACTAGATAAGGCGATAATGATTAATTTATGAAATGAAGTGAATCAATTTAATGGATAGAATTTAATGAACAATATTGAATGAAATCGAACTCAACACTTGAACAAAATAAAGTAATGTATACTTATCGCTTCAAGTGTGAGATCGGTCATATGTGAGGTGAATTTGGATGATCCTCCTCAGACCATCGAAATCTTGCTTACCACTCGGGGTAGAACAAGTATATAAGGACCAAGATATAAGATCAAGATATAAGGATCAAGATATAAGGATCAATAGTGACCATTGATTTACCACCTGGTAAAATCAATATAGGATCATAAGGACCTTGGGCTACCATCGAATGGCCAAATGAGTCCTACCATACCTCCTTACACCATAAGTGACCATTGATTTACCACCTGGTAAAATCAATATAGGATCATAAGGACCTCGGGCTACCATCGAATGGCCAAATGAGTCCTACCATACCTCCTCCTTACACCATAGTGACCTTTCTGGACCAATAATGACCATCGACTTACCACCGATAAGATCAATATAGGATCAAAAGGACACAGGGCTACCATCGAATGGCCAAATGAGTCCTACCATACCTCCTTACACCATAGTGACCTTCTGGACCAATAGTGACCATCGACTTACCACCACTCGATAAGATCAATATAGGATCAAAAGGACCTGGGCTACCATCGAATGGCCAAATGAGTCCTACCATACCTCCTTACACCATAGTGACCTTAGGACCGGGATCAATAGTGCAAAAGTGAATGTGGATGAGCCACCTAATCATGTCATCTTGACTCCACGGTTCTTTCATGAATATCCCTCGCCAAGTGCTTTATAGGCCAACAACTTCGGTCAAATGATCGCTTGCGGATGTCTTTGTGAATTTCAAGAAGAACATACTCTTTGGATGGAACCAAATGTTTGAGTAATGATGACGAAAAAGGTCCTTCGATAAAGATTCTCATCAATGAGAACAAAGTTGACACTCTTGTAATTGGTTTTCTTTGCAAAGACCGATCCGGAAGGAAAGACGCCATCCGCCATCAAAGTTATAAGCATCTGTAGTGGCCAACTTCGATAATGCATCAAGAATCGGAATTGTTATTGTGATCGACCCTTGATAGCTTCTTTCTCGATGTCCAAAATAGAATATCCATCTGCATGTAATGTCCACGAGCTCGCGCTTCAAGAAGAACTCGCAACGGCTTTGTCGATTCCTCGCTTTCTCTTTAACTATTATTAGCTTCGTAAAAGAATTGTCCGACCATAATGTCAACCGACTTTGGAAATATTTACCAAGTGTTCAATTTCCAAGAGTGCGACTTATTGATCTCTTTGGTGACGAGTCCTTCATCATGCGAGAGAACACTCAAGGCAGTACCTTTTTTTTTGCATCTCTGGATGAATATATTCTTGAATTGCTCCTCATCCGCTTTGTGCCATAGTCCCGAGAACCCCTAGGATGAGGTATCCTCTTCTTGATGCTTAGGAATATGGGTGCATTTTGTGTCTTGAATCTGAACCCCGACAAACTTTTGGCGGGCATCTCCGAAGAAAAGTATCTATAGGCTGCAGTGCCCCCCGGGGACTCTCTGGAGTGTGATTTCGGATATACTTGGTGAAACTCTCCGTCACGGTGATGAGGATACTCGAGGTATGCCTTATTTGTATTCTCGAGGTGCAGCTCCTGGATCGATCTCTTCGTCTGCGCGACCATAATCCCAAACCGATAGTATGGATACCCTTCTTCGGTCAATCGAAAAATGGTGTTGGGACTTCATCTACTCGCTCAATTATCATCCCAAGACCAATAGGGGAGATTACCCTCTTGATTAAACAGAAATGGTCATTGGGTCTTCATCTACTCTGCTCAACCATCATCCCAAGACCAATAGGGCGACATTACCTCTTCATTAAAACAGAAATGGTCGTTGGTCTTCATCTACTCGCTTGACCATCATCCCAAGACCACCAAGGCGATTACCTCTTCTATTAAACAGAAATGGTCATTGGTCTTCATCTACTCGCTTCACCATCATCCCAAGACCAATAGGCGTGATTACCTCTCTTCGATTGAACAGAAATGGTCATTGGGTCTTCATCTACTCGCTTCGACCATCATCCCGAAGACCATAGGGCGGATTACCTCTTGATTGAAACAGAAATGGTTGTTGGGTCTTCATCTACTCTACTTGACCATCATCTTTAACACCGACCACCACTTCTTGCCAATTATGGGCGGGTGCCTTTTACTTGCCTTCGGTCATGATCCTGCTCTTTATCAGCAACAAAGACCAACCATCTTCGGGCTTTGCCGTGGGATCTCGAACGAGAACCCCCTGATTGGTGCCATAACTTCCGATGTAGAACAACTGGAAATATTGTGATTGATAGCTCAAGAATACTAGAAAAACGCCCTCCTTCTAGCGCCAATGTTAACGCCAGAATCTTCTGTCACGTCCCAATCACGTAAGACGCCCTGATCCTGCACAGTAAACACGATAAACACCACAAGCTTGACGGCGGTTCACGGGGATAGCTTTCAAAGTGAGAGTCGATATCGTGTTCACAAGATTAAACAATGGAGGAATATAATGTCTAGTGTCTTGAGAGAGAAATAATAATTCTCTGTATATATGTGATTATGAATGAAGAAGTGTATTAGAAACACACTCTTTGTGAAGACTTCTTCTAAGTTATACTCTCTTTGCCTCGGATTACGGTGCCACCCACTATTACCCGACACACCCCTTGATCCGATGGGTTCCACCGATCGCATATAGTTTATCCACCGCTTTTTGGTCATTTATTTCCCACCGCCACGTACTGTTATAATCCCATCCACATTAATGCATGGCAGTTCTACTAGTCAACCAGTCATGCTTTTTCATCATTACAAGTCAAAGATGTAGATATTTAAATATATGATGGGTTGATCCATTCGATTGGGTCCTATACTGTAGAAGAACTTAATAAAGATAATAAAGTGACTAGATCCAATAATGTCAACACCCAATAATGAAGACCCAATGGACTAACTGAATATGTAGGCCCAATTCAATCGGTCCAATAAGAGAAATATCACGACCCAATAACTACTATTCTTTTTTTTTTTATTCTTCTCAATTCTATGTCAAAATTAAATGACTCTGAATTACTGTAATTTAAGAAGATATAGCTCTAGGCTCTAACTAAGAAAGATGCGTTTTTAGCTTTTATAGTAACACTGCTGCCTTGGTATATATATATTATATATATACAACCCCCTCTACAGACATACTACTAGCCTGCCCTAGGAAATACTATTACAGTAGTCCACTAATTAATTAATATAAAAACTGTGTGCACCAATTGAATTAATTTGACTGCTAAAACTAAACCCAGCAACTTTATTTAGACGGTATTTAACCCATTGATTTATCTTTCTACTATCTAATCCTACGAAACTAAAAACCACTGGCAAGGAAAGGAAGCGTACACTTTTCAGTTGAGCAGGTCAAAACGTATTCGGACAATAATAAATTGAAGGTCCCCCGTCCGGCCGTCCCTATAACTATAATAAGCAGCATTATGGGCAGAGGCCCCATTAAGCATTCATAAAGGCCCCGCATTTCCATCCGGGCCTGGGTTGCACCATTTGCATTTTATTATACATAAACTAAACTATTAGTAGTATTCCGTTAATACTACTAATTCAATAAAACACTAATTTACACCTAATTTTTATAAAATTTATCCTACTTATGAGAATGAACTTACTCATTTCATATAATTTTTCTGGCAAAAATAAGATAAAATTACTCTAATATATACTAGTATTTATATTAACTTTTTTTATTATTATTTATTAAAAATATATTGTACCAAAGCCTCCCCTAAACTTAAATTCTGGGGCTATCCATATATCTTTACTCCTCTCGTTTTAATTAATTCTGTTTTGACTTTTTAAGTCAAATTGACTATTTTAAATTAAAATTAAGCATATATAAATATATTTCTAAAATTATAAAAATTTGAATTAGTAATAAATTGTATATACTTTCTTTTAGTTATAATCTCTTCACCTATATTTTAGCAAAAATAGTAAAAAGATTAGTTTTAAAAATAGTCAATTTGACTTTAAAAAGTCAAAATTGAAAGAATTAATTTTATTGACGATGAGATATTAAAATAATTCGCCTAATTCCAATTATAGCATGACATATTTTAAAAAACATACCTTTTAAATAAAAGTAATGTTACAGACACAAATTATTTTATAAACATTTTACAAACTGTTAATGTGGCATAGTCCACCTCAACATATTGATCAACAAATTGTTTCAATGTAGTCTTCGGTGTGAGACCCCAGATTTTATTAATAAAGATTTAAATTTTGTCGAAATAATTTTTTAATATTATGGTGTGAATTTGAGATAATATTATAGTTGTGGATAGTATTTATAAATTTTGCAAAGTATGCAAGTGGTTATATTATATTCGATTGGTCGGGGAATATTCTTATTTAGCGGGAATATTCAATAACTACTCAATCATTGGTGGACCCTAATAATGTAATTATTGTCGAATTGAGAAAACGACAAAAATATTTTATTGAATTAATCATGGAAGTTTTACCGCTGATATCTTTGTTGAACTACTCTTAGTAAAAAAATACAATGAATACGTGTGGTTGCGTAAGAAGACACGGTATTGATTATCGATCTTATGTGAGTTTCACTCACCATTCCATTATTGTCGATTAATAATATGAATTATTATAATGATAATGACGCTTTTGTTTTATTCAGATTATTAACGTAATAAAACAAAACATCTTTTATATAAAATAGAATACTTTATTAAAGTTATTACATAAATAGAATATATTATATTTTATTATGCGTAGTGTTGCGTAGTGTTTTGCGTAATGTTTTGCGTAGTATTGCGTAGTGTTTGCATAGTAAAGAAACGTTTTTATATAAATAGAATATATTATATTTTATTTAAAAGATTTTTCTTTAAATATGGATAGTCGATTAAAGTAAATCAATCTGGACCGTTCATGGATTAGTTACTATGCATTCCATTTTCCTATAAATAAAGCTCATTCCTTCATTATTTTCTTAATTCATTGAAACTCTGCAGAGAGAAATTATAGAGAGGCTTATAGAGAGAAAGTTATAGAAAGAAGAAGAGTATTCTCGCTACTTCACTACTTCTATATTCAGTTCTTTTTACTGTAAGGGTGTTATTCTTTCTTCTTGAAGAGAACTTCTGTTATTCCATTCACTATTATTCTGTTGGAATAACCTGTAAAAGTGATATACCCTATACATAACCTGTATATGCGGCATATCCTATACTTGGTGAAATCCTTATATTATTCCATTCTTATTTATTCTGTTGGAATAACCTGTATACGCGGTTTACCCTATACTTGGTGACATTCTTCTATTATTCTGTTGGAACATCCTGTGCATGTGTTTTTACACCTGACCAATTTCCGCTTTTTATTATTCTGCTGGAACATCCTCGTGCATGTGTTTTTTACACCGGACTCGGTTCCGCTCTTTTATCATTCTCGCTGGAATATCCTATCTCGTGTGTTTTACACCGGATCCGGTTCCATCTTTATTATTCTGTTGGAACATCCCGCTTGTGTGAATTTCACCGACCGGTTCCGTTATTATTATTCTTTGGACAACTCGCCTATCATGTCGCAAGCACCGCATGCATGGTGATTTCTTTTGTTATTCCATTCTTTATTATACTCACTTGGTTAAAACTTGGACTTCTATACTCCATGAAATTAGTAGAATATCCTTGATATTTGCGTTTCATCCAAAGATCTTTCATGGAAATATTCTTCCGATCATTCTTGAATTTTACTCTCGAAAACAAATGTCATGTTGACAATTTGGACGTTAATAATTCATGGATTAAATAATTCTTGAACTTGTTTTATTGAATTATTATGTCATTGTCATCATCCTCATGTTATATTATGTTATCTTCGCTTACGCACGATGCGTAGATGAACTTAGTATGATTATGACCATGGATCATTCGGTATAATCACGACTTGATATAAATGATGTGACAAAAGTCCTCGATGGCACGTAATGCGTTGATGGATAGTTTTTGGTATGATTATGACCAGAGGTGATTCGGTATAGTAATGACCATTGATAATTTGATGAAAATCCTTGACCGTGGTAAAGGGATAATTAGATGTGGTGGTTTATTTATTGTCGAGTCTCAAATGATAAAAATTGATGAAAACTTTTTAAAACCTAAAAGATAGTAGACTTTATTCTCTACTTGACTTTTTTAATGGATTGCTTATTCATACCGCAGCTTAAACCGGTTGTCTATTGTATTTTATCGGTTTTAACATCATTTGTTGAAGCTAATGATAATTTATTCGCATTATCTTAGTCATAATATTTCTTCTTGGGCTAGTTGAGCTCACCCTTTTCTTTCACCGTTCTTCGGAAATGAGAACATAGTCGGGACGAGTCGGGAACGCAAGTAATGGTCCGGAGGATAGCATTAGTAGTCCTCACTATTCCGTGAAATAGTGTAATAATAGTTGTAATGAGGACTCCTTTTGAGTTTGTATAATATCTAGTAGACAATATTTGTATTCAAACTCACGGTTTATGTCGTATTGTTACCACAACAGCTTAAGTTAGTAAGTTGTATTTGAATTTATGTACCATGTAAGTGGCGACCCAAGATGGGTGACGATACCTAATTTTGGGGCGCTATAGTTGGTATCAAAGCTTAGGGATATGATCCTCGGCTAAGATGTGAGAATAGTACTAGGAGGGAGAGACGGGAATTCATTCGCTAGTATGACCTACCTAAGTTTATTTGGTATTTGATTGGTCACGTAGATATAGTGATAATATGTTGCATGTTAATTAACCCTTGTTTTGTGACAAGGTTTGTATTTAGATGTTGTGAATAGGGCTCGGTTATTGGAGCGATAATGAGTCACTTCAACCAAAAGGTAACGACCAACAACACGATAATAATCATAATTCATGCGTGAATTGACCATCTAACAATGATGACCATCGTGGGAGAAATTATCATGCCAAGAATGGTAACCACTTGATTGGTAATCATGGCCAAGATAATAGAAGTGGAAATTTCAAGAAGAGAAGGTCATTTAGCTCGATTTTGTCGTGCACCAAAGTCAAGTCCAATTTGGGACGGTGGCACCAAAGGCGATACTGGATAAAACAAAGCTCGGTGGTTTCATGAAGAAGCGCGTTTTCATGACTTCTTAAAAAGAAAGTGACTCGAACGGGTTAGCACGGGTTAGTTAATTATAAATTCTTGCTAAGTCTATACCTTATAAGATACCGGTTCTACCCATTCTTTTATCTCGCTTGCTTTGCTCAACATTTAAATTTGACTCAGGAGAAGTTAGACTTTAACTTATTGGTTGAAACTTCGTTGGGAGAAACCTTCACACCTCCAATCGCTTTATTAATCTTGTTGTTTCAAATAAACACTTTCACGCTACTTCGTCGATATTATCTCTTTGAAAATATTTGCCTTTGATGGTATTTTAGGAATCAATTGGTTAACTACTCATCATTCTTTTCGTAAGGTTGTTAGCTTTTATATTCATAACCAAACTACTAAAGTCAATTATTGTCATATCAAGCCATAAGTAAAGAGCCCCGAACCTTTCGTTGTTGACTTCCTTGTGTGGAATGCACCGTTTGGGACTTTCTTCAGGCGACATCGTGAATGAAGATGGCAAGTTTATAGGTATCATTGTGAGGTGCTATCTAGGTTAAGGGATAGAAGTCACAGGTTGGTATCAATGTGACGTACTATCCAAGTCTTGGATGAGAGTCACAGCTTTGAATGATATTTCTATTATTAATAAATTTCTGGCGATTCTTGAAGACTTCTTAGCCTACTTAGAGCGTGAAATCGAATTTTGTATTGACCCCAAAGATAAAAACCCATTTCTTAAACCCTCAAATATTTCTTCAACTAAATGAACAGTTTACGTGGTTTATGATGAAAGTCATAATAAAAGCATTGGACTAATGAAAATCATGGGTATTCGTGGTATTAGTAAGTTTTATGATGAGTTATGTTGGTTAGTATGTGAAAACATGAGAGTTTATTAGAAATCACAAAGAGTTAAAAATCAGATTTTGGTGAAAAACGTAACATGAAATTCAATAGACCATATCTCCTATTATATTTTGAATTTTTGAATGTGGTCAAGTCCTAGAGTTAGATCTATGAGTTACCTAACTAATCCAAGTGGGATTACTGGAAAAGGTGTTGTAGATTTTTGTGTGGACTGATTTTAGCAAAGGAGGCCAAAGCTGTAAATTTCGAAAATGCTACTGCCCAGAAACTTTAAGGGACTGTTTCGGCCACTTAAATTATGAGAAAAATTCTGGCCTTTTGGGACATGAAGTTATATGGTATAAAGTACCTCCTGTCCAAAAATGAGCTCATTCTGACTTAAAATGAGCAAGTTATGACTATTTCAATATTTAGGTTTTTCCCGATTTAAAATGCTATAACCGAGTTCTATAACTCCGATGACCATGAAATTTAAACTAGAAGCTCACGTTAACATGTGTAAGATCCTGCCAAGATTTGGGAATTTTTGGAGTTAAACTTGAGGTAGCTAATTTCTTAAGGAATTAATTAGAAATTGATTTTTGAAAAATAGTAAATGAATTTTAAAAATTCCGAGAAAAATATATTTTCATCATGGGACTATATTATACTAAATCCCAGAAAAGAAATATTTTTGGGACTGATTTGGTATTTTTCATGAAAATAGTTTAGTTACTTAACATATGAGTTAAATATGTTATGTGAAAGAATAAAGTTGAAAATAGGATTTTATGGCTAGAATCTTATATAGAGTATATGCATATTTTTTTTGAGAGATTTGATAATTGGTGATGATATCTTATGAGTATGACATTTTTGAATGATTAAATGCATTATATGGTAAAGCGTAAACAATTAAGATAAATTGTTTATAAATTTAAGAAGTGATTAAAATATTGTTATAATATTAATGATATTAGATTATGAGATTATTAAGTGATTGAAAACATGGGGATATTCTTGAATCTGGATAAATTATATTATAAATGTTTAATATTTATCCTTTATCTCATTTGATTGATTCTTTATATCATTATCCTCACGCTTATATTATGTTGAAAGTCATCTCGTGGCAGTAGCAGTCGTAGATGGACTTGGTATGATTATGACTGAGGATTGTTTTAAGATAATCATAATCAGTAATTGAAAACACAATTATCTTTAGTGTAGTGCATGGATAATTTGTGGTCGTGATACTAATGAATACACGATTATCTTTGGTAGTAGTGCATGGATAATTTGTGGTCGTGATACTAATGAATACACAATTATCTTTGGTAGTAGTGCATGGATAATTTGTGGTCGTGATACTAATGAATACACGATTATCTTTGGCCGTAGTGCATGGATAATTTGTGGTCGTGATACTAATGAATACACAATTATCTTTGGTCGTAGTGCATGGATAATTTGTGGTCGTGATACTAATGAATACACGATTATCTTTGGTCCGTAGTGCATGGATAATTTGTGGTCGTGATACTAATGAATACACAATTATCTTTGGTAGTAGTGCATGGATAATTTGTGGTCGTGATACTAATGAATACACGATTATCTTTGGTAGTAGGTACGGGATAATTTGTGGTCGTGATACTAATGAATACACAATTATCTTTGGTAGTAGTGCTTGAATAATTTGTGGTCGTGATACTAATGAATATACAATTATCTTTGGTAGTAGGTATGGATAATTTGTGGTCGTATACTAATGAATATCCTCGGCCGTAGTAGTGCGGGGATGATTCGATGATATGGATTAATTATTGAAATGAGTCTCAAAGAATGAAATATTAATTCATGGATGTGGTAAAAGTCATCTTTGGTCAGTAGTGCATTGATAGACTTGGTATGATTATGACCACGGATTATTCGGTATAATCATGATCAGTAATTGAAAACACGAATATCCTTAGCCAAGAAGGTGCATGGATAATTCATGGTTGTGATACTATTAAGCTACGCCTCAAAGATTATTGGTTTTACAAATTGTATATCTTTTTAGCCCAGAAGTGCAAATATGAATTGTTTATGAATAGCTTTGCGATTTCAAAGATGAATTTAATATTTTTAAACGATAAAGGTATTCAAGGTATCCTCATCTCTTTATCATACCAGTATCGCACCTAATTTCGAGGGCGAAATTCCATAAGGAGGGGAGATTGTGAGACCCAGATTTTATTAATAAAGATTTAAATTTTGTCGAATAATTTTTTTAATATTATGGTGTGAATTTGAGATAATATTATAGTTGTGGGTAGTATTTATAAATTTTGCAAAAGTATGCAAGTTTATATTATATTCGATTGGTCGGGGAATATTCTATTTAGCGAGGAATATTCGTATAACTACTCAATCATTGGTGGACCCCACAAATGTAATTATTGTTTGATTGAGAAAATGACAAAAATATTTTATTGAAATAACTACGGAAGTTTTACCGTTGATAATTGTTGAACTACTTCCATTAGTAAAAAATGCAAAGAATATGTGTGGTTGCATAAGAAGCACTCAGTATTGATTATTGATGCTTATGTGAGAAGTCACCGGTTTGATTCCATTATCACGATTAATAATATGAATTATTATAATGATAATGACGCTTTTGTTTTATTCAGATTATTAACGTAATAAAATGTAAACATCTTTTATATAAAATAGAATACTTTATTAAAGTTATTCTATAAATAGAATATATTATATTTTATTATGCATAGTGTTGCATAGTGTTTTGCATAGTGTTTTGCATAGTATTGCATAGTGTTTGTATAGTAAAATGTTTTTATATAAATAGAATATATTATATTTTATTTAAAAGATTTTTCTTTAAATATGGACCGTCAGATTAAAGTAAATCAATCTGGACCGTTCATGGATTAGTTACTATGCATTCCACTTTCCTATAAATAAGCTCATTCCTTCATTATTTTCTTACTTAATTCATTGAAACTTCTGAGAGAGAAATTAAAAGAGAGAAGCTATAGAGAGAAAGTTATAGAAAGAAGAAGAGTATTCTGCTACTTCACTACTTCTATATTCAGTTCTTTTACGGTAAGGGGTGTTATTCTTTCTTCTTGAAGAGAACTTCTGTTATTCCATTCACTATTATTCTGTTGGAATAACCTGTAAAAGTGATATACCCTATACATAACCTGTATATGCGGCATATCCTATACTTGGTGAAATCCTTATGTTATTCCATTCTTATTTATTCTGTTGGAATAACTCAGATATCTGCTTATTTACCCTATACTTGGTGACATTCTTCTATTATTCATTGGAACATCCTGCTCATGTGTTTTACACCTGACTCGATTCCGCTTTTATTATTCATTGGAACATCCTGCTCATGTGTTTTACAATCGGACCGGTTCCGCTTTATCATTCTCATTGAATATCCTATCTGTGTGTTTTACACCGGATCCGGTTCCATCTTTATTATTCTCATTGGAACATCCCGCTTGCGTGTGAATTTCACCGACCGTTCCGTTATTATTATTCTGCTGAACAACCTCGCCTATGCTAAGCAATCATGCATGGTGATTTCTTTTGTTATTCCATTCTTTATTATACTCGGTTGGTTAAAACTTGACTTCTATACTCCATGAAATTAGTAGAATATCCTTGATATTTGCGTTTCATCCAAATCTTTCATGGAAATATTCTTCCGATCATTCTTGAATTTTACTCTACGTAAACAAAGATCATGTTGACAATTTGACGTTAATAATTCATGGATTAAATAATTCTTGAACTTGTTTTATTGAATTATTATGTCATTGTCATCATCCTCATGTTATATTATGTTATCTTTTGACTTACGTGCATAGATGAACTTAGTATGATTATGACCACGGATCATTCGGTATAATCACGACTTGATATAAATGATGTGACAAAAGTCCTCGAATGGGCACATAATGCAATGATGGATAGTTTTTGGTATGATTATGACTGGGGTGATTCGGTATAGTCATGACCATTGATAATTTGATGAAAATCCTTGGACCGTGGTACGAGGATAATTAGATGTGGTGGTTTATTTATTAAAATCGAGTCTCAAATGATAAAAATTGATGAAAACTTTTAAAACCTAAAAGATAGTAGACTTTATTCTCTACTGACTCTTTTAATGGATTGCTTATTCACGCATGCTTAAACCGTTTGTCTATTGTATTTTATCGGTTTAACATCATTGAAGGCTAATGATAATTTATTCTGCATTATCTTAGTCATAATATTTCTTCTTGGGCTAGTTGAGCTCACCTTTCTTTCACCGTTTCTTCTGAAAATGAACACATAATGGGACGAGTCTGAGGAACGGGAGTAATGGTCCGAGAGGATAGCATTAGTAGTCCTCACTATTACGTGAAATAGTGTGATAATAGTTGTAATGAGGACTCCTTTTGAGTTTGTATAATATCTAGTAGACAATATTTGTATTCAAACTCACGGTTTATATCGTATTGCATACCTACGCCAGTTAGGTTAGTAAGTTGTATTTGAATTTATGTACCATGTAAGTGGCGACCCAAGATGGGTGACGATACCTAATTTTTGGCGTCCACATTCACCCTCACAAATATGTTGATGTGAAATATCTTAGCACATCAATGAGCTTATAAAATGTTTGTAAAATAGTTTGTCTCCAGCATTATTCTTTAAATAACATACTCCCTTAAATAACATATCTTTTCGTTTTGCAGATTATTTTAAAAAATAAGTAGGGTCGCGGGTGATATTTTTGTAAATGAAAGAAAAGCAAGTGGAGTCACTCTCTTTTAATATTATTTTATTTTTTAAAAGAATTTTCAAAATGACATAATTTTAATAAAATTATGTTATTTAATAGAGATATATTATTTAAGAGGTATGGTTTAGATCCGTTCTCTCCCCCCCCCCCCCCCCCCCTCCCCTCCCTATATATATATATATATATATATATATATATATATATATATATATATATATATATATATATATCAGATCAGTCGTCACTTATCTTCTTTACTTAATCTTCACCCCCCTTTAGCAGCGGACGTGACGATTTTGGTCATACAACAACTGTCGTCATACTTTTAGCGACGGACAACATATAGCGTCGCTAAAAATATAAAGTGATTGTATGGTGACCGAACCGTCACGGATCTCTGCTTAAAGGGGTGTGAAAGACGTAGTAAGAAGATAAGTAGATGACTTGATCTCATATATATATATATATATATATATATGTGTGTGTGTGTGTGTGTTCTTGATCAAGTCCTGACTCCGGACTTCCTTAAAATTCGTAATTTTATTTTTTTTGCTTTTTTAAACAACTAAAAAAGTTTAATATTTTATGGGCTGAATTTTTCTATAATCAAATTGTGTTTAGGCGTGATTTGGATACATATAACAAAATATATATCTCAGACTCATGGAATCCTGACTAGAACCTACTCTCTCTCTCTCTCTCTCTCTATATATATATATATATATAAGCGAGATCAATCATACCCCTTATCTTACTTCACCCGCGTCTTACCCTCCTTTTACGCATTTGTTTCGATCATACAACCGTCATTTATACTTTTTGCATGACGCTATATGTTGTCCGTCATAAAAAGTATAGGCAACAGTTGTATTATGACCAAAACCGTCAGCTAAAGTGGTATCATTTGATCCTAATCAGTATATATATATATATATATATATATATATATATATATATATATATATATATATATATATATCGAACAATTCGTTAGCTATAGAATTATATATGTGGTCAATATATACTAGCAAGGGTTGATCCAGAAAATTAGTTAAATGGTAAATGATTTTAATTTTTTTAACATAAAATGATTTAAACTAATATATATATACACACACTTAAAGAATACTTAATATTAAAGTAGAATAATATTATCCACAATAACAATATTTGAAGCTTCAGATATGAAAAAAATATTATATTATATCGCATATTAAAAATATCAAAAAAAGAAAAGAAAAATATTGTGTGTTACCGTTTATTAATACTGAGTATATGTCACATATAATAGATATTCATTAATATTGCATTAGATCATGACCATTAGGTGGCTTACTACCGGATCTTCCCGTGCGCCTGCTTATATGGATATCATATAATAGGAGAGATCATTCCATGCCCTCATGTACGTACATATGCATGGATGGATCATGTACATAATGAACCCTAAAATATATTTGAAATAATTTTGGTCAAATTTCGAGTCCGAAATAAATTTTGAATTAAATTTCAAGTCATAATTGAACTAAATCCATCCAAATAAGTTCTTAAATCATTAATAATAGTATTTTCTTTGATCATCTTAACTCACCATAATCTCACTCAAAAAAGCATGATTGAAGGTACTATGAGATAATACTTGTTATTTTAGGTTTCGAGTCGTTTCTGATACCATAGGTTATAATCCAAGTCAAATTTTGAGTTTAGAACAAATCTTGGGTCAAATCTCAAGTCTGAATCGAACCAAATCCATCTAAACCACTAGCACAATAGTATATCCTTGGATCAGATTTACCCAAAAAATCATAATTAAAAATACTATAATTAGTAACATAATTTCTTATATACAAATAATTTTTTTTATATCTTTCGATATAAGATTGAGGTGTTATAATACCCTTATTTATAATCGACAACTATAGCTTGTGGAGATAATGATGGACGGAATGTCAAATAATTAAACAACACGATTTATTTATTAAAAAAGGAATATGTGGTTTACTACAACTAAGTTTAACTATAAAGAATTAATAAAATGACGTAGTATTTGGTTATAAAATAGTGAAATATCTGTAATGTTATTAATAAAATTGATAAAATATATATATATATATATAATTAATAAACAAGTGTATCTATAGTCAAATTTAATTGTGACAAATCACATATTTATTTTTCCCAATATTAGTTAGTTAAATATATTTTTAGTTGTCTACCAAATTTGCCTATTGGCTAGTCAACTTAGCGAAGCTCGTGGTCATGGATGACTGATTGAAAAATAAGTTAGTTTGTTTTTGCATGATCATATATTCCTACCTAGGTTTAGACCATATTAACTAATTTTCATAGGGCCTCTTTGGCCATAACATATAAATTATAAATTATTTTTTATTATTAAGGTGTTTGGTTATGACTTATTTTTGAACTTATAAATAATTTTTGAGAAGTAATAATTTCTTACTTCTTAAAAAATTATTTTAAAATAAATAAATTTAACTAAATGTAAAAAAAATTTTGCTCTTATTTTAGTTATCTTTACATCTTATATTAACTTGTTAGTCATTTTAATCAAACACTTTCATATTTTATTTAAACTTAAGTTCTGACTTATAAGTCAAAATAATATCATACAAAGTTGTACGGTTGGAATTGGAGTATCATTCGGTCCAGCTTCTGTGTTTTTTTCCCCTATATATATATTTTTAAAGAAACATATGTTATTACTTTTCAATTTTAAGGGGGCAATTTGGAGGAAGGAAATTAAAATAATTGTAAGAAAAATTAGCTTTGCATTATAAAGGGCCGGCATTGTGGCTGTAATAAAAAACATAGTAAAAATAACAATTTTATGACTAATATCTCCATAACTCACTCTTTACAAATAATACTAAAAAAATAAATTATTTGGACGGTGAATTAATAAAGTCATTAAGAATTAGGATCACCGTGTTATTTTCTTTTTTCAATTCAAAATGTCCCTAATTTTTTTTGAAAAGAAAGGTCAAAGTTTATCCAAATTCCAGTTGACCAGAATTCTTGTTGATTAGTTTTTATGTACGTAGTAGCATCAAACGGTGGGCCGTGGGCTATTACAGTAAATACCAAACTATGAATAAGACTAGCTTTAACGAGCCGGATACATAATTTAAGATTTTTTTTAATAATTCATTTAATAAGTATTAAAGATACTTTTTTTTATATAATTTTATTTTTTTCAAACCTACACATTTAACGTTAACTTAAAAATATGAGAGTGGTGGTATAATAATATTAAGCAACCTGGATATAAGTAATGGCAAGTTAATTTTTTTATTAATTATTTTATCGTCTAAAATAAATATATATTTATTTGTAACTGGAAGAGTAGTAAATACGATCTACATTTATGGTGTAATAATACCTTCCTTTTACAAAGATACTATAATTGATAAAATGAATTTTTTAGTAAACAAAAATGGCAAATAAGACTCCTTAATTTTATATATAAATGACAATAGATGATTAACAAATGAGTTTATATATATATATATATATATATATATATATATATATATATTTGGTCAACTAGACCATGTATGTGTAGGTTTTCATATTTATGCATGTACGTAGGAGTACTGTGTATGTGAGTCGTCCCAATTTAGGTAGTTAGGCAAACTGAAGTACAAGAGATTCTCATAGAAGTTATGTCTGACCACTCAATCTCAAATTTTGAAATTAAAATTCAACGTTAAAATTATTAAATCTTGGTTGCTACTACTACTACTTATTTATAAGAGAGAGAAAGAGAGAGTACCCAAAGAGAGAGAAAGAGAGAGTATCCAATAGAAGGATCCAGTTAGCATGAAATTTATTTTTGGATAAGTTGGTTAATTGGTCAATAGAATGCTGACACAGTGTCGGCATTCTATTAATTAATTGACCAACTTACTCAAAAATAAACTTCATGTTCCCGATAGAAGACGTAAGAGTAATGTATTGTGGGGAAGAATTAATGGAGATTAACAATGGGCCGTACGTACCCAAACTCATTGACGTATCTTTTGCTTATTAATTCTTCCTTCCTTCCTTCTGTATACTGACTGACTACTTATATATATAGACACACGCACAAACACACACACACATACATATGCTCTTCTCTATATATGGAATGGAATGGAACGGAACTACACTGTCTTAAGTCATGGGAAAACCTCTCTCTAATAATTAGTTGGCTTTGCTAAAAAGGTTATACTGTTGATATATCATGGGAAAACCAGCATGTTGCGACAAAAGTAGTAGTACTGGACTTAAGAAAAGACCATGGACTGCAGAGGAAGATCAAAAGCTGCTTCATTATATTTCCAAACACGGTCACGGCAGGTGGAGAACTGTTCCAAACAATGCTGGTAATTAATTAATATTATTATCACCTCCTAGATAGCTCCATCATATATAACTTTCTTTAGTTATATGTATATATATGCGTTCTGGTATTTATTGTATATTCAGATATAATTACTGTTATTTAATTATTTCTTGGATTCTTTTGGGTACCTATACATGCATAACAGGTCTTCAAAGATGCGGAAAGAGCTGCCGTCTTCGATGGACAAACTACTTGAGACCAGATATTAAAAGAGGAAGATTCTCAGTCGAAGAAGAAGATACAATTATCCAATTACACTCCGTCTTGGGAAACAAGTATTTATTAATATAATTATGTATTCCGTTTAATTAATTAATTACCAATTTTCTGTTGTGTATTAATTAGTCATTATTTACTTACCAATTACTTCATGGACTGTCTTGCATATCAAACAATAAATTCGATATTGAAATAAACCCCATTGTCCCAAATAATTGAGTGCTCCTATTTTTCTTTCCTTAATTTCCCCTACTTTTTTTCAACATTATAATTATTTTTATTAAGAAAAAGATAGTACTATTTCTAACTAAAATATTGTCAACTGTCTTGTAACTAACTCCTTGATACATAGCTAGATTCATTAAATATAAAATACTATATATATATATATATATATATATATTTTGGTAACTTAATTTAGCCTATCTTTTTTATAGTTTATATTTTGTCTGATCGACTTTTTTTTTCTCTTATTCTTCTTCTTCATCTTATATAGGTGGTCACTTATTGCTTCTCGCTTACCAGGAAGAACCGATAACGAAATAAAAAACTATTGGAACACACACATTAGAAAAAGGCTTCTAAGACAGGGAATTGATCCCGTCACTCATAACCTCCGCCTTGATCTTCTCCAACTATGCGCCTTTCACAACTCATCATCTCTTAATTCCATGTTCTCCCCTCAACTTAATTACTACTATATCCAAAGCTTGTTAGATATTCAAAATGTAATGAATACTATTCCAAACCTACAAAATCATACTGAATTTATGGGAACGCACCACAACCGATTCATCCATTTCCCCCAAGTTCAACCAATATTTCCGGCCAGCACATCATCAAATATTTCTTTATTAAATACCACCCTCCTCGTGCAAGGCAATATGGAGCAAGTTAATTTTCCAAGCTTCAACTTTAGCTCAAAAAATTATTATGTACCGAGTTTGTGTCAAAATATTAACGGCGGCTATGATCAGTCTAGTTATTTGGGACATGAGAGTGTAGTTTCTCCGTCGGCCGATGAATTAAATCGATCCTTAGTTCAACTTGTGGGGGCAGATGAAAACCAAATGTTCCAGTTTAACAACATTAAGAATGCTAAAAACTTTGAGTTTGGGTCAGTTATCTCAACACCTTCCTTCAGCGGGCACGACCCATTTGAACTCATCATCCACAACAACACATGTTAATGGCAGCACTGAAGATGAGAAGGACAATAATATAATGTTTGATTACCGGCCGTATGGCTTTGGATTTTGATGGTTTTACTTTTATGTAAAGATCGAAACAAGTTAATTTGAGTTGAGCCTCATGCGAGTGAACGTACGCTAATTCACCGCTGTCTAATTTTGCAATGCGCAAATGAAGTATATGCTAAATATGTCTAGCTAGGTCAATTTTCAAAATAATTATCAATAAATAATGCTTGTTAATTTTTAGTTTTGTTAATCTCATTAATTAAGCTATTGAAATTAATTAATTGTTGAAAAAATATATATGGAATTTAGAGAGGAATTCAAGTGAGAGTCCATCATCTAATATATAATTATTTCTTGACCAAATACTATCCAACACACTTTTAAATACATATACTATAACACATGCAATATATGTACTAATAATATATTAATTCATGTCTACATTTCCAACAAAATTAAGGTAAACTTGTAAAGCCTTTGAAAGCACTTACAGAAACCATAGATTTTGACTCCAGACCTTTAATATTTGGGAAAGAAAAAAGAAGCCTATTTTTCTTTTACTACTCTATGTTTTGGAATAAAAACTATTTTTTGACTTTGTAAAAATAAATGTAAATATATTCAAATTCAAAAATTGATGTCAATTTATTTAACTAATGAGGAAAGCAAACTTTCGTAATTAGTAGTAATTTAAGATTATTAATAATTTTTATTATTATATTAATTCCAAGTCCAAAAATATTTAAATTCATAATTAATTATTTATCGAGAAATGGAGGAAGTCATAAAATGCATTAAAATTAGATGGAAACCGTAGAAAATATAATGACGTCACCTTCTGAAAATCAACCAATAGTAAATTGGCAGCAGACAGATTCCATCCAAATTTTTGGCCCGGGCCTGATCGGTCACATGATCGATCGGGAAGCACTTCCCAAACAGTCGGGTTCGGATCTCACTTCAAAGGATACGGATTTACTATTTACAGATTACGGAAATGCTAATTAAGGTACGATTTTGTCAGACAGCTGAATAAGCTCATCAATGTCCGCTTATTGTAACCGCTGCCATTTTCAGATAATGTAAAACAGGAACATTTGGGTTTCGCTAGATTTGCCAAACCATCCCAGCCCAATTAATCGTCGGAAATCACAGAATCCCCACCACTGCACCACCATGTGCCACTGGAAGGCCACCGATGGATGATGGGGTCCCAGCAACACAGATGATGGTTTACGCAATCCACTGATGGAAATGCCTGCTAGTATTGTACGCTACCTGGCTTACGTAGAGCGAATCGCACTTAATGAATCCTATGGCCATATCAAGGTAAGGTTTTTTTGCTGTTTCATTTTCTAGGTTTTCAAATTGTTGGTGCTTTCTTCAAAATTTAAATGAATTTTAAGTTCTCTATCTGTCTTGCTTTGTCTGTTTAACTCTTTTATTTTAGTTTATGTTATTTTATTTTTACTTTTTTAGGCATAAACTCTAATTAGACGTAGAAATGCTTGAGGATTACAGTTTATTGGAGTTTAGTTCTTAAGCTTACTAGTTCTTGTATTTCTGTCCAAGACACTTGCTTTTCCTAGCTTACTGACTAATGGCATCTTTTACAAACGTATGTGCATATAATTGTGTGTATGTATATATATATATGTTTGTTTGTGTGTGTGTATAGTCATGTACATGTGTCCCAATTGAAGAAGGTAAGCTAACAAAAATCTGGACAGGGGAATGAAATATCAAAGCAGAGCAAAATATTTTTAAAAAGTAACTGACTTATGCATCCTGTTTTGTTAAAAGGAAAATATGCATGGAGGTTATTGCTTGTGCACTTGAACAATACCGCCACCCGTGGAAGTTGAGAGATAGAGAGAGAAACATACAGTAGAACATCTATAAATTAATACTCGATAAATTAATAATCTCTCTAAAATAATATTTTTTTCCAATCCCGACTTGGGCTAATGGGATAAATTAATTATTTTGATAAAGTAATAATTTTTAAAAAGACCCTTATATAAATATATGGTCCTATCAAAATCATAAATTAATAATTCTTTTAAATTACAAATATATCTAGGGTAATTATGTAAAATATGATTCTAATTTCATCCTTAATTTTTCTCATTGCGTCCAAAAGTTTAGGTGTTGCATTCTCGAATTGTAATAAAAACTTGTGAAGAGTTGTTGGCTCTTGAGTGCTTCCTTTCGCGTTATTGGCTCCAAAGGTATTGTATCATCCTCACAAGTATGATACATTAATTTAATAAGTATGATACATTGCATCAAAAAAAGTATGATATAAACATCAATAAAATGCAATAATTTTAATGTAATTAAATTTATGTTCACCGAATAGAAAAACACTCTTTAAATTAATAAATTATTAATTTATCGATTAAATAATAACTCTCAAAATTAATAAAAAATTTCAGTCAATAATATAGAAAAAAAATAGGAATACAAACATTAGGGTAAAAAAGTTAAAATTTTCGAGAGTCCAAAAAAATAATTGCTCCTTTTTCTTTCCCTCAATAATATAGATTATGCTCATGTTGTACATCAATATAATCAATTACCTATTAGATAGGTCCAAAATAGCCCTCTCCAAAACAAACTTATTTGTACCGGGACAAGTTATTGGTTGCATTAGTAATTTCAATGAAGCTATATAATGGCAACTCCAAATCTTCTTCCCTCTCATTTTCCAACCTTCCTGCTGCAAATTAAAGTTGAAATTGAAAGACACGCTGATTGGTGAACATAGTATTCAAATACATGGACAAATTTTTTAATCAGTAACTCTCAAAAAAAATTGTAACAAAAATAAAAGTGCAATTATTTATGTATGAAGTATATGCTGCAAATAAGCAAAGGGATTGGTGAGCGTTCACAACTCATAATATACTCTTAGGCTATGTTTGTTTGCAAGGATTATAATTCCGGTATTATAATTCGTGGGATTATAATCCCAAGACTATTAATTCTAGGATTATAATCCCGGGATTATAATTATAATCTAAAGACTATTAAGCCATTTTATAATCCCTAGACTAATAGTCCCTAATTTAAATTTGAAAACAAACAAAACACTTGAGATTAATAGTTCTATCCTAATTATAATCCTTTCAAACAAACTTTACGAATATGGGATCTTTGGGCACGTTGACTGCCATTAACAATTCAATTTTTTTGTGGTTGTATTGTTGAATTATCAATGAGAGATTAATTGCTAACTCATTTGTGAAGTTAATAGAGTGGGGAGTAGGAACCATAAGATGGGAAATTCAGGCATATTAATCCCAGTAGCACTGACCGTTAGTACTATAGGAACTACTATGATCCGCACTAGCCTCTTCACTCTGGGCCTTCTGCTCTGTGTAGCCAAAAGTAACCATATTTCACAGACAAGTACAAAAAAACAACAAAATAAATTGATAAATAATATTGAGTTGGAGGTAGTATTTGTACTCGCCTAATTCTGAGGCAGCCATTTTTACAAAAATGTCTTGCCCACCCTCCGTGTAGCCTCTGATATCCATCAATTCACCAATGGCCAAACCACAAATGGCATCCACTTCCATCTCTAATATCTGGATTCTCATTGGCTGTACCAGAGCAGTTGTTGGAGCATGCCTCGCGTTCACGCTCAAGTTATACTACGTGTGCCACGTACCTGGCGGCAATCCAACAGAGTTCTGCGGACGTGTCATTAGACCAATCTACTCCTTCCCACTTGTCGGGGAATCTAGGATCAAATCCTCTCAAACATTCACATCTCAGGGAGTTGCTCTTATGGTTTCGGCTGCAGTTGAGGTTAATAAGATGGAGAAGAAAGAGTAGAAAAACGAAAGAATGGTTGTAATGCCTTCCATAAAGTAGTAGTACCAAATGATGGTGGTGCTTTTAATTTGGTAACTACGTTATTGGTAAGTCTAGGGATAACCCCTGGATTCTTGGTAACTGCACGCTGGTAGGTTGCCGCCAGCCCTCAATTTTCAAAATCCAAAGTCATTATGCAAGTGTTCATAAGGCACATGTTCAATGTGGTGGGTGGGGCTAAGCTCTTGAAGACTGGAGCAACTACGAGCCAACATTATCAACTTTTGATTTTTGAATGAGTTGCGTTAGTGGTGGATAGGGCTAGTCATTAGTTGTATGATGCAACAACTGTGAAGAATCAAGTCCTGAATGATGTTATGTACAACTCTTTAAACACTATAACAGAGGTGTCTAATGCACCAAAAGATAAATTAAAACTACTATCGTGGTGCAACAACGGTAACAGTAAATTCAATATTGGCTTGGCCGACAAATAATCCGCTTCTTTCAGTGAAAAAACCAGGTTGTTTGGGATGAATTAGTGCCATTTAAAATCACAGATGACATACCTGGTCTATTATCTTCCGGATATTGTTGAACACATAGTAATCCAATTTGTATGACTCAGTAACACTTCATTCTGGTTACTTGATTCCTAGATCCCTCCATCGATTACTTCCAAAAGCTTGCCTTCATTAAAACTTTTCCATGCCTAAAAGAGTTGATTTAATAGTTCATCAGAAGTAATTAAAGCTTATTGAATAAAAGCGTTATAATATATTCATATGCACTTACATGTCCTAGAAGATTATGATTGTGATCTTGATGATCGAAACCCGTGATTATTTCTATCACTAAACACCGAAACTATATACATCAGATTTGGATTATGTACAATATAGTGCTTTAGGGAATTTTCATGATGATACTAGTTTTATATTTCAGATCAAAAAGTTAAGAAAATCAATATATGAAAGAGGGTCATATCAAAAATAAATGAATCTAAATTTTGTTGGGCATGTATTTTCGGTAATACATGAAGCTTCATTCTTAAACTCATTCATTCCTTGTCTTGAATTCTCTGACAATCTTTTCACAGTTATTTCTTGTTCGTCGTCCAACATACCCTGCAAATCAATCATTATGATAGTTCCATATTCTGCTTTCAAAAATGAGCATTGATCTTTTCAATATTTCATCACATTTATAATACTACTTTGCGTTTGAAATTCACTCGAGTCATTTTACTATCTTGGTGCCTTATGGTGGCAAAATGCGAGGTGTGTAGGATGAATTATTTTCCTATAATTATTAACACGATGTGCATCAATATAATTACCTTGTAGACAGGTCTAAATCCGCCCTCTCCAAGCTTATTGCTGTTGCAGAAGTTATTTGAAGCATTTGCAATCGTCTTGAAGTTAAACAATGGTAACTCTAAATCTTCCCCGTCACTTCTGTTTATGTCAACCCTTTCTGAATTGAACTCCAAGCTTCCTACGAAGTGAGCAGTAAAATTATTCAAGTGCTTTGACAACAGGGCCACATGCCTATATAGATATATAATATACTCAGTACTACCAAAACTCCGAACAAATGGTTCAAATGGCCAGTATTAGTGTTCTTGACAATTCAGTTTTGACTTCATATGCAAAATAAAGAATGACGGCGCATTTGAATATCATGCAAGCATTATCTTCTCTCTTTTCTTCGTGGAAGTAACTATATTTCGTTTCTTTAATAGATGTAGTTTTTGTTTCAAAGAATAATTCAAACCACATTTACCTTCTCTATCCCGCTTTATCTTCTTGAATCCATACATCAGAAATAAGGCCAGTAGTACTGCTAGTACTACAGGAAGTATTATGATTAGCATTCGCCTCCTTACTTTTGATCCCCTGCTTTCCTCTGCACACCCAAAATTTTGTTATTCACACTTGAACTTTGCAGTAAGAACTAAAAACCTCGAAAAAGTAGTCTTACCCAATTCAGAGGCAGGCATTCTAACATAAATATCTTGCCCATCTTCAGTATAGCCCCTGATATCCATCAGTTCATCGAACCATAACAAGCATCCACTGCCACCTTGTCTGATATCTGCATTTGCATAAGCTGTACAAGAGCAGTTCTTGGAGCACACCTTTTCACATTCCTCAAGGTTCATGTTCATGTTATACCACGAGCGTTGTGTCTCTGGCAATTTCAAACCCGGATACTTTATAAATCCGTCTTCATTCCCACAATCCAGTGGAGTTCTGCGGATGCATCCGTTAGACCAATCTGCTGCTTCCCATTTTTCTGGAAATTTAGGGTAAAATCCTCTCAAACATTCGCATCTCGGGGAGTTGTTAATATTACAAGTACCATACGCACCACACAATTTATAACGGTCACAGTCACTCACCTGTAAAGTAATATAAACAACCCAATCTTGATTCTGATCATTCCATATCAAACGTTGTGTATCGCCGTTGGGAGTCAATATCAACCTCATAATAGCAGAAACAGAACTCTTATTGACAAGATCAAACTTATAATAGATTTCCTTGGGATTCATAACGAACTCACTTGTGTAGATTCCATTAGGTTTGGGATAAGGATTGCCACTAAACAGAGCACCAACCCATGGTCCAATCCCGGACCGCAGCTCTGATCCTTTCCACAATAGTAACTGGGGATAACCATGAGGATCAAAGCGGTTAGTAAAACTACCCGGAGACGGATCATCTGCACTTTTCCATGAGGTGTGGTACCTTTCTAGACCGGTTACCAAGTCTATTCCATATTTTATGCCGGGTAGTATATTATTCACAGGATAATCAAAACTCTGCCACACATAATTTACAGGGTCCCAGTCATTTTCCCCCCTAAACACAAGATTTCCCGTGTCTAATAGCTGAGCCACAAGATTCTTCAAAAACCTTGACAAATTGCTCGGAGCGCTGGCTGGCCGCTGGTGGTTGCCCCCCCCCCCTGCCCTCGCCCCCGCCCCCGCCCCCTACCCCTAGTTCCGCCTCTGCCAACAGTATTAATTTATAGAGGTTCTATTGTAGTCCTAAATGAAGTGGCATGGCTGGACCTTTTTCATTAAAATGAATTCCAAAAGTTGGGAAGCACATCTAGTGTTATTATGTGAGAGTCTTAGTAGGTTAATCCGTTTTTTCATTCCAGCATTTTAACTGTTTTTTGACATTTGTTATTATGCTTGAATACTTTTACTCTTTCACAAATTCAAAGCTTTCTGCTCTTTTTACCTAATACGCTTCAAAGGGAAATTGAAAATTCTCAGTTCATATATACCTGGAGCCTCTATGTAATTGGGAAGAAAAGTTGATGTTTATTGTTGGATGAGGTTGCATACCGTGGTGGTTATTACTTTTTAAGACTAATTATTGACGCAGCTTTACTGTTCGTAGTACGTAGAGAAGCCGGAGGCGGAGATGTTTCAAATGAGGCCCCTGTATTGTTCTGCTGAAAATACAATTGATTAATTTTTTGAAATATTATTTCCCAAAAATTGTTAAAGCTTTAGTCACGTCGTTACGAGGCTTTTAGGTGCAATCAAGCTAATATTTGCTCTGTATTTATAACTTTTTTTATCTTAGTAATTAAATTTTTCATCAAGCACTCTTCTTTTACTGTCATTTGGATCCCACATATTGTATGATTTACTAAAATGTTGGTGTTTTTAAGTGCAGATTTTTGGCATTGGCAATGTTAGTAGGGCTGCACATTCCCTTTTCCAAACCTCAAAAGCCAGTAACTTACATTGGTATAAAAGTGGGACAACATGTGCATATGGGATCCCTTACTCGTTGTGCAGATTGTTTTCACGATATAAAATATCTAATAGTAGGCTTACTTCTTGTGTGTCATATGAAATAAAAGAGAGTTTGCGAAATAATGGAGGTTCTAATAACTTTAATTTTATTTTTGCAAGCAATAAAATATCGTCTCATGCTCAAATTGCTTGGAAAAGACTTTCTCACATTTGTTCCTACAATGGACTAATTCTACCTCCAATAAGTAGGATTGCTTGTGCAGTGAGTCTTGCTTTGACACGGTCGCACCTGGTTGCTCCTGGTATTTTTGCCTTGATTGTTGGGGAGCTAGCTTGGACAGATAGAACATGGGCAGAGGCGGAGGCGGAGGGTTTTCCCTCAAAGGATACACTGTACATGCATGCACAAGATGGGCAGGTTTACTTGACTTCATTCGTATTCACACTTTTAGAGGGTTTGATATTGTTTCTCAGAGCAATATATTTAGCAATTTTATTCTCACCTTGCATTGCTATGGCTCCATTTGCGGATTCTTTTGGCATCGAATTCAGGAAGATATGGCTTCGTCTTGTCCATCTTACATTAGAAAAATCAGGTCCTGCATTTATTAAATGGGGTCAGTGGGCAGCTACAAGACCAGATCTTTTCCCCAGCGATCTGTGCTCTAAGCTTGCAGAACTTCAGACCAAAGCACCAGCACATGGCTATGACTACACAAGAAGAACTATTGAAACAGCATTTGGCCGAAAGCTTCCTGAAATTTTTGAAAAGTTTGAAGAAAAACCTGTAGCATCTGGAAGTATCGCTCAAGTTCATCGAGCTACTTTAAAGTTCCGATATCGTGGGCAACATATTAGTCCTATTCTCGTTGCTGTAAAGGTTAGACATCCGGGAGTTGGTGAATCAATCAAAAGGGATTTCATTTTAATAAATTTCTTTGTGAAACTTTCAAAGATCATCCCCACTTTGAAATGGTTGAGACTGGATGAAAGTATACAGCAGTTTGCTGGCTTCATGATGTCTCAAGTTGATCTTGCGAGGGAGGCAGCTAATTTGAGTCGTTTCACTTACAATTTCCGCAGATGGAAGGATGTCTCATTTCCAAAGCCTCTATACCCATTGGTGCATCCTGCTGTTTTAGTGGAAACTTACGAGCATGGTGAAAGTATTCTGCACTATGTTGATGAGTTAGAAGGACATGAGCCTATTAAAAGTGGGCTTGCTCACATTGGGAGTCATGCACTTCTCAAGATGCTACTGGTAGTGATTTTCATTTTCCAAGTTGAAATTTTTGTGTGTTAAAAGTTATGATGTCCTAATTGTCGTTCTTGTGGCAGCACATTTTGCTTTGTTGTTTTTTACCTCCTTATTGGGACATTATAGTGCGATAGTTGAAATTTATAAAAATATTATAGCAACATAGTTTGATGATTTTTCTTTACTCTACTTACTTTTAATTAAATTTCCAGGCTGGCAATTTGTTAAATTGTTGCTCTTTTCATGTATTTTAATTTCCAGGTTGACAATTTTATCCACGCGGACATGCATCCAGGAAATATTCTTGTTAGGGTTTCTCAAAGGAAAGCTCCATCTAAAGGGCTGTTTAAATCTAGGCCTCATGTCATTTTCCTTGGATTTAGGCATGACTGCTGAACTTTCCAAAAATGATCGAGTCAATCTATTGGAGTTCTTTAAGGCTGTGGCACTAAGGGATGGTCGCTCTGCAGCAGAATGCACTCTCAAGTTATCCAAACAACAGAACTGCCCAAACCCAGCAGCTTTTATTAAGGTAATTCTATGCAAGCCTATCACGTGTTTCTGTCATGAAAGCTATTCCTGGTTAATTGTGAATAATGACTAAGCTGGGTTTGTTGTTTAACTATTTGTTCAACAGTTTCCTATTTTCCTTTTAAGGTATTGTGGAAGAAACACTTCAAATATCTGGTCATGAACAGAGACCACTCATCCTCACAATTTTTAATGTTCTTTGAAGTTCTTACCATGCATGTGATATATAAGAGGTTGAGTTTGCATTAACAGGGGAAATTGACTTGGTATTCAAATGCAATGGCCAATGATATATAAGAGTTTAGCCTATTCCTGCACCGTTTGTCTTTCTCCTAGTCCACGTATGGGTGATCAGGGCTGGAGAAAAATTTCAAATATGTATGAATAGATTAGTGCACTCATTTGTTTTATTGCTATCTGGTGTTTGCTTGTTCTTGAGTTTAGTCCATGCTCATGAAGATAAAGGTAAGGCATATTACAAAGCCTAACCCAACTGAGGTTACATCCCTTAATATACTTTGCAGCATTTTAATACATACTCCCTCCCGTTCCAAAATATTTGATCATTAGTAAGTAGCTTTAAAAGAATCGCTGTCATGTAGTTGTTTTCTTTCCAGTTTATGAGAGATTTTACTGCTTTACCAGGATGTGGAGAGATCTTTTGTATTATGGGGTTCTACTGAAGGTAATTTCATTCATCCTGCTGACTGCATGCATGAATTGCTTGAGCAAGTTAGGCGTCACAGAGTTAATATCGACGGCAATGTATGCACTGTGATGGTAACCACTTTGGTTTTGGAGGTATATTCTGGGAATCGTTTTGTATATTGCCATTAGTTCTACCACGATGTAATACTATCACTAAGAAAAGAATATGATTTAGGTTTGTGCCTGTGAACATTTTCACAAATATTTTCTTGCGCTTTAGATCTCACCATTTTGAGGATGTAAAATTTAAGTTTCTACTATTTTGATTCTCTTGACTAGAAGCTTGTATGGTATGTCTTATTCTTTGTCTCCATGTGGTTGCATCACAGTCCAAAATAATGACATGTGAACTTATGCACTCAAGCAACTACCATGTTGGATTTTGTTAGTTTAATTTTTAGTTTTGTAACTTGGGATTCTTCTTTTCAAGAAGGAAACGATAAGGTGGTTTATCTATCCTTTCATTAGTTCTTATTTTTCTTGGCATTATCGGAACTGGATTGTAAATCTTCCAGTTTTTTAGTCCATAACATTCATTTATCCTAAGGTCCTAATTACTGGCTTTTCTGAACATTGGTCAACAGATGTATGACTAGAAAATTCTTCACAAGTTAAAAAAGAATTACTTTGGGTGGGACTGACCAATTTGGTTTCACCTTATGTAATATGCGGATTGCATGTTACATGATTTGATTGCATATTTTGTTTTAGCAATATGTTTCTTGGAAAAGGTTAAAGTAAGATGGACAATTTTTTGAGATTCTAAATTTTTATATCTATATGTTCTCATTGCTCCTACAGGGCTGGCAGCGGAAGCTAGATCCAGAATATGATGTGATGCATACATTGCGGACATTGCTATTTAACGTGCACTGGGCCGAGTCTCTCTTCTACACAATTGAAGGACTCATGGCCCCATAAAAGGTGCGGCAATTGTTTCAACAGTTCTCAAACAGTTTTGACAAAGTAATTTCTTGGTGTAAAAATAAAAATGGACAAGATTTTACTGTCCTGAGAAATACGGATATAAATAGGAATCCAGAGTGACAAAAGGTTGGATCATTCTTACCTCACACCCTTTTTGCTCTTATATTTCTCTACTTCTGATATATCCCAGGGAAAATGCCTGTATGCATTTTTTGTTTGCCACATTTTGTCTCTTTACTTTTCTTCTTGTATTCTCAATTTCGGAGTAAATATTTATATGGGTGAATAAGAGGTGGCATTCATTTTCTCTGGGTCATGTACTTGTTCCAGTACCGTTATCCGTTAGTGTAGAATGTTTTGTAGAATGTTTACTAGCAAAGGATTGTTAATGATTTGCTTTTGTACCCTCCCTGGATATTTTGGTACTCTAGTACATGAAGCCATCTTAGTTTCTTTATTGAATGAATGTATAGCAGATTTATTTTGGACTGAAACAAAGAGTTCTCCTTGAGATTCATGAAATTTTCTAGGACAAAATGTAATATGCAAAATTGGAAGGAAAGGAGAAAAGTCTGATGAGAATAACAAGAGATGAAACCTGTTTGATAATGGATTGTTAATTTGTTAAGCCTGCACACTGCAAGTGGTCCAAAGAACTGAAAAACATGATTGAATGCAGCGTTGACGAATGAAACCCACCATTGAAGTTCCAGGAAACTAGAATTTGCTGAAAAATGGATTAGAGTTCATCAACGCTGCACTCAATAATTTTTTTCAGATCTACAATGGGGTTTTTTTTTTGTCTTGTGCTTTTGCTTCCCTTTGATGCCACCAATATATATATATGAAAATACTCCATACATTTTGATGAAGTAAACCTGAATTGAATTGCATATTGTACTTGCCATCGGATGAATTACAGATCCTTGCTCCCAAGAGTAAGGCTGTACCTTAGAAAGTACTATAGTTGTACTTGGCGCTGAGGCAGTTATCCTTTGTTTCACAACTTTCACCCAGAAATCTGGCAGTTTGTACTTGCTGCGTTGTGTGAAAATATAGTAGAGTAGTAAGTTATATTATTTGGGTTATTGTACTATGGATGACTTAAAAATCCATTGGATATGGCTGTACTGTATTGTGGTTGTACTACCTGCCTAACTTTCACCTGTAGAAAGTAGTAGTACTACTACCCAAGTTTCACGCAGTTAGTACTACTAATATTTGTCTTTTCGTGGTGGTGTAGACTTATTAGTATCTAATTTGAAATTTTAACAATTTTTCAGTTTGTTAGCTGGACAAGTTTGATTAGCTAGACATGTTGATTTTCATGACTGTCTCGTTGATTATAATAATCCAAACATAAGGAGAAAAAAAAATTAGTGTTCCGGATATTCTTTGCTGTAATAATTGTGATTTACATGATTTTACTTAAAAAAAGGCATACAACACTTGATGCTATTCTTCACTCCCAAGTCCCAACAAACGATGACTTTACAACAATCTCTACGGCGTCCACTTTGTTTGAGTACATAATAAAATCAAGATGAATAATCTCTACGGCCACTTGTGTTTGAGTTCATAAAATTCTGAATTTAAGGACCAGTAAATTCGAACTTT
Organism: Panax quinquefolius; assembly: GCA_020205615.1. Classification (NCBI taxonomy): domain Eukaryota; kingdom Viridiplantae; phylum Streptophyta; class Magnoliopsida; order Apiales; family Araliaceae; genus Panax; species Panax quinquefolius. The sequence goes on from CM035161.1 coordinate 4,026,808, forward strand.
GATTTCAAATTTACTCCTATGTTTAACTACGAATTGGAGTGGTAATTAATTATGCAAGGCAATCAACGCGACTATGTTTGGCTTTAAAATGGAAACGCATGGCACATGCTCCGTCCTGTCCTAGCTCTCTCGTCGGCTTTTGATATACGAAATCTAGATCTAGATGAGTAACGGCTCAACTTCTAAATTCCCTCCTCCCTTCCTCCAAATGCCTCCTCTACCTCTACCTCTACCTCTACCTCTACCATGGTGGGTGTTTGGGTTTCAATTTTAGGGACCCACCTGTCACATATTTAAGTACCTCACGTGATAATTAGTATTAAACGTTAGTCTATTCAATATTTTCGTCATTTCTTTGAATGGAATTTTAAGTAATGAATATTAATTTATTTATTTTAGTATACTAATGTCCTTATTACAAAAAAAGATTCAATAATCGGAATGAAAATTAAACCAGTTTAAAAAATACAAAAATTCATTAAGTATAATTACATGGAGTCCACTATGAATAAAAGTGATAATTATTTTATTATATTTCATATATATTAGTTTTTTTAATTTGTGTAAAATATGTACTTTAGTTATCTCTTTTGAGGATGGAGAATGTAAAATATTATTAAAAAATATTATAAATTCATCGCTCTTCAAATATATTTTAATTTTGGAATGAAAAGAATAATATATATCTTTTATATAAAACTTGAAACTTTAAAACGATTATGTTTGGTGTAATGGGGTCAAACTTATAGTAAAATTATATATATATATATATATATATATATATATATATACTTTACATGTTTTATTATTTTAGTTTTCACCCAAATCACTTTTCACTTATTCATAACCATTTCTCTGTTATTAACCAACAAAAAAAATCTTATTGTCTCTATTCCTCTCATCAGAATATTGCTATGGTGGTAAAATATTTTATAAAAAATGACTTATAAAATAATATGACAAAATATAATTAGTTGTTAGTTGATAATCTACAATACATAGATGTCATCACTAACATATTTTTATTTTTAAAAATTTTATCTACAAAGCATTTGTTGCATATCATAATCACTATATAATTAAAAGTACAAATTTGATTTTAATTCTACTCAAAATCTGGTTATGCACTTTCCTTTAAATCAATTTCTTAATTAAATTGCACGATAATAGTTAAAATTTTAATATACAATGCAACTTAATTATTTATTTTCTCCATAAGTTTGGTGATTTTGTGTCTATAGAACTTTAGATATATTATTATTTTGTTATTTTTAATATCAATTTTTATTTACTCTTCTCAATTTTATATTTATTTCACATAATTTACCCATATAATACTTGTGCAGCGACCATTAATATAATTAATTATGCACTCTTCATTCTTAAATTAATTTTTAGCTAAATTAAAAAAATGAACAGTTTTAATTATATTAATTTTTGTGTTAAACATGATGTTTCTGTTAAAGAATAGTCAGGGGCCAAGGGTTTAGTTTTAGTCCACACCTAATTGGGACAAAGTGCCGATCAAGTAACAGCAAAGCAAATCAAGAATTCGGTTAGCATTAAGTTTATTTTTTTTTAATAAATTGGTTAATCACCAATGTAGAATCTTGTGTACATAAAATCTACTATCAATCATATTAACATACTATTAATCGACCAACTTACCTAAAAATATGCTAACTACTTCCGCAAATCAAGGTAACTCGCTGTAAATCAATATTTGGAAAGGCAGGAAATTCTAGTCTCAGGCTCAGCCCACCATCGGCATCGGATAAAGAAACCCCTCCTCCCACGGACTACGAGTAAAACTAACTACTAATTTGTTAGGCAATGGTTGCCAAGCTGATGCTCCTCCGACCCCAATCTTTCTCCTTAACCTTTTTTCTCTCTCCTCCCCGCTTCTTCCCAATTTCCTCCTCCTCACTCACTTTCTCTTTCTTTTCTGCCTCCGCCTCCGCCGCCACAACCACCGTATCCATATGCTCAACCCTCCTTACGGCCCTTCCCTCCAAAAAGGATATAAACCCTCCAAACACAAACCAAATTTCGAGCACAAATTACAACAGGACCATTACGGAGAAGTTGAAGAACCTGATTTAGTTAACGAAGATAACTTCACTCGTGTATGCGACATTGCAGCCCTTCGAGTGCCGTCTGACCAATGCTTTACTCTAGAAAACCGCCTACGCGGTCACCTCTTGAACTGGCCTCGCATTCGCAACATCGCTAGGGTTCCTGGGGACGAAATTGAAGACGACTATAAGAATTTTGTCAAGTCTCAAAGCAACTCCTACCTTACTGATGATGATAATGATAGTTTAGTGTCTTTGAATCAGCGAATTTATGGAAAGGCTGAGGGAGACGGGGAGACATTGAGTTCGGTACTGTATAGAGATAAACTTGTACGCACTTTCAATTCAAGGGGTTTTGTAAATTTTAGGAATTTGGCTAAAATGTCAAGACCAAAGAACAGGAAGAAGAAAGAGGTTGTGGAGGAGAAAGGGAGGAGAGAGAAGAGAGGGATTGGGAGGAATGAGTTATATATGGTGGAGGTTGTGGAGGAGGAAGAGGGGGAATTGGAAGGTGAAGATTTGAGTGGATTGTTGGGTGATGATTTTAAGGGAAGGAAGTGGAGGGGATCGACTCGGTTGCTGCTATTGGATGAGCATTATGCCAGTAAAGCATTAGATAAAATGCCAGAGGCTGTTAAGGTGTCTGTTCCAACACTTTGATCCTTCTGTGAGTTGCTTATGCTTATTTATTGACTATATTTTACACCAAGTCTGGTTAGCTTAAAATGAGTTCTTAGCTGTTGAATCGGTACCATTGTTATTTTGTGGACTTAGACACTTAGTTATAGAAAATCCTTGTTATAATTATCCTTTGAGGCATCCAATAGGATGTTAAGGAACTGAATTTGAAAGCTTAAAACTTCGTAGATGGTAATCTTGTGCGGTCTCCATTTAAAATTACGAATATAAGCTTGTTTATTTTTTTGGTTTGCTACATTTATGAGATTTATATATAGAGAAAAAAATTTCAAAAGATATTCTATACTATTCTTGAGATCTGGTGTTTTTTAGATATAAAATTGTATGGATGTTGGAGGGTTCTTCCTTATGGGCATTTAGGATTTAATTAGTATTAAAACTTTGATGATTAAACTTCATACTATGGATCACTTGTTGAAAAAAATTGCACTACTTTGCATCAAGTGTCTTAAATTTCTCAGATGATCACAAAGCATTTACATCATAGGGGATGCATTTGTGTAAAGATTTTTGATAGCAAGATACCTTGAAATAACAAACATGATATAATACTTGCTGCTATCAGATGAGTTGAGAAACGAAAAATAAAGAAGAACAAAAAGATAAAGATGTGTGTGCATAAATGCTTTGAGAGTTTTCACCAGTAAAACCATTTCCTAGATATAAATAATTGTGAGTCTACATCAGTATAAATTTTTTTGCTTTTCTCAATTTTAATTGAATATATGATTCCATAGATTGCTTATGACATTATAAGTTTTTTTTTTTTCAATGTGTTCTTCAGGCAGTGTTGATTGAAGGTGTCAGTCAAAGTATGACGTCTGTTATAGAACTTGTGAGATGCAAGTTGACTTTGTTTTATACTTACTGGCAGATGAATGAGGTAAAGAACACAAACAATATTTCCTTAGTTTCTATTATTGTTGTTGGTCCCCCGTCCCTATCCTCCAATTAAACTACAACAGCTTCTGTGCATGAATTTGTCTCTGTGTATTAGAAGCCGCTCTTTCCCACACTAATGACAGAAGGTCTGATTCAGCTAGATTACTTGATTGTTGTAACGTAGAGATTGGAAGTTACACAAGTGTTGCCACCTGCATGTTAACAGTTTTGATGTGTATGTTTTTTAACCTCTAGTTTCTTTAAACCATGGGATGTTCTCTAGACTCTACTTGCAGAGTTGGTCATCTATATCATCCAGTTTTAAAGTGTATAGATTTTGTTGAGTGGGGCCTTCTTTCCATTTGAACCTGGAGCTCTCATACCTCCCCCAGGCATAAACTATGTGGATGTTATGGGGTTCAGGCTACTTGAAGGAATAATGGTCACATATAATTTTAGCTGCTGTAACTTAAAAGAAAAATGTAATTTTTTTTTGTTTAAAACTTTTTTAGAGTTCTAATCTAATCTCCAATCAGATCTTAGAGGCATTGCTACCAAAAGGTTTGATTGTTCCTTCAGCTTTTGAGACAGTTGGGCATATTGCCCATCTGAATTTAAGAGATGAACATCGTCCTTATAAGAAGCTTATTGCAAAGGTACGTTGCTCACAATTATTCTTATCATTTTTAGCTAGCAGTACTATAAGATTACTTAGTCGTGCTACCTTCTATCAGCGTTATCCAATTTCTTTCTTTCTTTCTTTCTTTCTTTTCCCCCTCCTCGTCAGGTGGTCTTGGATAAAAACAAGCCAAAAATACAAGCTGTTGTCAATAAGATTGATGCCATTCATAATGACTACAGAACTATGCAGCTTGAAGTTTTAGCTGGAAACCTTTCCCTTATGACTACAGTAGTTGAGAATGGACTGCGTTTTCATGTTGATTTAGCAACAGTGTAAGTTTTCCTTATATTATGCCCTGGTCATGGATATATGTTGATAGTTGAACATGATTTTCCAGCATGTAGACTTTCTATTGATTTCAGAAGTCCGAAAACGGGGTCTAAAAAATAGAGATATATGTCAGGGAACAAGTTGATGTCATAAATCCTTCTACATGTTGTATGCAGATATTGGAATTCAAGGCTAGCAACTGAAAGGCAAAGGCTTGTAAATTGCTTTACAGAGAGTGATATTGTTTGTAAGTTTATATGTTGACTTAGCTTAATTACTTCTATACAATTATATTATTCACATGTCACTTACTGAATTTCCTATCACTATTACTTCTTTTCTGATTTTTCTTTTAATATAATGTGCTAATGTTTGCTCCCGAATTTTGCTGAGGTACTCTTTTATGATCATTAAGTGTGACATATTCGCTTACTGGTAATAAAATTTAAAATTCATTGGAACTTCTACTGAGATGCTTCCGAGATGACATATTAATAAAGATAAAAACATTGCTGAAAATCAATGAAATTGCATCTAATTCTACCCGATAACAAACTCACCATATCAGTTTGCTAAATAAGCAAAGTTTTCAGTTTCATACTGAACTATATTTGCCATTCCATTTCGTCAATATGAATGTAGGATCCTTACTTCTTTATCAATTTCAGTTGTTTTTATTCTTTGATGATTAAAATCATATTGAATTTCACATTTACTTCAGTCTTAGTATCATTTTGTGAGTTCCTTACTGAGATCAGGCTTTCCTGATCTTGTGATTAAGCACACCAGTCTCGTTTCTCTTTTTTGATGATTGATCTTGTGATTAACAAATATGTCAGGTTTTTTTGGTGTTCACACTTTTCATTTAAACTTTGGAAAATTAGTTCACCTTTTAAAAACAGACCATTTAACATTTATTCTGCTAGTTGAGGAAGATCAAGGTTTGATAACACCCATTAATTTGAAGAAGAAGAATGTTTCTTACTTCTCAAATGAAGAATGAAGTAGAAAACTCTGTTATTCACTGGATTTATTTTAAATTATGCTTAAATTGCTTCATTTCTCCTTGTAGTTTACTCAAATTGGCATATTGCACCCAAAGTTCTACTTGTACAGATAGTCCTTCAAATTCCAAAATTTTGACACATTGCACTAATTGCTCCAAACTGAAAGCTGCCATTTCAAAATTGATCACATCAATTTGGGACTACCGGACTCGATTAGAATCAAATGGTGCAATTAGAACTTTACACTTTGTTTCTGAGTTTTAAAATGAACAGAAAAGAAAAGAAATGGATAGAAAATCTGACCACTTTTTCCGCCAAAGTTTTCTTCCAAAATTGGCTTGATTTGGACGGAAAAGAAATGGGAATAAATAATATTTTTATAATTCTCATATTATCCTCAACTTTCAATATAATAAATTTTAAAGTACAACCCATGTCCCCAATTTGTTTTTATCTACTAAACCTAAGCTGATAAAGAAAAAGATACTTCTTGGCGCGAACGACTTCTTTGTTGTTGCGAAAGAGTTCTAAGATTGCCGCGAACGATTCAGGTACATGTCTTTGCTTATTTGCTTTACATTCTCTTGAATTTCGGCTTTTTGTTACAATTTCCTTGTGAAGACTTCATATGGAGTATAAGTTATGATTTGTGTAATGATTTCCCTTTTTTGAATCTTAAATACTAGATTGTAATTAATGAAAAGCAATCAATAATAATAGATTTTGTTAACTTCTTCCGCTCTTCCCTTTGTAGCCATCTAAAGGTTTTAGCAATTGAGGTATACTTTCCAAATCTCAATTGTTATCACATCCTGGTGAATAGTTCTGAAACCTAAACTATTATTTCAATCATACCCATGGATATAAAATTTGATATTGATTAGTTTCCTCCAACATTTTAACAATATAATACTTGCTCATTTTCATTTAGATGCGGCAACTCCATCTATTTTTTGTAGCTTAAATTCATTCAATTTATAATGTCTAATATCCACACATAATTTATGGCTGCTCATTGCTAATCTGCCATCAACGCTTTCATCATGTTTAGAAAATGCACTGTTTCACTTGCCTAATAAATGAAATGTTTGTGTGGATAGAATTTTAGTGTGAAATTACTTATCAGCAATTTTCTCTTAAAACAAACTCATTATTTGGGATAAGCACCGGTTCTTTTAGTCAAATTATTATATGGTTGATAATTTTTTTTTGTAGTTTCATAAATATTTTCTTAAATATAGTAATTAAGGTTTATTTTTAGACTTAATAATTGAATTATATGATTAGTTATTGTATTGTATTTACATTTATGTCTTGATAATATTAATTAATATTTGGTAAATATAATTTTATAGAGATTAATTACTTAAAAACTATATTATTAAATATAATTAAATAAATTATGAAAGTTAACTAAATTGACACCTCCTACACTATTTTAATCCATCTAATTGGTTGGAATTTGTTAAAATCGAATAAGAATAATACCACTTAATAAACTTTTGGTGACTAAAGAATAAATATTAAAAGTGAATACAAGATGATATGTATGATTGTAATTGTTTTAAATTATTTGATTCATCCATTTAATTCAATTAATTAGAATTTGAAACATTATTATTTTACTTATTTTTTTTTTTTTTTTCATTATAGTATTTTTTTTTTTTGATGAATAATATTTGTTAGTATTAATAATACATATTATGTTTGATTACTTTTGGGTATGGCATGACAATGACTTTGTAGAAGTAGTTTTTGTTTAACATTTATTTGGATATTTGTATTTGATTATAGAATTTTTTTTCTTTGATTAAATTTATCTTGTATATTTTTATTCATGGTTCAATGGTTATAATTAATAGAAGTGTAATTTTATAAAAGTGATATTTTTTTTTCATTAGAACTAAAAAACGCTAGAAAAGAAATTTTTAAATTTTCTATTAAAAACTCAGAAACAACACAAAGGAAAACTTCAAGTTTTTTGTTCTAATTTAAGTTTTTTATTCTTTTCTTTTCCGACCAAAATTCAGAAACAGAGTGTTAGGGTTCAATGTGCCAATTTGAGCAAACTTCAGGAATTAAGTGTAATTAAGCATTTAAAGCATGTAGTTAGATTTATGCTTGAACATTAGTAGGAAAAGTGTTATAATAAGTTATAATAAATTTAAACCTCATTTTAAATTTGATTGTTCAAAATGTGTTCCCGTACCCAGCACTAGCATACTTCCGAATCAAGTTCCCTGTATAAAAATGTGGTGTTCATAGAGGTTTAACACTTACTCACATAGCCTTTACCCGAGTCCTGTAACATAGACTAATTAACAAGTTGGACTGCACTTGTCTCCTTACTTTTTTTGTAAAATAGTTTCATTATATCTTAGACAGGAAAGTTACCCCATCCCCTGGGAGGGGGGGTGAGGGAGTGTTACATTAACATACCACACAGTATTTCCTGGTTGTGCAGTAATGCTACACCTATTTTTGGAATTCTCATGATTCTTTGACGGTTTGACCTGTATTAAGCTTTATTGGTAATAATAAATCTCTGTATGTTGTTCCTAGAATATTAATTATGGTGATGTTTTCATTTTAAAGCTTCTAATACCTTCTTTTGCTCTCTCCCTTCAATTTTCTTTTATGGGATCTGTCTGTTAAAAACATCCATATTGAGGTACTGCTTTGTGCCATTTCCTCTCACATATATCTGCAAAACAGGTGATGTTTTTGCTGGGGTTGGTCCTATAGCTATAGCTGCAGCGAAGCGGGTTAAGCATGTGTATGCTAATGATTTAAACCCCTATGCGGTTGATTTTCTCCAAAGAAACTGCGTCCTCAACAAACTTGAGAGAAAAATTGAGGTATGAACTTCGTCACCGTTATGCAAGTAATAACTTTTTAGTTAACAGAATAATCATCTAATATTAAAGGTTTATTCATCCTGACGCACTTGGTGATTACTGATTAAGTATGCCATAGGTTGGTTAGTTTTTCCATGGGTTGAGCAGGTTGGTGGATCAAGAATCATGAATTGCCAACTCTAGTCAAGTCTATTTCAAGTTTCTTCATTTACAAAATTAAATCAGTAATTTTTTATTTTCGATTCTTCTCCACATTCCATTTCCTAGGAATGAAACCAAATGTTGAAAGGGTTTTCCAAGTTTATGTGGTCCTATGTTAATAAGGTTGTTCCTGAGTTGGCAACACCCACTTTTAAATTTTTAATTCACGCTTCCTTTTTTCAATGAAAAATCTACAAGATACAAGCAGCATCATAGATTAAATATCTCTTTTACAATATCTCATAAATAGGAAAAACCAGAAAAACACATTCACAGAAAATTCTAGGATTTCGAGTCTCTGTACGCATCGTTCTAACAATTAGGCTCAAATTTCTACTAAAATTTGTCTAAAAAGAAAACCATTATAATCCACAATGATAGGAAATTACCGAGAGGCATCATTAAAACAATCATAGCAAACTCTGACGAATGGATGAAGACCAAATTGTGGTAAGGCCTGAAAATAGCACGTAAAAGAAATAGAATAGGTCTAAAGTTATTGCAATGAGTAACTCGGTTCAGATGCATATACAGAGAGAGAAGAGAGAGAAGGCATGCCATTTGACTTGATGAATGCTCTGCACACAAAGTTCGGCAACAGCATCGGCACTGATGCTGCAAAACATTAAAAAAAATGAACAGGTAAGTTGATATATTTAGGACTAGAAGATTCCATAGCATAGTAACTAGAATCATATGAAACATATTTAGAAAATCCTTTTTCCCATTAAGAACATTTAGCAACGAAACCATAAGAGTTTTCGTTAACACATGTATCAGAACATTAAATGAACAATTTTCCTGTTTTCTGTCTCAAAGCAATAGTCAGATTTGGAACATTCCCTTTTTAGGCCACAAGTCCGTGTAAAAACAAATTCCCCACAATCACCTTTAGCAAGGCCTAATAAAGTTCTCAGTTCATTAAATACTAACCTTTTTCTTCACTTCTTCAGGCTTTATTCTCCCATATATATAATACTAAAGACTTCCACTTTAAAATTTAGCAGTGAATTATACAAAATAAATTTAAATGCATAATCATTAGGGTGACTGAGCGTAGTGAGACATACGTCATCAGTTCTTCTTCTAAAATACTAGTTCTACTTAATTAATCACCCTTTTCTTCAATTTGTTCGGACCCATATTAAATTCTAAAATGCTCTATTTTAAATTTTTGCTGTATAAATATTTTTTGGGTAAGCAGACAAACAGCATGTGCACCAATCATCTCAGTGTTGATTTTATTGATTGGATGATGATAGTAGTATACAACTTGTTGGATTATTTAAGTATCTGGTATTGTAACTCTGGGCATCAATCTCTTAAAATCCTTATTTTGTTTTCAATTAAAAAATTTGTTTTTTCTTCAATATTGAAGTCTTCATATAATTCAAGTCTTTGAAGTTATAAAACATTAAGAAAGAAGTCATCTTGAAATGAGATATTTGGAATATGGATGACTTTTCCCACAATTTTCATACCTTAACACATCTTAAATACAGTTTGCATATGAAGTAGTTTTCATATACAGTTTGCATATAGTTTGTAGTACTTTAAATTGTATTAACACATCTTAAGTCAATTCCTAGGTTTTTAACATGGATGGAAGGAGGTTTGTTGATGCTGTTTTTGCTAGTTCAAAAGCTCGGTCCATCACACAAGTGGTCATGAACTTACCAAATGATGCAGCAGAGTATCTCGGTATAATATCTCCAGAATATATATAACTTGCCTACGTGGGTATATAAAATTGGGTACCCAGGCAAGGACAAAATAAGTTTTTATAGATCTTTTTGAATAATCTGCCGTAGTGAAGGAAAAATTGATTAAAAGTAGAAAGATAAATAAACTTTCATATGTATTGAAGATGTGAAATGTGACGCCCCAAAATAGGTATACATCACCCATTCTGAGTCGCCAAGCACATAGTACAGAAACAACTACAACTTTATTAATACAATTGTCGTGCAAAATACGACAACACATAAACTGTGAGTTTAAATACAAATATTGTCTTCTAAACAATATCCACACTCAAATAAATTCTCATTACAATTATTGATACACTATTTTACAAAATAGTGAGGACTACTATAACAACTCATTTGGAACATCACTCCACCCCGATTACTCCCCCGCTATATTCTCGCTTTCTGAGAAGAAAAATAGAACAAAAAGGAAAAGGGTGAGCTCAACTAGCCTAGTATAGAACATTATGACTAAGATAATATAGAACAAATTATCGTTAGTCCTCAACAGGAAAAAATCTGATAGAATATAATAGATAACAAGTTTTAAATCAATATTCGCAGCGGAAATAATAATTTATTAAAAGAGTTAAGTAGAGAATGAAATCTACTATCTTTTATGATTTTAAAGTCCATCATTAATATTTTATCCCTGTAACATCAATCAATATACATCTTGAATCAAATATTCATCTTTGCACTACAGGCCAAATATATTCATCAGTTAGTTATGTTCATCTCAACACCTGCTCATCTTTGCATTACGGGCCAAAGATATTCATCGAAAAATCATTAATCTTTGCACTACAGCCAAATATATTCGTTATATATCATCATTTAGGGTGAGGATGATGAAAAATATTTTAAAGAAAACGAATCCAGTGAGACAAAAGAACAAATATTAGGGATTCGTACTTCAGTTTATCCATGTTCAAAAATACTCCATAATAAACTATTGTGAAGCAAAATTTAAGAATAATGATCAAAACATAGATATAATCAAAGCTAGTAACAAAATTAAATATCTGGGACAAAGAAGAAAAATTTTTATTTTTCGGTGAATAGTGCCGTATACGTGAATAGTAACCCCGACACAAAAAGGTAGAATTTTCACAATAAAATTCATATCAATATTTCGGCATAATGATATTAGAAGAAATAATATCATTTATACAAAAAAATAACATCTCTTACCTCAAAATAATAGTGCTTCTAGCTGGAATATTAGATATAATGCTGAAGGGGACTTGCACCGTATAGCAACACTCAAAGTATCAAAATACTCGCAAAAATACGCTCGATAATATAGAGAGAAAACTTTAGTTTCTGGTGTGATTTTCTATTCTAACCTAAGCACCCTATTTATAGAAAAATGCTTAGAACACCAAAGCATAAAATTTAATAAAATATTATTATTTTTAATAAATTTCCTACGCCCACTTTGAATAACTGATTTCAGCTCATTTTACATACTAGTGGGGCCCACCAACATATTAAAAACGTTTTTCTTTTAAAAAAAATTTAAAACTTCAAAAATCAATTATTCCGGAACTTCAATAATTCATAATAAATAGCTATTTTATCAGAAAAATTCGAATCTTATGTCCATTCCATAGGAAATTCAATTCTCTACAACTTTGTAAGTCTTAAGTTTTTTCAAATTCCAAGCAGAAATTGACCGAAATCCACATACGGACAATTTTACGGGCTATAATCCAATTTCAGTCACAAAATGGGGCCCACCGACACACAAAACATGTGTTAAACATTTTTTGTAACAAAAATACTCTTCCTCATTTGTTCATATATCACACATTCATTGTAAAAATATCACCATTATTATATTATTATAATATAATAATATATTGAAATGATTTTTTTTATCAGAAAAAGATAAAATATGAATTTTCAACAATTGTCGCATTAAAAATTTTCTCCATCTATATCCACATAAAATGAATATTTTTCTTATCATATAAATCAATAATTAATTATTCACAAATAATATTACAGAATCACAACACTGACAACTAGACCTTTCTTAGGAAAGAGGGGGCTTTCTAATAAGAATTTCTTTTTACTGGCGCGCAATTAGGTGACCAAACCTCTCCTTAGACAAAACTTTCTGTGATTGCGCTAATAATTCTATCTAATAATATTATTCAAATAATATGAATTATTGATCCGATAATGGAAAATCTTTATGCGGTGACAATTATCAAACAACAATAATATAAAATATCAACGTAATAATTATTGAATCAATTAAATAAATTATTGAATAATAATTATCTGTAATAATTATTGAGTAAAGGCTTTCACGTAAGAATCAATAATTGGTGCAATGCCGTGGTGCTACTCTTGTGTTTAAACCACCGGGTATTTCAACAAATGTTAACGATAACTACTACCGTTATTTATAAAAACTTATACTTATGCTTTTTCTTCGTCCAATCGCTTTCAGTTATGGGGCCCACACAAGGTCTGCGTCGCTGTCGCATTTAATATTCTCCGACGAAGAAGAATATTCCACGACCAAACGAATATTCCCGAATAACAATGAATATTTTATAACCACTTGCTTATTTGAAATATTTTCGCATTTTACCCATAACTAACCACATTAATCAAATCAACCCTTACTATTTCAAAATAATAAATAGAGAAATTTAATTTCATTTATAATAAGTTGGGGTCTTACAACCTCCCCTCTTTATGAAATTTCGTCCTCGAAATTGACGTACGTACCTGGTGTTTCGAAAACGTGAGGATATTTCGCTTTCATTTTCGTTTTCAACTCCCAGGTCATTTCCTCAATAGCATGGTTTTTTCACAAAACTTTGACTTGTGGTATGACCTTTGTGCGTAGGACATGCTCCTTCCTATCCAAGATCTTTACAGGTACCTCTTCGTACGTTAAATTTTCAGCTATTTCATCTGGTTCTAACTCAATAACGTGGTTCGGGTCTTTCACATATTTATGAAGAACAGATATGTGAAAAATATTATGAACACGAGACATACTTGGAGGTAACGCGAGTCTATAGGCCACATTTCCTACTTGGTCAAAAATCTAAAATGGACCAATAAATCATGGATTGAGCTTTCCTCTCTTCCCAAATCTTGTAACTCCCTTCCATGGAGCAACACGCAACAATTCATGATCCCCAATATTAAATTTCACGTCTTTTCGATGAAGATCCGCATAACTCTTTTGTCGATCTTGTACCGTTTGTATACGTTGTCGAATCATTTGGATCTTTGCTGTAGTCATACGTACTAACTCTGGTCCCAACAATGTTGCTTCACCCACCTCATCCCAACATACTGGAGAGCGACACTTACGTCCATATAATGCTTTGAATGGAGCCACACCTATACTTGCTTGATAACTGTTGTTGTAGGAGAATTCCACAAATGGTAAATACTTATCCCAACTCTCTTTGAAGTTTAGGACACAAAGTCTTAATAGATCTTCAAGAGTTTGAATAGTCCTCTCTGATTGTCCGTCCGTTTGAGGATGGTATGCTGACTTGAATCTAAATCCGCGTCCATAAATTTTTGCAAGCTAACCCAAAATCGTGAAGTGAATTTTGGGTCACGATCCGAAACTATGGATACTGGCATGCCATGCAATCTCACAATCTCATTTACGTACATACGAAAGCAAGACGTTCAAGGAATAAGTCTCCGTGTCGGCAAGAAATGAGCGTATTAGTTAATCTATCAACAATAACCCAAATCGCATCTACGCCTTGAAAACCGTGGGAAGACCCGTAATGAAATCCATGGTAATGTGTTCCTACTAACATTTCTGAATCTCAAATGGTTGTAATGGACCCTTAGGCACTTGATGCTCCGCTTTTACCCGCCGACAAGTCAAACACCTCGAGATAAACTTCACGATCTCTCTCTTCATATTGTTCCACCAAAATGTATGTCAAGATCACGATACATTTTGGTACTTCCAGATGGATTGCAAATCGGTGTATTGTGCCTCCATTATGATCTTGTACTTCAAATCAGAATCGTTAGGAACACAAAGTCTGGAGTTGACTCTAAGTACTCCATCGATTCTTGCTTCTGGGATAACACCTTCTTGTACTTTCTTCTTCATACGCATCAGTTCCGGGTCTGTGGCTTGAACAACTTTAATTTTATCGATTAAAATTGGTTCTATGCGTATACTTGACATCATCGCCTGGGTCCCCTGATTCTTGAATTCTATCTTCATCTTTTGTAAATCATACAAAATGGGCCTTTATGTTGACAACATCGCACTCGCTTCTCGATACGATCTTCTCTACTCAACGCTACGCCTACCACGCTCGCTTTTTCGGGATGATGATATTGGTAAGGTGGTCGAAATCTTTCATCACCGAGCCAACGTCGTTCTTGCACGCCGAGTTCCTTTTGGGTGAAGAAATATTTGAGGCTTTTATGGTCCTAATATATCTCCACTTTCTCCTCATATATAGATAGTGCCTCCGGATCTTTAGAGTGAAAACGATCACGCTAACTCTGCATCACGAGTAAGATAATTCCTCTCATATTATTTAAGTTGTCGCGATGCATGGGCTATGACTTTCCCATATCGCATGAGAACACATCCTAACCCTTTGGCTTTGAAGCATCATTGTAGATAACAAATCCATCTAAACCAGATGGTATTGTCGTAAAAAAGTCTTAAATGAGTCTCCCTCTCTTGAGCTCTTGAAAACTCTTTTCGCATTCCTAGCTCCATACGAATTTTGTATCCTTCCGAGTTAGTTGAGTTAATCTGAGTGGCGATTCGAGAAAACCCTTCCACGAATCTCCGATAATAACCAAATAAGCCCGAGAAAAGCTACGTGACTTCGGTCACCGACTTTGGTTGCTCCCTACTTTCAGATTGCTTCAATCTTCGGCCAGTCAATGATACTCCATGTTTTGACACCACGTGCCCAAGGAATGCTACTTCCTCGAAGCCGTAACTCGCATTTCTTCAACTTAGCATAAAGCTTGTTTTCACGAAACTTTTGGAGTACCAGCTTCAAATGGTGCTCATGATTTTAACGACTTTTGGAATATATGAGGATGTCAATAAAGAAGACAACAACGAACCGATCCAAATATTTCTTGAATACTCGGTTCATCATATCCATGAAAGCCGCAGGAGCATTAGTCAATCCAAAAGACATGATTAAGAATTCATAATGTCCGCATTAGAGTTCTAAAGGCGATCTTGAAATATCCTCGCCTAATCTTCAAATTGATGATATCCGAATCGAAGATCGATCTTTGAAAGAATTGTACTCCTCAGAATCGGGTCAAACAGTCATCAATGCGAGGTAGCGGATACTTATTCTTGATGGTGACATGGTTTAATTCCCCAGAGTCAATACTAAAAGTCGCATACTCCGTCTTTCTTCTTTACAAATAAAATGCGAGCACCCCAAGGAGATGTACTAGGGATCGAATGAAACCGATGTCCAACAACTCCAGCAGTTGGACCTTTAACTCCTCAAGTTCAATATGAGACATTCATATATGGGGTTTAGAAATGGGCTTTGTATCGGTTCAAGGTCAATAAAGAATTCAACTTCACGCTCTCGGTAGGTAAGGGAAGTTCTTTCAGAAATACATCATGAAATTCACTAACAACAGAAATATTATTCAAATCTGACGTGTCTTTATTCAAATCCATAACATGGGCTAAGAAAGTTTGACATCCGTTTTTCAATAAACGAATGGCTTTGTGACTTGATACGACAGTAATTGATTTTAGTGGTTTAGTTGTTTGAATTCGCATAACAGGTTGGTTAGGAATATGAAAACTAACAACCTTACGAAAATAATCAATTTTGGCATGATGAGTAGTTAACCAATCAATCCCTAAAATCACGTCAAATGCAAGTATCTTTAAAGAGATAAGATTAACAGGTAATGTGATGGTGCCAACTTGGATCAAACAAGATTTATAAACAGTGTATGTACTGAAAATTTTTTCTAATGGAGTCTTCTCAGATAAGTCAAAGTCTAATTTCTCCAGAGTCAAGTTTAAACGTTGAGCACAAGCAAGACAGATAAATGAATGGGTAGAACCGGTATCTAGTAAGATATAAACTTCACAAGAATTTATGATTAGCTTACCCGTGATCACCTCGTTTGGGTTCTTCGCATTTTGACCAATCACGACAAACGCTCTTCCAGGAACCGTCGACTTTGACTTTTTCCGGGACAAATTAATCACTATCCCTCATTGGACTTGGTTTCGCTCATGACAATCTCGAGCGATATGTCCTTCCTTTCCACAATTATAACATACCTTGAACTGTTGTGGGCGCCAATGATATGTCCTCTTTTTTAGCATTTATAAGATACGACCGGTGGTTGTTTCTCCTCCTTAGAACCAGTTGATGCCGATGTTAACGCTTTCATATTGTCATTGTTGAATCTCTCTTTTTAAAATCTCCCCGACTCGCTTCTTCTATTTTTACGGCCACGATTACCACAAGAGTGGTTACCGCTTTTTGTCCAGTATTTTTCTTTTCCCATTGGTTATCATTGCTCACGATGATTGCCATCCACCGGTATGTCCCTCGGTTGTGGTCCCTCTATTGAACGTATTTCATTATCTTCGCTTCTAATAATTGAGCCCCATTGACAACATCCGAATATAGAGAAAATTTATGAGAAATGAGATAGTCACGTATATCGGGTTTTCGCACCTCTCGTAAACATCCGTGTCATATATGCTCTCATTCTCCACCAAATGAGGTGCAAACTCGATAACTCCGCGAACTTCGCCTTCGTCTTTGGGACACCGCCATGTTGTTCGCTTCCGATCTAATAAACTCAACCTCATTCATATACGAATAATACTTCGGAAAGTATTTGTCATCAACAGCTTCAAATGTCTCCCAAGACATGCTGAAAAGTACTGGATGGGTACGCTTCATGATTTCCACCAAGAATCCGCCTCATTACGGAACATAAAGGTGGCGAATGGAACCTTTTGTTCCTCCGCATCCCAAGACATCGAATATCTTGGTAATTTGTTTGACCCACGCCTCTGCTTTAATCGGATCCGGCTTTCCTCGAATTCGGTGGTCCCAACTCTTTGAACTACTTGGTTGCGATAAACCGCGGTATCGCTATCATTTTCACTGTATTTTGTACACGAGTCTCCTCGTCTCGATTTTGCATGAACCGCAAAAGCTTCTAAACATCCCATCGCTCATCGTCTGATCGGTGGTGTTGCGTTATAGAGGAACATTGTCGCCCCTGTTGCACGCGTTCTCCTCGATTGGTGAGTAAAGGTGTCTCCACGGCCTCATTTACTCCATCATTAACATTCTTAGTTGCCATTCTCAAATATTGCCTATAAAACAAGGGTTAATTAAAGAAATTAACATATCACATAATATCCATATATTTTCGACCAACCAACAAATAAGCTTTGTAGGTAGTAGACACACTAGCGAAGGTTTTTTCTCGCCTCCCTCCTAGTTTTATTCTCCGATCTCGCCAGACCATCATATCCCTAAGCTTTGATATTAACCGCGACGCCCCCCAAATAGGTATACATCACCCATTCTGAAATCGCCAAACACATGGTACGTAAACAACTATAATTTTACTAATAAATTGTCGTGCAAAATACGACAACACAAACTGTGAGTTTAAATACAAATATTGTCTTCTAGACAATATCCACACTCAAATAAGTCCTCATTACAATTATTGATACACTATTTTACAAAATAGTGAGGACTACTATAACAACTGCATTGGAACATCACTCCACACCCCGACTACTCCCCGTTATATTCTCGCTTCCTGAGAAGAAAAATAGAACAAAAAGAAAAAGGGTGAGCTCAACTAGCCCAGTAAAGAACATTATGACTAAGATAATATAGAACAAATTATCATTAGTCCTCAATAGAAAAAATCGATAGAATATAATGTATAACAAGTTTAAATCAATATTCGCAATGAAATAATAATTCATTAGAAGAGTTAAGTAGAGAATGAAATCTACTATCTTTTATGATTTTAAAGTCCATCATCAATATTTTATCCTCGTAACATCAATCAATATACATCTTGAATCAAATATTCATCTTTGCACTACAGGCCAAAGATATTCATCAGTTGGTCATGTTCATCTCAACATCTGCTCATCTTCGCATTACGGGCCAAAGATATTCATCAGAAAATCATTAATCTTTGCACTACATGCCAAATATATTCAGTTATATCATCATTTAGGACTGAGGATGATGAAAAATATTTTAAAGAAAACGAATCCAGTGAGACAAAAGAACAAATATTAGGAATTCGTACTTCAGTTTATCCATGTTCAAAAATACTCCATAATAAATTATTGTGAAGCAAAATTCAAGAATAATGATCAAAATATGGATACAATCAAAGCTAGTAACAAAAATAAATATCTGGGACAAAGAAGAATAAATTTTATTTTCGATGAATAGTGTGAATAGATTTTAGTGCATAGTGGTCAGATATCGTGAATAGTAATCCCGACACAAAAAGGTAGAATTTTCACAATAAAATTCATATCAATATTTCGGCATAATGATATTAGAAAAAATAATATCATTTATAAAAAAAAATAACATCCCTTACCTCAAAAGAATAGTGCTTCTAGTTGAAATATCGATATATAATCTCAAGGAACTTGCACCGTATATAGAACACTCAAAGTATCAAAATACTTACAAGAATACGCCGATAATATAGAGAGAAAACTTTAGTTTTAGTGTGTGATTTTCTATTCTAACCTAAGCACTTTATTTATAGAAAATGCTTAGAACACCAAAGCATAAAATTTAATAAAATATTATTATTTTTAATAAATTTCCTACGCCCACTTTGAATAACTGATTTCAGCTCATTTTACATACTAGTGGGGCCCACCAACATATTAAAAACGTTTTTCTTTTAAAAAAAAATTAAAACTTCAAAAATCAATTATTCCGGAACTTCAATAATTTATAATAAATAGCCATTTTATCAAAAAAATTCGAATCTTATGTCCATTCCATAGGAAATTCAATTCTCTACAACTTTGTAAGTTTAAGTTTTTCAAATTCCAAGCGTAAATTGATCGAAAATCCACATACTGACGATTTTACTTGCTATAATCCAATTTCAAATACAAAATGGGGCCCACAAACACACAAAAAATATGTTTAAATATTTTTTGTAACAAAAATATTCTTCCTCATTTATTCATATATCACACATTCATTGTAAAAATATCACCATTATTATATTATTATAATATAATAATATATTGAAATGAATTTTTTTATCGTAAAAAGATAAAATATCAATTTTCAACAATTGTCGCATTAAAAATTTTCTTCATCTATATCCACATAAAATGAATATTTTTCTTATCATATAAATCAATAATTAATTATTCACAAATAATATTACGTAATCACAATAATGGCGACAACCGTGAATGCTTTCTTAGGAAAGAGGGGCTTTCAATAAGAATTTCTCTTTATCGGCAAGCAATTAGGTGACCAAACCTCTCTTTAGACAAAATTTTCTAGACATCGCCAATAATTCTATCTAATAATATTATTCAAATAATATGAATTATTGATCCGATAATGGAAAATATCGTGCGGTGACAATTATCAAACAACAATAATATAAAATATCAACGTAATAATTATTGAATCAATAAAATAAAATATTGAATAATAATTCTTCGTAATAATTATCGAGTAGTGCTTTCTTACGTAAGAATCAATAATTGGTACAATACCGTGTGCTATCGTGTTTAAACCAACGAGGTATTCCAACAATTGTTAATTGGTAATAACTACGCCGTTATTTATAAAAAACTTATACTTGTCGTATTTTTTCATCCAATCGCTTTTTTAGTTATGGGGGCCCACACAAGGCTTCGCATCATCGCATTTAATATTCTCCGACAAGAAGAATATTTCACGACCAAACTAATATTCCCCAACAACAATGAATATTTTATAACCACTTGCTTATTTGAAATATTTAAGCATTTTACCCATAACTAACCACATTAATCAAATCAACCCTTACTATTTCAAAATAATAAATAGAAAATTTTAATTTCATTTATAATAAGTTGGGTCTTACATGAAAGTCATGAATTACTGCATAGAAAAAGAGTTAGTCTGAACCTTATAATGATATGCTAATTTGATCTTCACTTGGTAATTATGAAAATTTAAGAGATCTTATATATCCAAGTGTACTTTACATCCGTACGGTTAAATGTTTTTGAAAGTATCTGAAAATAGACATATTAGCCGCCTTCACATGCAATTTTGTGTACCAACCTAGGTACTTCTCGCAACCCCTATATATACACCCTCGCCCCCCCAACCCCACCCCAACCCCACCCCACCCCCACCCCACCCCCACCCCAAGTATTCTCTTTTTCATGGGCGCTAATTAGGTGACCAAACCTCTTTAGACAAAATTTTCTAGAAATTGCCAATAATTCTATCTAATAATATTATTCAAATAATATGAATTATTGATCCGATAATGGAAAATAACATCGCGTTGACAATTATTGAAACAACAATAATATAAAATATCAACGTAACAATTATTGAATCAATAAAATAAAATATTGAATAATAATTACTGTAATAATTATCGAGTAGTGCTTTCTTTACGTAAGAATCAATAATCGGTACAATACCGCAGCTACCTCTTGTTTAAACCAATTTTATTCCAACAGTGTTAACGGTAACAACTACGCCGTTATTTATAAAAACTTATACTTGTCGTATTTTTCATCCAATCGCTTTTCGTTATGGGGCCCACACAAGGCTTCGCCGTCGTACGAATATTCTCCGACAGTAAGAATATTTCACGACCAAACGAATATTCCCCGACAACAATGAATATTTTATAACCACTTGCTTATTTGAAATATTTGCGCATTTTACCCATAACTAACCACATTAATCAAATCAACCCTTCCTATTTCAAAATAATAAATAGAAAATTTTAATTTCATTTATAATAAGTTGGGGTCTTACATGAAAGTCATGAATTACTGCATAGAAAAAAGAGTTAGTCTGAACCTTATAATGATATGCTAATTTGATCTTCACTTCGGTAATTATGAAAATTTAAGAGATCTTATATATCCAAGTGTACTTTACATCCGTACGGTTAAATGTTTTTGAAAGTATCTGAAAATAGACATATTAGCCGCCTTTCACATGCAATTTTGTGTACCAACCTAGGTACTTCTACGCAACCCCTATATATACACCTCGCCCCCAACCCCCACCCCAACCCCACCCCACCCCACCCCCACCCCACCCCCACCCCCACCCCCACCCCAAGTATTCTTCAATTAAAATAATGACAAACTGAATCGTAGTAGGCTGCATCATGTAAATATTAACAAGCGCTCCTAGTAATTCTTCCAACGGTGACGTGTTTGTAAAGATGTCAAAGAGTTTACTTAAAAAATAAAAAAGTTGAGATGTTTCGGCTACTGGTTTTTTGGGATCTCATTCCACTATAATGATTAATGTATATTGGTGTCTGGCTTTTCTCTGCTAATATAGAAACATCATAAATTGCCTGAGGATTTTATGGAGTGATTACAATTTAAACATTCTAGTAATTGAGGAGCTCTTGATCTGATTTCCCTATTCTATGGACAATGCAGTATGCAATAATCTTCCAGAAGAATTTCATGAATGAATTTCAATGAAGTATTTTTTTTGAACGCCCCCCACAATGAAGTATATCTGTATGTAGGAGTGTAGGACTGCAAGTTTGAGTCCCCTCACCCTTAAATGAATATATTTCATTATTGTTGCAGATGCATTTAGAGGATTATTTAGAAAATATTCCACTGAAAATGAGTTAACCTTGCCAAAGATTCATGTTTATGGATTTTCTAAAGCTCAAGATCCAGAATTCGACTTTCAGGAGGTATATAGTTCTTAAATCTCATAGGGCTGACACACCTTTTTCTTTCTTGTATAGATTGTCGAGGTATTTTTTTCCAGATTGATTATTACAAGACATAGAATTGTGGTTTGCGTTATTTTCTTATAAACTCTTGGTTATTTATTTATTTGTTTATTTTCCATTTTGGTGTTGTGATTCAGCGTATAAGAATTGCATTGTCAGAGGCTGCATTTGAGATTGAAATCCATAGGGTTCGCCTTTGTTGCACCAGGGAAGTGGATGTTAAAGTGCGCTTCATTTATTCTCCTGTGAGAGTTGCATGCTAAAAAGAAATATAAACATGGCAAGTCAGTTAGAATGAAAGATGGTGGGATGAATTTTAGGCTCAATTTTTGTACATATCATTGAGTCTGTAATTTATAAATCATCTTCTTCTTTGAAACATGTCTGCTTATTTCTAAAAATAACTGTTTAGTAGTTACCATGTCATTTTTCTGCAGAAAAAAATGGAGCCCTATTTTATGATCTTTAAGAGGGCCAAGTGGAAGAATTTTGGTAGATGGTTTACTTTTCCTGTTTATGTAGTATTTTATCATGTACTATTCTGTAATGAATAAAAGGATTTAGATTTGACCGGTCTGTTGTCAGCTTTTGGTGTCGTGTCTAGTCAAAATAAGTAATTAATGTTTATTTAAAATTTTTAAACATTAAATATTTTAAAAATATATTTTTTTAAAACGACTTATATTAACAAACTTGGGGAATTATGTTTGTTTCTCTCTCTTAACATGCTGTTTGTTATACACAAATCAATAGTAGTAATATTCTCTCTTTTTTATTTTTTTGGATGAAATGGTTATTAATCTCGTGGGAGATTGATTATTCACTCACCACTTTTCTAGATTCTTCTTCTCTCCAAAATAAGATGGGTCACTATCTCTCTTTACACCCACCCAACACAAGACAGAAGGAGTCGATGGCAGTAATTTCTTCCCTTTTTTAGTGTGAATTTGGAAAACCAAAGGCTAAATCAATCAGAAATTGGATTGTGAGCT